>CM062288.1:250265775-251465775 GCA_031216915.1 Pictodentalium vernedei | reverse complement strand
TGTTGCAACCGATAATGCAATAAGCAATCGGGAATGTAACAAAATTACTGCTATTGAAAACCCAAGCAGAAATGTAATAAAAGTTGGCTACAAATATGATAGATTTTCACAAATGTAATTCCTACTCCAAACATTAGTATGTTTGCATGAACAATATTTCCCCACAACTCGCAATGAGTAATGTCGCAGCACTGGAAGCAGATTGAGGTTAGCTTGGATGGATGAAGAAACTGGCTTTCACAAATGCTACCCCTGTTCCAAACAATTTATTTGGGCTGAAGTCTAACGCAAACAATTTTAGAGTGTATATCGATGGATATCGAAGAATATCCCGCAGTAGCTTCCTAAATGACGCCACGCTACGCAACATCACGTCGCCTTGAAGGAACGGTCAGCTGATCTTTGTTATTGTTTTGAAATGAACTGGGGTCGAATTGGGCTGAATATTGTGCAATAAAATGTCTCGTAGCATATAATAAAAAAAGAAAATTTACTCTATTTTCGTCAGTATCTGGAATTATCTCACGGGTATAGACCTGAATGTTTTATTTTAAATAATATGTTCAGGTCCACACAATGGATATTTTTCAGTAGCTTCCTAAATGACGTTTCGCTGCGCATGACGTCGCCTTGAAGGAACGATCAGCTGCTTTTTGGTATTGTCTTGAAACTGTTTGCCGTTGAATTAGGCTGAATACTGCACAGTAAAATGTCACGTAGTATATAATAAAAAGAAAATCTACGCTATTTTAGTGAATATCGGTAAGTATATCATTCGTGTGTACCTGAGCAAGCGCTCGTGAAAAAAAAACTTTTTGGTCAACACTCATAAAATAATTCCCGACATTCACTAAAACAGGATAGATATCCTCTGTCTTTTTGTTTTCTCTCTACGTTCCACAGGTATATCCAAAACTCTCACATGAGCTTTTGATCAATTGACATTCGGCTAATGAGTGAATTAATCATGAGGGTCTTAAGCCAGACAAGGAATATAACAGTGCATATACAGATTGAGGTTTGGTCTAGATGAGATATGTTATGTAACTGGTCGGTTATTTCCTAGTCTGCAATTTGATTGGTTGATTTGTTTACTCGATAGAAATATTTGTACATTCGAAGTTGGGACCTGTAGTGTTTGTTGTTGTACATCCCTTAGTAATAGAAGTAGCTATGGGAGTTAGCGGCTATAGGTTAGTGGCTTCTACTAAGCTGTGGCGACTCCACCAATTGTTGAGCAACAATGTTAAAAATATTTCAAAATAATAAACGAATGAGTCTCGACAGTGTTCCTATCCTTTATGAAGTGTTTCCAAACTTAATTGTTTGTTATTCTACCCGTCAACCAACATTTCGGGACGGCACCGGAAACTGACCACCTCTATAGTAATAGACCTATTGTGCGATCAGGGCGATTTTTGGTCTTATTGGCACCCGTAGCCTACTAATGCCCCAAATCGTCCAGATTGCTTCTAATGACATAATTTTTTCCATAAATTTCTCAGAACTCCCGCTTATCTTTCAGCCCACTACCTCACCACCGCACATAAAATAGTCCCGCCGTTCCTGTTGGTCACTGCTGGATCTTCTTATACCATATGAAACATTGTTTTCAATTGCATATGATATTACATTTTATTACTTTTCAAAGTGTGATTTACTGGGATTTCCGGGATCGATTATAAACGATAACTTCACAAGTGAATTACGCAATCAACAATTGTGTGACGTATCCGTGCGCGCAAACGAAGACGCTTTGCCGTGGATGTAATGGGGACGTCATTGTTTTTTTTTGTTTTTTTAACCCTTTACTTAACATGAAAAGCAGACGACACTTGCAAAAAAAATTGAATAACTATTATTTTCATTTTTTGTCTCAAAATCATAGGTTATGACCCCTCGTTGGAACGAGCTCGTCCCAATGAGGGGTCATAACCTATGTTTTAGATACAAAAAAAAGGAAAAAAATAATGAAAATTATTTGGCGATTTTTGAGAATAGCGCTGGCCGGTTTTGGCCATTTACGTTATTTAAAGGGTTAAATAATATAATTATCGTTAATAATGAAAAGTAATAAACAGAGTAATCGCTTGACTGGACTGGTTACGTGAAATAATTCATTCGAGGCGAGGGACTATATTATAAAACACTCGTGCGCATTCGCGCACTCGTGTTTGTACAACGTCCCCCACCTCTCTGGAATTATTTCACGTAACCAGTCCAGTCAAGCGATTACTCTCTATTTATCTCAGGAGTGTTGACCTGGAATTTTTATTGTTCACGGGCGCATTACTCTCTGTTTATCTCATGAGTGTGGACCTGGAATTTTTATTGTTCACGAGCGCTTTCAGGTCCACACAAATGAGGTAATTTCCGATATTCATTAAACAGAATAGATTTTTCTTTTTATTTTCTGCTACGTGACATTTTACTGCGGAATATTCAGCCCAATTCGACTGCAAACAGTTTCAAGACAATAACGAAAAGCTGCTGATCGTTCCCTCAAGGCAACGTCATCCGCCGAAGCGTAACGTCTTTTAGGAAGCTACTGAAAAGCTTTCAGGTCCACACTCATGAGATAATTCCAGATACTGTCTGAGATAGAGTAAATTTTCTTTTTTATTATATGCCACGAGACATTTTATTCCACACTGTTCAGCCCAATTTTACCCTAAATGCGTACGTTTCAAAACAATAACAAAGATCAGCTGATCGTTTCTTCAAGACGACGTTATGCGTCGATGCGTGACGACACTTAGGAAGCTGCTGAGGAATATGTCTCGCTATTTATTGAGTTGATAGATATCGAGAAATATCTTTTAGATAATTTGCGATAATGTGCAGCATATAATAAATATGATTATGCCATTTAAAATAGTATATTTCACTGCAGATACAACCGGCGAATCACAGTGAAAATACTATCAACGAACACGAAATAAACTGGCTAAAATATTATGAAAATGGGAGACGTTTACCATTTCTCGGTGGAAAGTTGTTGTTGTTGTTTTATAATTTGTGGCACTGATTTAATTATCCATTTACCTTTCTGTGTAGCTTTTAGTGAAATGCTGAATGAACTATTTTGTTTCGCTGAGGTCTAATTTTGTCTCACAATGGGGTTTGCACGCTCTCTTTTTATTTATTTGTTTATTTATTGGTTTTTAACGACAATTTCGACAGCCGGGGTCACCTCGTGTCGGACAATATTCTGGGTCGAGGAAGCCGGTGCACCCATACAGAGCCACCGAGCAACGGGGATCGACTGTTACACTCCCCGACATACTAACTCCACACCCTCCTTGTTAGCATTGATTGAAGGCAAGTGCACCATTAACCCTTTACCCAACGCAGACGATATCAAAATTTATTATTTTAAATATCATTGTTTAAATGTTTTCAAAAAATTTCAACAAAACCATATCATGTGACCCCCTCGTTGGAACGAGCTCAACGAGCTCGTTCCAACAAGGGGTTACATGATATGGTTTTGTTGATATTTTTTTGAAAAATAATATTTTTTCAGCTGCTGAATTTGCATATTACGCGGGTGGGTGTGGGCGATTCGTTGGGTAAAGGGTTAACATGAAGTATGCTTAGTGCCTCCACGTGGAAAATCATGATACTTTATTGCAGGGGTACTTACTCATATGTCTATAAATATACAGAACAACACATACGTTTGAATGGGTTAATGATTATCGCACGAGATTGTGGAGGCTCGATCAGGGACATAGCTAGAGGTTTCCGGTTTGGAGGGGGTAGTCAATTTCCAACTGGGGGGGGGGGGGGGGGCGGGAGCCCTCCCGGTGCCTCCCCGTAGATGGAAATTCACTGCCGAGAGAGATTTTGAAAATGAAGCCATGAAAGGGGGCATAAAATTGATTCTGGTAACTGAAATGCGAACACATTTATGATAGAATTTGTATCACCACATTTTTATCGTACAGGCAGAACAGTGGAAATCCAGTGTTTTACATTAAAAGGTGTGTGATAAAATTAGATGACTGGGCCATATACCACTTAATATGTTCCACAATTTTCAGCGTGTCAGTTCCACAATTCCAGTTTTTATCTCTTGTTGCAGGCATGCCAGATTCAGGAGCTGGTTCCTACAAAAACATATCATAACATAGGCACCCAAGACACTGCAGCTTTTCAATTGGATACCACAACAGGAGGGTTCAAGTTAACCTACTCGCATGATTCGATGGAGACTGTGAGAAACGAAAGTCATCCTAATACCCTGAGGTGTGTATTTTTTGTCAAGAGTTTATTCGCCCAGGCCGGTTCAAGCATAAATAATTATTATAAAACGGCCCGTGGAATATAATTCCCATAATTTCCTTACCTGTTAAACCTTTACCTAACATGAAAAGCAGACGACACTTGCAAACAAAGTTCTTGAATAACTAATTCTTTTCCTTTTCATTTTTGTCTCAAAAACATTAGTTATGACCCCCTCATTGGAACGAGCTCGGCGAGCCCGTTCCAAAGAGGGGTCACAACCTATGTTTTTGAGACAAAAAATGAAAAAAAATAATAAATACTAATTGGCGATTTTTGTAAATAGCGGTGGCCGGTTTTAGTCGTAACGTTGGGTAAAGGGTTATATAGGGTTTGAAATCAAAATGAGAAAAAAACACAAACATTTCAATGGGAGGTCGTTGTGCATAGAACTGTGCAGATGTGAGTGAATCGTGAAAGGTAAGCGGTTGAATATTTCTAAAGGGTCTTGCACATTTCGAATTCTTAACAAGTTTTATCTTTTGCAAAGTTTTCAGGAACCAAGCGCTAAAGAAGCTGCTGCGCTCAAAAAGTAAGGTTCGATGTCTCGTCAGTAAGATGATACGGTTTACGGAGCTCTCAGACCAATAGAATGCAGCTCGATTTTCCGGTCAAATAAAATATTCCATCCGAGTGAATTTATTAATTCCATAAAGATTATTTTTACTCAGTGCAAGAAATGCTTCTCCGTCGAGATCTGTTTTTACCGAATCTTTAACTATTTTAACCATTTACCCAGCGAATCGCCCGCATCCGCCCGCGTAATATGCAAATTCAGCAGCTAAAAAAATATTATTTTTCGAAAAATTTTAGCAAAACCATATCATTTGACCCCTTTTTGGAACGAGCTCGTTGAGCTCGTTCCAAATAGGGGTCACATGATATGGTTTTGCTGAAATTTTTTGAAACAATTCAAAAAATGATATTTAAAATAATAAATTTTGATATCGTCTGCGTTGGGTAAAGGGTTAACTCGGTGTGCACAAATTTTTGCGTGAAGAAAAAATCGGTAGTTGGCGATCAGACGTTACAAAGAGCAAAAAATCTGAAGCGAGGCCCCGTAATAATTTAATTCAACGGCTCGATGAAGCAGTTGGATTAAATTATTACTGAACCTTCCAACAAACCAGGATGGTTTCTCCCATTTCGCCGTTGACAGTATTGACAAAAACGACACCTTCGAGGGCGCCAGTGTTGCTAGGACCAACACTGTTAGATGATGTTTGTAAACTAAATAAATATGAAAGAAGACTCATCACGGCTGTAATTTTATGGTTGTGCCGCGAAGTTCCACTACTAGTGTTTATATCTTGGTGTTTTAACCCTTTACCCAGCGTAACGGCCAAAGCCGGCCAGCGCTATTCACAAAATTCACCATTCAATTTTGAATACTTTTTCATTTTTCGTCACAAAAACATAGCTTATGACCTCTCATTGGAACGAGCTCATTGAGCTCGTTCCAAATGAGGGGTCATAAGCTATGTTTTTGACACAAAAAATCAAAACAATTAGTGGTTCAAGAAAAAATAGTGTTTTTCGTGTTAGGTAAAGGGTTAAGCTGATGTAAATACTTAATGATGGGAATATCTGTAACTGAATGTCAAAACAATATCGGATATTTCGCGAGGAAAGGTATATTACATTTCATCAACGGTAGTTTGCTCAGGAACTCCATAAAAAGTGGGACAACAAACAACCCACAACAGCGACTAATTCCATACAGAATTAGACAGGTGGCCGGAGTGATTGGCAGTTTGCATGCGTTTAGGCTATATTCAAGTAACGCAAAAAAAAATGACTATTCAAGTTGAATGATATTGGAAAATGAACTAATTTAAAGCAAATAGAGTATTAGTTTAAACACAATTTATATCTGCAAGCTTTTGTTAAGAGCGTGTAGGTTTTGATATTAAAATTGCGACAGTTGATCAAGATATATAAGTGGGAACCAATATGATTTTTCTGTTGTATTTTAGTATCTTTTGCGTGCCATGTTCGTGTCTCAACTTATGTCGTCTATTTTGGAACGCAGCAACTCGTTAATAAAGACGCAGAATTACTTACTTGGACTTGCGTTGTACACGCAATGGCTCATGAGATGACTTCTATCACTTACACTTTGATGTTTTTTGACACTTTCAAACAAGGACGTCGGGCACATCCGATGGCAAAGTGGGTATGGGTATCAAAATGACACCCGACACTGGGTATCAGTTAAGACCGGGAGTTTACAACGTATCACATGTATGTATACATAAAACTTTATAATGTCTAAGACCTGTAACTGAGAAACTCTCGATTATATGTTTGCAATGTATTTTACGTGTGCCAATACCAATTGGGAGTATTTAAGAAATAACTGTTGTTTTTCTTCGGTTTATGCGATATGAACCGAAAATTTTCAGCACAACCTTCATAACTCGCGTAGACCGAAGGAAAACAACAGTTATTTCTTATAATTTAATCCGGCTGTAATATTAAAATATAAAAACTATGTGTACGTCAATGAAAAACTTTTAATTTTCGCAAAAAACAACAGTCAAACTCAGGAAAGTGTGCCACAAACAGGTCACGTCAATCATTGTCAAAGTGTTTGTTGTTTTGATTTTCGATCGCAGACTACCGATATTTAGCAAGTCTCGTAACAATATCATTAAAAACATTTTTTTTACTTCCCCCAAAAGCATGTTTGGATGTATGATCTTTTATTCGTCTCCCACTTCGGTATATATTTTATTAAAGTCAATTGTTCCCGAGAAATTACCATTATATTCTCGCTGACTGGAGGCGATGAAAAATCGATCATTGATATTTGTTTACAAGCTTCTTATCCATCTATCAGTCTACCGTCACGCCCTCACGGTGACAATTGGATTGAGTGGGCGGGGCTTCCAGAGTCTTCAAAGTTGGATCGGATGTGTGCGAACGTGCAGAGACATTCCATATCATTTCGTGATTTGGTTTATTCGATTTCGACGACTTTCACACTGTATGCTTTCAACCAATCAAACGCAGAGGCGGGGCAAATGATTAAATTATTAGGTATTATGAAGGAGGTAGTTCGTAATCACTAAACCAAGAAGCTGTATAATTGGCGGAGTAAAACCCCTCCCTCATTGGTATTTGTAACTGTAAAATACGTCCGAAATGAGTACTCGAGAGGGTCGAAAGGGGCTCGATGGTCGAAAGGGGCTTCAGGGTCGAAAAGGGCTTGTTCCCCATACCGTCCCTGCGCGCCTTCGGCGCGTTACACCATTCCATTCGGGATCATTACACTCTACCCGAGAGCTTCTCAGCTACAATTCGAGGAAAGTAATGTCTATTCTACTAGTGCACTTAATGGCGAAAAGGGTCATGAGCTGCCCCTTGTCCCTACCCTCAGGGCAAGGCGGTAGCTGTTCCACCATGCCCGCTCCTGGCACCCATGCTTTCAAAACACGAAGCGTCCATCTTAAATACACCTGATGTCAAGATCACATGGTAATATAGTAAAAAATTATTTGTTTATATTTTATTTTAATCACGTTCTTCTCCCATCATAATATGAAAACGAGAATTTTCTTTGGAAAACATGTTCACGTATTTCCATATGTACGGTGTAGTAAACATTTCACTTAACCTTCTGCACTTTGATGTTAAAATGGTTAAGCTTTCAGCGGCAAATACGTCCTATGATGCAATTTGATATTTAACCAAATATATGCAGTCTGTTGGTGTTTTAAACAGCATCACTCAAAATCATCCTCGAAGTGGCAGACTATACTTGCCCGAAAATCCAGATCGACAGCATCCTTGGGGAGAGGTGGTACCTTTGTGAGAGGACCCAACCTCTCACACTGGGCCTCACCCGAGGGTTCAACCGACATTAGCCAAGAGACCATCACGACGCAACCGGTGACACCTGCCGAGTACCTGAAGCCGTTCCTCCTTCAACACGCCTAGACATGTGAGAATTAACCATCTACAGTCACTGAGGGTCAAAAGGGGCCTGTTTCCCATACCGTCCCTGCGCGCCTTCGGCGCGCGAAACCATTCCTTTCGATTTAAACAACATGTCAGACGTGACATTAAAAATACGAAAACAAAAACAAAGGAGTTTCTCAAGAACAAAACGTAAAGGGTAATACCTGGTGGATCCCTGATGAGTATTGTCAACTCGACTGGTCTGGCATCCTGGTTGTGTGCTAGGAAACCTGTAGCCAATACTGTAGAACTTTTACAATTGTATTTTCTAGAACTGTATTTTCTACCTACTAATATAACTGACTAAAATTAAGCATTAGCATTTTAAAGGATATGGCAATTTGTCAACAAACAAATTGTCACCTCTTTGAAAATGCTAATGGTTCATTTCAACCCATTTAAAGTTATAAGTAGAAAATACAATTCTAGAAGATACAATTGTAAAAGTTTTATAGTATTGGCCCCTGGACGCAACTACGGAGATAGATGTTTTTTATTACATATTATGTGGCCCATTTTAGAGTTCCGACAAGAATGCACGAGCAGACTTTCGGTAAGCGTACTAATTTATTTGCAGACATGCATACACGCAATATCAATGCATTATACAGCCTTCATTTTAATATATAATATGTCCGTGTTATTCAACGAATAACCGAATATTGACCAAAATGTTTTGCCTGAAGTTAGTTGGGGTTACTTTGATATACTCTTCGGTTTTTCCCCTCAATATTGTTGTTACCCATCCCCAGTAGTATGATTTCTGAGATTGTTATATGAACAACGTTCAAAATGATGTCCATGTACAATGCTGCATTGATCGTTGTTAGTGGACAGTTCTATATTACAGGACAACTGTAGTGATTCTACAATGTGACCAGACTCAAGAGGGAACTCTTTCGAATGTCGGTGAACAACAAGCCACGTTTTACGTAAGTACGATGTTTGAATATGCTTAGAATATTAGATGATGTAAATATATTTTACAGTGTGGCCGCCGTGGACTAGCCACTTTCCTTGGGTGGGCAACATTTCCACGGACGCAATAATATTAGATTCCAAACACCAATTAGGAATAATCGTCAAAAATTTAATTAATGAAGCATCGGGTATAACCCGGTGCTTCATACATTAAAATTTTGCTGCTGATGATTCTTATAACCCGGTAAACGCAAGTGTGAACATTACTGCCCACGCGTGGATAATGACTAGTTCACGGCGACTGTACTGTATACTCTGGCTAACATAAAACTGCTATTTTTCAAACCAGGACTCGTGACGATTCCTTAATATATCGATGCATATTGAGACGAATACAAAACAGAAAACACTGTTTGTGAGGAATATTCACTCTATTTTTTGGGGCCAAGTGTAAATTTTGTTTGGTGTCAAATGAATATTGTTGGGTGTCAAGTGAAAAGAATTACTGCCAAATGGAATCTCATAGTAATTGAGAACAAACTAAGGCCTAAAAAAAGTTAAAAATCTGTTTCTCATGCCCTCCCGCACTGTACATGTACCTTTGGCTGCCGTATGCTCTCTTTTTATAACCAATGCAAACTTAAAAAATTAAAAATCAAAAAGGTTTATGTCTGACATTTTACCCACGTTAATAACATTGATAAATTTGTCGCTTGAGTGCAACAAGGCTTTGCAATGCTAAAACACTGCAAAGCTTTGTTGCACTCAGAGGACGAAATACACCACCACCTATGCAATTCCGTAGACTATGAGGCCTAAAACATAAAAATGAACTTTTTTGATGGCAAGGAAATAATTACAAAAAAAAAATAAATAAAAACTCGCTCGCCAGCATGTAATTTTACAAAAAAAATGGCCTGAGAAACAGCCGATCTAATTTCTGAGGCCTAACCAGCCAAAGCATTGCAGATGGCGCATTGTTGCACTTAGAGAACGATATGTTAAGTAATATTACCCGGCTCTTTTAAGTATTTTAGCTGCAAGAAAAAACCCTCACAAATGATAAAAATGTTCATAATAAAAAAAATAAAATTAAATAATTAAATAAATTAGAAGACTATTTTTAAAGATCATAATATAATTTGAGGAGGATTATTTGCTCAATGTTTATTGACTCCAAATAAACTAGTATCTATCAATTAATTATTACCACTTTGCAGGTCGTTTCCTACTGCATTAATGTCGATTTAACGGGCAATCATATCCTCTATTGCTCGGTAGTCACGTGATAGGAGGGCCGCTAATGGAAAACAAAATTCATTATCGGCCCTCTTGTCACGTGACGTCTTTTAGAATTGAAAATTTAGAAATGAGGCGAGAACTCGCAAGGAAAAGTTGATGCTTTCGCCATGTTGCGGTCTTGTTGATCGACAGCAACAGAAACAGAAACAAATGACACGTGGCCATGTTGTCAGTTGTAGCCATTTTCCATGTAGCCATTTTCTGTTTTATTAAATTTTGTGTCTTTTGATTGCTGGGATATCATTTTGGAAATGTGTAAAATTACAAATTACGTAGTGGTAATAATAGTAATAACATGATTGTTGACTTCGTCTCGGACCTTTAATAAACCCTCGGGCTGTTCAACATCGATGCTGGGCCGCTCACGAACCATAATGCCCTCCAAAATCATGTTATTGTTTAATTATCTTCCAGAAGGCTTATCAAAAAGATTAAGCAAGATAAGAAAGATTTAGTAACAACGAAATGTTTTGATAAGAATCAAATTTAATGTATAATTCAGTTGACTAAAAACAAAGTTTCATAATTATTAGGGCTGTCGCAATTAATCGATTGTCGATCGGTCACGCCGAAATCGATTAGCATCTTTCGTTGTCGATGAATCGGTAAATTTTACCCCGTTTTAGACGTTAAATAATTTTTTAAAAATTGATGAAAAAGCTCGTGTTTCTAAAGGCAAAAGGTCAAGAACGTCAACGATAAACCCCAAGAAGCCGTTAGAAACATTTGTCTTTTAGGTACATTCAAAGCTTTGATGTTCTGAACTTTTGAACCGTCAGTGTAATAATCAAGACCCGTCGGCAGTTGCGAAGTTCGCAACTGCCGACCGGTCTTGATTATTACACTGACGGTTCAAAAGTTCAGAACAGCAAAGCTTTGAATGCACCTAAAAGAGGATCGTCTTCGTTGTTTACTTGAGGTAGGTCAGCTGGCTTGAACTTCATTTCCTAGCGACTCCAATGGAGGGAGGGGGTCGTCTATGTACGATTAATCGATTATTATCGATTATTTGCGACGATTAATGGATTCCTAAATTAAAAAATCGTGACAGCCCTCATAACTGTGACTGTTACCTTTTGATTACTTAACAGACGTGAATTCTGTCTCACCTTGTGTCGTCAGTCAACGATTTTATCGATAACGACTCACTGAAATAATAAACCACAAAGCCTTTGAAACCTATCGATAGTATATTTTTCGTGCCAAATTTTGGTGCTAAATGCTATATGTTTGGTGCTAAATGAATTGTTTTAGAGCTGTTGGCACCATTGGTACCCGGCAGCATGAACACTATTTGTGAGTAAATCAAATGGAGCGTATCAGCTGTTCCATTTCTATCTGATACATACATATTATCGCTACAGTGAAGTGACCTGGGTCATCGTAGTTGAGGAGGTCAGATCGGTGGATCAAACGAGCTGCCGCAGGTTGCCGACGTGATGCGACGACCCAGATCAGATCACTGTAGCCATAAAAGGTTTTTATATATGACTTATAGTTCAACATCGAATACCAACGCTAGCATTATCAATTCCCCCAACCCTTTTTGGCAAATTGGGTTGAAGTAAAAAAGAACTAATTTTGTTTACACTTATTTTTGTAACAGATGCACACTTCCGGGGAATCCCCGGATGCGCATGAATATGATAAAAAAACGGACCTCCATTCGCGCGCACCGATTCCAGCTCGAAGTAAAGTACTATCTGCTACCGGAACAGCCAATTATGCGAATCGAACGCACTTGTAAATAGTCCGTCATACTATACTGATACGGATTCGGATTCCACACTGTGGATTTTCCGGGGTCCAGGAAAAGATCGTCAAACAGTAGTATTATTTGGGGTTAACCCTTTACCCAACGTAACGGCCAAAACCGGCCAGCGCTATTCTCAAAAATCGCCAATTAATTTTCACTATTTTTTTCATTTTTTGTCTCAAAAACATAGGTTATGACCCCTCGTTGGAACGAGCTCGTCGAGCTCGTTCCAACGAGGGGTCATAACCTATGTTTTTGAGACAAAAAATGAAAAAAATTAGTTATTCAAGAATTTTTTTTGCAAGTGTCGTCTGCTTTTCATGTTAGGTAAAGGGTTAAATTAATTAGTCATATAATAAAAAAATAAGATATGCAATAGACATAATGCATACAAAGATTCGAGTACGATGTTTTCACAGACCAAAGTTGATCTTGAAGAACGCAAATAACACAATACTTTATCGGCTTCCCTTACTTCCACATTTCAGGCACCTGTGTAATGTGAACACGAGACCCTGTTTCCATCAGAAACCAGGAAATGCTATATAATTATTTTTAAACAACATTCCGAGTGAGATAGGATGCATCCGATGCTGCACACTCTCGGCACTGGAAATTCCATACTCTATATGATTGAGCCAGTGCGTTTTGGTACGACCTACACCATTCTAACTGAAAACAACCAGCCCCATGCTCTCAGGCCACCAGCCTAATTCTGCACGGAATTCAACGCTGTTTTGGCCTGGCACCAGCCCTTAAATAGTCTGTTGTCCATGTTCCGATTTACTTGCCTGGAATAGTTCAGTTGGTCGGAACAGCGAACCTAAGATTCATTTTTCCAGCTAACTGATTTTTGCCAGACGACTGAATCAAAAAATACCATAAACTTCCTTTGAATCAACGAAGAAAATATCTCTTAATAATTTAATCATTTGCCCCGCCTCTGCGTTTGATTGGTTGAAAGCATACAACGTGAAAGTCGTCAAAATCGTACATTCCAAATCACGTTATGATTTGGAATGTCTACACGTTCACACTTTCCGATCCAACTTTGAAGACTCTGGAAGCCTCGCCCACTCAATCTAATTCTCACCGTGAGGGCGTGACGGCAGACTGATAGATGGATAACAAGCTTGTAAACAAAGATCAATGATCGATTTTTCATCGTCTCCAGTCAACGAGAATATAATGATAATTTCTGGGGAACCATTGAATTTAATAAAATATACCGAAGTGGGAGACGAATAAAATATCATACATCCAAACATGATGTTGGGGAACTTAAAAAAAATGTTTTTAATGATATTGTTACGTGACTTGCTAAATATCTGTCGTCTGCGATCGAAAATCAAAACAACAAACAATTTGACAATGATTGACGTGACCTATTTGTGGCACACTTTCCTGAGTTTGACAGTTTGTTGTCTTTTGCGAAAATTAAAAGTTTTTCTTTTACGAACACATGGTTTTTATATTTTAATATTACAGCCGGATTAAATTATAAGAAATAATTGTTGTTTTCCTTCGGTTTATGCGAAAAAACCGAAACTTTTCAGCACAAGCTTAATCATAACTCGCTACGCGAGTTATGAAGCTTGTGCTGAAAATTTTCGGTTTATATCGCATAAACCGAAGGAAAACAACAGTTATTTCCTAAACCTTTCGGGACTACTGTACGTAATATTACGTACTACGACTATGAAGCCGAACGGTCGCTCTTTCGTCCAAGAACATGATACTTCATACTTTCATTAAATAGCTGAGGATGGATGCTAAGTGCATGTGTGGGGTAGGCCAATCAGTGTTTTCAACGCACCACCACTAGGCTGCACGTTGCAAATATTAATTGGTCTTCCCCCAAATAATGAATATGAACTCTTCTTGTTGCTGGCATTGAACAGATATAGAAGATTCCAGTTAAGATTCACCACAACGCATCCTTGTTCCACCTGTAGTGTTTTCAAGGTGAATTCAATACTTATTGATTGGGGCATCTATAACTAGAATACAAACACTATCTGCATGTCTTTGTTAGTAAAGGGACATTACATTTCATCAACGGTAGTCTTTGCGCAAAATTCACGAAAAATGTGTTAGCAACCAGCTGATAAAAGCGTCGGGTTATTTACAGAATTAGACAGGTGGCCTGACAGATTTACCCAGCCCGTCAACGAAGCCCTAACTTTCTGCAGATATTGTAATGGGGTCGTTGTGGGTTATAAACGATATTACCCGACCATGACATGAATTTGGTTATTAGCCCTTTGAAACCGAGAAGCCTCTTTTCCGGCCCAGAAACATGATACTTCACAAGTTCATTAAGTAGACTGGATGCTAAGTGAATGTGTGGAATAGACCTATCAATATTTTCAACGTGCATGGCTTCATGCTGGAAATATTGATTGTTTTACCCCCAAATGATGAATATGGACTCCTCCAATTACTGCCACTGAAAGTGGAAGACGCCGATAGGGTTCAAAGGGTTAAGTGCACATGCCTTAGTTTTTCAGCGAGCTATTCTGACAAGGAGTCAATAATCACAGAAATGTGCACAACAATCGGTAATGTGGCATACTGCCACGGCGTTTATCATGACATTTCCGATTTACAGAGGCCACATTTGTATAACGCAGTGTGTGGGCGTTACTCTTCTCTTCATAGAGACAAAAAGTGGTGAAGACGAGGGGTCCACCAGAATGAAACCAATGTCCTCCCACTTTTACACTACCACCATTTTTTCACATATCAACACGCTTGTGTTCCGCTGGCAGGTGATGTAAAAGTTGCGTGTATGAATGGAATGATCGAAATTTATTATGCATGCCCATGTACAATATCAAATTAACAGAACAAATAACAGAAGAAGTGTATAAGCGTTTGGAGCATGGAAATGACATAGCCGGAATGGCTGTCTTTCTCTCATTCCAAGGGGTGGCGACGGGGGCGACGGGGGGCTACGCATCCGTGGGGAGGGGTAGTCCCCCGAGAGGGGGGGGGGGGGGTCGACCAAATTCATCGGTGAGGTAATTGCTGATTATGATCCGCCCGATGAGTGCGGGGACTCTATAATGATTGTCTTTTCAAACAGCGCCCTACTATATTGCTCTATTTCCGGATTTAAATCATTTCAAGATTTAAGAAAAGAATGAAGCAGACGGTCCTGCTAGAAACTTGTTATTAGTATGAGAGTAGCCACACCTGTAGGTTGTCCAGTTTCCATTCTAGCTGGATGTGCGTAAATTCAGAAAGTACTGTCGAAAGACACAGGCAGTGCATTGTGATACCAGTCATGCATAAACAAGATAACATGTAAATTAAATAAGTTATATTTTCTGTCATTATAATGCAAATGACCTTTTGCGGGGTAAGAATTCTATTGGTTGATGGTACAAAACCGTAAACAAGTATAGCATACACCAAATGGCTACGAATTAGTGAACACATTTTGTAATATCTATAGAGATTTCAAGAAAACAAATAATCAGGCACTGCGGAAGCGTGTCGTTTAAATTTTAGATTTACATCCATGTAGACTCCTATAAAATGGACCAATTTTTCTTCATGCTGGTTCCGAACAGACGGAATATCTATATTGTTCAAGGGGGGAGGGGGGGGGGGGGGGGGGTTCTCTATTAAAAGTGTTCTAGGAATCATTTTTCGGGTGCAACAACAGGCATTTTGTTTTATTAGCATTCAAACATAATCCATTTGCAGAACACCATTCGCTTATTTTATCTAGTTCAGAATTGCTCTCATTTATCAGATTGACTTCATTGTTACTTGATGCAAAACTGTAGTATCGTCCACAAAAGACGACACATTGAGCAAAGTTGAATATCTGAGGTCGTTTATGTATAGTAGGAATGGGATGGGGCCTAAAATGGAACCTTGGGGTACACCAGTGGTAACATCCAATGGGGTCGACATGCTATTCATGAAAGACACAAACTAACATCTGATTGTTTGATAATCTTTGAACCAAGAACTGGACAGACCGCTTATAACTAACTTTCAAGTTTTTTGTTCAGTAGAATGGAAGACTTTTGAAAAAGCTAAAACAACCGAAAGCGAGCAATCATTTGTAGATTTGCCGTTTACTGTTACAACATTTGTTATAAGGTGCAGCATATGATGTACAGTGGGGTGTGCCTTTCTGAATCCAAATTGATACTTTGTCACATGAGAACCAAAATGTTCTATCTCCTACTGGGAGATATAACTTTACGGTTCTATCGTGGCGAAGTTTTGTAAATGTCTTGCCCCTCTACGAAAGGATATAACCGTAAGTACATTAACGTTTCCAGTTTTTTTGTGAATGTTGGAAGAATGCTAATGTGGCGATATTTGGTACATAGTTATGGATCTCTCGATTTAAAATGGGTATAATTTTGGCTATTTCATTATACTCTACCTGTAGCGGAAGACCGATTAATTATATGAGACAGTGGACCTGTCTCATCCAAAATTGTCCCCTTCAATAAATTTGTGGACAAACCCTTACTATCTTTACTTGATTTGCATCTTAGTTTTTAACGCGGGTAATTGCTTGCTGTTTATTGGTGAGGTACACCAAACATTGTGTCAAAATTGCTGTTATTGCCAAGATAATCCGAGAAGTTGCGTTGGGTCAAGGACACCTAGTCACTAGTGGCCTTTCCAAAATCACTAAAAAGGTGTTGAATTTCTCTGCAGTCTTTTCGCACCAGTACAGTCCGTCTTTCTATCAAAAGAAGCGTGTGTGTGTGTGGCCTTTCACAAAATTATTCATGTCTTTTTATTTATTGATGCGTTACGGATAGAAGCATATACAGAAACCACATAAATAAACTTAAGACAAAGGGGAAAATACTACGTAATCAGTATTTATTTATTTATTGATGTTTAAGGTCACATACTCATGCACAATGGCTAATCATAACCGTGACAGTTTTACGGGTGGGGGAAGTCGGAGTACCCGGAGAGAACCACCGAGCAGCGACGAGCAGCGACGAGCAGCTGCCAGCTCCCCAACATCGTAACTCCTCACTGCAGCGCTGGCTGGGTTAGATTGGTTGAAGACATGCACAGCATCGACGTGCAGTATGCTTTAGTACACGGCGTCATCGTGCCCCGATGTGGACAATCGGGGTTAAGTGCTTTGCCCAAGTACACAACGCGCGAGTCCGAATCGATCGCTCAGACGAACACCCATCCGAGGACTAACCGGGCTCGACGTTGCTCAACTTCGGTGATCTGACGAGAACCAGTTACCGCAACGCCACCGCGCCCCCTCATATCTTTTGAATATTATACTTATTTTCAAGTAGCATTTGGTTATAATAATCTACTTTGCAGATTCGTTTCAAGCTTGTCGCAAGCTAATAACAATCTTTTACCCTTTATCCAGCGCACATGATATTAAAATTTAACCCTTTGAACTCTGGTGGTAAATTCCATGCCAGTTCAATTGCAGCAATTGGGAGAGTCCATATTCATTATTTGGGGTGGACCAATCAATATTTTCAACGTGCAGCCTTGAGGCTGCACGTTGAAAATATTGATTGGTGTACTCAACACATTTACTAAACAGCAATCCTATTTAACGATGTTATGACGTATCATGTTCCTTGCAGGAAAAAAAAAAACGCTCGTGTTCAAAGGGTTAATATTTTAAATATCATTTTTCCCAATTTTTCAAAAGATTTCAACGACATCCTGTCATGTGACCCATCATTGGAACGCGCTCGATGATAGAGATTTGTTGAAATTTTTTGAATTTTTTTTTTTTTCAACTGCTCACTTAGGACGTTACGTGGGCGGATGTGGCCGACTTGTAAGGTAAACGGTTAAAACGTGTTTATTTAGTGAATTGATTGGCCGTTTATAGTTAAGTATTGAAACCGAGGAGCAATGAGTCGTCAATGTAGAGCGTACCAAAGTGGTCGCTGACGACATTAGTTACAACTCGTGAAGTAAATTTCTTGATATTGTTACTGATAATACGGACAGTTGGGGTCGTAACAAAATTCCATGACTCTCGTTGGCTTCGTTATGCGGATGAAAACCCCACACTGAATAGTGAGTCTTTGAAAAAATCATTTTATTGAGTGTATTTAAGCTGAGGAAGTCTGTGCTTCATCCAAAAGGTAAACTTTAGCACAATCCTTATTTAAAATATCCGATTAGACAGCTGACTCAGAGAGAAATAAGTCGAGGTCATCTTTTGGTGCTGTGTTGGGTTTCTTATTAATTCCCACAATATATTTTTCCTTTAGAGTTATTTCAACAAAGAAGGATTCAAACACGTGTGGTATGAAGACTGGTAGATAATTTCGTATATTGAAAGCCACACTATCATTTATGAATATTTCGACAGCTGCGCCCCTGCCACAATCATCCGGAATCGGTGGGTGGGGTGGGGTGTTATTTTAGGTGAAACTCCACACTTGGTTTGACTTAAAAAACTTGACTATGACGTCGAAAAAGTTAAAGTTTGTCGCTTGAGCAACCAATAAAAATGTGAATGTTTTCAAAGTTTTCGTTCAAACTGCCACAATTAATGCTTTTAAGTTTTAATTGAAATTTCATCTTTAAATTGTTCAGGAGTAAAATACTTACAACCGGGATCAGAAATACTAAACGGGGATGTCAAATCTTCTTCATTTGAGGAAATAACAACGTTGGGTTTTGCTACGCAGTCAAAAATACTGTTGGTTTGGATCTCATAAAGTGATATTGTATTAGCCTTGATTACTTGACTCTTTGAACCCTGGTAGTATATTCCATGTTAGTTCATTGGCAGCAACTGGAAAAGTCTATGTTCATTATTTGGGGGTAACGCAATTAATATTTTCAACGTATTAATTGGTCAACCCCACACAGCCACTTTCCACTTAATAAAATTAAGAAGTATCATGTTCCTGGGCTGGAAACTGGGTATCTGGGATACAAAGTGTCAAAGTAAAGTAGAAAGCATGCACGTCGATAGTTTCTAACACTACAGAGGTTTTTGATATGTGTTGTTTCCTTTCTTGCTTTTTTTATTCCTTCTCTGAGGTCTCTCATCTTACTCTTACAAAATGACCCACATCTTTGAAACTCGATCGTGTGTTCATCCACAGGCACCTGCTTCGGGATTTATGAAGAAGAATTATAATATTTCCCCCACTGCTTTATATAATATGGAGAAGGTATGAAACTCGGAAGTCCAGATATTCAAAAAGCAGTCGCCTCAACTTTTGAAAGCTTCGTCTTTCAGTCGATTCTCGGAAGATATTTTAAAATTTCACACCTACCTTGCCCTAATTTTTCTATCTATTCATTTTCCTATCGTTTATATCGAGTATTAAGTCGTAAATTTGTTGAAACTGTACTTTTTTTCTAAACAAAATCCAACTTCGATGTGCATAGTTCCGGAAGTATTCGTCTGCAACAGCCTTCATTCAGAAGAGAAGATCTGATTGGTCAGCAAATGCAGGTTGAATTTCTATTTTTGTATCTGTTTTGTTTTGAGACGAAAGCACATGACAAAAAATCCGAGAAAATGGTGTTGACCACTGAGCAAACTAAAGCAATTCAAGTCGTTGAATCAGGGCATAATGTTGTGTTTTGGGTCTGTCAAGGGGGAACTGGCAAAAGCTTTATTATAAAAGTATTGTCTGAAAAGCGAGAGATAAAATAAAAGTACAGATCACTGCAACAACTGGAATTGCAACAGTCCAGTTTTTCGAAGGCAAAACTGTACACAGCTGGTCCGGAATCGAAGATGGGAGATACTCCAACCAGGACATTACCAGTAGAGTTCTGTCAAACTCTGTCATCTGCAAGCAGATACGAACTACAGATTTACTGATAATTGATGAAATAAGTATGGTGAGTGCACAGCTATTTGATCAGGTAGGTGCCTAGTTACCAGGGGAGGAGGGGGGGGGGCAGGTCACTGCAGGGCATGGGGTTGCTTTTGCTGGGCGCTCCAAAATATACGCAGATGTATGATACTGTATCTCTGGTCCAGCACAGGTGTCAGGTGACAAACAATCACAAAATGGGGAGAGAAACCACCTGCAGACCTCAGATTTCCTCCCAGAAATTTGATTGCAGAATTTTTGGGGAGAGGCCCCCTTGAATGATAGGTGTGAGGGGAGGGCCCCCCCCCCCCCCTTAGGCCACAATCATACGACTACCCCCCCCCCCCCCCTGCAGTTTTGTCGGCAAATTTCTAGTGGGGTTGGAACATTATTGGGACCATTCTTAGGTGAATTTATGCCTAATATTCTAATAACATTAAAATATGGGCTTTTGGGGGGTGAAAGCAGCTTTTTGTTAAACTGTTGGGAAATTTTGCCCCCATGTCAGCGAGAAGCTATCTACGTCACTGACATCCTGCTGCCCACCCCAAAACTCCCCCCCCCCCCCCCATATCCTGCCCAAACTCCTGTTATAGAATCTGGGTGCAGGCTATATCAAGCTGGTATGTTGAAGACCTGCTGTAGGAGAAGAGTTCATTACCACTGAATACTATAACCCCCCCCACCCCCCCCCCCCCCCCCCACACACACACTCACATCTATATACTCTCAAGTAATGCACAAAAAAACAGTGTTTACGGCAAGGGGCCTTCAGATTTAACCCATAGGTGACCGAGGTCCAGTGGCTGACACTTTGCCTGTGCTACATGTATTTGCCAAATTATTATTATTTATTGGTATTTATGGTCACTTTCCTGCAGTTATAGCTAATTGTGACCACAACAAGATTTAAAGTCAAGCGTAGCCAGTGATTTAAACCCATGCTGCCTATTTTAGAGGACTTTTAGAGAACATTTTTGCAGGACCTATTTTCAGGTTACGCAAATTTTTAATTTTGGCAGGCCTGCATGAGTGTGTGACAGGTTTTTAAAATAATTTTTCTCAAATGTACATGAAATTTGCACAGCATAAATTTACCGGTACTTACAACACAAAATAATTAAATCGTTTTGTGCTGGTCCTGACTGAAGCCGGATTTTGTTTTAACAAAACACTCGAGTGCTGTGATCCATGTATCTATGAACATTACATTACACATGTAACATAGAGAAAAGGCAGATTCACTCTGAAATTATTAACCTTTTTAATTAACATAATGGCAACAAAATATGGCAAGCCCTATTAACAGAGGAAAATACCATCGAATTTTATTATCTTCTCTTTTTTTTGTCTCAAAAACATAGCTTATAACCCCTCACTGGAAGGAGATTCCAAAGAGGTGTCATAGATATGAAGACAAAAAATGATTTTTTTTAGTTATTCGGTAATTTTGTTTGCAAGTGTAGTATTCCAGTTTGGTAAATGGCTAAATTATTTTGCAAAACTGTCTTGGTTGTCCCCTCACCCCCTCCGCACACACACACTAACGGGGGAGGGATGGGGGTACTCCCATACCCTATCCTTACTTAGCCCTTTTAGACTTTATCATATAATCTATGACATGGTATGCTGTCTTCCGCATGGTCCCCTCCCATATACATATACAACTAGTCCAGACTACCCCCTTCTCCATTTGCTCTTCTGTAGAATCCTGTCCTGACAACATAATGTGCAGTTGTGAGGCAATGCCCCCCCCCCCCTCCTCCCCACCCTCCGGTGGTTAAAGGGTTACAATATTGTTCTGTACTTGTGATACATTTATTTTATTGTAATTGAAAGCAATAAAAAAAATAATCCTAATCCCGAAAAATATGATTTAAAATTTTCTGTTTAATTACCACTGAATGACATGAGTGTTTTGAGACATGTTTTCTTCTCGAGTTTGATAAGTTGAGTTTTGCAGTTTGAATTTGCCACCACGAATCAAAAATAGAAATTCACCTGCATTTGCTGGCCAATCAGATCTTCTCTTCTGAATGAAGGCTGTTGCAGACGAATACTTCCGGAACTATGCACATCGAAGTTGGATTTTGTTTAGAAAAAAGTACAGTTTTAACAAATTTACGACTTATTACTCAAAATAAACTCCAGGAAAACGAATAGATAGAAAAATTAGGGCAAGGTAGGTGTGAAATTTTAAAATATTTTCCGAGAATCGACTGAAAGACGAAGTTTTCAAAAGTTTAGGCGACTGCTTTTCGAATATCCGGGGACGAGATTTGCTCTTATTTTAACTTTCTCAGGTTGTTTCGTTTAATTACTCGACTATTTAATTTATAACAGCAAAATATCATCGAATTCTCGGAACACTGATGATATTTGTGACTATTTTCAGGTTTTTTTTTGTTTGATTTTATACCGAGGCGACGGAAGCGAAACGCTTTCATTTTGAACCATACACCCCGCTGTCTCGCTTGCCTATATACCCTGGATGTTGCACGCTCTCATATACCTTGGATGTTGGGTGCACCCTTTTGTCTTGGCTATTTGTTCTAGGAATTCTGACCAATCAAAAGACAGAATTTATCGGGATATTGGGACAATACTATTTAACCCTTCTAGTCGTATTTTGGCACATCAATACCCATTCTATATTGGTACACGTTCGAAACAATTCAGTTGTGTCTAGTTCGTAGATAGAAAATTCACTCTTACATGGACACTTTTCGTAAAAATACATTATGATCGTCTCTATCCCAATCTTAAAATAATTTGTTTTTCCTATCTCTTTCATTTTCAAAGAAAACCTCCGCAAATCCACACTTCTCGCCCAAGCATATAATTTTATATAGGGGTGTGAGAGGAAAATACCCTGGTATTTCAATCCAATGGCTGGGTTTAACGTTCGAAAAAAGTGTTGGTCAAATTTATAGAGCCCTTTAGGCTGCCTATGAATTCGAGACAAATGATGAATAAAGTTAATGTAATTATACATCCACTATAGGTCTCACAGAACTAAATATTTTCCCATAGGCGACCATTATAACACTTATGTGGAAAAAAATATGATCGCATCACTTTAAATTAAATATTTAAATACCTACATAAAGTACAGACCTTCACACAACTTTCTCTGGCCACAAAACATGGGGTCATGCCGACAAATAAGAGAGAAAATGTACCAGGAAGTGAAGTTGTTTTTTTCTGGGAATTCCCAACAAAAATACACAAATAGTTAACTGAATTTTAAAGACCCAGAAAATACTTAGAAAACCTCTTGTTTTCTGTGAAATATTCAGTATTGTTGTAAAAACCTAATAAAATGCTTCAACAGTTTTCTCAAGCAATACGTTTTTTTTCTAGGAGTCTTATTTTAGACTATGATGCAATATCCGAGTGCAACATTTCAATGCAGATCACTCTAAACTAAATATTTAGTTCCGCGAGACCAATAGAGGTCTGGATCAGTGGGGTGGGGGAGGGCACACAGAGGCCAGAGAGAGTTTTCTTTAAATGCTGAAAATCGAGATCTAAGATTTCGCTTATGTATTTAGTTCGCCAAAAATTGGGCGAAACCTTTAGATTTTAAACAGTAAATCCCCGAGTCCGGAAGATATCTTGGATATGGCGCGTCATATGGAGTTACGACCAAAACCATGCATGTCTAATTACACGGACATCAAAATGGGTGTTTCATTTACTAGGCTCATAATAATAATGAATGTAGGACGTTTCGGCCACGGACGTTTCGGACCGGACGTTTCGGACTAGGACGTTTCGGACACGGACGTTTCGGACAGAAATATTGGACAGGGTGGACGTTTCGGACAAAATATATTTGGGGTTATTTTTTGTGCTTGTTTTTTCGTGGGAGGGATATTCAAGGAGCTTATTGAAGTGGGGGTTAAAAGGTATAATTTGGAAGGACAATTCTTTTTCTTTGTTCTCTATTTGATGCTGTATTTGAAGGAAAAATTCATGTTTTTTTTGGCTAATGGATGAATTTTCTATTCTGCTTGTCTGCTTTTCTGCTTGTCTGATTTTGACTTCACAGTATACATATGTCCCTCAAAACAAAGTTTTTTCCCACCTCTTTTTGTTGTAATGATTTCCATGTCACGACACCAAGCATATAATAGGTTATGAGGCGACAATGATAATAGGAAATATTTATAAAAAAAACAAACTATCTTTGAAGCCACATAAGACAGAGATAAAGAAAAGGATGATTTTCCCCTTATAAAAAAGTACCATGGTAAACCATGGTAAATCCCAAAATTACCAGAGTATTTTGGGATTTACCATGGTACTTTTTTATAAGGGTCTGTCATTTGCTCTAACAACAACAACAACAACAACAACAACAACAACAACAACAACAACAACAACAGAAGGAGAGCTACAAATTCTTTGCTATCAAAAGCTGGTGGCGAATTGCAGTAAAAACACACCCAGACAAAAGAAGGAAAGCAGACAAATATTTTGCTATTAATCAAAAGCTAAAGCGAAATTTCTATGAAAACACATATACAATATAGTAGGCGCTGACAGTTAGGTGGAAGGAGTATTACTATCACAACATAATAGCATATAATAACAATAATAATAACTATAATAATAATAACACTTTGGCCGGCCGCTGATTTGTCGCGGTTCTCGTATGAGACGGCCTTGGTTACCCCTGTTAAACAACTATCAACAATTTTTCACCAAAAGGTCCCAATAACCCAATAAATATATGTAGAAAATATATGTTCAAAATAAATAAATTGAACATCCCAAAAAAAGAAATGATAATAGAAAATATCTATATTGTCCGAAACGTCCGTGTCCGAAACGTCTCAGGCCGAAACGTCCGTGTCCGAAATGTCCGATCACCAGTAATAATAACACTTTGGCCAGCTGATGAGTTTGTCGCGGTTCTTGTATGAGAAGGCCTTGGCTACCCCTGTTCTACCAATGAGAAGTTCTCTACTAACTCCCTCACTTGGACCATCCACCCCGTCTTATTATTGGAGTTGAAAGTTCTCAGGAACATTACTTTACACCATCGGCTATCGGGGAGATTTACCAAATAATTAAGATAACCGAGTTTCAAGAGGTCTATCCTGTCCTTGATCCTCATCCACCCAAGCACACACCTGATTGTTTCTAGTGCTGTGGCATTACTCGACCCTGTTATCCATCGGCCTGCATCGTTCTGCAGGATTTCCAAGCTCTTAACAGCCGTCTAGTTTAGGGGTACAACTTCCGTACCGTATGTTATACTTGGCAGACCCACCATTTCCCAAATGTTTTTTTCCACGAAAACCTTATTGAAACTGTTTCTCCCTATAAGTTTCATTTGGTTAAGGATTCGCTTCCCCCTCAGAATCAATTTATTTGTGTGGTTTCGGTAGATGCTTCTTCCTGTGATGTTTATATTTAACCCTAGGTACTCGTAGGCACTAGTCTCTCCTACACTAAGAAGTTTGCTGCTACCTTCCGAATGCAGAACTCCCCCCACTCTCCACCTTCGAGTGGGGTGCACTTTGCGGCCCACAGGTATAACTTTGCTTTTGCTTTCATTAAGTTCGAGTCTCCATTTGCTCCCATATTTCCCAACAATTCCCAGCATCTTCGCTAGCCCCTCTTCGCTTTCTGACACTAGCACCATATCGTCTGCAAAAAATAGCCCTGGGATCTTCAAGTCCCCAACTGCACCCCCCTCGTCGCTATGCAGGAGTTCGTCTCCTAAACCTTTGATGTACAATGCAAAAAGTGTATGGTGTATGGAACGTATTTTCTAGATCAAAATGCTGGAAATAATATTCCTTGATCCGCAATGGACCATCAAACCTCATTCGTGGCGTTTAGGGCACAAGAAATTCCTGGAGCCTAAACACTTGATAATGGAGCAAACACCAACCACGTTGAAAGTCGTGGAAGGTTAACACCTTTTGGTCAGGGATTCTGTGGCGAAATATAAAAAAAATAATGAAAATTTAAAAGTAATTTTTGTAAATAGCGCTGGCCGGTTTCGGCCATCATGTTGGGTAAAGAGTTAAACTGTGTGCCATAGTCTCCTGATGTCATGCAGATTATTTTCAGTTGACTTTTAACAAATGTCTGTATTAAGAGTTTAGGGGGGGGGGGGGGGGGGTGGTGAGGCGCGTGAAGGGGAGGGGGCGGGGCGACAATCTATGATTTTAATTTTTAACGATTTGTGCCCCATATACGGAACTTTTCAGATACTTTTATAGAAGATAATTCTTGGTGCGTCTAAAACTATTTTCTGCTCTCAAATGAATTTTTTTTAATGAACATCTCTGTTAATTCTTTTCATTTTTTTAACTAACATAATGACCACCGTCATTTACTACAGTTAAAACTGGAAGTCGTGTCATGAGCTGTGCGCTTATCTAGGTTTAATTGCGCGTAGGATTTGCGCGCAATTGCTATATCGAATGGCATTCAAAGCACGGCAGGTTCTCCTGGTTACTCATAGCAGACACAGGCAATGTTTATGCTAATGGACCTTCGGGCTGGAACATTGCTTGTGCACAAGCCATATGTACATAATTTGATAGCCTTACTATGGTCATAACGCGCAGATTAACGTGCAGATCGAAGTGCTGTTTGTGCGCATTTCATGACAGGACTTCTAGTTTTAACTGTAAATACGTCACCCAAATTTCAGTATTTTTCTTTAGTTTTTTATATGGCAAGGGCAAAGATAATGACCCCTCACTGGAACGAGCTCGTTGATCTCGTTTCAAGGATGGGTCAATAGCTATGTTTTTTTCAAGTAGAACATGAAAAACGTAACTAAAGAAACATTTTAGCAGATGTCGTCTGTCAATTGCTTTGGGCTGGGAGTTAACCCTTTACCCAAAGTAACGGCCAAAACCGGCCAGCGCTATTCTCAAAAATCGCCAATTAATTTTTATGATTTTTTCATTTTTGTCTCAAAAACATAGGTTATGACCCCTCATTGGAACGAGCTCGTCGAGCTCGTTCCAATGAGGGGTCATAACCTATGTTTTTGAGACAAAAAATTAAAAAAATTAGTTATTCAAGAATTTTGTTTGCAAGTGTCGTCTGCTTTTCATGTTAGGTAAAGGGTTAAGAATGATTTTTTTTATGTATTCAAGTTTCGCACATGGGCTTCACTCATTAGTGTATAATCTTCCCATGACGTAGTAATCCATTTTACCCTCAAACAGGAGTATTCGGTTTTGTTTTTCCTCTTTGAACTTTGGAAGATGTTGGGTATTTGTTACAACAGCTATTCAAGCTATTTTATTTTTTTGAAAATTTCTGGGGAACTATGATATTTAAAACTGCGTTTGATCAAGTTTTATTTCTATTTTATTGTAGTATATGACACTGACAAGTAAGTATGCATGCCCGTCAGCGGCTCCACCAGAACCTTCATCGAAATCGAAGCTATCCGTAGGAAGTGTACTTTGCATTGTGTAAGTGAGTTTTGTGATCTACACAGTTAATATATGACTGGGGAATGTTACCGCTACGCACAGCTGGATGAGGTCAAAATTACGGCCATAGGTCTTATGGAGCTAAAATTTCACACTCTCCTTCTCCACTGTACTAAACATCAGAAAATCTCAGTCATATAGACGGTTTTCAAATATACGCACGGGCGTAGGAATTGTGAGGGGGGGGGGGGGGGTGCTCACGTCTTCTCTCCTTATCCTTTTCAGAAAAGAAGTTGAGAGAGACAGAGAGTCAGAGAGAGAGAGATGGAAAGAGGGAGAGACAGACACACACACACACACACACACACACATATATATATATATATATATATATATATATATATATATATATATATATATATATATATATATATATATATATATATATATATAGAGAGAGAGAGAGAGAGAGAGAGAGAGAGAGAGAGAGAGAGAGAGAGAGAGAGAGTGAGAGAGAGAGAGAGACGGACGGACGGACGGACGGACGGAACGACGGACGGTGGACGGACGGACGTTCTCGCAAGGCGGACGGACGGACGGACGAACGGACAGAACGACGAACGGTGAACGGACGGACGTTCTCGCAAGGCTATCTGCGGTGGCACAGACAGACAGACAGACAGACAGACAGACAGACAGACAGACAGACAGACAGACAGACAGACAGACAGACAGACAGACAGACAGACAGACAGACAGACCATAATACCACAACCGATAATCATGGCATGTATGTGTATGAGTTTGGAGGTCGTTCTCTCACGGCTCGAATGCAGGCATCTGAAACATGTATTTTTCATTTGTGTTGCAGTCATTGTAATCTTTTTGGGAATTGAGATGTAGGGGCGCAACGATTTTCTACTCTTAACATGAGACCGAAGACTCTCTCTCGTATGTCTTGTCTCTTCTACAACCTGCAAAGTCGAAAACTGTATACATTTTGGTCTCCATATTCAACACATTTTCAATGCAAAAATGCACATTTTTCTCAATGTAAAGATATGTCAGTCACAAAAATAACATTGTATACCTAGCATTCCGCTTGTGTACTTAGGTCACTACTGATATATATCAATGTATGGATGCCCTTATATGTTCATCCCCACAACCCTCCCCAATTGGAAATTCTTTTTACATCCTGTTTCAAATAGACGCTTCCTAGATAGAAGGTTAAAGGTAATAAAACATGTCTCTCAATCTCATATTTTATTGTGTCGCCGCCCCATGAAGTGGGGAGCGACATATAGGGATTACTTTTGTCGTCTTGCGTCGTCCGCGTCGTCCGCGTCGTCCGCATCACACTTTCTCTTATCCGCCACTCCTCTTTAACCTATGAATGGATTTTGATGAAACTTTCAGTGATTCTTTATCACATAATGGCATTGTGCACCTCCTATTTTATTTTTTGAACCGCTGTATTTTTTTCCAGAGTTATGCCCCTTTTCCACTTAGAATTCTGTCTGAAACGCCAGGCTTCTCTTATCCGCCACTCCTCTTTAACCTATGAATGGATTTTGATGAAACTTTCAGTGATTCTCTATCACATCATGGCATTGTGCACCTCCTATTTTATGTTTTGATCCGCTGTATTTTTTCCAGAGTTATGCCCCTTTCCACTTAGAATTATGTCTGAAAACGCCAGGCGACACACGTCTTCCATGGAAGACTCACATCTAAGTTCTCTTCACACTTTCCTTTCGGAATTTTACGTCCGAAAATACAAAAACTTCTTGGGCGAGATTCACAAAGGTAGTCAAAGTTTAGACTTGTTTCAGCTAGACTAGTGTCTTTAATCCCTTAGGCCTGTCTTTTAAGACGATGTTTAAATCTTGGTCTATTTCGTATTCACAAAAGTGTTTTTTTCCGCCTGATTAACTTGTCACATTTTTCTCGAACTAATAGGCGATTTATGTCAGCGGAACCTTTTTTCTCAGTCGACGTGGCTTTATTTCACCGTTTCTTCACAGTGGATTAGTATAAAGGTAAGCATGGCAGATGGACCAAAGAGACGAAGGAAAGAAAATTTTACAGGAGAAGAAAGATTGGCGTTGGTTGAAATGATGAAATCATATTCAGGTGTGTTGGAAAATAAAAAGACAGATGGAGCGAGTCACAAGAAACAAAATGCTGCGTGGGAAGAAGTTCACACTGAAATGCGTCGCGAGTTTCCAGACAAGCGTGACAGGACAGTAACGAAATTGAAGGATCTCTGGGGTCGCATGAAAATAAAGGCCAAAGCAGAAGAATTACAGAAAAGAAAATGTAGGGCGCTAACGGGCGGAGGGCCAGGAAATGACGACATCAGTGAAGAATCTTCGCAGGTGCTTGAATGCATTCCCGGAGATCTGACGCAACTGGCAAACGATTTTGACAGCGACGCAACAAATGTGAACCCTCCGGATGCCATATCTGCACATGTGGTGGAAGATGGTAGGGGAGGTGATGGTGGAGAGGCAGACGAACGGTCGGCTGCCAGTGATCCTGATGAGGACAGGTAAATCATTATAGTGATTATGACCCATCCAAACCCGACGCTAATAAGGGCGCATGAGGAGCGACCCCCTCCACCCCGACCCCCACCCCGTCTCTTTTGGAAATGTTTGCGCCGTTTTAATGGAACGTGTCATCTGTGTTCATAATTTCATTATTTTGTCATTTGGGCCTTTTTTACCGAATTTGATGTGCAATATATGGATGGGTGGGGGGTGGGGTGGGGGAGGGGGTGGGGTGAAGGTGCTTAACTTGCACAAGAATATATTTATTTGGCACAAAAAGTCTATACTCAATTACAGGAGGGGGAGGGGCCAAAATTTCCATACGTACGTCAGCGTTACGCGTCTCGATATACCGCAGGTTCATTTTTCAGGAAAAACGTTCCACCGCCCTCCTCTCTTTATAAAAATGGTCCATACGTCTAATCTGAAATAGTGATAGCAATATTTACAACCCACCCAGTAATCGATGCCTCCTTCCCCTCAGAATACAACTTTGATAAAATAATGTATACTCGGATTTATTAACATTTCAGCAACGGTGCCTATCAGCAGCGACATGTACTGCACTCAGAAGCTCTTAGTGCACAGGGAGACAAGAGAAAACGATTATCGACAACGAAAAAGGCGGAAAGGGCTCTTGATCTTCTAGAAGTGGAGCACAGAGAAAAAATTGCTGTGTTGGCCCGTCAGAAAAAGGTGGAAGAAGAGAAGCTTGTAACACAGAAAAAAAAGCAGAGAGCATATCGCGTTAAGGCCGCCTATTATGATAATACAATGCACCAGTAATGTCATATCAACTTGTATTTTATTCCTTTTAAACTTCAACATCAATTAAAATTGGTATTTTATTCCTTTTAAACTTCAACATCAATTAAAATTGGCATCAATGTAGCGCCGTCTAACGACAGTGCCCCTAAGAGTTGGCGGTGGTCCTTCATCCCCATCAGAAACTTCGTCGGCTGCAACATCTTCACTATCGCCAGGTACTGAGTCGTTTTGTTCAATGGCAATGTTATGAAGACAACCGGTGGCAAAGGCAGCACCCATATTCCTATCCAACTGCAAAAGAGAAAAATGGTGTTGGATTGTCTTTGCTTAACTTAAATGATATATTCACTGCATAACTTAAAATCTGCGTGATGATGACAACAGTAGATTGAAACTGTGCTAATATACTTACCCATACCACGATATCAGTGATTAACCCTTTACCCAACGAATCGGCCGCATCCGCCCGCGTAATATGCAAATTCAGCAGTTAAAAATATATTATTTTTCAAAAAATTTCAACAAAACCATATCATGTGACCCCTCGATGGAACGAGCTCGTCGAGCTCGTTCCAACGAGGGGTCACATGATATGGTTTTGTTGAAATTTTTTGAAAAATTTGAAAAAATGATATTTAAAATAATAAATTTTGATATCGTCTGCGTTGGGTAAGGGGTTAATGTAATATTTACTATGACTTACATCATTAAGTGGTGTGATGTATTGGGCGTATGAGTTCGCAAAGTAGGTTCCCCCTCCATCCCCCAGGCCCTTTCTCAACACCCAAACACTAGGGAATAACTCAATAATTTGGAACGAAATATCGCACCTGTATGATTTTGTAATGTTTTTCAGCAAAATTGTTAAATCTGTGATACGTCCCACTTTAAAATGTAGCCCATTAATTTTATCAGATGAAAAAACAATCCCATTTACGAGTTTGCAGATTTTTAGGATCTGATTTACTTATTGCTTTCAGTAATTGGGTTTGGGTCGAGACTGGGTGAAGTGAGGACTTAAATCTCTGACAAAATTCGTAAACTGAAATATAAACAATGGACGGGATGGATAACATATTTATCACAGAGATTTTAAGGCAAATGTTCTACTAAAACCTTCAAACGTTGGAACAATAAGTTGTGTAAATTTGCCTTGCCTCAATGTAATATTTGAAATCAACTTACACTTAAACGTAACGTGTTTCCAAGAGCTACACTTGGAAATCGCTTTTTATGCACCCCGAAACATCTCTCGATGAGGTTTCTCGTCAACTTGTGAGCCTTGTTGCATTTACGATCCGACTCGGTCCTTGGATTGCGAAGTGGGGTGAACATGTAACCTGTACATTGATATCCAGAATCTCCTAAAAGAATTCCTTTGCCATTGAGGTCTCCGGTCTCCAAACGTCTGCAAATTTGACTTTCTTGAAATACACGGGAGTCGTGTGCCGAACCATACCACCTACAAACCATGTTCATGAACCGCATGCGATCGTCACAAATGGCCATGGAATTTAGGCTGTGCCAGCCCTTTCGGTTTATAAAACGCTGTGAGTGTGGACCTCCTGGGTTTGCAATTGGAATATGTGTCCCGTCTATACATCCAATTATTCCGGGAATCCCTGCTATTGCCTCCATTCCGTCTATACCATCCCTTAATTCACCCCTAGTGGTGGGAAAACGTATAACCTGGCCATTCACAAAGCAAACCGATCTGATAACATCTCCGACGATGCGACTAATTTCTGGCTGAGAAAGTCCATGCAGATCACCATTTACGACCTGAAAGGACCCCGTGGCGAAAAACCGAAGACCAGCACATGCTTGTAACGCGACCGGTATGGCATTACGCCTTGCTGTCGGTCTAAGTACAATGCAAGATCTTCAATCAGCCCCATAGTAGTTTGTTTAGTGAGTCTAAATCGTCGCAAAAATTTTCGGTCATCGAACATTTCCAATGGGTTACTACGGTCGGCAAAAACCCTTAACTGGTAGAGTGCTGAATTATGTTTGGTCATCAAAATTTGTTCGCATATATCTGCCTTGTTACAATTTATGGGAGAGTGCCAATAGGCACTCTCCCATAAATTGTAACAATGCAAATCCTAACAGTCTAAACAATTTCACTTCAAAGGTGATATGAACAACATCCACAGAATATGAAGCCTTTAAGTTGTGGTACCGACACTTCAGAATAAAGCCCAAATATGGGCTCCCAGCACTCTACCAGTTAAAGCATGCGTGTGCTCCTCTTCTTCGCTATCAAACTCCTCAAATTCAAGGATTCTTAAGACGTCCATTTGTATCAGCCCGACAACAGTTTATCTCAACCGCGGTGCGACAAAAAAAAAAACCCAAAACGTGAAAATACATTAGACTGACGCTTAAACCCCCCCCCCCCCCCCCCCCCCCCCCGGCGCGATTAGCATCTCAGTCTAAATTTCTCAATCTCCGTCTAAAGATAGACAGTGTCTTGCCTTAGAAGTTAGAAAGGCTTTGTGAATACCGAGTAAAGTTAGACGCCCTAACTCGGGTTAAAACCAAGGTCAAAGTTTAAACTTCCTTCGTGAATCTCACCCCCATATTTTTGAGTTTGTCTTATCTAGTTTATAGCAACTAGATGATGAGAGACGAAGAAATGTATTATGAAACATGAATTTTTCATCACAACGGCATGTTGGCACCGGCATTGGTCACATATTATTATTATTATTACTTGTATATATTCTTTTAACCCTTTACCCAACGCAGACGATATCAAAATTTATTATTTTAAATATCATTTTTTCAAATTTTTCAAAAAATTTCAACAAAACCATATCATGTGTAGGGCTGTCACGATTAATCGATTAATCGATTATTGATCGGTCACGGCGAATCGATTAGTATTTTTCGTTGTCGAATAATCGGTAAATTGTATCCCGTTTTAGACGTTTAATAATTAAAAGAAAATTTGATGAAAAAACTATTGTTTCCAAAGGTAAAGAGTTAAGAACATCGATGTTAAACCCCAAGAAGCTGTTGGAAGCATTTGTCTTTCAGGTACATTCATCAAAGGTTTGGTGTTCTGAACTTTTGAACCGTCAGTGTAATAATCAAGACCGTCGGCAGTTGCGAAGTTCGCAACTGTCGACCGGTCTTGATTATTACACTGACGGTTCAAAAGTTCAGAACATCGAAGCTTTGAAACGTACCTAAAAGATGATCGTCTTCGTTGTTTACTTGAGGTAGGTCAACTGACTTGAACTTCATTTTTATCGACTTCAAAGAGAGGGAGAGGGGAAGGTCATCTAGGTACGATTAATCGGTTATCATCGATTATTTGCAACGATTAATCGATTCCTAAATTGAAAAATCGTGACAGCCCTAGTCATAACCTATGTTTTTGAGACAAAAAAAAAAATTAAAAATAGTTATTCAATTATTTTTTTTTTTGCATTTGTCGTTTGCTTTTCATGTTAGGTAAAAGGTTAAAGTATTTACATCGATCTCGGCTATTTTTGTTTCAATTTTAGAATCACGCAGATATTCACTAAGAATATGAATCAGTTGGCTTTTGACACTTTGACAATTCGTTGTTGGGAGAGCAAGTTGAACCGCAACATCAGCTGAACACCGGCTTTTTTGTACGGCGCATTTATTCCTGAATTTTCATGGAACTTGTATTGAAATAACCGTCAAAGACAATGTGAACTTCTTTTCCAAAGTGCTTTGATACATAAGTTAACCCTTTGCGACTACGGTACGTAATACCACGTACGGAAATTGCCGTGCGTTGCTACTTCCGTACGTAATATTAAGTACTCCGACTTTGAACCCGAGTGGCTGCTTTTTTGTACAGAAACATGATACTTCATAATTTCATTTGGATGGATGCTAAGTGCATTGTGTGGTATACCAATCAATATTTTCAACGTGCAGCCACAAGGCTGCAAATATTAATTGGTCTACCCCAAATAATGAAAATGGACTCTTCCTGTTGCCGTCATTGAATTGATATGGAAGATACCACCAGGGTTCAAAGGGCCAACGATGGCGCTTGACGTTCCCAATACCTGATTCTTCGTAACATTAAAACGCCACGATAACCGGAAAGGGTTAAATATAATGCGCGCCAACATCGCAATACGTTGATTGTTTTGGCCATATCACAGTACGAATCAAGTAACCTTTATCCAGAACAAGTGTGGGCTTCTCAGGCAGAGTGTCTCGTTTCTTCGCCCTTTGCCTTCAGAATTGTTCCCAGAACACTTTTCTGCGCATCACACTATTTTCAAAGAGAGATGGGGACTGCGGTGAGAGTTCATGTCAAGTACTCCTTCTTGAGACGCCATTACACAGAGTTATTCGACTGAATAGTAGCGATGGATTCAAAACAACTTCATCGTCCTGAACCGTTATGGTATTCCTCATTGAAGCGAAAGATACAGCTGTATCCGATCTATGTAGTTTTACAGGGGCCCGGTTGATTCACTCTCGGCACAGCACAAACTGTGACGGAACAAGGATTCCCCACAATCAACCACGAACAGAACATGTGATGGGACTGTGCCGACGGCACAAATTTACACCTCCTCGCGAGGTGTTGCAAGATTTGTGCCGTGACGTCATTCGACAAAATGTCTGACAGACAGACGATGTTTCAATGCGACTCCATCATTTTTTGTTTACTTTCGCTTACAACTGAGCTGTCCTGGTTGATTCACCGGTACAAGTGACGTCATAACTTTGTCACAGTTTGGGCTGTGCCGAGAGTGATTCAACCGGTCCCCAGAAGAGAATGTTTTACCTGCCATCTTATTAATTGCATTTTCTCCCACACCATCTGCATTGTCACAGTTGACTGTTGAGACGACAATCTTCCCAGCAGATTGAGAAACTAGGTGACCTCCATGACGATTCTGAAATGGGTGGTGGGCTTTCAGCCAGTCAGTGAGGTTCACTGTCATCGCTGTCTCGGCTTTGTATCTTTGTGTTGCTCACCGTCTCCTGTAAGAACATTGGATAAAAGTTCCAGAGCTTCATAAAGGGGGACAAACATTGGCAGGGTCATCACCCATTTTGTAAGTGTCATGTCCGTTATGCCGTGGCCTCTTGTCATACCGACAGATGCTTTGAAAACAAGCATTAATCCTTTACCCAACGCAGACGATATCAAAAATTTATTGTTTTAAATATCATTTTTTAAATTTAAAAAAAAAAAATCAACAAAACCATATTATGTGACCCCTCTTTGGAATGAGCTCGACGAGATGAGGTCACCTCGTGTCGGTTAGTTTTACGGGTGGAGGAAGCCGAAGTACCGGATAGGAGCAGCGGCGAGCAACTGTCAGCTACCTCAACACAAACAGGGTTAGCATGGGTTAAAGACAAGTGCACCATCGACATGCAGTACACCTTAGTACACAACGCCATCGTGCCCCAACGTAGGCAATGGGGGTGAAGTGTCTTGCCGAAGGACACAACACGGTTTCCGCAGGTGCTATTCGAACCGAGGATCTCTCGGCTTGCAGCCTGCACCTCTACCAACTGAGCCAATGCGCCCCCTGATAAATCATTGGATGACTGAATAACCACAGGTTTTATATAAAGAGGTTGGTCAAAGGTGACTGGAGATATATTGAGGGCATGCTTCTCCATTTTGTACACATTTGAGGACTGTATAAACTGTACCCATATCAGAAGGATTCAAGATGATGAATAGAAGAATCTTACTATAGTTTTGTTTACACGATTCATTCCAATCAAACAAGAAAACAATCAGACTGTCCTCTGCAAAATGAGGTCCACAGAGGGAAATTTGGTGATGCTACCCTGCACAGCAGGGTAGCATCACTCAATTTACCTCTGTGAAATCCCACCTGCGGCAACCGCGTTGTGTCCTTAGGCAAGACACTTCATCTCCATTGCCCGCGTGGGGGCATGATGACGCCGTGTACTAAGGCGTACTGCACGTCGATGGTACACATGTCTTCAACCAGTCTAACCCTGTCTGTGCTGCAGTGCGGGGTTACGATGTTGGGGAGCTGGCAGCTGCTCGTCGTTGCTCGGTGGTTCTCTCCGGGTACTCCGGCTTCCTCCACTCGTAAAACTGTCACGGTCATGATTAGCCATTGTGCATAAATATGTGACCTTAAACATCAATAAATAAATAAATACCTCTGTGAACCTCAATCTCAATCAAGGTCTCAAACCTAAACAGAAAGAGTTACCCAGAGGATATATTGGCCCAATGTATGGGGTAGCATCAGCACATTTACTCTCTGGAGACCTCATTCTGCAAACGACAGAGTCCTTATTTTCGGGCTCAACTCCGATATCCTAAAGACAAAAAGCCAGCCCAAGACGGCAATGCTATATTCATAATTGGCCACCCAAGGTGATTCCATAGCTGAAAACTTGAATTTAGGCAAAGAATTACATAGTTTACAGAATTCTCTGAGTTTGACTTAACACTTTGATACTTTTGTACGTCGTATGACGTACGGAATCAAACAGCGCATTGATACTTTGTGGTCAATTGTTTTGTTATGATTTTTCGATTTTTTAAAGTTTTAACCTCAATTCCTATTTTCTCCCGAATAGTGTTCAGCGACAACCGTTGAACCAAATGTTATCGCAGCTTAAAACACTAATATAATCCTACTGTCAAGACTTCTTATCTGGTTGAGTGCTAGAGGCCACTATCAGGGCTTTCGAAAATTGAGGCAACCAGAGCAAAAGTCAACACTTTCCTTGCTTATATTTCATATCCAGTCAAACACAAATAATATTTTGTTTATATAAATTTGTTTTATTACAAATTATTGGAGATTAACAAATTCAGACCACCAAAAATAATCTACATGTAGCTTTCAACCAGATAATCACTAATGTGAAAAATATCTTGTTATTTGTACTTTCCGACGTTTGACGTCGCATTTTGAAAAACGCTGAAGAAACTGAATTCCCAGTGACGTTTGAACGTCAGGATAATTAAAGTCTCAGAGGGTTAATCTAGTCCTTGCTTATAACTAGGGGGGTGATATTGAACAACAGGAAAGAACCCAAAACGACCCTTCTTCTTCGGTGCAACATTACTAATTGCTGAATTCCGGCAGACGTGGGGTTTTTGGAGTGGGGGGGGGGGGGGGGGGGGTAGGATTTACATAGTTTAAAGACAGAATTGGAATCTAGTCACGATGAAATTGTACTTACCCTTTGATACTTCTGTACGTGTTATTACGTACGAACTCTTTTGTTTAATTTAACCCTTTGATACTTCTGTATGTGTTATTACGTACGAAATCCTTTGTTTAATTTAACCCTTTGATACTTCTGTATGTGTTATTACGTACGAAATCCTTTGTTTAATTTAACCCTTTGATACTTCTGTATGTGTTATTACGTACGAAATCCTTTGTTTAATTTAACCCTTTGATACTTCTGTATGTGTTATTACGTACGAACTCTTTTGTTTAATTCAACCCTTTGATACTTCTGTATGTGTTATTACGTACGAAATCCTTTGTTTAATTTAACCCTTTGATACTTCTGTATGTGTTATTACGTACGAAATCCTTTGTTTAATTTAACCCTTTGATACTTCTGTATGTGTTATTACGTACGAACTCTTTTGTTTAATTCAACCCTTTGATACTTCTGTATGTGTTATTACGTACGAAATCCTTTGTTTAATTTAACCCTTTGATACTTCTGTATGTGTTATTACGTACGAACTCTTTTGTTTAATTTAACCCTTTGATACTTCTGTATGTGTTATTACGTACGAAATCCTTTGTTTAATTTAACCCTTTGATACTTCTGTATGTGTTATTACGTACGAAATCCTTTGTTTAATTTAACCCTTTGATACTTCTGTATGTGTTATTACGTACGAAATCCTTTGTTTAATTTAACCCTTTGATACTTCTGTATGTGTTATTACGTACGAAATCCTTTGTTTAATTTAACCCTTTGATACTTCTGTATGTGTTATTACGTACGAAATCCTTTGTTTAATTTAACCCTTTGATACTTCTGTATGTGTTATTACGTACGAAATCCTTTGTTTAATTTAACCCTTTCATACTTCTGTATGTGTTATTACGTACGAAATCCTTTGTTTAATTTAACCCTTTGATACTTCTGTATGTGTTATTACGTACGAAATCCTTTGTTTAATTTAACCCTTTGATACTTCTGTATGTGTTATTACGTACGAAATCCTTTGTTTAATTTAACCCTTTGATACTTCTGTATGTGTTATTAAGTACGAAATCCGTTGTTTAATTTAACCCTTTGATACTTCTGTATGTGTTATTACGTACGAAATCCTTTGTTTAATTTAACCCTTTGATACTTCTGTATGTGTTATTACGTACGAAATCCTTTGTTTAATTTAACCCTTTGATACTTCTGTATGTGTTATTACGTACGAAATCCTTTGTTTAATTTAACCCTTTGATACTTCTGTATGTGTTATTACGTACGAACTCTTTTGTTTAATTTAACCCTTTGATACTTCTGTATGTGTTATTACGTACGAAATCTGTTGTTTAATTTAACCCTTTGATACTACTGTACGCGTTATTACTGTGAAATAGTTTATTTAATTTAAACATTTGATACTTCTGTATGTGTTATTACGTACGAAATCTGTTGTTTAATTTAACCCTTTGATACTTTTGTAAGTGTTATTACGTACGAAATCAAACAGCTCCTTGATACTTTGTGGTCATTTGTTTTGTTATTATTTTTTGATTTTTTAAAGTTTTAACCTCAAATTACTATTTTCTCCCGAATAGTGCTCAGTGATAACAGCTGAGCCAAATGTTATCGCAGCTTAAAATACTATCATAATCCTACTGTCAAGACTTCATAACTTGACACTATGAGGACTTTCAAAAAATGAGGATACCAGAGCAAAAACCAATACTCCCCTCGCTGATATTCATTTTCAGTCAAAAACAAAAAAATATTTTGTTTATATAAATTTGTTTTATTACAAATTATTAGAGAGTGCCTCTGGGCACTCTCCAATAATTTGTAATAAAACAATTTTTGAATAACAAATTCAGACCCCCAGAAATAATCTAGCTCTCAACCACATAATTACTAATGTGAAAAATATCTTGTTATTTGTACTTTCCGACGTTTGACATCGCATTTTGAAAAATGTTGAAGAAACTGAATTCCCAGTGACGTTTGAACGTCAAGATAATTAAAGTCTGAAAGGGTTAATGTATGCATAAGTCATCATAGAAATGCTTGGGATATCGATTATTCCCACCCATCTGGTAGATTTCCGTAAGCGTACTCACGTACTTGGAAATATGTATGGAGATGGAGCAAGGAAAACCGTGTTTTTTTGCCGATCTATAGCTGGATGAAATGTTATACACGCTAAAAACTAAAGTGTTAAAAATTACACTTGAAGTGCTGTATTTAACACTTACTAAGTGCTGAACTAGCACTTTGTTCAAGTGTAGATACCCCAGAACTTGACAGGTGTTACAATAATACCACTTGACAAGTGTAATGTCGCGACACTTAAAAGGAAACAACGCAGATGACCGCGGATCAGGCTCGAACTCTCGAGTCTGATCCGCGTCATCTGCGTTGTGTCCTTTTAATTATGTACCCACCAAGCGCAAATCAAATTATGGACGATTCTGGAAGAACCACCAATGCTAGACACATGGGAAGTGCCATCCATTCAAGTTTCAGATGTCTGAAGATTGTAATGTCTAAGTGCTTAAAGTATTGCACTTTGAGTGTTAAAATCAAACCCTAAGAGTTAGAATGGGTTTAACACCTTGAAAGTGTCAGTTTTAACACTTTAGTTTTTAGTGTGTAACAAGAATGAAATATTATTTATAAGTGTGCAAAGATGTGTTGATCACTATGGCAAAGTTATAAGTCTAGTATTATAGACCTTTCTCTCTCTGAATGGGGTAAAGCTAAAACATCTACTTTGGTTTTATTTTCATGGTTGGAAAAAAAAACTAAAAATGCTCATAACTAAGAATGCACAACTTTGAACTTACGGAGCTTTTGACATATTATGTACAAAGAAATAATTAACTTATGTACAAACAAATAGCTTTGTATTCATATCAATCATTGTCCTCCAGGTTAGGGACGCTATTAAAACAACATATATCATCGTCTCAAGTCTATTGCCAAGCTTTCGATCCGAACTGGATCTTCATCAGGACACTCGAATTAGGAAGAACTACATGTCAACAGTACGAAAAACAATTGCACGAACTGGATCTTCATCAGGACACTCGAATTAGGAAGAACTACATGTCAACAGTACGAAAAACAATTTGCAATTGTTTTTCGTACTGTTGACATGTAGTTCTTCCTAATTCGAGTGTCCTGATGAAGATCCAGTTCGGATCGAAAGCTTGGCAATAGAGTTGAGACGATGATATATGTTGTTAATTAGCTTTGTGTCCCCCCCCCCCTTGCATGGCCATTTTTATGTTTAATATTCCTGGACTATTTCCCTTTTGTGCTATATCCCTACCCTGTCAAATTGTCGCCTTCTCTTGTATTTTTCTGTGATTTTAACACGAAATGACAATCCTTCTTGTTGCCCTTTCTGGTAACCAAGCCATACGTTTTTTTTTTCATCTGAAGATGAGTAATTAACCCTTTACCCAACGAATCGGCCGCATCCGCCCGCGTAATATGCAAATTCAGCAATTAAAAAATATTATTTTTTAAAACGTTTCAAGAAAACCTTATCACGTGACCCCTCGTTGGAACGAGCTCGTCGAGCTCGTTCCAGCGAGGGGTCACGTGATATGGTTTTCTTGAATTTTTTGGAAAAATTTGAAAAAATGATATTTAAAATAATAAATGTTGATATCGTCTGTGTTGGGTAAAGGATTAAGGGTATTTGTTTCATATATTTCGCATTCACGCACAATTAAAAGTACCAAGTGACTCACTCACGGACGCTCTCTACAATGATTTGGGTGAAAAATTAACCCAAATTAAACTGGGTTGATTGAATATGAACCCAATGGGGTTCATATTTACTCAACCCATTTAATATGGATTGAATTTGACCATAGGACTTGTAAACGAAACAGTAGCTTAAAATATGTCGGTCGCAAACTCAATTCAACAATCTTTCATTATTCAACTATATTATAACTTTTCAAGCAGGAGCGTAGCTAGGCTAAATGAATTTTGGGAGGTGGCAAGGTATCTTTCTGCCGTCAATTGCAGCATAAAACTACCCCCCCCCCCCCACACACACACACTTTATTTAACCCCGTGCTGTGTTAATAGTGTGTATCCCCAAAATGTGAACGTCCAAAGTTTTCCCCATGGAAAAAATGATACATTCTGGGTATCTTCTGAAGGCTCAAGTACCCCCAACATGAAAGAATACCTATAGTAAAATGACGAAAGAAATATCAAGGTGAGAGTATAGGAACCTGTTTTCGGGATATCTCGACATGTGAAGTAGGGCAGACTCTGCGAGTATATGTGCTGTTTTGTGGGTAAAGATGCAAGGTTTCTGTCGTCTAGACTTTGTGTGAGAACCTGAACGGGTTAGGGTTTGTCTTCCCGATTTTGTGTAGTCCTAGTGATCATTGGTTATCCTCACAACGGCAGATGAAGCAGACGGTAGGTGTGTGTGTTTGAGGATCTGTAGGTCTAGATGTTGGGGTGTACAGTACGTGGAGAGTGTATTATCACTAAATCACCCGCAGAGTGGAGATTCCACCCAAGCAATAATAGCAAATTTGTTGAAAAGCAAAACCAGCACAAAGTTTCAGCCAATGGACATCCGGTTAAACACGGAGGTCCATTGGTTGAAGCATTGCTTGTGTTTTTTGTTGATATGTACAAAATTTGAAAGTTATAGCTTGGGTGATAACTCCACCCTGCGCGTGATTTAGTCATAATCCACTCTCCACGCACTGTAGGTAATCTAGTGCAGAATGAAACTATTATTTAACTTACATTTTGTTTTAGGTTTTTCTGTGCGTTGATTCTTTATATTGCTGGGGGCATCGCATATCAGGCAGGAATAAAACAAGCTCGAGGTACAGAAATAATTCCCAACAAATCGTTTTGGACAAGTTTACCAGGTTTGGTGAAGGTTAGTATTTGCATATATTGTCACATCATCACTACTTCAAGTGTTCGTCTCTCTTTAATCATTTACCAAACACGACTAGAAGTTAACATATAGAATATACTTAGAGTAGTTTGGTGTACCAAATGTTCACCACGAGGGGTGAACATTTGGCACACCAAGTTACTTTGAGTATATTTTACTTATACCATGATCATCAGATTAATAAGAGTTGCTATTATTTTTTCTCGATTTTACTGAGCAGGAGCTGTGCATACGTTCGAATTTGCTTTTGTTTACATGAGGATCGGTGGGCGGTACTTCCGCTGTCAATTTTATCACCAAAACGAGATAGAAAAAGTAGCAGGGCCTTTTTCATTTTGAAAACATAACATCCTGTTTCGAGTTATGGATGCTTTATTAACACGAGACAATGTATGTTTGTTAATTTTTGACGTTTTATCGGGTAAACACATTAAAAACGTAATAAATAATTGCCACTTTCATTTCACTCTCCGAGAGTCGACGATAAATTTAGACAAGTTCATCATTTATAGGCTGTTCATATATAATAGAATAGGTAATCATGGTAACACGGCCCCGTCCCACCTTCATAAAAAAGCTCTTGATTAACTCCAAATTTGCACTTTTCGGCTAAAAAAATAACCTCTGACCTCTCGATGAAACGGGTTCAATCCGCTCGCTCCAATGAGGAGTCATAAGTAGGGCTGTCACGATCAATCGATTAATCGATTGTTGATCGGTCACGGCGAAATCGATTAGTATTTTTCGTTGTCGAATAATCGGTAAATTGTGTCCCGTTTTAGATGTTTAATAATTAAAAGAAAATTTGATGAAAAAACTATTGTTTCTAAAGGTATTGAGTGAAGAACATCGATGTTAAACCCCAAGAAGCCGTTGGAAGCATTTGTCTTCCAGGTACATTCATCAAAGCTTTGATGTTCTGAATCTTTGAACCGTCAGTGTAATAATCAAGACCGGTCGGCAGTTGCGAAGATCGCAACTGCCGACCGGTCTTGATTATTACCCCGACGGTTCAAAAGTTCAGAACATCAAAGCTTTGAATGTACCTAAAAGTTAATCGTCTTCGTTTTTTACTAGAGGTATGCCAGCTGACTTGAACTTCATTTTTATCGACTTCAAAGAGAGGGAGAGGGGTGGGGGTCATCTAGGTACGATTAATCGATTATTATCGATTATTTGCGACGATTAATCGATTCCTAAATTTAAAAATCGTGACAGCCCTAGTCATAAGTTGTGCTTTTGGGCTTAAAATTTAAAAGAAATAATGGTGATGTTTGGAATAGCGTTGGCTGTGTCTGGACGTTACGTTAGGTAAAGGGTTAAAGTCCGAGAGCTTAATTTGTTTCCGTATCGGATTAAATTATTGAGTTCTGCTCCGGGTCGGTTTCCGACTCCTTGCGTTTATTTACTGATCCTAATCAACTTGATTCTCTTCGAACATAAACATTGATTTCGTTTACATTCTTTGAGTGACGGCGGTTTACGAACGTTTGTTACAACCGATAATGTTACAACGCCGCATAATGTTACACCAACGCATAATGTTACAAAAAATGTAGTCTTGTTTTTGTTTTGTTTTTATCAGGGTTTAACGACACATTAACAGCCAGGGTCATATCATGACCGTGACAGTTTTACGGGTGAAGGAAGCCGGAGTTCCCGGAGAGAACCACCGAGCAACGACGAGCAGCTGTCAGCTCTCCAACATCGTAACTATGAACTCTGCACCGCGGCACAGGCAGGGTTAGATTGGTTGAAGACAGGCGCACTATCGACGTGCAGTACGCCTTAGTACACAGCGTCATCGTGCCCCCGTGTAGGCAATCGGGGTTAAGTGCCTTGCCCAAGGACACAACGCGTGAGCACGAATCAGTCGCTGAAATGGTCAACCATCCAACTACTAACCGCGCTCGCCGTTGCTTAACTTCGGTGATCTGACGAGAACCGGTTACCGCGACGCCACCGCGCCCCCCCCCCCCAAAAAAAAAATGTAGTAAACAACCGATAATGTTATAAACTCCGCATAATGTTATAACTTTTTTCAACCCGTTATGTTACAACAAATTAACCGATAATGCTATAACTTCTGTATACTAATTCCAGTTACAGCTATTGTAGGGCTCCGGGGGCAGGGACGCCCCCCCCCCCCCCCCCCACACTTCCAGTTTATCTCTGAGTTAAAAAAAACACTTTCGTAATAAACCAACCATTATTGTAATAAACCCATTTCTGTGATAAATTACGCGTTCATTATATGGTCGGACATTAGGTAAGGATACTATCCTATATTTTAAGGATACTAAACCCACGGAATCCCCCTTTTCGTCGTATGAAAGCTGTGAAAATGAGCACGATGCGCGCAAAATCATACGTCTCAAAATGAAAGCTATGAAAATGAGCGCAATGAGTACCTCTTCATACGTCTCATACCCTCATTAAAGATATTATACTACTTTTATTTGGGAGTGTTTCGGGAGTGTTTGGGTCAGTTTTTTAAAGATTGTCAGGTTGGTTGGATTAATTCGATAACTATTGTCGGGTTGTTAGGGGTGAGACGGAGCACGTGTCCCGATAACAAGACGCGCTACGCACGCCTACCACCTATTATCATGATAATGACGTCACAGCATGGCCACCCACGTGCACTATCATGACAACCCCAACATGACCGCTCAGTCACGTGACATGACGTCACTTCCGGGGTCCTGCCCCGGGGTCCTACAAAATGGCTCATTTTCACCATACACAACTACTCAACACAAGCCAACACCACCACAACACCAACACCAACACAACTCCTCCTCCACAATCTCCCCCTCCTCCCTATACTGCCTGTTCTAGTGATTCCGCCTTTTCCAGAACCTGTAATCCCAAATTCATCACTTCCACTTCTTCCAACATCTCCACCATCTATATTATCATACCGTCTAGCACTGCTCTCTTATTGTATTCTCAGAGAGCCTTCTATGCACAATCACCCTGATGTACCACTCCATGACCTCCTCTCTTTCTCAGTCTAATCCCTGCCCACCCCTTTCAATCCTCCTAAACCCCATTCCTCTTCCTACCCAGTCTCGCATCTTGTTCTTGTTCCGTGCGACACTACCAACCCGCCACATCCACAATATTTACCTCGCCCCATCCAACTTTTTGACCTCTTTTAACTCCACTCATTTTTGTTCACTGCTAGTTGTTAAAATGTCAAATTAATGAACAATAAGATATTCTTATGACTAAGAAATATGCGACAAATGAGGTTTAGATGTCCAAAACAAGCACAAACAGAGGCATTTGCCCATCCCAAAAGCGTTAGGGGATTATGGTACAATACATTGCTGGAAGCGGAGACTACGCATATTGGTAAACGTACCAACCGGATAAAAAAGCACCCCTCCCCCACCACCCCCGCCTTCATCATGATGGGTACTGGATGGTCATGGTAATGACGTCACACGATTGAGTTACCAGGATAATCCGCGACCATGTAACGTGACTAGGTCATTCTATGATAAATCCCAGGGAGTTGGGGGGGGGGGGGGGGGGGTCTCCTCGCCTTAACCAGAGCAGAAACCTTTAGTATAAATATTAAAAACCTTTATGCGGCAATAAATGGTAAGTGGTAAAGCCCATCTACAATAGCTGTAACTGGAATTAGTATACAGAAGTTATAACATTATCGGTTAATTTGTTGTAACATAACGGGTTGAAAAAAGTTATAACATTATGTGGAGTTTATAACATTATCGGTCGTTTACTACATTTTTTTGTAACATCATGCGTTGGTGTGACATTATGCGGCGTTGTAACAGTATCGGTTGTAACAACGTTGTGCAGATGATGGCATTGTTAGACAATGAGTGTGTCAAGGCCGTTTTTATCACACTGTGATTGACAGTCTGGGTTAAACAAAAACACGGAAAATGATGGCCTATTGTCATGTGTGTCAAAATATATAGAGGGTCTCCAATGAGCCCCCCTATCTGGTAGTGACATGAAAAGCAGACGACACTTGTAAAAAGAATTCTTGAATAACTAATTGTTTTCAATTTTTGTCTCAAAAACATAGGTTATGACACCTCATTGGAACGAGCTCGACGAGCTCGTTCCAATGAGGTGTCATAACCTATGTTTTTGAGACAAAAAATGAAAAAAATAATGAAAATTAATTGGCGATTTTTGAGAATAGCGCTGCCCGGTTTTGGCCGTAATTTTGATTGCGCCGAGTTTCGAGAAAAGCTACTTTAAACTGATGTAGAAGAAACTGGATGTCAAGCTCATTATCACCAGGAAAAACCTTATTCGATTCCGATGGTCCTCGGTTCGAATCCCACCTGCGGCAACCGCGTTGTGTCCTCGGGCAAGACACCTCATCTCCATTGCCCGCGTGGGGGCACGATGACGCCGTGTACTAAGGCGTACTGCACATCGATGATATGCATGTCTTCAACCAATCTAACCCTGCCTGTGCTGCAGTGCGGAGTTACGATGTTGGGGAGCTGGCAGCTGCTCGTCGTTGCTCGGTGGTTCTCTCCGGGTACCCCGGCTTCCTCCACCCGTAAAACTGTCACGGTCATGATTAGCCATTGTGCATAAATATGTGACCTTAAACATCAATAAATAATAAATAATAAATTCGATTCCGATGCCTCAACGGGGTTCGTTTTTTCGACCTAGCGTAATATTCCATCCGATTGAACGTAAAAATATCATAAACATTCATGTTCTATGAATTAACGCAAGAAATGTTTCTCAGTGGAGACTTGACTCAATCTTTAACCCCTTGAGACTTTAGTTATCCTGACGTTCAAACGTCACTGGGAATTCAGTTTCTTCCACGTTTTTCAAAATGCGACGTCAAACGTTCGAAAGTATAAATAACAAGATATTTTTCACATTAGTGATTGTCTGGTTGAGGCTACATTATTTTTGGTGTTCTGGATTTGTTATACAAAACTTGTTTTATTACAAATTATTGGAGTGTGCCACAGGCACTCTCCAATAATTTGTAATAGAACAAATGTATACAAACAAAAAAATATTTGTGTTTGATTGAATATGAAATATAAACAAGAAGGGTGTTGGCTTTTGCTCTGGTATCCTCATTTTTTGAAAGCACTGATAGTGGTTTATAGAACTCAATCAGTTAAGAAGTCTTGGCAGCAGGATTATATTAATATTTTAAGCTGCGATATCATTTGGCTCAACGGTTGTCACTGAGCACTGTTTGGGAGGAAATAACAATTTGAAGTTAAAACTTTAAAAAATTGAAAAATAATAACAAAACAAATGACCACAGGGTATCAACGCGCCAGTTGATTTCGTACGTCATAAGACGTACGGAAGTATCAACGCGCTGTTTGATTTCGTTCGTAATAACACGTACAAAAGTATCAAAGGGTTAATTATCATTACTATTAGACATGTTTGTTTATTACGCGTTGTGAATGAATAATCACCACGGCTGTAGTTTCGTGACTACGTCACTAGACCGGACCCCAGACGAGGTAAGTATCACCGAAAAGGGGAGAAACTCTCATGCTTATTTTCATTTCAATTTTTTCTTTCTGGAGAAATGTTCATAAAATCGACATTTTGCATACTAGGTTATCCATATGACATTTAACCCCTTACACAACGAATCGGCCGCATCCGCCCGCGTAATTTGCAAATTCAGCAGTTGAAAAAATATTATTTTTCAAAAAATTTCAACAAAACCATATCATGTGACCCCTCGTTGGAACGAGCTCGTTCCAACGAGGGGTCACATGATATGGTTTTGTTGGAATTTTTTGAAAAAAATTAAAAAATGACATTTAAAATAATAAACTTTGATATCGTCTGCGTCGGGTAAAGGGTTAAAATCTGCCCAAGTATATACTAAAGATGACAGCACTTTAAAATTGGAATTAAGATAAGGCATAAAAAGTGTAAAAACTTAACCCTACCCCCCAAAATGGCAATTTTTCAAAAATTTTTATTTTCACAATTTAATGCATCATTTAGGCATTTGCAGCACTCAGCAACCACAAAAACAATAAAAAAGTAAAATGGAGTAATTGTAACTAAATTTAAATGGATTAATTTGTATAACTGAAGAAGCCAATTAAAAAAAAATAATTTGGTTCAGATACCTCAGTGTTTCAGGAAGTCATATACAGTTGTTTATGAATAAAACATGGAAATTTCTCACTTTTCCGGTGATACCTACATGTACCGTCCTCTCTGCAGGCCAATAAATCGAATATAGTGATTTAAACCAAAATCAATGAAGTGGTATCAACTATAATACCAGTAAAACCAGGGCCGGAATAGAACATTTTGGGATCCATAAACTATTTATTCCATGTGGGGCCCTGAATGAACGTCATGTTCAAAACAACCGCACTGCTAAACACCTGCCACCACATAGTTACAGTATATTAAGGTACCGCCAGGGTTATGCCAAGGTTGGCCCACCATGACCAACTATATATCCCACTGGGAATTGTACCGACCGTAACAAGTAAGGAAATTTACCAACAAGGAATCTTTACAATAAAACTATACAAATATGGATGTCATATAGGAACCGCTGAGCCAGTTACTATATGACATCCATATTTGTATTGCGACATAATGACATATGCTATACGACAGTATACGACGACAACTGTAAATAACATCATTTAGCGAGTCGCAACACAAGTCACAGTGGAAGAAAAAGTGTATTGATGAAGAAGGGAGAGGGGGGGGGGGGAGAGAGAGAGAGAGAGAGAGAGAGAGAGAGAGAGAGAGAGAGAGAGAGAGAGTCTGGTTAGCCTAGTTATAAAAGTTTCTTGATGTTTTGATGGGTCCCATCATTAGTGGGGCCCTAAGCCATAGCTTAGTTGGCTTGATATGTATTCCAGTCATCCCAGCTATGAGCTGTGATGTCTGGAATACACCATTTAGCCGTTTTCGCTAGCTTCCATTGTCTTCCGACCACGTTAGCCCCCATTGAATGTAGCAACACTGTTTCTTTACATGGTGGCAAACCAGACAAATCTACAATTTTGTTTTCACTATGCAACTTGTTTTCAGACATAGACCACCTTGCTGGATCAACAGATTTAACATTTTGTCCATACAGTGCACATACAAATTCTTCTCTTTCACTCAGCTGAGCAGTATTTAATTCCCATTAATTACCTAAAGATGCCATGAGTTTCATGTGTTTGTTTCTTTTTTCCAATAATTTCCAACACACTTTCTTCACACACTTTCGAATCGAATCGAATCGCAAATCGAATCACGTTTATTATTCGAAATCGGCACGAACCTCGAATCGAATCAGTGACGTCTTGAAGATGACCGATGGGGGTTGGGGTGCTGATCTGTTCCGACTCTGATAAAGTCCCAAATTATCGCATAATCCAATTACATCATTAAGGCATGCCTTCAACGAAGGCATGCCTTAATGATGTAGTTGGAATTAGGGCTGTCACGATTTTTCAATTTAGGAATCGATTAATCGTCGCAAATAATCGATGATAATCGATGAATCGTACCTAGATGACCTTCCCTCTCCCTCTCTTTGAAGTCGATAAAAATGAAGTTCAAGTCAGCTGACCTACCTCAAGTAAACAACGAAGACGATCATCTTTTAGGTACATTCAAAGCTTCGATGTTCTGAACTTTTGAACCGTCAGTGTAATAATCAAGACCGGTCGGCAGTTGCGAACTTCGCAACTGCCGACCGGTCTTGATTATTACACTGACGGTTCAAAAGTTCAGAACACCAAACTTTGATGAATGTACCTGAAAGACAAATGCTTCCAACAGTTTCTTGGGGTTTAACATCGATGTTCTTAACTCTTTACCTTTGGAAACAATAGTTTTTTCATCAAATTTTCTTTCAATTCTTAAACGTCTAAAACGGGATACAATTTATCGATTATTCGACAACGAAAAATACTAATCGATTTCGCCGTGACCGATCAATAATCGATTAATGGATTAATCGTGACAGCCCTAGTTGGAATATTACCCTGTAAGCATTATAGTTCATCGTCGACATAGCTTGGAAACCTTAACTTTGCATTTAACAGTAGTGGGCACCATTGATATTTGAATTAACATGGCTAGTGGCAGGCGTGCATATGTTATTTATGTTAATGTAGAGGAAGTTACACTCAGTCTTATTATTATTATTATTTATTGGTGTTTAAGGTCACATATTTCTGTACAGTGGCTAATCATGACCATGACAGTTTTACGGGTGGAGGAAGCCGGAGTACCCGGAGAGAACCACCGTGCAACGGCGAGCAACTGTCAGCTCCCCAACATACTAACTCCACACAAGCAGGGTTAGCATTGGTTGAAGACAGGTGCACCATCGACGTGCAGTACGCTTTGGTACACAGCGTCGCTGTGCCCCACATGGGCAATGGGGGTGAAGTGTCTTGCCCAAGGACACAACACGGTTGCCGCAGGTGGGATTCGAACCGAGGACATCTCGGCTTGCAGCCTCCACCTCTACCTACTGAGCCACTGCGCCCCCCCCCCCCCCCACACACACACACTCAGTCTTTTATTTCTACATTATTTATGTACAATTTCTATCTGAACTTTACGATGAGACGATGAAGTTGACTGATACAAAGCTTTTTCTCCAATGAAAAAGATTCGAGATGAAACGAATTGGACAGCCGATATCGTATCGAACCGAATATGGACTTAAGATTCGGAATCTAATCGCGTGGCTCTAATTACGACAGTTATGCATCACTGCGTGATGGTGGTTGGATAAATAAATAAATAAATAAATAAATAAATAAATAAATAAATAAATAAATAAATAAATAAATAAATAAATAATACTGGTATTAACATAAGCTTCTAGCTTTCTGTCAGATCCCCACATTACATAATAATATTGTATTTTGTTAGTATATGTTATATTCTTGATGTTCACTGCAAATAGGCTTACTTTTCCCGGTGTCCAATCCTGTAACATACAGCATACACGCTAAAAACTAAAGTGTTAAAAACTACACTTGAAGTGCTGTATTAAACACTTACTAAGTGCTGAACTAGCACTTTGTTCAAGTGTAGATATCCCCGAACTTGATAGGTGTTACAATAATACCACTGGACAAGTGTAATGTCGCGACACTTAAAAGGAAACAACGCAGATGACGCGGTTCAGGCTCGAACTCTCGAGCCTGATCCGCGTCATCTGCGTTGTGACCTTTTAATTATGTACCCACCAGGCGCAAATCAAATTATGGACGATTCTGGAAGAACCACCAATGCTAGACACATGGGAAGTGCCATCCATTAAAGTTTCAGATGTCTGACGATTGTAATGTCTAAGTGCTTAAAGCATTGGAGTTTGAGTGTTAAAATCAAACCCTAAGAGTTAGAATGGGTTTAACACCTTGAAAGTGTCAGTTTTAACACTTTAGTTTTTAGTGTGTACTTATCGAATAAATATTGTTTAAACTAAATAAATAAATAAATAAATAAATAAATAAATAAATAAATAAATAAATAAATAATACTGGTATTATTGTATTGATTTTTTTCAGGATGGAACTATGTTTCTTATAAATAAGGCAAGTAGAAGACAAGGATATACCAAATTTTAGAGAATCAAAATTGTTTGTTTTTTCGTGGATTGTTTTCGTTTAATACTGAATTATATACTTTTTATAACTGTTATTTTGTTGATTATGTTGTCATTTAAGAATCACGACAAACCCTTTGTTCAAATATAGTCAATCCTGTAACAATTTCCGGAGATTCTTAGGATTAATGACCGTATACAAGGCGTCACGGACAAATCACATCGGTTGTGCCGAAAATACTTTTTAATAGGACATTGGATGCACAACAAATTTGGATCACTTGCCCTTCTGTGCGTGGATTTCAGGACTTGAGAAGCATACACGTGGTAGGTTATTTATAGATTACTTGTTAAATGGCACTCCCCCTAAGCTTATAAACGACTACTTCACAAACACAAACTTCACAAACTGCTGGAAAACACCGTAACCGTAAATCCACTTGATGTCAATATCAACAAAGGTAAAATGATTAAACATATTAACCCTTTGAACACGACAGGCCGATTTACCGGACCAGGAACATGATACGTCATAATTTCATTAAGAGGGATGGCTTTTAAGTGAATGTTTGAGTTGACCAATCAATATTTTCAACGTGCAGCCTTAAGGCTGCACGTTGAAAATATTAATTGGTCTACCCCCAAATAATGAATATGGACTCTTCCAATTGCTGTCATTGAACTGACATGGACGATACCACCGGTGTTCAAAGGGTTAAAGAATCTCAAATTTCAGATCGAATCGAATCCTCAAATAAATCAGGCAGAGGATTTCGAATCGAATCGAATCTCGAATCGAATCCCACCGCTACTAAAATATAGATATTGCACCTTCCTACAACAATAATTATTATGCCAGAAATTGTTATTGACCAATCAGCTTCATTATCTAGTGGCCGTATATGAGACTGTGTATCATTGACCTGACCGTATATAGAGCTTATATACTGTTAGTTCCGACATTTTGTTTTTGACATCCATCGCTCGCTTCGATGTTTTCGCGTGTGTGTCTGTTGAACAACGTACAACTATAATACGTTTCTTCCAGTCTTTGAGAAATTTTAATAAACAAATGTAAATAAATACAATAAATAAACCACCCAAAACGACACGTATAGAAGCCAACTGGCACTGTCTGAGACGAACTCAAGCGAGAATCCTTATCCGAATAATCTGCCCTTCTCAGTTCACGCAAATATTTTCGAGTTACTCCCCCTGGACTGTAAATTTTATCGTCTGGTTTGTTTTTATTTGAATGATTGAACTTGAAGGTTGGTCGATATCGAACACAAATTACACTTATGGTTGTGTCTCTTTCAAAGGACTGGCCCAATAAATACGTTATGGGGCTTTCAGGGGGTGGGTATGGTGTGATAGAAGGCTCAGTGAGATCAATATTAGGCTCGGCCTTCGACCTCGCCAAATATTGATCTCACTTCGCCTTACATCACACCATATCCGCCCCGAAAGCCCCATAACTTATAATATACCAAGTCTCAATTCAAGTATTTTATCTTAGAACGAGAATGTATTTCTCCCAACACAAGTGAAAACGTCTTGACAAAATACGAATCTGTATCGAGGGTAGCAACCGCACGTGCGATCATTCGATTCAAAAAGAGATAACAGTAACTAAATAATAAATAAATCACCAACTCAGCGAAATAAATTAGACTACATAATTTTTTTGCCATGATAATATTTTTATATAGGCTTACCATGCGTTAAACATGGAAAATAAAACAAAGAAACACACAGCTGAGGCACTACTCTTAACTTCGACGGTTATAGTACAAGAGGAACAATGAATGGGCATTACGCCATGTACAGCCAAAGAACGTAATACTATGGCGTCATGAACTTCATTCATAAAAATCAATTCATAGACATTGAATATATGCAAACAAATCAAGAAAGCGAGGAATATTGTAAGATAAACTATTTATTACCTCCAAGTGGGTTTCCGATATGGCGTATTGAAGTCTCGACATCTTCTCTGGGTGATATATCGACTCGTCCTGGCGGACGCGTCGATATATGCCCAGAGACGAGGTCTCGACTCCAGTACACCATCTAGGAAACTCACAGGGTGGTAATTATACAATAACATTATTTTTGAGGGCGTTATGGTTCATTAACGGCCCTACGAAAATGATTAACAGCCCAAGGATCTATTCGTGGCCCGAGACGAAGTCGAGGGCCACTAATAGGCCCAAAGGCTGTTAATCATTTTCGTTGGGCTGTTAATGAACCATAACGCCCGTAAAAAATAATGTTATTTGTATTATTATCACATTTCAAAGAGGTTACATGTTAAACCAAGAAAAATCAAGATTGCTATTTTTTCATCATTTACATATTATTATCATTTTTCAATGTAGTAGATGTGTGCAATTCCCACACAATCATTGTCAGCAACTAACTCATGCCTTAAATGCGAATGTATATCTTAATTCTTTCACGCCAAAGATCACAAAATTCCGCCATCACATCTCTCTGACCCAAATATTCAAACTCAAAGCAGTGTTACCTCCCCTACATCCGGGGATGTGCGGGCCGCCGGGCCATATTGAAACGAATTTTTCATTATTGCCCGGGAACCCGGATGTGAACGGAAACATATGAGTTTTGTGCAGCCCCCGAAAATGAAAATATTCGCCAGGGAGTGCCCTATAAAGTGATAATAATAACCAATATGGACCCAAGGGCGACTCGTTTGTGTGGTCAAGCAAATCAACAAGCGGAATACTCCAGAAATCGAATTTACTTGTACAGAAGACCCGGTGAAGGAAGGAGGGGAGGGGGGTGTACTTGGTAGGATTTTGAGAATATCTTGTCGATTTAAAAATGTCCAAAATCAGGGCGACCTTGATCGAAACATCAGAACGATTTCGAGTTGAATCGAATTTGGAAGCTTCGCAGGGCTCTAGTTGTTCCGAATCAGAAATAGTTTTATCCTACAGCTGATTGGGTGCTGGGAACCAAATCATTACTGATTGTTCTTACTTAGGCAGTGATGAAACTCCGCGAAAGATGTCTTCTTAAACTTATTTTAGTATTAAATACTTCACCTCTCTTCCAGGGACGTAATTGTGGGAGGGGGTGTAGGAGAGTGTGACATCTCCCAATAATTTTCCAGTCAGGATTTTTTCATCTGGATTGTGGCCGTAGATATCGGTTCGCTCTTGCTGGTGGTCATGTACAGTACAGTCGACGTGGACTGGTTATATTCCACGCGTGGGCAGAGGGCAATGATGTCCACGCATGCATTTACTTCACGCTAAAAACTAAACTGTTAAAAACTACACTTGAAGTGCTGTATTTAACACTTACTAAGTGCTGAACTAGCACTTTGTTCGGGTGTAGATATCCCAGAACTTGACAGGTGTTACAATAATACCACTTGACAAGTGTAATGTCGCGACACGTAAAAGGAAACAACGCAGATGACGCGGATCAGGCTCGAACTCTCGAGCCTTATCAGCGTCATCTGCGTTGCGTCCTTTTAATTATGTACCCACCAAGCGCAAATCAAATTATGGACGATTCTGGAAGAACCACCAATGCTAGATACATGGGAAGTGCTATCCATTCAAGTTTCAGATGTCTGACGATTGTAATGTCTAAGTGCTTAAAGTATTGCACTTTGAGTGTTAAAATCAAACCATAACAGTTAGAATGGGTCTAACACCTTGAAAGTGTCAGTTTTAACAGTTTAGTTTTTAGTGTGTATGTAATACAAATCATCACCCGCAAAATTTTAATTAATGAAGCACCGGGTTGTACCCGGTGTTCCATTGATTAATTTTTTTTTTGACTATTCCTATATTAGTGTTTGGAATCTAATAGTATTGCATCCGTGGAAATATTGCCCACCCGTGGAAAGTGACAAGTCTACCGCGGCCGCACTGTACTTTCTTTCGAGACTGGATGTTTTCCTTACACACTTACGTCACGTACGCGGTCTGTCTCATGCAAATGGAGATATGTGGCTTATTGTAGATGTTGAGATCACCCATGACCAATTTTAGCCCGGGATGTGCTAATTAAATAAAAAAAAGTTGGAAAGCTCATGACTATTACAATACAGCAGCCGTGAATGGTCACTTACCATGGGCGGGCAATATGTCCACGGACGCAATAATATTAGATTCCAAACACCAATTAAAGGAATAACCATCAAAACTTTAATTAATGAAGCACCGGGTATAACCCGTTGCTTCATTAATAAAAATTTTGCTGCTGATGATTTTTATTGCCTGGTAAACGCATGCGTGAACATCATTTCCCACGCGTGGACTACGACCAGTCCACGGCGGCTGTACACTACATGTGTTTATCCACAATTTTGCCAAGTTTGTTTTTACTATATAATCTCCATTGACAAATATTCCAACTGCATTATCAAAGCATGCCTTGGTGAAGTTCTTTGAATATTTCTTCAGTCGGGATTTGCGTCATGACAGTCCGGACAAAAAGGGTTTATACTCCCAGTCTCAATCTTCGCTACCCATCTACTCTCTTCCGATCATTATGAAAAGTATTTATTGCAGTAGTCAACCTCAGGGGCGGCAGAACGATTTTCACAGTGGGGAGGTGTGAGGGAGGGGGGGGGGGGGCTGGATCGGGAGATGGATGGTCGTTGGAGGTATGAAAATTAAATTCCAGGGTCCCAAAACACCCATTTCCATGCATCCGAGCGGATATTTTGAGATTTTTCAGGAGATGTATTTGAAAGATTTCACACTTTGAGAGCCGTTAAAAAACGTCGGTAAAGCATACAGGTGAGGTCTATTTATCAGATTTGGTCGTCACGACCAAAGCTGATAAATAGACCTCACCTGTATGCTTTACCAAACGTTAACAGCAATTATACACCGTCTGTGGATTATCTTATCTGGGGTGGATTTGGAACTTGTATGTCTGTAAGATTACGATCTATTTCAGTTAACCCATTTTTTAACAATGTGTGTTCGTTTTAGCGTTTGCTGCCACTTACTGCAAAAAATTATCCAAAATCCATCGAAACTGAACCGGTACGACAGAAACATAGCTGGCGAAAATATGGGGGAGGCTCTGGATCCGCCTCTTGTTTCACCAGTCATTGGTTGTGTTAAAATATATGCATACAAAAAAAAAAAAACATGGCCCGGCAAAAAAAGTGGGAGGACTGATGCTCCCCCAGCACCCCTCCCCCCTGTCCCGACGCCACTGAACCAACATCTTTTCCGTTACTGTAAGCAAACAAAAAATGTCATTGCATTCGTGTTATTTGGCTCCGACGTGTTTAGCACGTTCATTAGAATGAGAATACGACGAAGTTTCCATCTTGTCAGGGAATCACATTTAACCCTTTGCGACTACGGTACGTAATATTACGTACGAAAATTGCCGTGCATTGCGACTACGGTACGTAATAATACGTACTCCGACTTTGAACCCGAGCGGCCGCTTTTTCGTTCAGAAACATGATACTTCATAATTTCATTAAATGTGATGGATGCTAAATGCATGTGTGTGGTAGACCAATCAATATTTTCAACGTGCAGCCACAAGGCTGCACGTTGCAAATATTAATTGGTCTACCCCCAAATAATGAATATGGACTCTTCCTGTTGATGTCATTGAATTGATACGGAAGATACCACCAGAATTCAAAGGGCTAACGATTGCGTTTGACGTCGCCAAAACCTGATTCTACGTGACGTTAAAACGCCACGATAACCGTAGTCGGAAAGGGTTAAAGCGGGTGTTAGTAAAGCTCGTGGAGCAGATGTTATACTCAACAGAACATTTTGGATGGGTTTACCTGTACTAATGAAGATAAATATTTTCGATTTTGATAACACTACCACCGTGGCCTTGACATACTGAAAACATGAAAACAGGGGCGTAACTATGGGGATAGATTGGGGACGGGGATGTCCCCCCCCACCCCCACACACACTAACGTTCCAGTAGGAACATTTTCATCTAGATTGGAGGCTTAGATATTGATTCTCTCTTCCTTGTAATCATGTACTTTCTTACGGAACTAGATTTGCCACTTTGACTTAAGTCTCACACGCAGTCGATGGCATGTTACGGGTGCATGCTTTGAGATCGCAAAAGCCTGAAACAGGCCTTCAAGGGTTAATGTGTGTTTGGAACAAGTCACAAATTACCGCAAAAGAACGCCAGCGCTGAGCTCATTGTCAATGGCATTTGTTGCGCTGTGGTAGAATAATACAAGAACTGTCTTTTCTGTATTTTTCTGGTTTGCAATCTCTAGTTATACCCACACACCTCCCCAAGAAAAATTGTATTGTTGCAATAAATGCAGACTTTTCGAATTGTTTTGGGTCTGGTAGTCTAAGTTGATATATGTACTGCATGCTGTCAGTAAGAAACAAAGATATAAGTTGATTTAGCCACCCCCATTGAACAATAGCGGTGTTCATGTCAGACAAGAATAAATCCATAGTTAATATTAAGGGCAAGGGCTAGGCCACGCAATTGTCAATATATATCAATACAATGCGTCGGTGCGTACCACTTACTACACCTGGGATGATGTGAAATCCTACAAGGCCTGTTGGAAATTGGGAAAAATAAAACTCGTCGTGGACTGGCCGAAATCCATGTGTTAGCAGTGATGTCCACGAATGCGTTTACCTGGTAATTTATTTATTTATTGGTGTTTAACGTCACATACTTATGCACAATGGCTAATCGTGACCGTGACAGTTTTACGGGTGGGGGAAGCCGGAGTACCCGGAGAGTACCACCGAGCAACGACGAGCAGCTGTCAGCTCTCCAACATCGTAACTCTGAACTCTGCACCGCAGCACAGGCAGGGTTAGATTGGTTGAAGACATGCGCACCATCGACGTGCAGTACGCCTTAGTACACAGCGTCATCGTGCCCCCATGTAGGTAATCGGGGTGAAGTGTCTTGCCCAAGGACAACCTGGTAATAAAAATCATCATCAGCTAAATTTTCATTAATGAAGCATCGGGTTTTATCCGTAATTTTTGATGATTATTCCTATAATTAGTGTTTGTAATTTAATATTATTGCGTCCGTGGGAATACTGCCCGCTCCGTGGAAAGTGACCAGTCTACGGCGGCTGTACTCTCCGTCAAGGGTAATGAAACAAATCACATCCGTAACTTCAAGAACACTTTTTTCCGGTCTTCAATTGTCTAATCGTATCAAGGGAGATCACTCCAAACAAAACATTCTGGTATGTGAAGCACATCGGCAACTCGGCACTTCTGCTTCAAAAGACATGCTGATTTGCATTTGCGATAGTGCTAACCTTTTCCTGTCTCTCCAGCTCACCAAGACCATTTGGGGTGGGGGTGGCGTGGGGTGGGAGGGTGTAGGGTCTGCAGTCCTCTATTCACTTAGTATATCATCTAATTAAAAAATGCAGTCGAGAATAACATGTGCTGTCGTGCTATTTATGATTCACATTTTTGGTTTCCTCAACTAGCGCCCCGGTTCCCACTGAATTGAAAACACATATTTTTTATTTGTCTCCCAATCTATTTTTCCAACTCGCAAAATTTCGAGAGGACAGCCTGTGGAAATATTTTAAGTCTTTTCCAAAACAGACACTTTAACTTTTTATTAATGTTTCCAAACTCAATAGATATTGGCCCAATCAGCTAGCTAATCTCCACGAATCTGTGCTCTATTAAATGTTGAGATAAAATCCGTTAGGGGGCGTTGTTGCCTGCATGCAGTCTGTTGTCACCATCAGCATATCACGTACACAGTAATGGCGGCCCGAGACGGATATTCATAACAGTAAAAGGACAGGAGCATTCCGTAGTCAACCGAGTTGCCAGTGTGTGTGGGTGTAGGTGGGTGTGGGTCTGTGTGGAGGGTCGATGGCGTGGGTAACCTGATTTACTTCGACTGGTAATGGTAGCAGTCATGTATGGAGAAAACTTGGGATGGAGGGGCACATATTTAACCCTTTACCCAACGTAACGGCCAAAAACTGGCCAGCGCTATTCTCAAAAATCGCCAACTAATTTTTATTATTTTTTTCATTCTTTTGTGCCCAAAACATAGGTTATGACCCCTCATTGGAACGAGCTCGTTCCAATGAGAGGTCATAACCTAAGTTTTTGAGACAAAAAATGAAAAAAAAAATAGTTATTCAAGAATTTATCTCAGTCCAGACTTGATTTGACCAACATTTCAATGGCTTTATCAATTATTATTATTATTATTATTATTATTATTATTATTATTATTATTATTATTATTATTATTATTATTATTTATTGGTGTTTAACCCTTTACCCATGGCAGACGATATCAAAATTTATTATTTTAAATATCATTTTTAAAAAATGTTCAAACAATTTTAACAAAACCATATTATGTGACCCCTCATTGGAACAAGCTCGCCGTCACATGATATGGTTTCGTTGAAATTTTTCGAAAAATAATATTTTTTCAGCTGCTGAATTTTCATATTACGCGGGCGGATGCGGGCGATTCGTTGGGTAAAGGGTTAAAGTCACATATTTCTGCACAATGACCACAACCGTTTTACGGGGGGAAGGAAGCCGGAGTACCCGGGGAGAACCACCGAGCAACGGCGAGCAACTGTCAGCTCCCCAACATACTAACTGTACACAAGCAGAGTTAGAACTGGTTGAAGACAGGTGCACCGTCGACGTGCGGTGCGCCTTAGCACATAACGCCACCGTGCCCCCACGTGGCAATGGGCGTGAAGTGTCTTGCTCAAGGGCACAACGCGGCTGCCGCAGGCGGGATTCCAACTGAGGACCTCTCGGTTTGCTGCCTGTGCCTCTACCTACAGAGTCACCTCGCCCCGACTTTATTAATACTATTAGACATGTTTTATTACTAATTGTAATTTATCAGCTAAATTTGACCTCGTTGTTCTTTCTGAATCCGCAATTCGATGGCCGAGAGCCGGTCGGCTCCGTGATCTAATCTCAGGTAAATTATCTCTCTAATTGCCGGAAGCGGGTCAATTAGAACATGTATGTATCCACGCTACGTGCGAGCAACGGCGCTAAACCGATCACACATAGAACACACCCTGGAGTTGTTTTCTGTAAATTCATTCATGGCAAACAGACCGAGATTGAAACTAACATTTTTTTTTATTGTTTTTCTTCAAATAAAACGAATTTGGAGAATTTTTTTTCACTTCTAACGATGACAGGAGTTACAATGGAAATGAACGCCTCTTGTTTCGTTAGACTTTCGGGAATCTGGCTAGGGAAACCCAGGCTTGGCAATTTCAGGAGAGCGATTTTTTAGCTCTCCCTACTGCCCTCCTGAAAGAATTAAGGAGAGCGAAAAATTGCCCTCCTAAATATTTTGGTCTGGGATGAGTGAGATTGCATGTATTATGGTCACATTAATTTTTTGTTGTAAAGCAAAAATGTAATTTAACTTCGAAGTCACATAACATCATGTAATTTCATTTTGAAAGTGGTTTAGTGGTAAAAGGTAATGGCTGCAAGCATACCCAAACACAGTTGCAATCATTTGAAGCAAAATGGGTCACAGCAATATTTTCTTTTCTGTCAGTTTCAAGTTCAACAACTGACATCACAGTTTGAGGGGTAATTATTCAAGGAATATTGACACTATAATATACTACCATTACTACTATCCTGTCACTTGAAGCACTTGCACCAGGATGTGGCTGTAGATTCAAGCAGACCTGCTGTCCAAGAAAGTCATACGCCTACCACTACCACCTTCAACCCCCCTTGGGGGTTGAAGGTGGTAGTGGTAGGCGTATGACTTTCTAGGACAACAGGTCTGGGTACACACACAGGTCTTGTCAAGTGTGTGTTCGGTTGTTGAGTGAGACATCTAGATGTCTAAGAGATTTCGCTTTACCTTAGTAAAGTTAATAAAATCACTGATGTAATAGTCTGTTGGCTTCAGTTTCAATGAGTTTGTTCAACTGGATACTTAAAATGCTGTGTAAAGCTAATTGCTCTCCTAAGCTGATTGAGGAGAGCGATTTTTTGCCCCCCTGCATTTTTCAGAATGCCAGGCCTGGAAACCCATTTGTTAACTCGCACCGTCGGGGCTCGTTAACATAGTCAACTTAGTCAAATTCCCGATGGTCGAACTCAACAGGAGACGTTTATCTCCTAAATAATTATGAATGATGATTCACCATAGCTGTAGTTTTATGATTACTTCCCTTAGTTTCACCAAATGTGTTAACATCTTGGTCTTTTCAATGCGAATGGAATTGGAATATCTATTACAGGAACACGGGAGAATAATATTTGTGAGAAGATGGACGTCACACTAAATCAATGATAATCAGTGCGTAAACCTCCACACAAGGCCGGGTAAACAAATAACGCAAACCAGCGTCGACTTCCAAACAGAATGAGACCGGTGGCCCGAGTTGTAACAGGTTTCGCTAATATCTCAGACACAGTGTGGCATTTCGACTTGGTTCTAACACTAAATAAGTTCAAATTTGTTTAAGGTTCGAATTATGGGTAGGGCTGTCACGATTAATCCATTAATCGATTATTGATCGGTCACGGCGAAATCGATTAGTATTTTTCGTTGTCGAATAATCGGTAAATTGTATCCCGTTTTAGACGTTTAATAATTAAAAGAAAATTTAATGAAAAAACTATTGTTTCCAAAGGTAAAGAGTTAAGAACATCGATGTTAAACCCCAAGAAACTGTTGGAAGCATTTGTCTTTCAGGTACATTCATCAAAGGTTTGGTGTTCTGAACTTTTGAACCGCCAGTGTAATAATCAAGACCGGTCGGCAGTTGCGAAGTTCGCAAATGCCGACCGGTCTTGATTCTTACACTGACGGTTCAAAAGTTCAGAACATCGAAGCTTTGAATGTACCTAAAAGATGATCGTCTTCGTTGTTTACTTGAGGTAGGTCAACTGACTTGAACTTCATTTTTATCGACTTCAAAGAGAGGGAGAGGGAAGGTCATCTAGGTACGATTAATCGATTAACATCGATTATTTGCGACAATTAATCGATTCCTAAATTGAAAAATCGTGACGGCCCTAATTATGGGTCATGGCAAATGGATTACCCAGAGGATATAGCGTGAACGTATAAACAACATGCTGAAGCTGCATATTAAGACCCTGTAATATTTTTCCCGAACTTCATTTATGAATATAGGTGAAAGCAAAAAGAGATGATGATTTTTTTTTTTAAATTCTTGGATTTCAGAACGGACTGGGACGGATGTACCTTCAAAAATAAATTCCGACCCGCTAATCTATTCCCGAATCTTATTTATAAATTTCAACATTCCAAAAAGTAGGTTGAGGCCAAAAAATAAACATTCAATTTAAAGAAAATAGTAAATGTATGATTTTCATACATGCAGGGACGTAGGATGGGGGTGGGGTACATGGGGCACGTGTTTTTCTTAAAGAAGTATACTGAGTTAAGTTTCTCGTTCGTACTCTCGCTCCACCATGTTGGAAAGAGCTTCGGGTCTGGGTTGATTTTAAATGATACTTTAGGAACAAAAATGACAAAAACATTGAAATTTGATTGACGATTTTCTGAATAGTACGTGTTGAATAAGAGTTACGCTTTGTAAAGAGTTGTGGATAATCAGCTAATAATAGCTTCTGTTTCGTACTGGTAAAAAAAATCATTAAATCAACAGAAGAACTGAACTGTCAAAAAATTAACAACACCCACACAATGAAAACGCCCAAAGTTCCTATCGCGCAGGCAAACGCATCAAGAGACATAACTCTTAACTATATATATCGGATGTGGAAAACAATGGAGTGAATATATATTTTTAATGAAAACATCCTTTCACCCGAAAGTTCTTGTGATGGATGAGTTCTTTTTGAAATATTGATTGAAAATTATAACAACCAGAACAGGAGATGTTCAATCCAAAAACAAAATGGCTTCACTTTTAATATATTAAGTACCTGTCATGGGGTTGCCTCACATTGCGACTGCCCATTGGAGTAAGGATTAATGGAGGTACGAGGACGCTGTGTACGAATGCGTCGACGATGCGCTTGCTTGTGTGGATTTGTTAAGTTCGAAACTCTGACAGCTGCCCGCCGCTGCTCTGTGGTTCGCTCCGGATACGCCGCCTTCCACCGTCCGCAAAACTGTTCGACACGGTGTGACCCTGGTATTTGAAAATGTCGTTAAACCCAATAAACAAGCAAACGAATAAACAAACGCACATCACATTGGACGCGATATTCTCGTCGAGCACGTTACAATGAGGTGTTACGTGACGTGGTTTTGGTGACATTTTGTGAAACAAGTTTTTGAAATAATAATGGGAGACAACTCTCATTAGGGAGACGACTCCCCTGAGAAGTATAATTATATACTTTCTGTTGAAGTCCCCATTTCACAGTTAATTGTCTTTAGTTGTATTTATTTGTTATATTGTGTACTGTTGTATCTTGAATTGATCTGTCTTTGTTACAGGACCGTAACTGATAAACATTTGTTGTTGGGAGGTGTAGGACGTCGGTGCCCGAGGGCTTGCCGGGCGCGGTCATATCGCCCAACTATTTGCAAAATATCTAATTGTTTTTATCAAAGACGTATACGCTACAAAAGTAACTATTTCATTGACAAAATGCTGTATTTTAACCCTTTGAACTCTAGTGGTATCTACCATACCAGTTCAATGACTCCAATTAGAAGAGTCCATATTCTTTATTTGGGGTAGACCAATCAATATTTTCAACGTGCAGCCTCGGGACTGCACGTTGAAAATATTGATTGGTCTACCCCACACATTTATTGGACAGCCATCGTATTTAATGACGTTATGACGTGTCACGTTGCTGCCCGAAAAAACGGCCGCTAGTGTTCCAAGGGTTAAACACACAATAATTACACACGGCGAGGAAGAGGTTCCTGACAGATCATGGTCATAAAAAATCATTTGTTATTAGTTACTCTGTCCCTGGATGTGGAATTCTACCGATATATATCGAGCCGGGCATTTATTGCACTTTTCTAACCCATGTATATTTTTGTTCAGCAAGCAAGAGCTTTTGCCCAAGTGTGTACCACAAACCGTGTTTATATTTTCGTCGGGCAAGCAATGACATCTGCCCAAGTAGAAGTCCTCTCCCACTGCTCTTCATCCGAAGAGGATATAGTTAAAACTAGAAGTCCTGTCATGAAATGCGCACAAATAGCACGTCGATCTGCGCGTTAATCTACGCGTTGGGACCATAGTAAGCTATCAAATTCTGTACATATGGCCTGAGCACAAACAATGTTTCAGCCAATGGACCTTCGGATTACCCGGAGGTCCATTGACTGAAACATTACCTGTGTTTGCTATGAGTAACCAGGAGAACCTGCCGTGCGTTGGATGCCATTCGATATGCCAATTCATACGCGCAATTTAGCCTAGATAAGCGCACAGTTCGTGACAGGACTTCTAGTTTTAACTGTACGACCACCATCAGACAAGAAGAAGAAGAAGAAGAAGAAGAAGAAGAAGAGAAGAAGAAGAAGAAGAAGAAGAAGAAGAAGAAGAAGAAGAACGAAGAACCAGGCTCAACCTCTGCCCGACGACATTATATTTTGTAATGTTTGCACATAACAGATATTTGAACACAATGTTTAAATTAAAACATAATGAAAATAATAATTTGTTATGCCTTGTGCGTTGGGTAAAAAGTTAAAAAATGCTCTTTTGTTTGGGCAATGAGGGGGTGTCTGGTTCATATTATTCAGTGAAAATACCCAACAGAGCATCTATTAGACAGGGACGAAACAACTTCGTTTCACGTTTTTCTTTTGTGATTCTGGAGAGCAAATGGCTTACTCGCCCAAGGCACACTGAAGCGATGATGGGACGCTCATCACTCACAATCAGTGATGCTTTCCTGGAGAAACAAGACAGAATGACAACCCCCTTCATTTCTCTGGGAATGTACGCCGTTCTCCTACAACTTTAAGACTCGAAACGACTTGATCTTCACGGATATTCAACACAGCAAGAACTCAGTTATCTTGATAGCCGAACTTAAAACACATTTTGGCTGAGTGAAGCTTACAGCCCCGCTCAAATAACAATGGCTCCTTCTTTTGAAGAGTTGTGTGTACTAAATTTTCAAACTTTTCCAAGACGTCGACCCTTAGAAACCCGTCTACGACTACTACTACTGCTGCTACTACTACTATAGAAGGACACTCTCATCCAACGACGCCTCCCGCGTTGTCCATCGTTCCGAACAGGTTCCCAAACAAACAGCTTTGACTGACGCAGGCTGTTCCCCAACTTCTTAATTTCGTAATGTATCACCGCTCACAACCCTATTTCTATTGTGATTACATGCATGGTGTCGACATCATCATGCAACCCATTATCGAGTGTTTGTGTATAATTGGGACAAGTCTTTCGATTTCGTATACAATCAGGATATTCAATGTCTGCGGTATATGAACTGGGCAGGAGGGATGTGTTGTTCTTTAGCTGTTGATAACGAATAAGGGAGACATTCAAGGTGAAAAACAAAACGTCTTATTCCTCATCCACGAAAAGCGTAACTTCCACAATTACATGTTTTATTGCACTGTCCACGTAAATTGTATTAGGCAATGGTAATTGATTGGCGAAGTACATATCGCTTGAGAAAAAGCAGTTATAAGTGTATAAGTTGCTTTTTCACTGGGAGTCAACTCACTTTACTTCTAACTCTGACTTCAGAGTGCGAAGACGGGCAAACTATTCACTCAAACTGCTTTAGTGGATCTACAATCTGCATGTGACCAAGAGACCCCTGTTAACTTTGGGCGTTTCTTCTCCTCTCACTTGGACTCTCCAAATGAAGGGTGAGAACGTCCATCTAACCAGGGACGTGGCCAGAGGTTTCCGATTGGGGGGGGGGGGGGGGGGGGGGGCAGTGAATTTCCAACTAGGGGAGGGACCGGGAGGGGGAACCCCCTCCCGATCCCTCCACTAGTTGGAAATTCACAACCGAGAAAAAATGTAGAAAATGAAGCCATGAAAGGGGGCATAAAATTGATACTAGTGACTGAAATACCTACACATTTATGATAGAATTATCAGGTTATTAGTATTCGGTATTCTTCTGGTAGTTGAATATGTGCTGAACAACTGCTCAAGCTGAGAACTTTGAGTAATTCACACTGTCCTAACATTAAATCAGATCTTAAGCATGATCAATTTTTGATGTTTCATCATTTTGTAACTGCATGTGAATGATGGAACTAACTCAGGATAACGACTTTACATAATGTGATTTTCTTGCAGTGTATTTCGAAGATTTTTTTCATTACAATAAATAAACGGACTATAGAAACAGTTGGAATGTTTGCCGATTTGAAGCCGAGTTGGGTTGTTGGAAAGTAAAGGAGACATCACGAAAGAAGCTCTAAAATCCAGATAGATGGATTTCCAACTACTCATGACTTGCCCTCCGAATTTCCAACTATAGGAAATTTTGGCCAGGATTGGGGGGGGGGGCACCCACACCCCGCCCCCGTAGCCACGTCCCTGCATCTAACTGTATAATTCGACGCTAAGTAAGAACAACAACCACCTCTCCCACTGCTCTTCATCCGAAGGAGATAGGACCAGCATCAGATAATAAAGAAGAAGAAGAAGAAGAAGAAGAAGAAGAAGAAGAAAAACCAAGCTTCCTCCTCAAAGGATACAGAAACAAACAAAACAGCTGTCAAACAAAAACTATCTAAACGTTAACAGCCATAGATGGTCGAAATGGGTGAAAGGTATTCAAAAAACATAAATCATTCCATTCAAAGGGAGAACGAATCCCTTCAGACTGGCGTCTATGACTCCGAGGTGAGCACATCTAAATTGACTCAGATCGCGCTACCGATTGACGTCCAAAGAACGATGTTAAGTGTGGAAACTACTTTCGCTACTACCTTGCGAATCCGGGAAAGCGACGGCAACATCCGCCTAACAGTCGCTGTGGATTTTTAGAGAAAGACCTCACTAAATACTTAGTAAAGTTGTGGTACCTTCAGTGGTAGAATTTATAACTGAACTGATCACCAGCCGAAAGACACGCATGATTTGCTGTTTGAGCCTTTGGGTGACTACAAAATGAAGAAGAAGAAAAGGAAGAATGGGCCCTGTGCCAGGCATCGTAACGCCCGTCGGTTGACGGAATTCCCGGAAAGAAAGGGAGGGAAGAAGGAGGAGAAGCAGAAACAGAAAATTATTATTGTCTGCTCCACACCATGTGCACCTGACACCCCATAATCCAGTACGGTTCTTTCCTTTCCCGAGGTTGGGTTGGAGGATAACGGGTTTTTTGGTTGACATGTCAACTTTCAGTATGACTCACTCCTTATAGTAGCAGAAGTTGGATGAACGCAACATGTCCAAGGAGCGAGGTTTGGGATCACACGGTATATTTTTGACATACCCTACTCCTCATCCTTCTGCCCAAAATTCCGATCAGCAGATAACGCGCAGGGCAGTTCTGGCAGAAACGAATACAGCGTTCGCTCATATAAACTAACTCATTGACATATACAGGTCGGAGACCTGTAAGCCTTTGTTGGACTTCAAGCCAATCAGCTGAATTACATCGGATGAGCTACAGAGAAGCTAGAAAAGGAAGAATCCTACTCCGAAGGAACTCGGTAAAGTCTCCCAGCATCACGACATCTCCAAAAACATCAACCAAACCACCATCAAAGAAGAAACCCAGAGGATCCCCTAAATTCCCCAGATGGCGCTAACTGAGGTTCCCTACCATTTTCACTCCCTGTCTCCCTTCAGAACGTGATAAATTAATGATATAGCTAAAGGGATCATAAGGGGTTGATTAACGCCACATCATCTCAGCACGCTTTCGGTTCACTGAAACATTTTTCTTCCATGAGAAAGAAACAAAATAACCACATGCAAACAAATACTATGTATTACTCTGGCGTCACAATTATTTATTTATTTATTTATTTATTGGTGTTTAAGGTCACATATGTTGGCACAATGGCTAATCATGACCACTCTGGCGTCACAAATCACAACAGTATGTTACCTGTTACAAATTTGTTATCAATGTGTTATTTGTCCTGTCGTCCCAAACGTGGAACATGACGTCATCTGCAATGCTAAAGCATTATAGATGGCGCCTTGTTTCACTCAAAGGGCTATATTGTACATGCGATATTCTCTTAGCGTTCAAGGCATGCCACTTAGTTAGTTATTCGGTAAAACCAAACCCAAGCAGCTGTATTCTTTGCCAAGGTGAGATCTGAAGACTTGTTCCCCGCTCTTGACGATTTCTTATTTCACTGGCACAAGGGCAACAACTGTTCTTATTATACAAATAACGCGAAGTGTCTGTCTGTATGTATGTCTTTGAGGGACGTGGATAGAGGTTTCCGATTGGAGGGGTGTAGGGTAGTGAATTTCCAACTAGGGGGAGGGACCGGAAGGGGAAACCCCCTCCCGGTCCCTCCCCATAGTTGAAAATTCACTACCGAGAAACGTTTTGAAAGTGAAGCCATGGAAGGGGGCAAAAAATTGATTTTAGTTACTGAAATGCCAACACATTTATGATAGAATTATCAGGTTATTATTATTTGGTATTATTCTGTGAATTGAGGATGTGCTAAGCAAATGCCCAAGCTGAGAACTTTGAGCAATTCACACTGTCCTAACATTAAATAAGATCTTATGCAGGAATGATCAATTTTCGATGTTTCATCATTTTGTAACTGAGAATGATGGAATTAACTCAGGATAACAATTTTACATGATGCGATAAGTATACGTTCTATAGAAATCTCGTACCGACTGATAGCATGCATATTTATGAAGCTCGATATTGCGTACACTGTAGTTGTAAATTGTAACACTTGGACTTTTTGCCGATTTGAAACTGAGTTGGAATGTTGGGAAGTGAAGGAGACATCACGTCACATCAGCATCACCAAAGTAGCTCTAAACTCCAGATAGATGGAATTTCCAACTACTCATGGCTTGCCCTCCGAATTGACAACTATTGGAAATTTTGTCCAGGATTGGGGGGGGGGGGGGGGGGGGGCTCCCCACACCCCTCCTCTCGCCACGTCCCCGATGTCTTTCTATCAATACAAGGTAAAATAATAAACGCAATTTCCCAGTCTTGAGAACGAGTAAGAAGTGCTACCTCACAAGCGATGTTTCCTTTGTGCACCATTCTCACCACAACTTGCTTTCCACCTTCAAGACGGGTTTAGACTGTGTAATATTGCAGGATACATTGTGGCATCGTACAATGGGGCCAACTGATATTTTCAACCTGAAGGTATAGGGTTACATGCTAAACATTTTTATTGATCCGCTCTACACAAATGGATATGGACTGAGGTTATCACTAGTAATCGAGAAACAATTTTACCGGTCTCACATCGGACTTTGCGATGCAAATTGTGAGTTTAGCGAAATAGTTTTTCCTCTCTTATCGCAATATGCGAAAGCAAAACATAAGTGCTAAAACTAGGGCACGATGAGGAGCCTGGTCATAATATTGCTCCTGGACGCCTGTGGTGTGAGAAATTGTCATTTCATCGTTTTTCGGCACAACGAAGTTGTGGGCACTGTACGTGAGCACGAAAATTCTGGCAGTACTACTGCCTCGGCAATTTTAACCCTTTACCTGACATGAAAAGCAGTGGACACTTGAATAACTACTTTTTTTCATTTTTTTCTCAAAAACACAGGTTATGACCCCCTCATTGGAACGAGCTCGACGAGTTCGTTCCAACGAGGGGTCATAACCTATATTTTTGAGACAAAAAATGAAAAAAATCTAATGAAAATTAATTGGCAATTTTTGTGAATAGCGCTGGGCTGTTTTGACGGTACGTTGGGTAATGGGTTAATCTACTGCAGCTATACGGTTTACAATTCAGTTGCTGCAAAATCGTGATCACAAAAGTAGTCGCTTTCTCGATCGCAACCCGATTATTTATTTATTTATTTATTTATTGAGGTTTAACTACACTTTCGACAACCAGGTCACCTCGTGTCGGACAGTTTTACGAGTGGAGGAAGCCAGAGAGTTCGGAGAGAACCATCGAGTAACGGCGAGCAACTGTCGGGCTCCCCAACTCCACATAAGCAGGGTTATCATTGGTTGAAGACAAGTGCACGATCGACGTGCAGTACGCCTTAGTACACAGCCCCACCGTGCCACACCCACCCCCACCCCACGTGGTCAGTCGGGGTGAAATGCCTTGCCCAAGCACACAACACAGTTACCCCTGACGGGGAAGGAGCCGTGACCCTTCTGTTTGAAGTTCAATGCCGTAACCACTGAGCCACCGCGATCCCATCGCAACCCGGTTTTGAAACACACCAGTGGGTCGAGATTGTCATCAACATCAAAAATATATTGTGAAATCAAGAACACAGCACGAAACAACATAGCATCTGAAATTCAATGTTCTCACATTTCTTTTTTCGACAAGTGAGATTCGGCAGTGCTGTGGAGAGGAAAGCGGATGGAAAATTTCGATCGGATCTCGACTCGGTCGCGATCCGGTCGAAATTTCCTATCCGCTTTTGTAAACACAATACTTTACCTTCCGTGAAAAGAGTACTTTGGTTCAACAACCCATCTTTCAGTTTTCAAAATTCTCCAAAGCACAAGGGGTCGGGCCGGAAAAAATGTGTGAACAAAGGTGGAAATTTTTATTTTGCAGGTTTTTTGACCCACCCACCCTTCCCTGCATATTTTTCCTCATGACATTTTTGGGACCACCCACCCCCCCTTCTCATACATTTTTATATACAAAACTACGGCCCTCGAACACCAACACGAAACGCTTGACGCACATGTGCAAAACTGGTACGCATTTACCACAGTACACATAATAATTAAGGAATAGCCAGGGGGATTTCCCTGTTTACGTCATAATTTATGACCCGCTAAAGTTTTGTTGACAAACTTTCTGCACACTTTCCTGTGAGTTCAGCAGATTATTCCAGCAAATACCTGCAAATCATTCCAATATAATGTGACAGGTCTGCATAGCGGGATAGCTATCAAAAATACTTTTGTTTTTGTTAAAGCAGACTTTTTCGGTTTTTGTTGAAATTAAAATTAATCTTTTCCATTTTTTCATTTTGAAAAATCAGTCCCTCCTAGCTATTATGACTCATTAGACAGTATTATATATACTATGCTTCATTTTAAACAATGTTCCATAAAAAATCGAATATGAATGAATTATGTTGTGAATATATATTTTTATCGACTTTCCGAGAAAATTGTCGGACATTTTTTTCCGTTCAATCTCGGACACCCACCCCCATCCTCAAGTCAGTTTGGGTTGAAATTCTCCAACATTTTTCATATTAATGGGGTTACTTTCTTTAAAATGCTTCTAAATGGGCTTTTATGGTCAAATGGTGACATTTTGTTGGCACAAAAGTTGTCATAACAGTTAAAAAATGGAAATGCATTAACTGTTCATGCGCATTTTCGGGAGGCACTTCACCCCCACCTGTGTTTTGCGCAATCCCCCCCCCCCCTCCCCTGCGCAGCACAGTATAAAGATGGCGTACAAACACTCACACAAAGCATGCGGTCCTCTTATTTCCATGAGATCGCAATCTATGCGCGCTGAATCATTATTGAAGAAGCTCACTGCATGAGTTCTTTTTTCTTTTCTTAACTCTTTACCTAACGTAACGGCCAAAACCGGCCAGCGCTATTCTCAAAAATCGCCAATTAATTTTCATTATTTTTTTCATTTTTTGTCTCAAAAACATAGGTTATGACCCCTCGTTGGAACGAGCTCGTCGAGCTCGTTCCAAAGAGGGGTCATAACCTATGTTTTTGAGACAAAAAATGAAAAAAAATTAGTTATTCAAAAATTTTTTTTTGCAAGTGTGGTCTGCTTTTCAGGTTAGGTTTAAACATATTTTATTTGTCTTTGATGATAGTTGACAAAAAGGATTGGAGCACAAGTTATAGCAACTTATTTGCGTTCCTCTCCTGTATGATGCTGTAACAATATAAATAAAAATGTACAAGAACGACATACATAGGTGAACATATTAACATCCTTTTAATACAAAGTTTAAGTTTCCAAGAGAAGGTAAAGATTGTGAGAAAAGCAAATATAAAGTAAAATAAATAGTGCTTGTTTTAGTAGACTGTAACCCAATCTCTACTCATCAAAAATGCTTTAGGCTCAATATTTCAATCGTCGAAAAGTTTAAATTTGTTTTATTAGGTAGTGGGCAAGCTCCAAACACCAGCTTTTCTGGACCAGGTTTTGATGAAGGCAAATCAATGCAAATGCAAACCCCGCCACTCCAAAGTATGAAATATGGAATATCTGAAATGAAAAATTTGCCGCCCGCTCGTAAGGACACATCTAGGAACGCTTGTGTTTACTTGGACTTGTATATAAAAGCACACATATACACACATGTTTATATACTCGTTCAAATTTCGCGCACAGTACGGAGGGGCTGGACCAAGTCACCGAATCGCGGCGGGGTAGACTCTCCCCACAAACACTATCTGTACAGTTTCAAAGAACAAGGTTAGGTAGAGGGTTAAAGAAAATGTTATTATTAAATAATATATTGAATGGTAAATAATTACTGTACATTTAACATTGTGTATTAAGGAATATCTTATCTTACTTATCCATCCGATTTGGATATTATTCTGTCTGAGATGGACGCGTTAATCGTCCTAAGGATAATTCACGCACGTGCACGAGATAAAACCCGAGAGGTCGGGACATGAAAGACGCACTTGATCAAAAGTCAATATTTACCTTAAACAAATAATTATGCACTGTCAATGTGATCTAAAAGTGTTATTGATCGAAAATGCTCGAACAACGGAGAAAATAATACCCCGCACCGAGCAGCTAATGAGCATTTTCTTCAGCTCACGAATTGAGTGCATTCAATAGTAGCGTACCGTGAAATACCCCCTCCGTTATTTTGTTCCGTTATCAGTTTTTAATACTGTTTATATTCTACCTGAATTGTATAATTTCTCTCATGTAAATAATTGTTTAATGTCGCTGAGACACGTGTCTTTGGGATGAGAGGGGAGGATTAGTGTAATGTTGTCCTTTTATATCGCTGACAAAATGTCTTGTTGAGACGCAGATCAATATGGCACCACGACGCAAAACAGCGGTTTCATTTAACGCCAATTAATCGCGGTTAGGCTATTTGAGGGATGGGACATCGTCAATAACACTGCATGTTTTTCTGGCAGTAAATTACGATAATTAATTACCGTTTTACTCATTTTAACATCGAGTGTTCTGTCGATTTATGTTTTATTGATTAATGTGCAGAACCAAGTATTCCTTTCTATTTTGTGAGTTTCGCCTGAAAATGATTCTATAATCGGTACCGACCTGGCAAAATTATCAAAGCTTTCGAAATAATATTTATAAAGATGAGTACATTAACACTTTACCCAACGCAGGCGGTAACAAAATTTATTATTTTAAATATCATTTTTTTAAATTTTTCAAAAAATTTCAACAAAACCATATCATGTGACCCCTCATTGGAACGAGCTCAATGAGCTCGTTCCAATGAGGGGGTCACATGATATGGTTTTGTTGAAATATTTTGAAAAATTTAATTTTTTCAACTGCTCAATTTGCATATTACGCGGGCGGATGCGGGCGGATGCGGGCGATTCGTTAGGTAAAGGGTTAAAAAAAAACATCAGCTATGCCAACAAAAGCATGACAATTAGTATCCATTGTTAAATTTGTAACGATTCTGAAACTTGGATAAGACTGTTTACCTTGAGTTTGTGTGCACGAAGTCGTTCAGAAGGGATTTAATTTCGGAGGTTAATTCCAAAACGATCACCCCCCCCCCCCCCCCCCAACACACAGTAACCATCAATTATTAGCACGAATGTCACTGGTTTTAGGACGCTTCGGTCGATCCCATCTCCCACTTCCAAAAGGGAAGTGGGGTGGGGGGTCTCGACCGCAGTGTAATAGTTAGGGTTAAAATAAGGCCAGCATCATTTTTTATAGTGGATTATTGGCAGAAGTTCCAAAGAAAACACATTTTTCAATACGTTCACTCTTAGAAAAACTCCCCTTTCTTATCGTTAAATCTGTTTTAATTGGCGCTGACCTAGTTTCAATTATGACTCACAGCTACTTTTTTGAGCTGACACAAAAATGAAAACAATAGTTATTAAAGAAATGTTTTTTTGAAAGTATCTTTCGCTATTCGTGTTGCCCAAAGAAAGGGTTAAAGGAGGGCGGGATGTATTTTTGCAAATCCAAGTGCACTGACATCCTTAACTCCCATAAAAAAGTACGAAAAGACGTTTTTTTTACAGAAATATTTTTGAAGAATTCGGAAAAAATAAATGTTCAAAATCACAACGTTTTTATTCGACATCCCGTCTGAGCTGAGGGGGAAAATTGGGAAAGACGGTGAAAGGGAGTGCCAGATGTGTAACTTGGACATGGTGGAGACCCTGGAACACTTTCTTCTAGAATGCCCAAAGTATCAGTCTAAAAGAATGAGATTCACTGGGAGTATAATGGGAAAGTGGGATGGGAGAATGAAGGACATGTGGTTAGGGGGAGACTCAAAGGAGAGGGTTAATATGCTAATCGGAGAGATTCGGAAGAATGGGACAAGGGATATCATCAAGCAGTTCGTCTCCGAGTGTTGGGAGGAGAGGAGAAGCGTGGGAATAGGGAGGCAGTTGGGAGTACAGGGGTAACCATGGCCTTCTCGTCCGAGAACCGCGACAAATCAGCGGCTGGCCAAAGTGTTATTATTATATCTTGTGGGAGACACTTCGAATAAGACGGACTCAAGATGGTGTGTTCTTTGATGTGTCTGTCTGAAAATGGTTGCAATTAATTATGCAAATGATTTCAAATCGCACAGCGAGTCTCGAGAAAAAAATCAACAAATTGCCGCAAAATCCGACAATATTTGCTTCCCATATATTTAGTATTTGATGTCGGATTCACACATTTTTTAAGCTTTTATTTCGGACTATGGGTACCTAGACATAACGTAACGAGGGTGGAATACGGGGGACATGAATAAACGACCCGAGTTAGGCGTGAGTGAAATATAGGAAAAAAAAATGTGTTCTGTATTTATATCACGATTAACCCTTTAAACGCTGGTGTTATCTTCCATGTCAGTTTAACTGCAGAAATTAAAAGAGTCCATATTCATTATTCGGGGTAGACCAATTAATATTTTCAACGTGCAGCCCTGTGGCTGCACGTTGAAAATATTGATTGGTCTACCCCATACATCCACTTAGCAGACATGATATTTAATGATATTTATTTATTTATTGATGTTTAAGGTCACATATTTATGCACAATGGCTAATCATGACCGTGACAGTTTTACGGGTGGAGGAAGCAGGAGTACCCGGAGAGAACCACCGAGCAACGACGAGCAGCTGCCAGCTCCCCAACATCGTAACTCCGCACTGCAGCACAGGCAGGGTTAGATTGGTTGAAGACATGCGTACCATCGACGTGCGGTTCGCCTTAGTACACGGCGTCATCGTGCCCCCACCCGGGCAATGGAGATGAAGTGTCTTGCCCAAGGACACAACGCGGCTGCCGCAGGTGGGATTCGAACCGAGGACCTCTCGGCTTGCAGCCTGTACCTCTACCAACTGAGCCACCGCGCTCCCATATTTAATGATACAATGACGTATAAAAAAAGTTTCCTCTAGTTTTCAAAGGGTTAAACTTGAACTAAGTGAATGAAGCTGATATATTAAAAGAAAACGTATCACCCTCTGGTGTTTGTTTACTTTCTCGTTTAACACTCTTTTTTAAATTTAATCTTATTTGGTTTACAAGGATTGGCGAACAAGCCGGCCCAACCTTCATCTTTTTGTTACTTCGTAGTTTGACATTTTTGCACCCGCTGCGCCACAGGTGGAAGGGCATCCTTATCTAAACATCAAATGTCCATACGTCTTATGACTTGAAAATATTTCAATAGATAGTGGGGAAAAGGTTGCATTTTCTCACAGAGTTCCACTCTGAAGAAAAGCTGATAGATTGACGAAAACATGGGAGTATCTCTTCACCAAAAAGAAGCAAATATATTTCGATTCCAATGATATAATAACTCAACCGTTTATTCAATGATTTACATTTTTATTACTTGCAATCATGCATACCTCTAGTCCCGGTGTTAACCCTTTACCCAACGCAGACGATATCAAAATTTATTAATTTAAATATCATTTTTTAATTTTTTTCGAATAATTTCAACCAGGTTAAACCGGGAGGTCCATTGGCTGAAATATTGCTTGTGTTTTTTTTTCGATAAGTACAAAATTTGAAAGTTATAGCTTGGGTGATAACTCCACCCCGTGGGTGATTTAGTTACAATCCACTCTCCACGTACTGTACATCCATTATGTTTTGAATTTTTGTCTCAAAAACATAGCGCGCAAAACAAGCAGACAGATTGAGTCTAAGAGGCGTCTGTTGGAAGCGCGGGGATTAATCACAATTTGATGTGGGTGGTTGTGAGCAACGTGATAGGAACAGTGGCGCAGGAACCGGGAGAGGGCGGGGGTGGGGTGGGGTTGGGGTGGGGGTAAGAGGGGTATTTACCCCCCCCCCCCCCCGAGTTTTTACAAGGATTAGCAAAATTGTCCCTAAAATCGGCATTCTGAAAGTAAGGCAGTGTGATTCTATTTGCTCAGCTTCAAAAATAATTTTGGTCAAAATTTCTATGGAAATATACCCAGTTTAAGCTTTCATTTCAGAAAATTCCCCCTGGGGAGGTCCCCAGGAACCCAACAAAAAAGAGGGGGTAGTCCAAACGTGGACCCAAAGTCCGTAATGTATTTGTTTTGTGATTGGTACGTCCAAACAAATTATATTACGGACTTTGGGTCCAAGTTTGGAATACCCACTCTCGTGTTGTCCCTGGGCAAAGCGTTCAGCGCTTCGCGCTGATGTCTTTTATACCCCCTCCCCCAATATTTTCTTTCGACGCTTTCTGGATAGGAAATCTGGTGTGTGTGGGGGTGGGGGTGGGGGGGGGGGGTATCAGCTTCCCTGGGAGCGCAAAACAAGCAGGCATATTGGGTCTAAGAGACGTCTGTTAAAAGCGCGGGTGTTAATCACCATTTGATATGGGTGGTTATGAGCAACATGGTAGGAAATCGATCCATCAGACTCCCTCCACATCACACACCCAGTGTTTCCAAATCTTAAGTTATGATACTTGTTGGAACGAGCGAGACGTGTTAGTTCCAATGAGGGGTCATGACCCATATTTTAAAAGCAAAAAAAAAAAAGAAAATATAAAAAAGTGAATGGCGATTCTTTTATATAGAGTTCGTCGGTTTTTGGCTGTTACTTTAGGCTTTTGCAAACATGAAATTTATTAGTAAGACGAGAATATTTGTTGTAAGGACTTTGACTATTATATTCAATGAACAAGCTTAATCAATCAAGCGATATCCAATGAAGTGAGATCTTACGCGGAACTGCACTTCTATTCTCCCGAAAGTTCATGCTACAGTACGTGGAGAGTGTATTATCACTAAATCACCCACAGAGTGGAGATTCCACCCAAGCAATAACTGCAAATTTGTTGCAAAGCACAACAAGCACAAGCAAAGTTCCAGCCAATGGACCTCCGGGTAATACCCGGAGGTCCATTGGCTGAAACATTGCTTGTGTTTTTGTCTACATGTACAAAATTTGACAGTGATGCTTTGGGTGATAGCTCCACTCCCGAGGTGATTTAGTTACAATCCACTCTCCACGTACTGTATATATAGTACAATCAGTGAAAACATAGTTACAGTCGGAGACAGGTCGATGCCTTCAGTGTGCGTTTATATCAGAATTTCGAGTTAACTCCCTTGCCCATTCCGGAAGAATTGTTGGTAATGAATGCAACTTACACTAACGCCTCCCCTTGGCACAATGGCGCAGGTGTGTGGGGTAACCTTCGTAACGGCAACTTCGTGGCCTCGCTTTTCTCAAATACTACGAAGGGATCTATAGCCTGCACGGTGTGTGTCTCTCTCTCCGCATAGAGTATAGCCATTTTACGTCCCCACCCGATAGGACGGTACGCTGTGACAGCATCAACCCACAATTGATGCTGACAGAGAGTGTTCGGATACCCCGAGAACTTTCCCCATCGATCCCGGACCCTCTGGCATGAGAGACCAGCGCACTTATCCACTCGGCCACCACTATCCACTCGGCTGTTAAGTAAATTGAAGCGAGCATGCAGTTTCAATTGCTTAACACTGTTTTGTGACGAAGCAATTCATTCACGGCCTGTGGCGTAAAGTCCAAAGTGTGTGTGTGTGTGGGGGGGGGGGGGAGGGGGCAAACTCGCAGAGCCTGGCTTAGCTCCATTTTAATGGGGAGGGGGGGAGGTGAGAGTGGTGTGTGCGGGAAAAGCTTTCATAGCCTTCACATCTCAGAATCTTGCGTCCTTAAAGTTTGAGCTTGATAACCAAGGTAACAATAATCAGGGTTTCCACTAGAGGGAAATAAATTTGTCCGATATGGGGTGGCCAAGTGTCGTCGATGGCGGTTTTTGAACCCTGGAATTCAAAATTTTTCTTCCACGGGCCGAATTCCTGGGTTCAAAAAACCCCCCTCTCCTTGCATCTGAGTGGATATTTTGAGGTTTTTCATGTACTGACGACAGTCACTGTCTACCTTTTCACCGACACAGATATTAGGACAAGCAATCTACAAATCTACAACCTAATCCCCATGGACCTTACTCCCTACGAATTTTATGCCATTTTTGGACATATTTCGAGGACCAACTTTGAAGGAAAGTGTGAGGGGAGGGGGCGTCCACCCAATCCACCCCCCGTGTCCACGCCACTGTTCACGACAAAATGTCAATCGAAACATAACAACCAATCAGATGCGTTCTTACATGGCGTTCTTACACTTAGGCCTGATTTCGCCCGCGGTTTGCATAGAGTACAGTCGCCGTGGACTGGTTGCAATCCACGCGTGGGCAGTGTTGTCCACGCATATTTATTTATTGGTGTTTAAGGTTACATACTTATGGACAGTGGCTAATCGTGACCGTGACAGTTTTACGGGTGGAGGAAGCCGGAGTACGTACCCGGAGAGACCCACCGAGCATCGACGAGCAACTGTCTGCTCCTCAACATTCTAACTCTGTTCAAACTCCGCTCCAGCAGGGTTACAGCGGTTGAAGACCTGTGCACCATCGACGTGCAGTACGCCTTAGTACACGGCGTCATCGTGACCCCATGTAGGCAACTGGGATAAAGTGTCTTGCCCAAGGATACAACGCGGCTCCTCCCGGACGGGGATCGAAATCGGGACCTCTAGCATAGAAGTCCAACAGTCTACCACTGAGCCACCGCGCTCCCTGTCCACTCATGCGTTTACCAGGTAATAAAACACATCGTCAGCAAAATTTTAATTAATGAAGCACCGGGTTGTACCCGGTGCTTCATTAATTAAATTTTTGATGACCATTCCTAAATCTAGTGTTTTAAATCTAATATTATTGTGCTCGTGGAAATATTGCTCACCAGTGGAAAGTGACCAGTCCACGCCGGTCGCCGTACTGTAGCACATTTCTCAATGTCCGTTTTGTATCCGGTAATATTGTATACACACGTCAATCGTGGTGTTAGAAATTGTCACTCGATTTCAACTTTATGTAATAAAATCTAATTTTGACGTAATGCGTTCCTCGATCGTCTTCAACGTCATAACCTACAATACTTGTCAGCAACCCGAACAAACGTGAGACCTTGCACAGTTTCAACTATTTATTTAGCTGTCTACGAAATGTTATAGACGCATCTGTTGCAGCTATTGTGGTCACAGAATCGGAGGAGGTACCTCTCCCTTCCCCCTTGATGTTCTTCAAGTTATATCTCCGTTATTTACCGTCAGATTTTCGATATTTTTCAACTCCATTATTCGGAGTGACCAAAGCTATAAGGCCAGAAATTAAATATATTCATACGCTCAAAATGAGTTTTGACGTTGTGTTCGGGGTGTTAGGTAAATTGAAATGAAACCATCACCGGTTCCATCACTACTCTCATAATTTGTGTAATTTTACAACAACGTCGACCTCAGTCTGGGGTGTACAGCTGTCACCAAAAGGAGGGGTGATACATTCTCGATGTTTTAACGTAATTTGAGTTTTAACTCCAAAGCCATTTGCAACGAAAATGAGCAGTGCTGCCACATGGGGAGTTTGGTCTTTGATTGATCGTTGCCTCTACCCCAGTTATGGCTATATATATCACGAAATATATTTTTGTGTGTCAAAAACGTATATTGACGTAAAAACGTTGAAAATGAAGTGGAATGGAAAAATTCCTAATGTTGCTATGATTTTTATAGTTTTTAAGCTTTTCGAAATTCTATAACTTCGTGAAAATCAAGCTTACCCAATTGTTGTAGATGTTGACGTGGCATGTCGTTACTACACAGTTCGGCCACAACTGTTCGAAATTTGGGGTTTGGGAATAGATTTTTAGATACGTTTTTTTTTTATAATTCCAAAATTTCGGAAGGATAAGCTTTTAAAATATGGACAAGTTAATCGCGAAACCAAAACCGCGTCAACGTGACGTCATATAAAAATTAGATCTAAATAAAAAAATAAGTTGGTATATTTCGAGTACCCAATCACTTTCAACAAGCGTGTCATACCAAAATCTCTTGACTCTGTGTGAAACAGACGTATGGACGTGACAACCCTTACTTATTCCCAGTTCCTTATTCTACATTCGTTATCCACCGATTGTATCGGTTGATAACGAATATCGAATAAGGAACTGAGAATAAGTAACAGTTGGCACGTCCCCAAGACAAGTCTCCTAAAAATCCGGTCTGACGAAAAAAGCTAAAAAAGAGAGGAAAAATGGCGAACAATCGAGATAGTCATCTCAATTTTGTTGAATGACTTAAAATTAACAGTAATTTATTAATGATTTTCTTTCCCAGCATCGGCAGTTATAACTTTAAACTAGGCTGTTATGAGGCCGATCTCGTCCGATAGGAACCAAGCTAAAGTTGTCCTCCCTGATGCGTTACTAGGAGTAACCATTTCGTTTACATCGAAACCTTTCACCGTTCTCGCCGAGTATAATCAGAAAAAAATGGCGTGACTAGGCATAACGGAATTACTTGGAGTTGGATGTTTGTGTAAAGAGGAATTAACCCTTTACCTAACGAATCGCCCGCATCCGCACGCGTAATTTGCAATTTCAGCAGTTAAAAAAAATATTTTTTTAAAAATATTTCAGCCGTTAAAAACCATATCAAGTGAGCCCTCATTGGAACGAGCTCGATGAGCTCGTTCCAATGAGGGGTCACATGATATGGTTTTGTTGAAATTGTTTGAAAAATTTTAAAAATAGTAATTAAAATAATAAATTTTGATATTCTCTTCGTTGGGTAAAGGGTTAAAGATGTCAATAAGAAATTATTAGTGGATGAAGTGAAGAAAGGAGAGAGTTGCATAGAAAATTCAAACTAAGAGTCAGAGTCGTAAGTGGAGACTGATCGGGGCAGCGTGGTGGCTCAGTAGGTAGAGATGCAAACTGCAAGTCGAGAGGTCCGCGGTTCGAATCCCACCTGCGGCAACCGTGTTGTGTCCTTGGGCAAGGCACTTAGTCACGACCCCCCCCCCCCCCACGTGGGGGCACGATGGCGCTGTGTACTAAGGCGTACTGCACGTCAATGGTGCACCTGTCTTCAACCAATGCTAACCCTGCTTGGGTGGAGTTAGTACGTTGGGGAGTCTGACAGTTGCTCGCCGTTGCTCGATCATTCTCTCCGGGTACTCCGGCTTCCTCCACTCGTAAAACTGTCCGAGAGGAGGTGACCCTGGCTGTCGAAAGTGTCGTTAAACCCCAATAAATAAATAAATAAATTGATTGATCGAGCTGAGAACAAAAATTCAGCTTTTCGGACGTCACGGCTTCCATTTGGAGAGACAAAACGTTCGGATAGCTGAACTTGGAGGAGGCGAAACTACAGACGTTGTGAAAAGAACGAGAAACAATAACACCGTTAGAAAACTGTAATAGATCTGAGAATATTTTGTATTTGTTTACGTTTAATAAATAATGAGGTTATTACTTGGTTAGCTTCATATCGGCCGAGATATCAGCCTCAGAAACTTCACATCAGACTTCGCCTTCGGTTAAGGCAGAAATGCAGACTGCACGTGTGTAACAACATAATATAGTTACGACTTGACAGTAAAATACATAGGCCCGAGTCGAGTTTCTAGAGAATCCATGTGTAAAAACGTTAACACGACACGCGAGTCAGCTACTATTCACAAGACAACAGATGAGCTGAGCACTACCTAAAAACGTGACTAAAACAAACATTTCTGATAAACTTGCTCACGGAATGACCTTTTGGAGAGTTCGAATCAATATAACTTATCTGCTTATATACGCGTGGATACTTCATTTTCAATTTATCTGGTATCTCTTATCATGCGTAGTATATCATGCCTAATAAATACACTTTTCAAGTGGGCTAATTTTGCTTTCGACAATACGACATATTATGGATTTCACACTGTAATTTCGCATTTACAGTCTGGCACTTCTTGAGATGTTCTCATAGTTTTTTTCTTATCTAAACCAGCCACAGTCTCAGTCAAGGGTTAATAGTGCAGAACAGATGGCGGGACAACCCGTTCCATTCCGCCTCACGCCTCTGATTTCTATGCAACTGGATTTCTCGAATGCTCATTGGTAACATATAGATTAGAGATGGGCAGTGTTTGAATTTTAAGTTCGGTATCGGTTTCGGAATTTTTAGGGGGATATACCGCAGTATCGGTTCGGTATTCGGTATCTGACTTGACCGAGATTTTCTTATGATACCAAAGGGGAATTCACGACAGGGAAATGCAGAATATGTTGTTCTTGTATCATTCTACCAACAGCGCGACAAATTTCAGTGCCAGTGAGCTCAAGATTGGCATTCTTTTTCTTACACAAATCATATCTACAGTAATTTTATGACTTGTTCAAAATAGGGCTGTCACGATTTTTCAATTTAGGAATCGATTAATCGTTGCAAATAATCGCTGATAATCGATTAATCGTACCTAGATGACCTTCCCTCTCCCTCTCTTTGAAGTCGATAAAAATGAAGTTCAAGTCAGTTGACCTACCTCAAGTAAACAACGAAGACGATCATCTTTTAGGTACATTCAAAGCTTCGATGTTCTGAACTTTTGAACCGTCAGTGTAATAATTAAGACCGGTCGGCAGTTGCGAACTTAGCAACTGCCGACCGGTCTTGATTATTACACTGACGGTTCAAAAGTTCAGAACACCAAACCTTTGATGAATGTACCTGAAAGACATATGCTTCCAACAGTTTCTTGGGGTTTAACATCGATGTTCTTAACTCTTTACCTTTGGAAACAATAGTTTTTTCATCAAATTTTCTTTTAATTATTAAACGTCTAAAACGGGATACAATTTACCGATTATTCGACAACGAAAAATACTAATCGATTTCGCCGTGACCGATCAATAATCGATTAATGGATTAATCGTGGCAGCCCTAGTTCAAAACACATCCCAATCTTTAAAGGCCCAGGCTTTTGCTATCTGAGAGCATGCACTCTTAACATGCTGTCATTAGACGGTCCTGCTTGCAATAGATCACCCGAGCAGTGCTTTGTAGTCAAGTCTTGGCTGGCTGAACAGGCAGGCAAGATTTGCCTAGAAATCACTGCTAAGCAACTGGACGCGTACATGCTGTAGTCTATTGGGAATTCAGGACAATTGCCCAGGCCTTAAGGGTTAACAAAACTGAAAAGGAAACCAGTCACTTCTTTTATGTTGTTGCTATGAAGCCTCAACAGGGTCTTATAAATAACAAATGTAGGAAACATTGTAAATACTGATGGTTTCGGCATTCAATGATTGGTTCGGTTCGATTTTTCGGTATCCACATGATATCGGTATCGGTTCGGTTTTTCGGTATATTGCCCATCTCAAATATAGATGAATGTCTCACCTGTCGCTATCTTAAGGAGGGGGGGGGGGGGGCAGTTGTTACGTTAAATAAACAATGCTCAACGAACAAACATTTCTCGAACGTTTTTTAATTTTTCGACGCCTTTCAGTCACCGATCGTTTTTTAAAGATATACATTGATATCTGTGACGAATGAAAATGTTGATGATGTGCACATTTTTCGCGGTAATGCAAATAGATATTTACGAGATTTATTAGTAATTGACAAGAAACAAGTAACGAGACTGGAGAATCGTTAACCTGTAACTTGTGTCTGTATTACATAAACACGCGGCGTTTGATGAAGTGGAAGCTGTTACGCTGCGACTACAGTCACAGCGTAATGTCATCAAACGTCATCGATGGGAGGAGTTACCGAGTTGATAGACTCGACGCCATCTTAGAGGGGGGCAGACTGAGTTGCGACGATGTTTTTTTTTATGTTCTATCAACCCAGTTGAATATTGTTCAGTGTTTGACACACACCCCAATTCGCACAAACATTTTCTGAATGATGGCCATTTTATCCATATTCCATCATATACACACGCATATCCTTGTCTTCTTGATCAACGCATTTCCAGCCTACAAAGAAGCACATTATTTCAATATATTTGTCGTGCCATTGATCGTCAATAAATGAGTATTAAAAAATGAAATACAAGTGCCGTTGAAACTCATTACAGTATTCAGGGACCGGCGCGCCATTCCTAGAGGATGGCATCGCTGTGCCAGCCAATGTCTGCGAGGCAAGCGCTGGCCAAGAAAAAATGTCCTTCTCACGGAATCAAACACATCTGATAAAAAATACCATAGGAAAATGTTCCTGCATCGCAAAGGCGTAGTACAGTACATAAACCATATAATCGAACCCTTAGTTCCGCAATGAGATCATATTCTCTTTAGAATATTATTTGCATTTGAAGGGAGGTTTATTTTAATAACTTAACATTTAAGCCAAAATAACTTTCCACAGAGTTAACGCCCATCTTTACCATCGAAGGTATTGTGTTATGTTTCACTAGAAACTGTAAGTTTACTGTATTTTTGGTGAACAAACTTGAACCAACCTCCTATTGCCATTACATGGGGCAGGAGGGGGGGGGGGGGGGTTAAAAAAGGAATAAACTTACCGATAACCGAGCATAACGAAAACTTTTCGAAAAAGATCTTTGACGACAACTTGAAATGGCAACAATATGAGTTACGGGACGTTTAGTTGGCGGATTCGTTGTCACATGAGGCGAAGTCGGAACAATATCAGGCGCCTAGTAACATATCAACGGAAGCAAATTTAGAATGGTTCATATCGACCGACGTCGACGGTCATGATTAGCCATTGTGCATAAATATGTGACCTTAAACATCAATAAATAAATAAATAAATAAATCGACCGACGTCGTCTTAATATCAGTCGTGCTTGGAGTCGTAACAGCCGAGCCCGATAATGGGCAATTGTGTGTGAAAGAAAATTATATTAAATAAATTGCACGGAAATAGCTGCTGGGATGAATCTGTTCGTGTTTTATTTTTTCTGCATATCATATTCTACAGTGCTGCGGGCAGAAAAGTGGACACAGAATTTTGACCATATTAAGATCCTCTCCCGACCCAGTCTTAGTTGTTCATCCGCTTCAGAAATGACAGTACATCACTTAGAAGGTTGTTTAGTAATGACACGGCTTCAGCGTGGGGCGGTGACAACACTTTCTTTTTCCCAGTTCCTTATTCGACATTCGTTATCAACCGATAAAATCGGTTGATAACGAATGTCGAATAAGGAATTGGGAATAAGTAACGGTTGTCGCATCCGCCTAGGGAGTGGTAAGTCCATCAAGAGCCAGAAAATCTTATATTTCATGAGAACAAGAGACATAAAAAGGGCTCAACCAATGAACCTTCAGATTGAAAGCCGAAATCTTTTGACTGAAACATTACCCGGGATTTCTTGTGCTTTTTCCAAACAGAATTTAGAATTATTTTTTGTCTTGGCGAAGACACTATTCTGCGTGCATTATTCTAGAAGTCCTCTTTCTTTTAGTTTTTTTCTCTCTCCCTTGCTGACGAATAACAGAAAATAGAATTGCGTTTCCGAAGCGAAAAATAAATTTCCGAACACAAATATTTCAGTCTCCGCTTGAGGTGCAGGGGCTGGGCTAGGCTAAATGAAGTTGGGGAAACGAAATATTTTATCCTCTCCATTTCACTTCACCTCGTATTGGGAAAAGATTTCGTATTCTCCATAAGTGAAGACCCATGGGGAAAGTATTTTTTTCATGTTAACTGAGGCACCTTCGGTACTTTTTGAAGGCTTACGTGCCCAGTACTGAAATGGAGGAAATATCAAAGCAACATAACTCAATCAGGGCGAGAATACATGAACCAGCTTTAGGGTCCTCCCCCCCTCCGTGAATACGACGTTGTTGAAGTGGGAGGTTTGCCCAGCAGAGTTCTATATGACAGGCACAAATTGTCAATAAGCTGCTTCTTTTAATACTTCTTCCGATCATGGGTTCGGTCGGTCAGAGGTTGGGCAAAAAATTATGAAATACCAAATTGGGCAGACTTCTTTGCTTGCCTGACGAAAATATACTCACGCTTTCGTGTACTTGGGCAAAATTTCATGCTTGCTCGACAAAAATGTACGCACACTCGGTTGGGTTTAAAATCAACCCAGATCAACTGGGTTGAGTGAATATGAACCCAACTGGGTTGATTTGGGTAGATTTTTAAGGAAACTGATTTAGCTTGCAGATTAAAAAGTGCAATAAATACCCGACTCAGTACATCGGTAGAATTACACATCCAGGAAGAGAGTAACTGATAACAAATGATTTTTATGACCATGACCTATTGATTTTTATGACCATTACCTATTGAAAGCACCCAGATGGTCGGGTACCTCTACCTAGCTGGTGTGCAATTGATAGCACTGTCACAAAACTCTATTAAATTTCCTGCCATGTATATTGTTTTATCAATGGAAAGTATTTTTGTGGCGTATAAGTCTTTGATAAAAGTAATTAGGTATGTTCCAAATAGTTTGGGGATATGACCGAGCCGCCGAGCGTCGACGTCCTACCCCCTCCCCCTATAAGACAGTTTCTATTAGTTACGGTTCTGTGTCTCGCAAAGGGTTACTTGAGAAGCGAGCCATTTGTGTATCGTGATATGGTTATCAATGAGCGCTGATTGTTTTCGGTGTTTATCAATATTATGACAATGGCTTCTAATCTCTAATAAGGTACATATGTTGATGGGGATTGTAGCCCAGTACTCGTGCCACCCTGTCTGATAACCCCTCACACCGTTAAATAAACAATAAACAGTTGACTTGCTATTTTGGTTCTTGAGTATTATTTCCAAATGGCAGCTATAAAATTTAGTGTGACGTCAGCTGGGTATTTTTACTTCACCGATTTAACAGTATCTTATTGATAGGGTACATGCGACCATTTGTTTAATATCTGTGTTGACACTCTCTCAAATCTGATATTGATACCATATCATGGATTAACTATCTAGTAAAATTAATACAGATAATCTGAACATCAGCATCTATAACTGAGAAATGTCCAGTCACTCATTATATTTCTGTAATAAAAAAATTTAAAAATTCACTAAAGTTTATCCATAAAGGTCTAACATGTTTTTATATACTTTTAAAAAGAGTTTTCCAATTATTCTCGAGACATCAGGAGATAAATTATTTTTCAAGCAGAAAGTTTCAATTTTATAATTATTTTAAGGAAAAAATGTTAAACGTTTTTCACAACAATTGTAAAATATAACAAATAAATAAATAAATAAATAAATAAATAAATAAATAAATAAATAAATAAATAAATAAATAAATAAATAATGATTTCAGCTTTAACCTCGTACCCTTTATAGTACGTCTTCCGCTGTACACATCGTTTTTATTCAACTATAACTTTCCAGACATAGCTTATAATACTTGTACAGTGGCACCTGTTAATTGAATAGACAGTTTGCATGCGAAAATATTCAATTAACAGGTATATTCAATTAACTATTTACCCAAAGCACACAATGTCAAAATTTATTATTTTCATTGTCATTTTTTCAAATTGTTCACAAAACCATATCATGTGCCCCCCCCCCCCCTCATTAGAACGTGCTCTGCGAGCTCATTCCAATGGGGATCACAGGATATGGTTTTGTTGAAATTATTTGAAAAGCGATATATTTTCAACAGCTCAATTTGTAAATTACGCAGCCAGATGTTCCCGTTTCGTTAGATAAAGGGCTAACTGGTTTAGAGGGCATTTTCCGATTTTCTAGTGTTAAAATAAATATTTATTCTATTGAATCTTGTTTAACAGAGCTCATAGAGCTTTGCCAAATAATATATGCATGCGATAGAATATATCCCTGGGTTTGATGTTCTGATGCTAAATATGCCTATAAACACTGCAAATTAAGTGGTTGTCAGAGTTATTCTTCGGGGTAATCGGAAAAAAAGTAACAGGAAAAAAAGTAACAGATTTGGGTAGGAAAAAAAGAAACAGGAAAAAAAGTAACACTTTCTTATTTTTATAAGGTAAAAAAGTAACAGGAAAAAAAGTAACAGATTTGGGTAGGAAAAAAAAAACAGGAAAAAGAGTCACACTTTCTTATTTTTATTTCATAAAAGTGATAGATTACTTAATTATGATTTAGTTATATTATTGAAACTAGTTAGATTATTACATATCAGTATAAGTACTACATAATACATAGTTATAAAATAATTTAACAAACTTAATTATGATTTAGTTAGATTATTACATATCACACCTTGAAACTAGTTGGATTATTACATATCAGTATAAGTACTACATAGTACATAGTTATAAAATAATTTAACAAACTTAATTATGATTTAGTTAGATTATTACATATCACACCTTGTGTAATCTAATATTCTGGCCAATGCCAGTAAGAAAAGCTGAAATAGTAAGTGAACCTTGGGAATATAAACCACACAGATTTTTCAGTTTTCTATTCAGGGATTCAGCTGACTTCTGTTTGCGGATAACAGGCAGCAAACCAACTGACACCTGTTGAATAATTGTATTGGTCAGAGCTTGCTCTTTTTGAAACCATTGGATAGTTTTCCAGACTGATGGGTGCTGGTGGCCAACAAGATTGTAGAACTTGTTGTTCCAGCCTTCACATGCATTATTTGTACGAGATTCGCCATCCAGCGTAGCACTATTAACATTCCATGTAGCTGGAGGATAGGCTGGAGGAGTTAATCTAAGTCGCAATGGTGCCAACACATCTGAAGGTGCGGCGCGAGGTTGCCTGTATCTACCAGTGACATAATTTTCATCAAAATACCTCAACAGTTCCTCGGCTTCTTCTGGAACAATGTCTTTGAGGTGATTCATACCATCACGCACATCTGAAACTGGAAAGAATGCAAGTGCATCCAGTTTCCCACAAAACAGTCTGAAGTCTGCATCATCCCGATACAACTGCACTAAACCTAAACTCTGCACTCTGCGCCAAGTGCTTTGTGTCAGATGGTAGAAACAACCTCTACTCTGTACATGTCTACCAAACACAGCATTCACAGCTCGTAACACACCATCTTCAAAATCAGTCACAACAGTATTTACATTCAAGTCAATATTTAGCTCAGTCAGTTTATCTACAATAGCTTGAAACAGAGTCTCATAGGAAGTACGTGTCTTCCTCTGTAATATAGCGTACTTGCTGTGTGTTTATTACAATGTGTGTTCATTTGTTTCAAGAACATTGTTGTACATCAAAGAAAGCATGATGGATATCCTTGTAACAACATTGTCATAGCACACATGATCTCCAATTACAAAATAATTAAAAAAATAAAAAATAAAATTATTATTATAATTATTATAATGAAAAATGAAATAATGAAAAAACACTGTTACTTTTTTTCCTGTTGTATTATTATAATTGTTACTTTTTTTCCTGTTTCTTTTTTTCCGTTTCTTTTTTTCCTGTTACTTTTTTTCCTACATTCTTTCTTCGGTATATTACAATATTTTTTTGTATTCAGTTAATAGGAGTAACTTCGATAGCTTGCGTGCACTTAAACCTTTACCCAACATAACGGCCAAAACCGGCCGGCGCTATTCACAAACATCGCCAATTAAGTTTCATTACGTTTTCTTTTTTTGTCTCCAAAATATAGGTTATGACCCCTCTTTGGAACGAGCTCGTCGAGCTCGTTCCAAAAAGGGGTCATAACCTATGTTTTTGAGACAAAACATGAAAAAAATTAGTTATTCACGAATCTTCTTTTCAAGTGTCGTCTGCTTTTCGTGTGAGGTAAAGGGTTAACGGGTCACATTTGCACTAGTGGTGTTTATTTATTTATTTATTTATTTATTTATTGGGTTTAACGACACTTTCGACAACCATGGTTACCTCGTGTTGGACAGTTTTCCGGGTGAAGGAAACCGGAATACCCGGAGAGAACCAGCAAACAATGGCGAGCAACTGTAAAACTCCCCAACATACTAACTCCACACTTGCAGGTTCAGCATTGGTTGAATACAAGTGAACGATCGACGTGCAGTACACCTTAGTACACAGCACCGTCGTGCTCACACGTGGGCAATCGAGATTAAGTACCTTGCCCAAGGACATAACGCAGTTACCCGTGTTGGAGATCGAACAGTGGACCGTTCGATCTGAAGTCCAATGTCGTAACCACTGAGCTACCGCGGCCCCTGCACTGGAGGTACGGAAAATGGTTCGTTGTATGGAATTATATTCCATTAACAAGGATATTCAATTAAGAGGTATTCAATTAAACGGACTCCACCGTATTTTTTTTTCTATCAGAGTTTAACGACACATTAACAGCCAGGGTCATATCATGTCGGTGACAGTTTTACGGGTGGAGGAAGCCGGAGTACCCGGAGAGAACCACCGAGCAACGACGAGCAGCTGTCAGCTCTCCAACATCGCAACTCTGAACTCTGCACCGCGGCACAGGCAGGGTTAGATTGGTTGAAGACATGCGCACCATCGACGTGCAGTACGCCTTAGTACACAGCGTCATCGCGCCCCCATGTAGGCAATCGGGGTTAAGTGCCTTGCCCAAGGACACAACGCGGGAGCACGAATCAGTCGCTGAAATGGTCACCCATCCAACTACTACCCGCGCTCGACGTTGCTTAACTTCGGTGATCTGTCGAGAACCGGTTACCGCGACGCCACCGCGCCCCCGACTCCACCGTATCAGTAAAGAAAATTCGGTAAGGCATAATTAGCAATCACAATTTTATTTCTGTGTATTGTTAATCTAAACAACACGTCGTGAAAGAAAATCAGTGAATCATTTTGTTAACTGTATGGTCATTAACTCTTTGAACCCGACAGGCCGCTTAACAGGCCCAGGAACATGATACGTCATAATTTTGTTAATAGGGATGACTGTTAAGTGAATGCGTGAGTTGACCAATCAATATTTTCAACGTGCAGCCCTAAGGCTGCACGTTGAAAATATTAATTGGTCTACCCCCAAATAATAAATATGGACTCTTCCAATTGCTGTCATTGAACTTACATAGACGATACCACCGGTGTTAAAGGGTGAAGCAGCAACAATGTCTGACTTTAGTCAGTCTTAATTTATACCTGGTCCATCTTGAGAAGCGGTCAGTTAATCCTTTACCACTTTACCGAACACCACTGTGGGCTAAGAGGCAAATAGGTTTACTGACTAACTAAATATTTTCATCTTTTGTCTTTGACTCGTGGCTATTACATATTTATATGATGAATTTAAAGAAATGAAACAGTTCATTAATATTTAAACAAAAATAGAGAATGCGTTCTTAAATAAAAGGTGACTAGCGATTTTTATGTGAATAGCTTTATCGGAAAAAAGAAGTTACGTTACGTCAAGGATTATTAAGTTTAATCCATTGCACCACCGACGTCAAAATATCAAAATTTTAAAAGCAAAATTTTCCCATGATGCAACTAAGAATTTAACCAATTTGATCTTGTTTCACAAAGCTCATTGATCTCTGCCAAACAAGACTGAATTGGTTACTTTTCTAGTTGCATCATAGGAAACAACTGCAGATTGAAATTTTTAAATTTCGACGTCATTGTACAGAGGGCATATTTACAACATGGATGCTGTTACAAGCTCGACGTGATTTAGTGGAGACGAACGATGCAATGAAGTTATATATGTACATGTACATAACGAATTTTCTTCTAAGATTTTTTTTTATTGAATCGGAATGATATACAGTACGTGGGGTGTGTATTATCACTAAATCACCCGCAGAGTGGAGATTCCACCTAAGCAATAATTGCAAATTTGTTGCAAAGTACAACAAGACCCGGAGGTCCACTGGCTGAAACATTGCTTGTGTGTTTTTCTATATTTACAAACTCTGACAGTGATGCTTTGGGCGATAGCTCCACCCCCCGGGTGATTGAGTTACAATCCACTCTCCACGTACTATAATATATGTTTAGCCTTATTGTCTAACAACTAATCTCAGTGTTAATTATCTTGCATGATTATAAGTTACGGTTTGTGTATTGATCTGAGATTTTGTTCAATATTTGGCATCGTTTTACAGCAAGGTATCAAAAGCAGACATCACACTGAAATTGGAGATGAAAAGAAAAAAAAATGCTGATACGGCGTCCATTTTGTAACAACCCACAGACTGTGGCTAAATGTATTGACTGACCTCTTCTACAAACTCAGAGGATTCTTTCCAACATATACCGGGAACTACACCTGGGGGTGGAGGGTGTGTGGTAATATTAGTTATCCTGTGTCTGCCGGGGTGCATGGGAATTTACACCGATCTGGGGACTCGTACGCCCTGAGGCGCAGCCGAAGGGTGTATGCGTTCCCAGAAGGGTGTAAATTGCAATACACCAGGAAGACACAATAGTAGACGATTTATTTCCAAACCCGTTCGTTCTGTTAACCCTACAGCTGATATAACTTTCAAAATCAACATTTTCCCCTTTTTCCAATAAATATGTTCTTAGTAAATTGGTATACTTTTTGTTGCACTTGGCTGTATTTACTGGTATCACTTTTGTTCTCTTTTCTACAGTTTCAGTTTCACTATGATTTGAAGAGTGTTTCTTAAAATTAATTTGAGCCATATTTAATAAAATAGACACCAAAAGAAAACGCATCACACACCTTCCAAAAAATGGCACCATAAATAAATAATCCCTACATGATACATATGCATTTTTATTTTCATTAAAATTTTTGTGTAATAATTAACCTCAAAATATTCAATTAGCCATATTTTTATTTTTTCAAACACATAACTGGGTTAGTAAATAAATATTTATAAAAATATAAATAAACATGACTTTTTCAGCCCTTTTTACCAGTTATTGTGTATTCCCGTTTTTACACCGAAGTTAATCACGGTGCAAAAATTAAAAGACACTGGATTATAAGTTACGACATACCTCTCAGCCAATCAAAAAGTAGTATTTCATTCCATTGGGATATAACATAAAATTATTCGATATTCTTCAAGTATATTTAATAATTTGCTGTATTTTTATATCACTTGTTGGTACTTTTGCATAAACCTGATACACTCTAAAATCAGTTGGGTTAAAAATCAACCCAAATCAACTGAGTTGAGTGAATATGAACCCAATTGGGTTCATATTCACTCAATTCAGTTGGTTTGTGTTGATTTTTCACTGAACAGATTTTAGAGTGTAAACACGTAACGGGGTTAACTCCTGTAGGATATTCCTATCGATGTCGGCCAGTATCTTGTCACTAGAATGGGTATGCGTTGAGCTGATATCTGTAACCAAATTTCTCTCCGCACATTGAATTGTTTGACCCCTTATGTCGTCAGTTACATTTCTAGGAAATTTTCATCCAATCGTGGCTGTTTTCTTGTTGCAGCAGGCGAAAAAAAACTGTTTGTGAGTTTATTTTCCCCAAAGCATTATACTCCCGCCCAATAATAAACTTTCACCACTTTTTATGACGTTTAATGCCTGGATTAAAAACAACACGAAGATGTCACATTCCTGAAATAATCTCAGTGTAAATTATGTTTACAAATGATATCTACTTATATATGAGAATAAAATCTTGAGTGGAAAGAAACGTTGGACATTTTAACCAAGTATAACTTTTTACAACTATATGATACACTCTAAAATCAGTTGGGTCAAAAACTAACCCAAATCAACTGGCTTGAGTGAATATGAACCCAACTGGGTTCATATTCACTCAACTCAGTTGATTTGGGCTGATTTTTAACCCAACTGATTTTTGAATGTATAGAAGAAAAGAAGAATAATAAATGTAAGCAACAGCGTTTGTAATGTGGTTTATTTAATACATTCTGAGATTCTACGAGATCAACCAATAATGATAAAAAAACTATTGTTTTGGATTCCCGCCTGCTCCTAATCATAATAATGCTCTACCGCTGTTTAAGCAGAGGGGAAACACTGTCCATATCAGGGACGTAGGGACAATTTCGAACTAGTGAGGGATATCACGCACCCACACACCGATATATATATCAGGTGTGGTCCTTGTGCCATAGTAGCATTTTTTTACAGGACTTAATAGTCTAGTCTGTCATTGATCGGTCAGATGCAAGGAAACAGCGTTCTTTCGGTTCTTTTCTCCCGAACTAGGGTCGGTCTGATGAGTCCGGGGCCCCCTTTCTGCCACCATGTTTGCCAAATGAGCGATAAAGATGATACAAAAATGTCATCGAAAATGTCCTCTAAGTGGACTGCCATGCATTGATCGCTCAGACACAAGGAAGTAGCGTGCTTTCAGTTTGAAAAATCAAAATTGTGTCCGATTCTGCCCCCCCCCCCCCCCACCCCCCGTATGTTTATCGGCAACGTTTTTTTTTGCCCAGTCCGCCCCTGTTACCACTCACGGAAATGTCCGGGACACCACAAAGTGCAACGTTATTTTCCACATTCGTCGAAATTAGCTTTGGCAGACAAACGGTGAAGTTTGAGTACAGGTGTCCCCTGAATAGTGTATGCGTCTATGTAATTTACTCCGAATTGCCATTGTGATCATGATTTAAGACAAATCGGAAAGCCAAAGCAGTACAGCCGTAAAACAAAGCTCCGAATCTACAACAGTAACGTCAAATCCATCTTGATATATGGTAGCGAATGCTGAAGAGTCAACAAAACAGATATGGGAGTACTGTCAAGTTTCCATCATGGCTGCCCTCGTAGAATATGCAAAATATTCTGGCCACAGAGGATATCCAACAAAGACCCGCTAGACTTGACAGAATCCTTCTGCATCATCCAGCAAATTCAACAGAGACGATGGAGATCTATGGATAGGACAGGCTCTCAGAATGCTCGGAACTAGCATCACCAGGGCAGCCCTCCGATTGACTCCCCGGGGTAAAAGTCCAAGGGGTAGGCCAAAAAACACCTGGCGAAGACCCTAGGAGAAGAATAAAATGCGATAGGAATGACTTGGGGGAGAAGTAGGTATGAAGACAAAAGACCTCGCTGGGTGGAAAACGCTTTTGAAGACCTTATGATCCGACCGGAGCGAAGAGGATATGCAACTGACTGCCGTTCTTGATGCATGTATGGAGGGTGTATATCTGTACGTTTTAACTCAAATACTACAAATGCTACAAATCCGGTGCCGATTGTCCACCAAATTCCTAAAAACGCCGAGATTCAAAAACAAACCTACATGGCGTACTTTGGTACGCAATTGGGATAGTCACTGCTCCGACGGCGACACCGATTCGGAGCATCGCTTGCTCAAAAGTTCTTTGGTATTAAACCAAGTAGAATAACAATCAATTAATCCTATTTTGTTTACTATTTTCAAATATTTTCAACGCCGTTTTTGGTTCGAACTTGAAACAAAAGGTGAGGGACTGATGGTTGGGTTCTCTTCCTAACACCAAAAGACTGTTCAGTTGTCATGAAGAGGAAACCAACAAATCCCTTTGACCTCACCGAAATGGTTGCACGTTGAACATATTTAGTATAGTCTACCTTGAAAAAAGACTTTTTAACCCTTTACCCAACGCAGACGATACCAAAATTTATTATTTTGAATATCATTTTTTTAAATTTTTCAAAAAATTTCAACAAAACCATATCATGTGACCCCTCGTTGGAACGAGCTCGACGAGCTCGTTCCAACGAGGGGTCATATGATGTGGTTTTGTTGAATTTTTTTAACAATATTTTTTCAACTCCTGAATTTGCAGATTACGCGGGCGGATGCGGGCGATTCGTTGGGTAAAGGGTTAACACAAGGCAACTTTCGACATGAAAATATCGTTTCTCAAAAGAAACAACGAGTTGAATGTGTTCCTTCTCAAAAATTTTCCTGCAGACCCCTTTATGACTTTTCACATCAGCAACAGTGTCGTCTTGGGGCGAGCGATCCACCTCGGATTCTACGACCCTCCTCATTTGAACACAAGGAGAGTAGAAAATGTCCACTTTGTAAACTCGTGATAAGCAAAGTTATTCTAGAAGGCGTGTCTGAACAATGAATCTAATGGAAATACAGCGAGACCCCTCTAGCTTGTGGCCGGGAAATCGAACTTTCTCCATTCGAATCGAGTACGAATTTAATCGCGTGTTTAAGGTTAAATTTCGAACCGAATTCGAATCTAATAAAGACATTCAGTCAGAGCTTTTCGTAAGCAGCCTTTATGATTCGAAATGATCGTACATATGGGGAAGATAGTCGTTTTTCTGACACACTTAACATTCTAATATTTTAAATAATAGTTCCTGCGGATCGAGATGGAAGAGGGAGTGATCGGTACTTGTATAATAATATGGAATAGGGCTGTCACGATCAATCGATTAATCGATTGTTGATCGGTCACGGCGAAATCGATTAGTATTTTTCGTTGTCGAATAATCGGTAAATTGTATCCCGTTTTAGATGTTTAATAATTAAAAGAAAATTTGATGAAAAAACTATTGTTTCTAAAGGTATTGAGTTAAGAACATCGATGTTAAACCCCAAGAAGCCGTTGGAAGCATTTGTCTTCCAGGTACATTCATCAAAGCTTTGATGTTCTGAATCTTTGAACAGTCAGTGTAATAATCAAGACCGGTCGGCAGTTGCGAAGATCGCAACTGCCGACCGGTCTTGATTATTACCCCGACGGTTCAAAAGTTCAGAACATCAAAGCTTTGAATGTACCTAAAAGTTAATCGTCTTCGTTTTTTACTTGAGGTAGGTCGGCTGACTTAAACTTCATTTTTTATCGACTTCAAAGAGAGGGAGAGGGGTGGGGGGGTCATCTAGGTACGATTAATCGATTATTATCGATTATTTGCGACGATTAATCGATTCCTAAATTTAAAAATCGTGACAGCCCTAATATGGAATACACAGCCAAAACGAAATTGTGATCAATACTGGCCACATTTATGCAGACAAAAGTTTGTTTCAGCCTCTGACCGACCAGTTAACTGTATTATTCTTAATATTAACACAACTGGCGAGAAATAATGACCACATATACAAAAATATACTCAAATAGAAAGAACATAAGTTTCCGTGATCGTCATCGGGATATTCGATTTCAGTATTCGGTGGTCAGGTGTTGGAAAATCGAATCGAAGCGAATCGGACAAACGATTCGAACTTAGAATCGAATTCGAAGATTCACAGGGTCTGGGTAATTTTTCAGAATGTTTACTACACACCACGTCTTGTGAGCCTAGTTGCCCATTCGCCAAATCAAATTTTCGATTTCAGTATCAGGAGGTCAGGTATTCGAATATCGAATCGAAGCGAATCTGACAGACGAACTGAAATTAAAATTCAGTTCGAAGATCCGCAGGGTCTGAGAAATGTTTACTTAAAATCACGCCTTGTGAGCATAGCTGCCCATTCGCAAAATCGGATTTTCGATTTCTATATTCGGCGGCCATGTATATTCGAATATTGAATTGAAGCGAATCAGACAAACGATTCGAAATTAGAATCGAATTCGAAGATTCGCAGAGTTGGGGTAATTTTCCATAATGTCTACTACACTCCACGTCTTATGAGCCTAGCTGCCCATTCGCAAAACCGGAAGAAGGAAGCAAACAGATTATTTCGACCGGATCGAGACATAGTCTCAATTCGTCCAAAATTCTCTATCCTATATTTTGTTATCACTGTACTGTGCTCTAGATTTGTTTTTGAAAGAAAATTGTTGTCATAAGGCATTTTTTATAAACAAAATGTCCATCTGAGGAATGGCGGATCCTCGACCTGTGTTTTGGACACAAACACTAATCCACTCGGTCACCACTCTCGCAAATGTGAGAGTGGTGGCCGAGTGGATTAGTGCGCTGGTCTCTCATGCCAGAGGTCCCGGGATCGATCCCCGGTCGGGGAAGGTTCTCGAGGTGTCCGAACACTCTCTGTCAGTATCAATTGTGGGGTTGATGCTGTCACAGCGTACCGTCCTATCGGGTATGGACGTAAAATGTTTGTCATCCTTACGGAAAGAGACACACTCCGTACAGGCTAAAGATCCCTTCGTAGTATTCGAGAAGAGTGAGGCCACGAAGTTGCTGCTACGAAGGTCATCCCACACACCAGCGCCAAGGAGAGGCGATAACCCTTTACCCAACGCAGACGATATCAAAATTTATTATTTTAAATATAATTTTTTCAAATTTTTCAAAATACTTCAGCAAAACCATACCATGTGACCCCTCGTTGGAACGAGCTCTACGAGCTCGTTCCAACGAGGGGTCACATGATATGGTTTTGGTAAAACTTTTTGAAAAATAATATTTTTTCAACTGCTGAATTTGTATATTACGCGGGGGATGCGGCCGATTCGTTGGGTAAAGGGTTAATATAAGTTGCATAACTTGTTCACCAATCCATGCAAATCAAATAAGATTAATTAATAAAAAAAACGAAGTAGTGAGATTGGTGCATATTTATTTATGCAACGGTGGGGTATACTTTTGAAAACTATGTACTATTCTATTAACCCTCTACCTAACGGCTGCAAGCCGAGAGGTCCTCGGTTCGAATCCCACCTGCGGCAACCGCGTTGTGTCCTTGGGCAAGACACTTCATCTCCATTGCCCGCATGGGGGCACGATGACGCCGTGTACTAAGGCGTACTGCACGTTGATGGTATGCATGTCTTCAACCAATCTAACCGTGCCTGTGTTGCAGTGCGGAGTTACGATGTTGGGGAGCTGGCAGCTGCTCGTCGTCGCTCGGTGGTTCTCCCCGGGTACTCCGGCGTCCTCCACCCGTAAAACAGTCACGGTCATGATTAGCCATTGTGCATAAATATGTGACCTTAAACATCAATAAATAAATAAATAACTCTACCTAACATGAAAGACAGGCGACATTTGCAAAACAAAATTATTGAATAACTAATTTTTTTTCATTTTTGCGTCAAAAACATAGCTTATGACCCCTCATTGGAACGAATTTAACCCAAAATAGTATGAAATCCTCTCTCCCGGTACTTGTCAGTTTGCACAAATGCATGAAGTTGAATAACAATTGGACTTGATTTAATCGGCGATTGTTATTTTATTTTTTGGGGACAGGGTGAGGGTATAAAGACAGACGGATGGCCTGCTCACTGGACAGACTACCCAATGAACTGAGGGACAGTCGAAAAACTTATCGCTATTACTCCCGATTCCTATCGGCCGTGGGATAAAGAGGGATCTCCGTGACGAAACCATAATCATGCCACATACTCATAAGTCACAGGAATGTGGTTAGAGTAGAGTCGCCGTGAACTAGTCACTTTCCACGAAGGGGGGGGGGGGGGGGGCAATATTTCTACGGACATAATAATATTAGATTCCAAACCCTAGTTATAGAAATAATCATTACAAATTTAATTAATGAAGCACCAGGTACAGCCATTACGCCCCCTGAGTTCCAATGTGTTCTATGTGACAATATTATATCTCACGTGACCTTCTGGGCTCCCGATTGGACGAATGCTGCACCCCTATTTCGTGTAGTTTGCATCCACAGAACTGACCAGGCACTACACCCGGGCACTGCACGTTTTCTATTTTTAGCACACTACTGTATCAGTTTTCTTTTCATATTGAGCGAATAAAACTAATCAGGCTAAATTTAAATATCGATTCACAGAGGCACAACATCCACAAAACGACCCGGAAAGAAATCATTGTGGAAAAATGTATCGCTTTTCCATTGTTGAAGTCACATTTTCCGAGGCGTTCATTTTATTCATTGAGAAGATGATCCATATCTTGTTTCGAAGAGAATGATCCATACCTGTGTATAACTTTCATGAGAACGCGTCCGGATATGAAAAATCGTTTGTTTTCGCTGCTCATATTATTTCTCTATTTAATTGTATGTTTTGGGCAGTAAACGAATAAATAATGGAATTCAGTTGAATCTTCGGAGTTTGTATCCCGTACTGTCCCATTCGGTAATGTATATGTGTGACAAATGTGTGGAAATTATCAAACTGCGTTGTCAAATTTCGAAAATTTTAGTTTTCATTCGCGAGTTGCGCGATTTTAGAATACACAGTTCCGTTTGGGGGAAATGTTTTGTTTACCCTTGCCGACCGATTCAAAATCTGTCTTCTGCTCATATCAATAATCCAAGTTAGCCGTGTTTTGGAAGAAGAAAATGTTTTTTAAAAACTACATGGTATTTTTTTCTATATAACGCTGGTTGGTGGGGCTACTACCTTGGTAATAGATTAATAAATCGGACAGATGTTTTTATTGATGGGTGTTCGATATAATATAAGGATTAGTGCATGTCTTGTCGTTGACTACGCCCATATAGTGCCCAGTGAGGTGGTGTAGTTCCCTCCGCTTCGCGGCGGGAACTACACCACCTCACTGGGAACTATATGGGCGTAGTCAACTCCAAGCCATGCACTATTCCTTAAGTAGGCACATAGAACACATTGGAACTCAGGGGACGATTAGTCCAAGGCATCTGTACAGTACATGACCTTGAATTGGGAATAAGAAAATCCAACAGCTCCCTTCCCTTGGCCATTAAACATCATAAAATACATAGAGGATATCTAGTGTTTTTGAGTGGATACCGAATATTATCTCATGAGTGACCGAAACAAATGATTATTTTTCGGGAGCGCATGCGCGATCGAAAATATTCATTTGTCCCGGTCACAAGTGAGATAATTTTCGGTATCCACTCAAAAACACTAGATTTTCTTTTTATTATACGCTTTTTATAAGAACCTGATCATTCCTATCGATAATTCCACTCGTTTCAACTTTGAATTGATGCATGAAAGTAAACAGCGCATTGAATCATTGAAACGCGGAAGTGATTTGATCGATAATCGGAACAGACAGCGTCTTGCAATCTGATTCAGCTGGCGGATTTCTTGTCCAAACATGGCCTGGAAGTCCGAATATTAGTTTTTGGTTTGGTACGTCCTTTGAAAGGACATACCAAACCAAAAACTTATATTACAGACTTTCAGGCTATGTTTGGACAAGCGGGCTTCATGCATCAATTCAATGTAAATACGTGTTGAATTATTGCTGGAAATGATCGGTATCCGCTCAAAAACACTAGATTTACGTTTCATTATACGTTTTTAGAAAAAAATTGATCATTTCCAGTGATAATTTGACTCGTATTCACTTTGAAGTGATGCTTTGAAAGCCGCTTTTGATTCATTGTGAAAATGAAAATTTCTATATCTTCATAGTGGAGGATACGATTTCTATCTTTTCGAAATTTCTTCGATAATCTACAGTTTATCGTATAATAAAATTGCCCCCACACTCCCCGTTTGGTGGATATTTTCCGATTCGTCTCTCAAGTGCATCCGACATGTACCTCAGAATGTCCAACTTTCCGCAACCTGTGTCCGAATATTTTCTAATAGTGAAGTTTGGATAGCAATTACGGGAATGGGTAGATACACACCCTCGCCACCACCCACACCAATGTGATCACATCGATAGCATCAACTCTGGGGATGAGTTTGCCAAGAAAATTATCTCTCTCAATGTCTCCTCTCCTAAAACTGAAATTAAACCAATCACCAAAACCAGCTTCTATGTGGTTATCACAAGCCACGAAATGATGTTATTCTGTCTCAAATGAAACTTTCTCGATAGAGCTTTGAAAATGGTCATCTGTGCACAGGATTCTCACCGTAGGTTCTCATTACTAATTATGTAGGTACATGACGTCATTGTCAGGTCTCGATTAAAAAGTCAGAAAGTTCTGGTACCAAGATAAAAGCAGCGTAATTTTGTAGATCTGTTCACACTGGGATGTTGGAAAGTTTGTATTTTATATTATCCCGACCTCTTTTTAGTTAACATCACTTATTTGGCCGATTGTGCAACTATTTTCGGTACTCCGAAATTGTCCATCGAGGATTGTTTTACGGGCACTCGCCTATGAATTGACAAAAAGAACAAATCCATCTGAAATTATATTTTTAACTTCCCAGCGTTGATGTGATTAAAAATACGGACAAAAAATTTCGACTGGATCGCGATAGGGTAGCGATCTGGACAAAAGTTTCTGACAGCTTCCAAATCTAACCATCCCAACCCCCGCACTACAAAACCCACTCACCCACAAACCCACCCACCCAAAACTCACCGACCGACCGACCGACCGACCGACCGACCGACCGACCGACCGACCGACCGACCGACCGACCGACCGACCGACCGACCGACCGACCGACCGACCGACCGACCGACCCACCGACCGACCCACCGACCGACCCACCGACCGACCGACCCACCCACCCACTGACCCACCGACCCACCCTCCACAATATTTTACAATCTCAACTGTGGAAAAAGAAATACGAGTATATTAAATCTGATCAAGTAAAAAGAACGCAAAATGTGAATTAGTGGCAAAGAATCATTTTCCTCCAATGTTACCGTTGCCGCTTAAAATGGCCTTACCCAGTAACTGTATATTGATGTTTTAACAAGACACATTGCTTATAAAAGGTTTTTTATGTAACCAATCTGCATCCCTCCCCAATCCAACATTGCTGGATACGGGTCCGTGAACTGCTAGTATTTGTATTTAATGTTAGAACCGTTTGTGTATTTCTAGAAACAAACAAAAAACGCGTGCCTTGCTAGTAGTTCATTTTCTATTACTTGTATGAAATGTTTCATTATTCTTTATTGCAATCAATTGACGGGGTATGGCTTTTATTTGATCTTCACGACTCTACTAGAACGCTACGCTAATGCACGTGGGCAAACAATACTCAATCCTCTGATTGGACAATTCGGGATGGTCTATGCACGTGTCCATTGTTGACAGTCTTAACGAAAGACATACAATGCGCGTGGTTTGTGGAGAGGTTTACATTATAAGAGGTGACACGCGCCCGACACGGGACACTTATTGACTGACAGATGAATATGGAACAACTTCTGTACTCCAGGTATGAGCCCGAGTACTTTGATTTTAATAGTATATTTGATGACGATGAGTCGCAGGCTAGTCTGTACTCACCCAGCTCGCATGAATCGGACCAGGAAAATACTTATATCGATGGAAAATATCTTCACAAAACTGTTAAGAAAGTGCAACAGAGAAAGGCCGCTAACATGAGAGAAAGGCGGCGCATGAAGTCAATTAATGATGCATTCGAATGTTTACGCTCGTGCATTCCCGACGGGCAGCAGAATGATAGAAAAGTTTCTAAAGCTGACACTCTCAGACTCGCCATCAAGTACATCAGTTATTTGAGTGACTTACTGGAGAAAGTTGACAGTTTTCAGTGCAAGCAACTTTCAAAGAAAAACAACGGAGATGAAAAAGTTATTGTTCGATGTAATATTTATCGTAAGTACATTTTTATTATTACCGCACCTAAATCACCCTATCGCACTCACCTCAACTCCACATCAAGACCGCTTTATACCCTGCATTAACCGGGTACAAATTTATCAACCATGCCCACTTTCCAGTGCATATTTTCTTATTCATTTGTCAGTGGGATGTTGAACATTAACTTAAGCATGCAACATACTTGAGAAGATGTGAGCGTTGCGCGTCATGGGGTCAAGGGACACAGGACATTTGTTTCATCTCATCTTGGAATTTCGACATATCTTGATAATCCCAATTTGAGCATTGTTGTAAAACAAAGACATGTATAGATACATATAGAGATATACTAAAGCCTATGTACAAAATGAAACACATTAAGCCTTTACCCAACGTAATGGACAAAACCGGCGAGCGCTATTCTAAAAAATCGCCAATTACTTTTCAGTATTTTTTCATTTTTTGTCTCAAAAACATAGGTTATGACCCCTCGTTGGAACGAGCTCGTTCCAACGAGGGGTCATGACCTATGTTATTGAGACAAAAAATGAAAAAAATTAGCTATGAAGATTTTTTTGTTTGCAAGTGTCGTCTGCTTTCATGTTAGGTAAAGGGTTAATTTTAATCTCACTTTGTAATATCGGCATTGCTTGATAATCTTAATTTGGGCCTTGTTATAAAATAAAGACAGATGCAGACAGGCTCAAACACAGAAATTACTGCTAATTATTTTGATGCAACGAATTGTAACGTGGAAATTATATTCAGTGATTGTATGTTTGAATTTCCACGTTCGGCTCAGTGTGATCTATCGTTGTCCAAATTCTACTGCAAAGCCTACGTAGGGCATCGCATAATGACTAAAGTCCAAGTTGGGAAGAAAACAAAACAGGTAAGGCCCCATAATGTAGATCTTCAGGCCATTTTGGGGTAAAATTGCATATGGGCGGGCGGTTTGCATTTGATTTTTTGATTTTTGTAATTATTTCTGTGCCATCAAAAGTTCATGTTCTTATTTGATGTTTTAGTCCTCATAATCTTCAGAATAGCATAGGTGGTGGTATATTTCCTCCCTTGTTGCACTCAAAGGACAAATTTATCAATTTTATTAACTTGGGTAAAATATCAGACATAAACCATTGAATTTTATTATTTTAAGTTTCTATTAGTTATAAAAAAGGAGATCATGCGGCAGCCAAAAGGATCATGTCGGAGGATCCGAGAGACCGATTTTTAACTTTTAGGCCTAATTGTTACCTTGTTGCATCGCATCCAACACACTTCGTTTCCATTATGTAAATACTATAACACATCGCAGGAAAGTTTCAATACTCTTTGTGGACCAATTTTGTACACTCCAGTTCACAACACGTCAAAATTATCTGATATTGAATTTTCCTTTCGATGTGCACCTCTTCTTCCTGTTTTATGTTACTTGGGGTGAGTGAAGGCTTGTGTTATTTACTGGGCAAAGGTTGCGGTGCGTGTGGTGCCATTAAGCGATATTTTTAAGTGTAATGCCACTAACCACTAACTTGAGCCACACTGTAGAACAAAGACAATACAAAGTAAAAACAAGTCCAAAGTCCAAAGTGAAACATTAAACCATTGCATATAATTTTGACGCGACGATTCGTTCCGTCAATATTATAACCATTGATGTTATATTCCAGTTTGCAATATGGTTGTTAACAATATTAGAATTTGTTTTACGACAATTCTCAAATTAGTCAAATCGCACAACGTCGAAATGGCGAACAGATTCGTTAATTGTCATGTTATCAATCGTATCGTACGCAATGCTCGCATTACATCCAATGGACGTATGACAGTTTTACAGTGCTAATAAAACGTCGTGCGTGGATATTTCACCTTCTATAGATGTTTATACTAGGGCTGCACGGTATATCGATAAACCGATATATACCGGTATTCAAACCAATATCGATTGAATACCGGTGTAATTACAAAAATATCGGTTTATCGTCATTATTTATTTACCCACAATTTAATTTTCAAGATGTCTTGAGTTTTTTAACTGTAGCCCCGAATGAATAATATTATCCCTTTACCCAAGGAATCGTCTGCATGTGCTCACGTAATATACAATTTCAGCAGTTGAAAAAAAATAATTTTCAAAAAATTTCAAGAAAAACTATATCATGTGACCCCTCATTGGAACGAGCTCGTCGAGCTCGTTCCAACGAGGGGTCACGTGATATTGTTTTGTAGAAATTTTGGGGGAAAATCTGATAAATTAATTCTTAAAATAGTCAATTTTGATATCGTCTGCGTTGTGTAAAGGTTTTTCGAACCGCAGCATCAAGGCATGCTGATTCGTTCCGACTGTGATGCCTCAAGTCTCGATTGTGGTACTAATGTTCATATATCTGAACAGTTTTCGATATACCGGTATATCGCGGTATTTTTTTGAATACCGACACCGGTATTCAGTTTTGAATATCGTGCAGCCCTAGTTTATACTTTTTTCTAGAACGTGTAGAAGAAACAATGGAAAAGTTTCAGCTGTGGACTCTCCGGGCGGATGTTGGTACTGAGGTTATAGAATAAAAAATGTATCTTGGCAAGAGGAAAATTTAATTGCTCCACATTATAGTCGTGTAAATGTAGATAGCAACTGAAAAATACAACAAAATATTTAAATAGAATTATCGACTTTTCTTCAGACTCACTATCATCATGTTTTGAGGTTTTCCGCACTGAAGATTTGTGGGATGAAGAAAGGTTATCGTAACATTGGGTGAGTAAAGAGTGTGGTAACATTGGGTAAACTATGACATATGGGGGTAGGCGGGGCGTATACGTTGGAGTGGTGGTGAAACCATAATCTTGAGTTCCCTTCCTCGGGCTTCCCTACCACTTTCACCTCACTGTCCGCATTCTGACAGCGTCTCTATTTCGACAGTCTGGAAAACGTCGGAAAACTACATGGCTGAAAAACATAACATTCATACTGTCTCCACGACGTTTTTGACCGAATTCGCCCCATGCCCGAATGCAACCCATGTTACGGTATCCCGTGTCATCGAATGTTCTTTGTTTCGGATCTGCAACCATTGGATCTTTTTTCTTATTGTTAATACATGTGCATGTAGGTTGGTTGAATATTATTATAGTTCGTCTGAGTACTCAAATCGTATAATCATATTCGTCGCGGAATAAAATAAATTGTAGATTTATGGCATGTACAAAGCATAGCGATCAGCAATTGAGAAATGTGATTTACATTTCCCATAAACAGGCTTTGTTTACGATCTAACTTCAAATTTGCATTTGGCAAAGACAAAATATATAAAATATGTAAATTTATGCTGTTTCACCATTGATATTAAATGGTTTAGTGTTGGAAGCCCATATTTGGACTTTACACTGAAGTAGGCCTACATGTATCTCAACTTAAAAGCTTTACAATCTGTGGATGTGCTTCACATTATCTTTGAAGGTTAATTAATTAATCTGTGTGGATTTGCCTTGTTACAATTTATGGGAGAGTGCCTACATGTAGGCACTCTCCCATAAATTATAACAAGGCAAAGACATACGAGCAAATGTTGATGAGTAAAAATAATTTAGCGCTCTCCAAGTTAACAACTTCTGGCATCGATTCGTGGTGGTTAGTACCATCAATACTGTGCTGAAGAAAATAACATACATTGTTTTTGATAAATTATAATTACGATTGCTGGTGTACACCACAACTATTTTCTATCCCTATCGTGTCCATATACGTAAACACAAACAGCGTACGTCCATCATATTTTTAACACCCCTTTTTAGAAGCACAAGGTCCGTACCTGAATCGTCGGGTATGTGAATGTGTATCATCTTGATGACCAATCCTGGTGAGAAAAATGTATAGTAAACTTCACCGAAATGTCTTCGTTTGTTTGTCTTATCGTACAGGAAAATGAGTCACAACCAATCACTCCCATGCCATAATTGCGTCAGCTGTAGTAACAGTCCTGATCGGACGTATTTTTGCATCTGGTGCAGCATATGGCACCTGCAAGGGAGGGCACAATTAAGAAGAAAAGTAGAGAGGTTTCAGCCAGGCAAAGATTAACACCTTCTTTTGGAAGAGCACAAAAAGAAAAAAATAATGTAAGAAAATTTTACTCGAGAAAAAACCTATTGGGAAAAAATAAATAAATAAAAAAAAGCACAAGGAAATATTCATGCACCAGACCGCTAAATTACAATCGGTGTTTCATCATAAAATTCCCAACAAAAATTCTTATCACTTCCTGGGACACAAATGGCTGTTTCACAATGTATCGCCAATTTCGGCCAAAGTTTAATGTCCTTGATCCAATATAAGTCAGTGCATATTATCACCTGACAAGGACATTTTCGAAAAAAATGATGTCAAAAAGACGCTGTCTCCTCGGTTCTCACTGGATTTTCTCCCTCCGCTTCAATCTCATGTATTCCTATCACAAAGGTCTACGCCACTCCTCAGTCCTCACCTCCCCACCATCCCTCCCCATTAATGTCCGCGAAACCTACAAATCTTTTGACAAAAAACTATAAGTTCGGGGTATGATTTTAGTCCCTGTCGCAGCCATTGTATCTATGCCTCTCAATTTTCTGTGCTCTATTATCGCGTAATAGCGTCCAAGCATTTGAAACTGAAACGTAAAAAATAGAACGAATGCAATCGATGCAATGTTGTCGTTACAAAGATAATCTTCGTGAAATCTAATGAAACACGTAGCGTAGTGTGGATGCTTGAGTTTGTATTATTCAAATACACCGAGTAAAGGACTGAATGACTTTATTTTTAGCAATATAATGCTTTCTAAGTACAAATGTTAAATATTTTGCATTGATAATAGTTATCAGGCAACATTCTAACTATTCAGATAGACTGCATTTTTCTGTCGCGCGTCATTCGTATTATAAAACGAGTATTAAGCAGGGGGAGGCCACCAAACATTTGCAAGACGTGACGTGGGGGTGGGTGGGTCTCTTGAGTGCGCCAAAAATGTGCATTTCCAACTTGTGCAATTTTTTTGAATTTTTTAAAAATATATCAATATATCAGCTAATATATACCATCATTTGTGTTTCAAACATTAAAGATAATGTTGTACATCACACTCTTAACATAAATACAACATCAAGAGGTTTTATATGTGAGAATATTGGGCTTAAACTAGAAAAATGTCACACGTTAGAAGGGGGCGGGTGTCTTGTTCGAAATGTAGAAAATGTGCATACAATATTTTGGGAACAATTCAAATGAAAATTTGTTCCCGTATATGTACACCTGCTCTGGCCAAGCCTGATAATGAACAGCTTGTCATTTGTAGATTGAGGCCCACAGAGGTTTAAATTGGTGGTACTAGTTTAACCCTTTACCTAAAATGAAAAGCACACGACACTTGCCAAAAAATGATTGAATAACTAATTTTTTATCATTTTTTGTCTCAAAAACATAGGTTATGCCCCCTCAGAGGAACGAGCTCGTTCCAATGAGGGGTCATAACCTAAGTTTTTGAGACAAAAAATGAAAAAATAATAAAAATTAGTTGGTGATTTTTGAGAATAGCGCTGGCCGGTTTTGCCGTTACGTTGGGTAAAGGGTTAAGAACATTATGAAAACTCCCTAAAGACAGCTGTGCCTACTAAGTTTATAAGCTTATTTTGGATTTTAATGGGAGAGTAGGGGGTGGGTGTCTGAGAACGGTAGCAGAAAATTTGCACGTAGTGGGTGGGTGGGTGTGAAAAGGAGCCGAATAAAAAATAGGACGTCACATCTTGCAAATTTTTAGTGCCCCCTCCCCTTGTATTAAGTACAATTTTACGGTGCAATAGGGAATATTTAATTAATTATCAATTAACTATTATCAATGCAAAATATTTAAAATTTATACTCAGAGCATTATATTGCTAAAACAAAAGTCATTCACTCCTTTAATCGGTGTAATTATTCTGTGTAGAGGTAGGATAAAATATATGTGAAATTACTGAAATTTCGGACATAAAGTACCTGCTTCCTTCAAAGAGTAAAGTAGCACTGAAATACCTGAAATAACCTAAATGGGGCCCGATAATCAAAAATGGGCCTACAGTCGAATTAGAAAGTAAAATTGACCAGATCGTCACCACAACAAATGAGCACAGGAAAAAATGATTTGATGAAACTGAGTCACAACGAAGCACATTTTGATCCTAATAACTACCATTTATGTTTTAGGCACGAAGTATGAGTTGTTGATAATTTTCCAATAGCGTTTTTTGAAAAGAAATCATCATTGAAAAAGTTTTAAAGATTTGGTTTAACCATATATTACTGGCGAACAAAATTCCAAAAGGGATTTGAGTACAAGTGCTTACCACTTAGAGACACTCCTTTCCTCATACATAATTATCATATAATGCTTAGGTGATAGCAAAACACCTGCAAAACGATCAGTAATTAACTGGTAGAGTGTTAAAAAAAATTTTGGACACCCAAATTTGTTCATATGTCTGCTTTGTTACAGTTATGAGAGAGTGCCTGCAGGTACTCTCACATAAATTGTAACAAGGCAAATCTTTACAGACTAAATAATTTTGCTACAAAGATAATGTGCAGGCCAGAAAATAAGCAGTCTGACATTTACAAAATGAGGTCCCCAGGGGGTGAATTTGATGATGTTATCCCATGTAGTGGGCCAATTTATTCTCTGAGTACCTTTTTCTGTTTAGTTTTGAGACCCTGATTCAGATTGAGGTTCACAGAGGGTAAATGCAGGGTAGCATCACTACATTCACCCTCTGGGGACCTCATTTTGCACATGACAATCTGCTTATTTTCTGGCTTGATAATATGAAGCATAGCCACTGAAGTTGAATCGTTTACGTTGCGGTACCTGCACTTCTGGGTAAAGCACTCTACCAGTTAAGGAAAGAATGATTGGACACAGGTGCGTAGCCAGGTATCCATATTACTGGGGGAGGAGGGCACACGGGTCTTTTGAGGATCCAACTATTTTTATGCCGCAGGCATATCATGAAGATCGAAGTCTTGAGTTGAGGAAAGGTATCAATGCCCTCTTGTGTTGGTGGAGCCGAGGGGAGTAACTTTTCCAAAAAATTGGGGAAGCCCAGCACTGGGCTTCCCCCGGCGAAATTTGGAAAAATATGCCCAAACTGGAGCCATTTTGAGGCTCAAAAGAATTAACATCAAGCGTGATATGTTATATGTTATCTGCAATTTAAGTTGTTGACGCCACATTCAGATTGTTGAATTCAGGATATTTAGGGGGGGGGCCGGTCTGGACTGGGGAGGCTCAACAGCCCCACCCCCTGGCTACGTAACTTATTGGAAATAAATAAACAATAATAATAACAAAAGAGTATCCATGAGGCATGAGTGAGTGTGTGTGTGGGGGAGGGGGGGGGGGAGGGTAATTTATTTCAACCATTTATCCAACACGAATAGCAGATAACACTTGTGAAAAAAATCGTGAATCCCATCAAATTTCATTTTTGCCTAAACACATAGCTTATTACACCTCATTGGCTGGAATGAGCCCATTCGGATGAGTGGTCATAAGCTTTGTATTGGAGGAACAAGTTTAAAAAATATCAAGAAAGGCCATTTTAGAGAATAGCGCTCGATTCAAAATTGAAATTGATCTGGTTTATATATCTGGGATAACTTTTATTTCAGGTTGTGATTCGCATCCGGTCTTGTCCTTAACTTAGACCTTTCACTAACCTATATATTAAAACAAGCCTCTCAGATATCACTAATATGAGATCATCTTTGTGAAGTACACATGCGAGACACAAAGTTTATTGATATCTAACTGCTAACATGCTGCTGACAGTTATTCATGCCCAGGTCAGAAAATTTCCCGCCATTAAGTTAAATATAATTTACCCAAATATTTCCTTGTTAACTGAATCAGCTTTTCCAACAATGATTTCTTGAGTAAAATTTTAATGAATTTTCATTGAAGCTAGTCATGGCTGCATTACAGCAGCCATGACTAGATTTAATGAAAAATGTTGTAAAAATACTCAATGAGTTTAGGGTTAAAATCACAAACTATCGTCATGGTAACTCCAAAATATTTTTATTTTGGCAAGCAATCATTAAGACACTGCGTCCATTGGCTGGTGATCGTAATGGAAAAGGGAGGAAGTCACACAAATACTTGCTACGAACATGACAACCGTTACTTAATTTCCAGATCCTTATTCGACATTCGTTATCAACCGATAAACTCGGTTGATAACGAATGACGAATAAGGGACTGGGAATAGGTAACGGTTGTCCGTGCCCATACTTGCTTCTCTTTCCTTTGAGGACAGCCATGAGATGCACGAACAAGGTTCATTTTAACTTTTCCTGGAACCAACTTTCACCAGGAAGTGCTGCACGCCTCCGGACAAAGTCTGAGTTCCGGACTCGAGGCGACATCCTAAAAATTAGTCTCAAAGATATCTCACTTCTGCTTGTGTGCAACATATCTGCATAAAAGGTTTGGGTGGGTCTAAAATTCGCACTTTAAATTTGACATGACTTTCTAGACGGGTAAGAGAAAATTCAACTTAAGTGGAAAACAGCTTTATAAAAGTTGAACTAATCTGAAGTGAACTTAATAATTTGCCCGGTTTCTATAAACATTGGGACAATATATTTTATAGCTCTTCAATTATCGACATGTAAATTTACCCTTATTCACAGGCGTATGCATACGCGTGTTTACCACTAGTGAGCACGCGCCGTCGTGACAATTACCGATATGCTTTATAGAATTACACGAATTACTGCCTAATCATTATAATTTTTATTTAATAAGGGACTTTGGGAGTATTTTCTTTCAACCGAGACATTCCAAGACAACAATAACGAAATCCTGTATTGTAAATACCCTTTGACGTTTGTGTGTTAAAAATTGAACTGATCAAAGCGTTTCACAGTATAGGAAAATACAGTTATATTTTTATCTAGAAAAGGTATACGAATTTTGTTTATCAAATCTATTTATCCTGTACTCATGACAACCCGAGAATGGCAAAATAGCATTTTACCCCATGGGTTCAAACAAAGGGAACCAACAGATTTACCTATCAAATATTTATTTATTTTATTGGTGTTTTAAGTTTTACTTATGCACAATGGCTAATCGTGACCGTGACAGTTTTACGGGTGGAGGAAGCCGGAGTACCCGGAGAGAACCACCGAGCAACGACGAGCAGCTGTCAGCTCTCCAACATCGTAACTCTGAACTCTGCACCGCAGCACAGACAGGGTTAGATTGGTTGAAGACATGCGCACCATCGACGTGCAGTACGCCTCAGTACACAGCGTCATCGTGCCCCCGTGTAGGCAATCGGGGTGAAGTGTCTGGCCCAAGGACACAACGCGGTTGCCGCAGGTGGGATTCGAACCGAGGACCTCTCGGCTTGCAGCCTGCACCTCTACCAACTGAGCCACCACGCCCCCTACACCTATCAAAGATAATCGGCGAAGGAAGATGAAGCTTTTTTTTAACCCTTTACCCAACGTAACGGCCAAAACCGGCCAGCGCTATTCACAAAATTCACCATTCAATTTTTATTACTTTTACATTTTTTGTCACAAAAACATAGGTTATGACCCCTCATTGGAACGAGCTCAACAAGCTCGTTCCAATGAGGGGTCAAAAGCTATGTTTTTGACGCAGAAAATAAAAAAAATAGTGCTTCAAGAATTTTATTTGCAAGTGTCGTCTGCTTTTCGTGTTCGGTAAAGGGTTAACACGATCTACCATATCAAACATTGTCAATCATTTTTTGCTGTTGTTGACGAAACAACCATCAGGATAATTTTAGCAGCCGTTGGCAGAGTAGACACGCTTTGTTCGATTCTCACCTTTCATGACAAACAACCGAACATTGGCAGTAGGAATGGTGTGGTTGCAGCAGGGGAGCTAATCGAGTATACATTTACCATTCATCATCATCATCATCATCATCATCATCATCATCATCATCAGCAGCAGCAGCAGCAGCAGCAGCAGTAACAGCAGCATGGCATACCTAACACGACGAGCAGACGACACTTGCAAAAATGTGCAAGAACTATTTTTTTTTTTTATTTCTGCCTAAAAACATAGCTTATGATTCTATATTGGAAGGAGCTCGATAATGGTTCATAAGCTATGCTTTATGGGGACAAAATGAGATAATATTATTCAAACAATAACTACTACCTTGACATATGTATACAGCTGTGCTATTTTTCAAATAGTTGGGAAACGAACTATTTTAATTTGTTTATAAAGTATAATACAACTGTGAAGTTATGTACTTATAGCTGTACAGTATATTTATCTGAATAAAAAAAATAAAATTGAAGAAAATAAAAACAATAATGCAATTGGAAACAGGGATGCGGCTATAGTGCCATGGCACTGGAGTTGTTGGGGTGGAGGTGGATTGCCAAACTGAATTTTTGTTTGTACCACTACCCCAGGCGACCGAACAGCCAATTTTTGAGAGACCCATTTGCACACCCACGCCCTTGAGTAACAATTTTCCAACTGCTGCCTGTGAATTTCGAACTGCTGAAGAAATCCGAATGCACCCTCTCCCCTTGTACTTGAAATATATGACTTTTCGGTCATAGGGTTGGTAATAGTATCTTCAGTGTAACAAGGTGCCATCTGTAATGCTGCATGTAGCAACTTGTTGTACTCAAGGGTCGAAGTATTGACTCCAGTTAAAAATCCCATGGAAAGCGGTTCAAAAATCACAAAATGTCAAAAATGTCACAAAATCTACTACCATAGGGCATACAATTTCCAACTGTTGGTGGTTTGAGACGTTACATTTCTACAATACAGTCGCCGTGGAATGGTCAGTGATGTCCACTCATGTGTTTAACAGGTAATAAAAATCGTCAGCAGCAAAATTTTAATTAATGACGCACCGTAGGGCTGAACGATATTCAAAACTGAATACCGGTATCGGTATTCAAAAAAATGCCGCGGTATAACGGTATATCGAAAACTGTTCAGATATTTGAACTTAAATACCACAATCGAGACATTAGGCATCACAGTCGGAATGAATCAGCATGCCTTGATGATGCGGTTCGAAAAATCTTTACCCAACGCACACGATATCAAAATTAATTATTTTAAAAATTAGTTTATCAGATTTTTCCAACAATTTCTACAAAACAATATCATGTGACCCCTCATTGGAACGAGCTCAACGAGCTCGTTCCAATGAGGGGGTCACTTGATATAGTTTTGTTGAAACTTTTAAAAGTTATTTTTTCAACTGCTGAATTTGTATATTACGTGGTACATAGAGACGATTCCTTGGGTAAATGGATAATATTATCCATTCGGAGCTACACTTAAAAAAACTCAAAACATATTGAAAATTAAAATGTTGGTAAATAATGACGATAAATCGATATTTTGTAATTACACTGGTATTCAATCGATATTGGTTTTACTACCGGTATATATCGGTTTATCAATATACCTTGCAGCCCTAACGCACTGGGTTGTACCCGGTGCTTCATTAATTTAGTTTTGGATGATTATTCTTACCATTAGTGTTTGGAATCTTATATTATTGCGTCCGTGGAAATACTGTCCATCCGTGGGAAGTGACCAGCCCACGGCGCCCGAACTGTAACTATTGAAAATTTTGGCCTGTGAGTTTGAGAGACTCCACCCAACCCCCTCCACTTGATTTCACCACGTCCTCGATTTGAAAGGTGATTTTTGAGTGAATAGCGCTTTCCGTTATAGTCGTTACGCCAGGTAAATGTAGGAGTACTCAGGACAATGTTTATAGAGCGGTATTATCCACTAAGTACCAATAGTGGTCAGTTCGGTCGAACCGACAAACCACTCCATGAGATTCTTCTTATGAGAAAAGTTTGTAATATTATGTGGCACAACCTTTGAAGAACGTTTTTTTATGAGAACTTTCCAACTGTTTATCACCCAAAAGTATTTCACCATCGAAAGCAAGATCACCAAGAAAGATGTTCTATGTGCAGACTAGATCTTGACATCACAAGAGTTAAAACTCTTGCGGGAATGCAGAACTAAACTTGTCACACATAGCATATTTCCGCACTGTGTCCGGTTTTGATGTGGGGAATTGCAGTGTATCTCCTATAGCCAGTGTCAATACCATTTGCCATGCCGTTGGATTTTGAGGCACTGGTACATCACACACTCGGTTTATAACGCCGCTGAATAATAATTGGGGATTGACAGTACATAAACGTACAATTTCTGTTAGACTCAATCCACTTCTATGCTTACTTGTGCTCCTCTCTGCACAGGTGGGCCGTGGATGGGCAACATCTTACAGCTACCAATAAAAGTGATGCATACAAAAGGTTAGAATTACCGTACGATTTAAGCCTCGCGATATTGTTATTCTAAAGTTTGTCAGAAATGGCTGTGGAAGAAAACAAAATGGTGTTATCGCTTGGGTATATTTCTCGATTTAATTGAAACTTTTTCGAAATGAATGAAAAGTTAATAAATTTTAATATGCCTCGAGTCTGATGTATGATTCCTGAGTTATGAAGTACATGTAGTAATGGGATAGCAAAAAAACCGAATATGGCACCCGTCGTTGTCGCACTTCCTCTTCGACAAGTGAAAATCTGGAGTGTTGTTGTGAGGAAGACGGGCAGAAAATTTCGACCAGATCGCGACTCTGTCGCGAACTGGTCGAAATCCTCTGTCCGCCTTTTGTAAACATAATACCTTTGCCTACTGCAGCTAAATTACTGCAAAGAAGACGTCGGGTATTATTATTTGCACAATTGAAAACACGATGCAAAGATATTAAATGAACTGAGATGATGGAACTAATTATCTTAACACTTAATCCCGATTGTCCTTGACGTGGCACGGTGTTGCTGTGTAGTAAGGCGTACTGTACGTCGACGGTGCACTTGTCTTCAACCAAAACTAACCCTGCATGTGTGGAGTTAGCGCGTTGGGGAGTCTGACAGTTGCTCGCCAATGCTCGGTGGTTCTCTCCGAGTACTCAGGCTTCCACCACCCGTAAACTGTCCGACACGAGGAGAGTCTGACTGTCGAACGTGTCTTTAAATAAATAAATAAATAAATAAATAAATAAATAAATAAATAAATAAATAAATAAATAAATTCCATTCAGAATAAATAAATTCCATTCAGAATCAAGAACACTGCAATCACATACTGTATAATTTTGTTCATATTCATTTTCTGCACAGATGTACGTATTCCCGGTCTGCTTTCAGGTCCTTTTAAAGTTAGTTAAGGAACCGGCAGGCGAATTTTAGCGACAACCACAACTACCGGTGTCCCATTAACTGGACGTCGTACGTTCGTTGTATTACACTTCCTTCGGAAACAGTTTTTTCCAGTAAACACCAACAGTAAGAATCATAGAGAATCAAATCAGTCTATGAGTCTATGTATGTCTGTAATCAATGGAGGGCCTGCGTAAGGTAGTGTTTAACTCTTTACACACCGGTGGTATCTTCCATGTCAGTTCAAAAGTAGCAATCAGAAGGGTCCATATTCATTATGTGGGGATAGACCAATTAATATTTCAACGTGCAACCCCAAGGTGTCTTCCCCACACATTCACTCAGCAGCAATCCTCTTTAATGCAATTATAGCCTACCATGTACCTGGGGCGCAAAAACGGCCGTTCGTGTTTAACCCTTTACCCAATGTAACGGCCAAAACTGGCCAGCGCTATTCTCAAAAATCGACAATTAATTTTCATTATTTTTTTCATTTTTTGTCTCAAAAACATAGGTTATGACCCCTCGTTGGAACGAGCTCGTCGAGCTCGTTCCAACGAGGGGTCATAACCTATGTTTTTGAGACAAAAAATGAAAAAAATTAGTTATTCAAGAATTCTTTTTGCAAGTGTCGTCTGCTTTTCATGTTAGGTAAAGGGTTAAAGGGTTAATAGAGAAAGCAAGTGAGTTCTATAAGTAACATCTGAAAATTGTGTCTTCCGTGTTGCCCATCGGAGGCAGCCAATTTTTCGTTCGATATGGAACTCTGGGATAGTTGAAAATAAAAATAGCAACAAAAAGAGGAGAACGCACCGTGTGTTGGCCGCGTCAATCTTTCCGAATAAATGACGTTATTATTTCTTTCAGCTTGAACTCTGGCATCCTAGAATTCAGTATTAAATTGATTTTTGTTACTTGAAAATTTAAAATACTACATTTGACCACGAATCTGTTCTCTTTATGTTTACTGCCACTATCAACAGTTGACAAAACTACCGACTGTAGCAAGAATCATTTTCTTTCAATTTTACGACACAATGGAGTCGTTTGCGGCTGCGTTCTCTTCTAGGTCGAACCTAATTCATATTAATTCTTTCTTTTCCTCTCATTTCAGCTTCCAAATGTGGTGATAACGGCGAAGAACAGATTTACGGCCACTCATTATCTTGGAAAGAAGAGAAAGCGCCGGCAAAAACGGGTGATAACGTGTTTGCAAAAGTTTGGGTCCCAGAAAGTGCCAATGAGTCGGACTTGATTAACTTGTCTAGTTACGCATCTCTGTACACCCCATGACGCAACTGAGAATTATGTGGGTACATGCAAAATGTCGCTAATCTTTCTTCATTGAAAGAGGGTGAGCGAAAGTCACAGTGCACTCAAGAATGCGACAGCGAATGAGAACGCCAAGAAGAAAAGTTCGAGAACATGAAAGACGGAATAAAATAAAATGTATTTCGAAACGAAATGTGATTGCACATGCAGTGTAGACATTAGAAATAAGATGGCAGCAATAGACGCATGGTTTAAATGGACAAAAGCATAGCATTTCAATTGTATGGTTACGATACGTTTATATTTACCACTGTCTCACTGATTTTTTGCAACATTATAAGCTAATGGACAATGTCTAACAAATATTTTTCTATATCTATTGCCACGGTAAATTTATAACAGAATAACTCTTCTGAAGTGGCGCGAATTATGCAAGAAGTTGAGATCGATATAAACGGTCATTTGTGGTTCCTTTCTTCATTGTATATTCGCACAGGGTTAACATTCTAAACTTAAGGCATGTGTTGAAACTAACGCCATGCAAATCGAAGATCTATTTTTAGTATCAGATATATGATGGCATTACTCTATTTGTTGGAAGACATAATTTAAATTTTTGGTCTCTGAGTCGGAGCCTGATGGAAAAAGGTAAATTACCATAGAAATTATGGGAAACAGTAGCTTTGAAAAATTTGCAAATTTTTTAGATGTCATTTTTAAACAAAGTTCTGAGGCATGTGATGAAAAAAAGACGGAAACATATTATTTTTCACATTTTCAAAATAGGGGATGATAATTATGCTTCTGGCTGGGTAGGTGGGGGGAAGAGTATCACAATTTTGTCGTGGAGGTTTCTCGGTGGCCAAAAATAGATAGTTTAGGTTTTTTTCATGCAATTGTCTTGGCTTACACCTTCCATATGACAGTGGATTATTCCTCTTACAGAAAGTTGTTTATTTACACTTTATCGGATGGTGATGTCTATGTTTCGTGGCATTAGCAAACGTAATACATGTCATGGGTTAGGTAACCAACCACCTTTGACAATATTTGCTTTTGAAGAGAATATAATAATGGCATGGTTTTTTTGGGGGGAAATGGCTGGAAATTTGTGGAATGGAACATTTGGTGCTTGAGAATAAAAGATCAGGCGCATATAATGAAAGGAATACCTACTGTTTTTTAATAGGAATCCGAATTATCTCATAAGAGACGGTAAGGAAATATAGGTCTTCAGTCACGCGCGTGCGCGTGAAAATTTATAATTCCTTGCAGTCTCCCTTGAGATGATTCTGGTACCAACCCCAAAACAGAATGTTTGCTTTATACAGTACGTGGAGAGTGTATTATCACTAAATCACCCGCAGGGTGGAGATTCCACCCAAGCAATAATTTCAAATTCGTTGCAAAGTATAACCAGTACAAGAAAAGTTTCAGCCAATGGACCTCCGGGTTAAACCCGGAGGTCCATTGGCTGAAACATTGCTTGTTTTTTTGTCAATATGTACAAAATTTGAAAGTTATAGCTTGGGTGATAACTCCACTCTGCGGGTGATTTAGTTACAATCCACTCTCCACGTACTGTATGTTTTCAGCAAAACAGCACGCAAGTTTAGTCCAGCACATGTTAAGTTCAGGTTTTGACATTACGAATTTCATTTAAATGTTTAAAAGAAGATACATTTAACATTTTCAGCATGTTGCATTGTATTCTTAATTACCATCAGTTGCATGATCAAACATTAGTGTTAGAGTAGAGCTCCCGGTCGGAGTTCATGTCGCAGTCCCTGGAACAGAGTGGCTATCCGGTCTCAAACACTTCCTTTAAAATGTAATACCAAATGAACCATGGCCATTTAGTGTTCTGAGATAAAATGGTTATTACACTTTTTCGGCAGTAATAGAGTTGTGTATATTTGCTGACTGAAGGCCTGTCTGTGCGGCCGAAACGTCTGAAAACAGATTCTCCATACGTTACAATACAGTGTTTGTTTTTTTTTTTATTTACGACGGTGCTAATCTTTCCTCCTCTCTCCATCTCATCAATCTGATTTCGGCAAAAAACAACCATCTATCCATTTAGTTTATCATCTCATGAAAAAATATACTGAAAAATGATATAGGTCGCCATGTGAATTTTGCTTTTAAATTTGGTGATTCCTATACTCCCGCCCAGTTTCGCAGTGAATGAAATAGACGTATTTTTTACCTACCCCACCCAATTTCTATCTTCTCTCACACATTTCAGAAGACAATTGTCACCAATATGTTATATTTATTTCCAAAACATGCACTTTAAAATTTTATGCACACTTACAAACTCAGTTCATTTTCCACCAATCGGATAAATCCGGGAATTTTTATCCTCCATTAGAGGTGCTGGAGGTGCAAACCGCTAGAGGCGCATGTTTGCACGAACACACTGTATTGTAACCTATAAACTGATAAAATGCAATATTGTAACGCGCCATTGAAAAGGACCAAGCCATCATTTTCAACAGCGTAGCACATAAAAGCGCTTTAAAAGCTGAATCAATGATCCCTCAAAATGTTGTCAGAACTTTAAAATAGCTCCCGACAATTGAAAAGTGTAAATACAACAAAACAAAATATTATCATCTTTGTAATATTTAAAGGTTATTGACATTACCTGAGTAGTGACAGAAATAATGTCACGTTTGAGAGCGAAAAAAAACATCTTCAGACATGGGTGTGCCGCTCGTAAACATACAGTACGTGGAGAGTGTATAGTCACTAAATCACCCGCAGAGTGGAAATTCCACCCAAGCAATAATTCCAAATTTGTTGCAAAGCATAACCAGCACAAGCAAAGTTTCAGCCAATGGACTTCCGGGTTCAACCCGGAGGTCCATTGGCTGAAACATTGCTTGTGTTTTTTGTCGATATGTACAAAATGTGAAAGTTATAGCTTGGGTGATAACTCCACTCCGCGGGTGATTTAGTTACAATCCACTCTCCACGTACTGTAGATTATTGTAGGTTCCTCGCGATTGCAATTTCTTTTTCGTACTATTCACCGACTTTTTCGTGCTCGGCTTCCGAGTATATTTTAAAAATGCGGCTGATTGTGAGCTGACATATTTGTTGTGGAAACCACAGACTGGTAGTCTTGAAATTTCACCTATTTTACAAACACGCGGGATTCTGATTATATATAGAATATACCTATAATAGCTTGGCGAACCAAATGTTCACCACGAGTGGTGAAGTGGTATTAACCGCGAGCGTTTGGCGCGCGGTTAACACCACTTCACCACGAGTGGTGAACATTTGGTACATCAAGCTGCATTGGGTATATTTTATTTATACCACGATCGTCAGATTATTAAGAGTCGCTATTATTTTTTCTAGATTTTACTGAGCAGCAGACGTATAAACGTGCGAATCCATTTTTGTTTACATGAGCATCGGTGGACGGTACTTCCACTGTCAATTTATCTCCGGAACGAAATGGAAAAATAAACGGGACCTTTTTCATTTTAATAACATACTATTTCGAGTTATGGATGCTTTATTAACATAAGACAATGCATATTTGTTAATTTTTTATTTCTTTTGGGGTAAACTCATTTAAAAACATAATAAATAATTGCCACTTTCATTTCACTCTTCGCGAGGCGACGTGCGATAAATTTCGACAAGTTCGCATTCGGGTCAAGGTCACCAAAGGTCAACTTGGATGTTGTTGCACTGTTGGTGTAAAATTTATCTATTGAAATCCCATTGCTGTCGTGTTCACCACAGTTGGTGTGTAAAGCTAAAATTTATGTCACGGGCGTTTCGTATATACTAGAATAGGTAATCATGGTATAAAAAATAATAAATTAATTTGAGTAATTTAAAGCGTCCTTCATTGATTAACTTAATTACATGATTTGTAATTTTACTCACATGTGCAATTCTCGTTATGTAAACGTGGCTTAACCCTTTATGAACATGAAAAGCAGACGACACTTGCAAAAAAATTCTTGAATAACTATTTTTTTTTTGTCTCAGAAACATAGGTTATGACCCCTCGTTGGAACGAGCTCGACGAGCTCGTTCCAACGAGGGGCCATAACCTATGTTTTTGAGACAAAAAATGAAAAAAAAATAAAAATTAATTGGCGATTTTTGAGAATAGCGCTGGCCGTTTTTTTTTTCGTTACTTTGGGTAAAGGGTTAAAGCCCCGCTTACATGACGAGATTTGTATATGAATAAAATTACATATGTAATTTTACACAAATGTGCAAATTTCGGCAAGTGAACGCAACAAGATGTACACAAGTATGTAAAAATAAAAATACATAGTGTGCGCATTTTGCGCCTGTTGTGTAAAATTTATACCTTGTCAGACCAGATGCAAACATATTTTTCTTCATATGTAAACATGCACACCTGAGTATTCGACTTGAATTTCTTCAAGCGAACGAAAACCCAATTTAAATGTGCCCAAATAATTCTTATTTCGGAGGCAAGAGAAATTCTGTCGTCGGCAAGAATATTCACCAGCAGTATGCACGGAGTCAATAGTCTTTCCCTATGCCTATCTGAAATCCCGATCTTGTAGTTTATATCAGCGCATCATTTTCGTTCAGCACTGCTGAAATTAGCAGTATTTCGGAATATAATATAAAATTTTAACATATTTGTGCTCAAACAATATGATATTTGTTGACATAGTAAAATATAGAAAGGGTTATCCATCGAGCGGGAAGAAGAAGTATGTAACAAAGACTTTCGTTCCGATGCCAAAGCAAAAGTCACTGAGGACAGCACCCGCATATTTCAATGGTCAAATTGATTTGTTTAATTTAGCTTATATAGAATTCTAGCTATATAATACAACACAGCTAAACGATTGGATGATTCACAGTGGGAGGCAGGGAAATGTAAAGAATTTGAAATTTAAATTTCTGACTTTGACAGGCTCACCGAAGGTTCTTTAGCCATTCTTCATATTCTTTTCATTTCATTCGTTTTAGACACATAATAATTGTTAACTTTCCATTTAAAAACTGCCATTGACGTTGTATTCACGTCATAAGAGATCTTTGTATAAGCTTTGTATGTCGCTATTTACAATGTTTTAGTATTTACACAAAATATTAATATTATATTTTTTTATGAAAGATTTACCTGAATAAACAAATATTTAATTTTCGTAATTTTGTAAACACGACTGTTGTTCTATTGTCAGCAAGACTTTTGACCTGGACATTGACAAATCTGATTAGTTTCACTGCCTGCTCCACCCAGACGACAAGTGTGACACGTGTGTTTGAGACTGGCGCACGTTTGGCGTCAGTGATAATATTACTTTTAAAGATAACCCATTTTGTTCTGAATTCGAAGTAGAGTAGTGCCATCTTAATTGGATGTCTCTTATTTATTTATTTATTTATTTATTTATTTATTTATTTATTTATTTATTTATTTATTTATTTATTTATTGGGATTTAACGACGACACTTCTCTTCGTGTAGGACAGTTTTACGGGTGGAGAAAGCCAGAATATCCGGAGAGAACCACAGAGCAACGGCGAACAACTCTCAGCCTCCCCACCGTACTAACTCTATACAAGCAGTGTTAGCATTGTCTGAAGACAAGTGCACCATCGACGCGCAGTACCCCTGAGTACACAGCGCCACCGTGCCCCCACGCGGGCAGTCGGGATTAAGTGCCTTGCCCAAGGACTCCACGCGGGTGCATCTGGCCCGGGATCGAATCGTGTACCTTTCGGTTTGAAATTCAATGCCGTAACCACTGAGCCACCGCGCTCCCGTCTTTTATTTAATAACGTTGTTAATTGAATATAACTCCCAAACACCAAACTATTTACCACAGCTTCGGTACAAATTTGACCCGTTTATTGCATATAGTTATAGAGTAAACTCATGTTAATTGACTATATAACCCTGTAAGATGTGGAAAAATACCCAGGCAATGATCGAATTCCCCTCATTTATAGACATAGTTGGCCTCAGATATCCAATACGAGTATTTAATCTATTATATCATATTTGACATAGCTCCACGAGCTATGTCAAACAAGATATAATAGCATAAATGCTCAGTGTATCTCTGGAATATAGGAAAGTGACCAAAATGCCTGTTAATTGAATATCCCTGTTAATTCAATAATTTTCGCTGGCAAAATGGCTGTTCAGTTACCATGGTTCCACGGAATTTCTGTATATCTCATTGCAAAATGTATTTGTATGTGCAGTACGTCAAATTCATCATCTCATTGCAACATGTTTTAATTTTCTTTACGTTCACGCATGCTATCAGCGTTTTAGGTGTGTGAAACCAAGCCTGGAAATAAGGAGACTGTCGTCTGGAGAATAAGCCCCCACCCCCCCCCCCCGCCTCCCCCCCCCCCCCCAGAGTGTGAATTTGGTGGTGCTACCTTGAATAGCAGGGTAGCATTACTAAATTTACCCTCTCTGAACCTCACTCAGATTCAAGGTCTCGGACCTAAACAGAGAGAGATACCCATCGGATAAACTGGGGGATTCCAGCCCACTGTATGGAATAAATCAGAAAATTCTCCCATTGGGGACCTCATTCTGCAAATGACAGATTACTTATTCCCAGGCTTGTGTGAAACCACTCAGGTCTCCCCAGCAATTGTCACAGTCGGGACATTTTAGTATGAATTGAGGTCCTATCCCTTTACCCAACGTAGCGGACAAAACCGGCCAGCGCTATTCTCAAAAATCGCCAATTAATTTTCATTATCTTTTTCATTTTTTGTCTTAAAAACATAGGTTATGACCTCTCATGGGAACGAGCTCGTTGAGCTCGTTCCAATGAGGGTCATAACCTATGTTAAAAAAAAATGAAAATAAATTAGTTATTCAAGAATTTTTTTGGCAAGTGTCGTCTGCTTTTCAGGTTAGGTAAAGGGTTAAGTATCGATTCGTTTTTTCTAGTAACCACGTACTTTCTTACAAGACATGATTTCATACTTGGACTTGTATCACACACACAGTCGGCCATACAAATGGAGGTATCTAGTACCGGACTCGTCCTGTTGGGTGGGCCCAGCATGACCAAACTGGAGTACCGACAGAGCACGTTTCAAATGAATAAGAAATCGGGTCGCGATCACATCTTGTATCTTTTCTTCATCCACATATATTTTTTAACTATAATACTGATAGAAAATCCAACTGCATCATCAAGGCATGCCTCCGACGATGGTGTCACTGGAATATTTCATCAGTCGGGACTTGATGTATGACAGTCGGGATAAATAAAGTTTACATCCCCACTCGTCATTTTCGCGGCGCCTGTGTATGCACAATATTACAGAAAGTTTTGTTTTCAATATAGTACCCCTTATTTCATCAGTTTCTGTACTTAATTTGTTTTGAAAAACAGTACAAGGAGTTTCAAGTACAATTATAAATCCTGCACATGAAGTTCGAAATAATAGTTCGCTTCACAGATCCAGAGAGAAGTACGGAAGCCGACGCTCGAACCGTCGACCTCTAGCAAACAAAGCGACGATTTTACCTAGACTAAGAGATCCGGACCTACCCGACTGGTTGGTAAATGACCCTTATACCTCGACCGATGCACCACTCTCACGTTCATTTTCGATTCTGTCCCGGTGAATCGCCCCTCAGATTCCACTTTTGAGTGGTCGAAATATCCACAGTGCTTCGCCATAGCACTCCCAATACCACTAACTGATGAGGGCTGGTCAACGGCACCAATGTAAGAGGTCGAGGGAGAAGTGTGGGCGCCGAGGCTCTTACCTGGTGGTATCGTCCATTTTAGTTCAATTGCAGCAGTTGGAAGAGTCCATGTACATTATTTGGGGGAGATCAATTAATATTTTCAACGTGCAGCCTTATGGCTGTACGTTGGAAATTTTAATTGGTCGCATGTTTTGTCTGAGGTCATCGACAAACTCTTACATGCTAAAGTTAGTGCAGTTCTACCCGACCATACATCCGATGTGGAGCTTGTAGACAAGTTCGCCGATTTCTTCCAGGATAAAATCGTAACTATCCGAACTGGTCTTTCACTATGTCCAAACACCCATTCCGATGTTGCATCAGTAGCCTGTCTGAGGAGTTACAGTCGGCCTACACCCCGCTCTGCAGCACGGAAACCGCACTTTTACGGGTCCAGAATGACATTCTCTTGTCGATGGACCGGAAGGAGGTGTCTTGTTTAGTTATTTTAGAACTGAGTGCGGCATTCGACACCATTTAACATTCTTCGAACTAAAATAGGCATTACGGGAATAGCTCTGGACTGGTTTGGGTCGTATCTCCCTGACAGCACTCTGAGAGTGAATGTTAATGGCACTTAATCCAGTGAAGTTCCTTTGAAGTTCGGTATACCCCAGGGGTCGGTTCTTGGTCCTCTGCTGTATGTTATTTATGTTTTACCCCTGGTGATATTATTCGTAAGCATGGACTTGGCTTTCATTTCTATGTGGACGATACGCAACTGTATATTCATTTTAAAGCACAGCATGCAGTGCGACCGGTTCACGCTCTTGAAAATCGTGTAAATGATATTAAAGCGTGGATGACGTCAAATTTCCAGAAACTGAACCATGATAAAACGGAGGTCATTTATCTAGGTCTACCACGTCAGCTTGCAAAAGTATCACGAATACAACCTAAAATTGATGGTTATTCGATCTCTCCCTTGACAGCTGTGCGTGACCTTGGGTATTTCGTGGATGAGAACCTGTCTGCTGACAATCATGCGACACAGGTGTGTCGGACATCCTATTATCACCTATGAAATATTAGCAGGATGCGCGGCGCTGTCGACGAAGAGATTGTGAAACAGTTAGTCCTTGCCTTTGTGACTAGCCGCTTGGACTACTGTAATTCTTTAGTATATGGTTGTAAACAGTCCCTGCTGCAGAAACTCCAGCTTGATCAAAACTGCGCAGCGAGGGTCATTTTAAGAAGGAGGGAATCATGCCATATCACACCCTGGATTTACCACCTTCTCTGGCTCCCCACTGAAGAACGCATCACATTGAAAGTTCTAATCACCGTATACAAATGTATTAATGGATTGGCCCCAACATACCTCAGTAATCTGGTTCAGCGTTATATTCCTTCGAGATCTCTGAGATCATCCTCCACGAATAAACTTTGGCATAACCCTGGTGACCTAGTAACGGCAGGTGATCGGGCCTTTTCAACTGCTGGGCCTTTTCTTTGGAACGCTTTGCCTGATCACCTGAAGTCACCACAAACTTACGAATTATTCAAAACTGGCCTTATAACTTATCTTTTCAAAGCATTATGCCCAGAACCAGTTCCTTTTGAATGAATTTAACTCATAACCTAATTGCGAGATTTCACAAAGCATATGTTTTAATTATTTACCTGTAAAGCCCGAGAGCACTTACATTAATTCATTTGCTCTAAACTGTATTTATTATTATTATTATTATTATTATTATTTATGCACTTAGCACCCATCCTACTTAATAAAATTGTGACGTATCATTTTTCTGGATCGGAATGGCGACCTCTCTTTTCAAAGAGTTAAACCTTTTCATTTTTTGTTCAAAAACATCACTTATTATCCCTCATTGGTACGAGACCGACTAGCTCCGAGACAAAACCTTCAAACAATAATTAAATCTGAATGACGATTTTGTGAATATCGCTGATGTGGTAATTACATTAATCAAAGGGTTAACATAGTTATTTATCTGTGGCTTAATTCGATTCGTCCCTCGATTCTATTTAACTCTTTAACCAACGCAGACGATATCAAAATTTATTATTTTAAATATCATTTTTTTTTAAATTTTTAAAAAAATTTCAACAAAACCATATCATGTGACCCCTCGTTGGAACGAGCTCGAAATTTTTTGAAAAATAATATTTTTTCAACTGCTGAATTTGCATATTGCGCGGGTGGATGCGGCCGATTCGTTGGGCAAAGGGTTAATAATTTGTACCTGATTCGATTTGTAGTAATAGCGTATACGCATAGACTACCAAGAGGGCCAACCCGAGGTTGCGCCATATACCTATGTGTCGCTAAGTATTTTTGGTGGCTGGTTTCATCTAGACACCTTGACCTAATGAACTTATTGACATATTTAGCCGCTTCCAAGAGATGCACTTGGCGTTGGCGAGCCCTACTTACCGCCACCGTCTTTTCGAAAGGCCAGTAGTCCGTGGCTTAAACAAGTAAGAACAATAACTTTATACCTTGAATATCAATTCTACTATATATGAAAAGCTAATGACATAAATTTTAGCTTTTCACACCAACCGTGATGAACACGCCAGTAATGGGATTTCAGTAGTAAACATGTACACCTATAGTAGAACTACATCCACGTTGACCTTTGGTGTCGTCGACCTGAATGCAATCTTGTCTAAATTTATCGCACGTCGCCTCGCGAAGAGTGAAATGGAAGTTGCAATTATTTAGTACGTTTTTAAATGGGTTTACCTCATAAGATGCCAAAAATTAACCAACAGGCATTTTCTCATGTTAATAAAGCATGCATAACTCGAAATAGTATGTTATTATGTTATTAAAACGAAAAAGGCTCAGTTTCTTTTTTTCATTTCGTTTTGGCTATAAAATTGACAGTGCCCACCGATGCTCGTGTAAACAAAAACAGATTCGCTCGTACGTACGTCTGGCGCTGTGTAAATTCGAGACAAAATAATAGCGACTTTTAATAATCTGACGATCATGGTATAAATAAAATATACCCAAAAATATACCCAATGTTCACCACTTGTGGTGATGTGGTGTTAACCGCGCGCCAAAGGCTCGCGGTTAACACCACTTCACCACTCGTAGTGAACATTTGGTACAGCAAGCTACTATGGGTATATTCTTAATGTATACATTTTTCTAGCAATAATACAACCCCCACTACTGTAGACACTAGTTCATTCATTCGATTTCAGTATGACTGTTGTCTTCGAGTAGAGTGTTGAAAGATTATTTAAAAACCCAAAGAAGAGTTAAATAACTCCTCCGATTTAAGCAGGGATAACAGTCACGTCTAAATCGAACTAGTTAACATTTGAATTTATTAACTTCCTACAAATATACATATATTCCTATTTAAGAGTATTCAAAACATGAACGATCTGAAGGCATTGGATATCTTAAACCTAAAACTAGGTGGTCAGTGCAATACGGCTAGGGAATGGACTACCTCTTTCGGGTATATCACGCTCTCGCTGACCATTTATTCTGAGAAAGGAAAGATGATGAAAATATAACACACGTGTCTCAATGATACCGAGTTGTACCCACGTGATTAACTGAAATCATTTGATTTCATATTCATTGATACAAACACTGATCCATGGTGGAAAAACCAGTCGATGGACTCTGTGTAGAGGGGTATATTACTCCACTAAAATCATGCTGAGTAATACAAAGACCCTTACCTCATCCCTCGAGCTGTTGTCCAACAAACAATGTCTGCACTAAGGTTTAATTCCGGGAACGGGAATTTCACAGCTCGTCGTCTCCTGGTTTTGAAAGTCAATCACGAAACCCGGGGAATCCATAGACCATGGTATCAATGGTTGCGTCTTATAGTTTATGAGATATCGGCAAATATATTTTTTTTTTTTCGAGACCAGCATCGCCGTTGGAACTATGGTTTAATCTCGCGAACGGGAATTTCCCGGTTACCAGTTCTGAAAATCAGTACTAATGCCCAGGAAATTCAAAGACTAAACCGGGAATCAACGGTTGCGCAACGCAACCTTTGATTCCCGTTTCTGTAGTATGAATTTCCCGGGTATCGGGACTGATATTCAAAAACGGCAATCTGAAGGTTCCCAGTATCGTGACTGGCTTTCAAAAATGAGAACTAGAAAATACCCGTTCCCCAGTCTGCACGTGAATGATTCGGCGTGTGTACAGTATAAGTTATTGTAATGAATTTGATATTGACGATAAAAATGGTCTGAGCTTTGCGGTTAGAAATTTAGGTTCATCCGAGACGCAGAGAGTCGAGCTTGAACATACGCTCCCATTCGCAAACTTCAGACCATGTTACCATTAGTTCACAAACATAACGTATATGTTCCAATAAGACCACACCCATAGCCCAAAACCCTCATCGTTAAATGCACAAAACAACTTTTAACAATAGCAAGACTACTAAAGAAACCTCTCGTGTACAAATAATCAATAAATCATACAAAGGTCAAGGTCACTGCATCTTAGTTCACATCGTAAACTGATTTGTAATTTAATTTGTGCATCTCCTTAACCCTTTACCTAACGCAGACGATATCAAAATTTATTATTTTAAATATCAATTTTTGAAATTTTCCAAAAATTTCAACAAAACCATATCATGTGACCCCTCGTTGGAACGAGCTCGATGAGCTCGTTCCAACGAGGGGTCACATGATATGGTTTTGTTGAAATCTTTTTAAAAATAGTATTTTTTCAACTACTGAATTTGCATATTACGCGGGCGGATGCGGACGATTCGTTGGGTAAAGGGTTAAAATTGGAGCGTTTACTTTCTGCTGTTTAAAGTTATTGGGTGTGCCTCATTTTAAATAATTCGCGTGGCAACGTTACACGCTGACATATGCCCCTGGATCCGCAAACACAAAACTTTCGTCCAATCAGAGGGCGAGGGTTTTAGTCTTATTGGAGCATAAATTATTGGGTTGACTTATCTTGTCGGGCAGAATTGTTGATTAATCTCGTAGAGCTAAAATGTCGGGTAGAAATGTAAAAAATTACAACGTGAAGTACTAGAAGTTCACATCCGGGTTGTACTTAAAGTAGCTGATACCATTATTGACTCTTAACGTGCTGAGTGTTTTCTCGATTTTTTTTCATAGAATTAAGGCATAGCTGCTGTACAACAAGCAAAGCTCTATTTGATGAGAAACCCAACGAAGTCTAGAATCCCGAAATGTCAATTTTACAAGAGGACTAATCCAGTGGCGTAGCCAAGGGGGAGGGATGAGGGGGGGGGGATAGGGGGAGAGGGGCAATTTTTAGTCATGCCCACCGAGGAGTTGTGGCCTAATTATTGATTCCTTTCACAACGGACTCAGAATCAAGAAAATTGCGGTTTTTTGTCTCGAATTTCAATTTTTTCCCGGGAGAGGCCCGCCCCTCCAGTGAGAGGGGATGTCCCCCTCTTGTGCTCGCCCCATCCCACCGGTCTGTGGCTCGGATTATGCTGCGCATCCTATTCTGTATGCCCCTCGTAGTTCAGCGATCTGAACGTAGCGGCTACTCCGCTTCGTAGGGGGGTAGCAGCTACGTTCAAATTACTCTGAACAATCCCCACCCCTGGATATTTACCTTTCCCCTCTCCTAACTTTGATATTCTGGCTACGCGCCTGGACTAATCTAATCTATGGGAGAATATTTTCTTGAAAAGAGGTAGCATTATATCTATACTAGGGAACAAAAAACTCCTGCAGCAGGCAAAAAAAATTAAAGCAAAAGAGTTAAAAGTTGTCATATTCTGTCGATGTGCAAGATGTTTTATTTACAAGCAAAATTCCTTGCTGAAGTGCATTTGTCTTATTGTAGTTTATCGGAGTGTGCAAAACGACACCCCAAGTGAGGCGGGACCAAAGAATTTCCGACAGAAATTAACCCTTTATCTAACACGGAAAACACAGGACACTTGCAAACAATTTTCTTGAATAACTAATTTCTTTCATTTTTGCGTCAAAGACATGGGACACAATCTTCTTCATTCTAACCTGATGCTGACAGCTGCAACCGTCGGTTTCAATTCATGTATAATTACCAAGACTGAAGGACTAACATTTTCTCAACAAGCTTGCAAACGGAGGAGAGAGAGAGAGAAGAAGAAGAAGAAGAAGAAGAAGAAGAAGAAGAAGAAGAAGAAGAAGAAGAAGAAGAAGATAGATAGAGAGAGAGAGAGAGAGAGAGAGAGAGAGAGAGAGAGATAACGGACAACGGTTAAAACCTCGTTTTTTTGGAAAAATTTCCGGGAGTACAGACAGGGTTACATCCCCAACCCTAATCCTGAAGAGACACTAACCCTAACCCTAACCCTGAACTGACCCTAACCCTTAATATAAACCCCGAAAATTGCTTCATAAGTCTCATATCTTAGTAATTAAGCTCATAATATATCAAATAATCTCATAATATTTCGGTAAGCTCACAATGCATCTCCGGACTTAAAAAAAAAAACTCGTAGCTCCCGTATAATTGCGCGGACAGGCAGACAGACTGACTTCAGCGAGTGATTGCCAAACTTTCCAGTATGCCACCTTCTACACAAATATGCATTTGCAAGGGTGCACCACACCCATTTGAAGCACATGTGGCACCAGTATAGGGTAGACTCCTGCACACTGCTGCCCTTCCAGAAAAGCAGTTGAAATACACAAAAATAGAGTTCCGCCCACTTTGTGCCATAAGTTGGTTGAAAACCACAAACATATTCACTCTTTGTATTCATGTATATCTTACCTCCTACAAGTATCTGGGAATTTCATTGGTTCAAAGACGTCACATGCAGACTGCATATAAAACCATATACTGCCTGTCAACATCATTATACGCTGACTGCTGTGGGTAATCTCCCCTTTGTTCATTGATTATTCAAAATGACGGCAACGGATAAACGCTTCAAGTTGAAAGATTGAGTGCTGGAAGCCCATATTTGGTCTGAAGGGCAGGTTAGGCAACTTAAAAGGCTTCATATTCTGTGGATGTGTGTCATTTTACCTTCGAAATGAAACTGTTTGGTATGTATGAATTTGCCTTGTTACAATTTATGGAAGAGTGCCTGTAGGCACTCTCCCATAAATTGTAACAAGGCAAAGACATGTGAACACATTGTGAGAAATCTCTCATTTAATTTTGATCGCTGTTGTTATTAGTTTTGTGCATCGATGCAGCAGTCGGTAAGATATATTCGTTACACAGTTTGTTGGTAGCCTAATATGGTATATATGGTGTCAGTTAATTTCATATTGGACTCGGGCTTCGCTCTCTTGCAACTAATAATACATCTACTTTTCTGGTCAATCAGGGTGTTGTTAACCCTTTACCTAACACATTATTTTTAAAACTAAATTAAATTGACAATTTTTGAAAACAAATTTCACAATTTTTCAATAAAATCATACAAATATGGATATGATTAGAACCAGCTCTACCAACTGTTTCTAATGATATCCATATTTGTATGGTTTTATTGAGAAACATCCGAGATATATTAGGCTGTGATAGGCTTATCTGGTTAATTTTCTGGTTGATGTTTGGACGCTATATAAAGTAAAGGGTTAAAATAATGCTGGAAATTTATGTTTCAGCTCTGCTGCACTGCTCATTAATAGACTGTTTGCTCGCCTAAATATCAATGTATACACAGAGATTATTACCATTATGTGGATGTACACAATATGTATCCGATTCTAGTTCCGGATTCTAAGGGAAGATCACGACGAGTCGAAGACGAGTCGTGATCTACCCTTAGAACCCGGAGCGAGACTCGGATACATATTTCGTACATCCACATAATGGTAATAATCATTTTATCTTACAATATATTGGGGATAAGTCAAGAATGTAGACGAATATATAACGAACTATTTATTCGTACGGATGAACAAAAAAAAAAAATGGAACTCACGCGAATGGAACGTGCTTATATCCGACCCACTGATACAAACATCTGTATTAGGGAGTCGGATACACGACAGTTGCAGAGTTAATACAGACAAAATACATGTTGATTGTAAAATAAAAATAAGAATTGCACACTTACAATTGTAAGCAAATGCCAAGACAAACTTCTGTTCAAAGACCTCCTATCGACCATTTGCAATATAATTTAACCTTTTACCTAACATGAAAATTCTTGAATAACTAATGTTTTTCATTTTTTTGTCTCGACGAGCTCGTTCCAATAAGGGGTCATAACCTATGTTTTTGAGACAAAAAAAAATGAAAAAATAATGACCAAAATAAAAAAGGCGCAGTGATACATTTCTGTCTAGAAATAATTTCCCTACAAACCTGAGCTAAACTTGCAAAAATACTTCATTAAATGAACAATGTATAGTGTTTTCACTGGTATTGTGTAATACTTTCAATCAGGTTTAAAGAAAACAACAATTGAACTATTAATTATACTACACGAATGCGATGGAGGTCAGAGGTCAACAAGTTCGTCTCTACTGTAGGAATAAATTCTTTCAGCGTTAAACCTATGGGCAAATTTTATCACCCTACTAGGTGAACAAAGCAAACATTTATCCAAGGCATTTATTGTTCGAATAAACAGACATTTATGGATTCAAAAATTCAAACAGTTGAAATAATTTAGTTGGAGGGAAAAGCGAATCTGTAAATTAGCACATTCAAGGTAATTTATTTACCCGAATTGGGCGCTTCGGTGATATATGGAGTTGTTTCGACTCGGTCGAAAAATCTACGGCGATCCTTGACATTGTCTAGCCTTAATAAGTTGAGATGCAAATACGCGTTAGCCCGTCAGTGCGAAATGAGTTAAAATCGACCTTCGAATAATGGAAATGAAAGAACCCGATTCGGATTCCAAATGACTTAGGTATGTGAGAGTAATATGTTTCAAGTTCCCCTTCAAAAGTTGCTAATCAAATCGTAAGACATGCTGACCCATTTATGTAGGAAAAAAAAACAACAAAACCTTCCACAACAAACCAGCTCCTGGACATCTAACATTCTTCAACCCTTTACCCAACGTAACGGCCAAAACTCGCCAGAGCTATTCTCAAAAATCGCCGATTAATTTTTATTATTTTTTTTCTCAAAAACATAGGTTATGACCCCTCGTTGGAACGAGCTCGTCGAGCTCGTTCCAACGAGGGGTCATAACCTATGTTTCTGAGACAAAAATGAAGTTATTCAAGAATTGTTTTTGCAAGTGTCGTCTGTTTTCCATGTTAGGTAAAGGGTTAAGAATACAAGATATACCATTTCCATTCTGAAATAAATGTTATGTGCGGCTGCGAAACAATGCTACATGGCGCCATTGGAAGAATTTTTTTCATTCAAAGCTCATCGCACTCACGTCATTGGTTTCTGAACATTAAACTCGTTTACTTTTGCGTGAGGTCTCATGACATACCCCGACTGGAAGTCAGATAAGGATATCGAAAGTCATTTAAGCCTGGATAGTTTGATTATCTGGACAACACACACAAGACATCATTGTGTAATCAGTTTAAATTTAAATGATAAAATCTGTTTACCCTGGTCAATTTGCATCAGTGAGGGCTCAAAGAATGTTTCGTCTCCTGCGTGCATCAATGTGTCATATGCAATGCCACTACATTGCAGATGTCACCTTGACACACTCCAGGGACGATTTCATCCATTCGCTCTAGGTCACTAGGCCACCAGTAAATTTTTAACAGACAAGCTTCACGAGACAGTTATTCTACCATTTGACAGTCGTTACTAAATTTTCGTTTCAATGATCGTGTTTCGTTCTTTTTCTGGCATTTACTAAAAGAAAAGCAGGGTTAATTTTAAGTTGCAACACATTCTATGATTGCCATGCAATCGAAAAATATCTCACATGCAAATTTCAAAATACAAGTTTCTCTCGTTGCAATGGCAATGAAATAAGGTTTTAGGAGACTACAATTTCTCCTGTAGTCTTTAGACCAAGGTAGCAATTTTATTAGTCTGGCAACAGGGTATACACTTGTAGCAAAGGCGTTGATTAGTTTTTCACATGTATGTTTAAATAGATTGCTATTCTCTAACTTGGTTGTTGTTGACTTCCCTTACGACCAAATTCATGACACGTTCCCCTTTCGTCAATATGCCATTCATGTATGTATTAACCATTTACCCAACGTAGACGATTTAAAAATTTATTATTTTAAATATCATTTTTTAAATTTTTTCAAAAACTTTCGACAAAACCATATCATGTGACCCCTCTTTGGAACGAGCTCGACGAGCTCGTTCCAAAGAGGGGTCGCATGATATGGTTTTGTTGAAATTTTTCAAAAAATAATATTTTTTCAGCTGCTGAATTTGCATATTAAGCTGGCGGATGCGGGCGATTCGTTGGGTAAAGGGTTAAAGGCAGTATTCGAAAATTTCATCTCTCGAACCGTGCCGGTGTAAAACTTCTGCAGGAAATAGATTGTTCTATGCGCCATGAGATCATTGGCGTTTTTGAAACATTTAAAGAAACATTCGGTTTATCGGGGGGGGGGGGGGGGGCGGTGGCTCAGTTGGTAGAGGTGCAGGCTGCAAGCCGAGAGGTCCTCGGTTCGAATCCCACCTGCAGCAACCGCGTTGTGTCCTTGGGCAAGACACTTCACCCCCATTGCCCACGTTGGGGCACGGTGACGTTGTGTGCTAAGGCGTACTGCACGTCGATGGTGCACCTGTCTTCAACCAATGCTAACCCTGCTTGTGTGGAGTTGGTATGTGGGGGAGCTGACAGTTGCTCGCCGTTGACCGGTGGTTCTCTCCGGGTACTCCGGCTTCCTCCACCCGTAAAACTGTCACGGCATGGTTAGCCATTGTGCAGAAGTATGTGATCTTAAACACCAATAAATAAATAAATAAATAATAAATAATTCGGTTTATCATTTACAGAAATTTTGTTTCTTGTTGCGAAGACGTGTGAGAATGTTCAATAGACAGGGACGTTTTTTTCGTTTCTCGCTGGACGGCTGGTGAATTTGCAATAGATACGTTTCGAGAGAACGTTTTTCAAATCGTTTCAGAGATTTAATCCCAGTCATTGTGGGGAGCTGGCCGCTGCTCGTCGTTGCTCGGTGGTTCTCTCCGGGTACTCCGGCTTCCTCCACCCGTAAAACTGTCCCGGTCATGATTAGCCATTGTGCATAAATATGTGACCTTAAACATCAATAAATAAATAATCCCAGTCATTGAAACTTTTGCAACATTACAAATGATTACGAAAACATAATTAATGCCCAATAAACCAGACAGAATAATAGGCCTGTTTTGTGATACCAGTTTGGTGATTAACTCTTTCAACACGATAGACCGTTTTTACCGGTCCAGGAACATGATACGTCATAATTTCATTAAGTAGGATGCATACTGAGTGAACGTGTGTGATAGAACAATTAATATTTTCAACGTGCAGCCTCCAGGCTGCACGTTGAAAACATTATTTGTTCTACCCCCAAATAATGGATATGGACTCTTCCAATTTCTGCCATTTAACTGGCATGGTAGATGCCACCAGTACTGAAAGGGTTAATAAAATTCTGACCAAATGGACTAGTGTATAAACTAGATTATGTTTCTTTCTAAAAATCTCCACCTCTGACGTTGTATAGCAATTTTTTTTACTCAATTTGAATGACAACATTTAAAGGAGAACTAAAACATTACACTATCACATAATGACGCTGTACTTGGCATCCTGGTCGAGTTCCATTTTCCACTATTCGACCGTCGATTCTGTTAAACCCTGTTCGTCGTAAAGAGCTTATTAAGACTAACAGTGTCTCTGACCTTCACAGATTTGCCGTGTCGAGGCTATAAGTCGCATGCCATCGTAGATTCTGAATGCTGTATAGCACTTTACAAAACGTTACATACTTCTCAAATACCCTGAGAGCTAACTTGCACCACTTTAAAGAAAGTTATGATTTCAATCGGCTAGCTAAAAAAGAGCGAGTCAATCCCCACCATTTCAAGATCGATTCGAGATTAACATGCAGATATGTAAATAAATTTATATTTTTGGTGTCTTGATAGCAACGCAGGCTATTAAAGAAACCTTGCCTCGGGCAATCGACAATTTATCCATGCCTCAAGAGGTGCATCTGCAACAGGTGGCTACCCTGAACCACGTCGAGGCACAAACTAGGCGAAGTGAATCGGCTACATTAATATTGCCGGGAACGCGATTACAAGCAGCGAGATATTGTGTTACTCGAGACATTTCAATAAAACTCAAAGAAACAATTGATAACTATTACGTTCTTCAAAAAGGGACCGCTCAACTCGCCCTTTGCTGTTCCTTTATAATATTTAAGGATCATGAGAATATTAGGTAGTCAATATCCGTCTGAAGGAAAGCTTGGAACACCATCGGGGGGGGGGGGGGGGGTGTTGCTCTTTTGGTGATGAGTGTCTGAATGAGTTGTTGGTTTAAGTGAACCATCTGGTAGTTTCGTTTAGGGAGAGGCCGCTTAGAGCATTAGAAGAAGTTATTAGGCTCAGCGAACCCAGAAGTACTTTTAGTTGGCGAGAGATCGTTAGGGCAGTACAGGGAGGGAGATAGAGTGAACTAGTAGATTCGTCTCAAGTTAGGAGCTTGGAGTGGGTTGAGTGGAATCCACGCAAATCTCGTCAGTGAATATTGTATGTTTAAACGGAACGAGACGCTGAAGTACTCCAGACCGTGCATGGTAGGGTGACGATAGTGTTTAAAGTGTTATAGAAAGTAAAGACACATCAGAGGCGTTGGTGGATACTAATAGTTGATTAAATAGGAGAACAATTACCCCTTTACCCAACGAATCGCCCGCATCCGCCCGCGTGATATGAAAATTCAGCAGTTGAAAAAATATTATTTTTCAAAAAATTTCAACAAAACCATATCATGTGACCCCTCGTTGGAACGAGCTCGTCGAGCTCGTTCCAACGAGGGGTCACATGATATGGTTTTGTTAATTTTTTTTAAAAAATTTTAAAAAAAATGCTATTTAAAATAATAAATTTTGAAATCGTCTGTGTTGGGTAAAGGGTTAACGTCAAAAGTGGAAGCTACGTGAAGTACCCTGATACTTTGAAGGAGCGAATAGATGATATGTTGTGGAGTGGAGCGACGAAAGGAGACAACTTCAACTAGAAAGACCAGTACCCCCCCCCCCCCCCCCCCCCCCCCCCCCCGAAGAGAATTTCATGGTAATTTGTGTTGTGTATAATTATATACTACTCGCATTTTGCTGAGGATCACTTCTACCCATCTATATATTTGATATATAAAAGATCAAATTATGTGTATTGTTTTAAGTTTGTTTATTTGTTCATTACGGTTTAACACGACTTCCATAAGCTTTGGTCATATCATGTCAGACAATTTTACGAGCGGGGGGAGTCGGAGTGCTCAGAGAGAACAACTAAGCAATGGTGAGTAACTTTCGGCCTCTCTAATTTTTGGTTGAAGATAAGTGTTACGTTGACATGTTGTAATAATAATTGATTTTCTAGAGCGTAAAACCACAAACAGTGCTCTAAAACGTTTGACAGAAATAAATACACTTTTCTGAAATAAAGAGTCACATCTGTTTTGGTTGCCTCTTACAGAGGTTCAGGAGAATGCTTCAGTGAATAGGAAAGTTTTAAGATTTCTTTTGAAGACATCGAGAGTTTCTGAAGTTCTGACACTAATTGGTAAGGAATTCCACAATCTGGGACCCACGATGGAGAACACACGATCACGAGCCTGATTAGATCTGTTAAAAGGTACAACTAGTTGAATTTGTTTTGTTGTTTTTTTTATCTGAGACTGCGTGATGGTTTATATACAGTGAGGAGCTCATGTAGGTAAACTGGAGCCAGTTTGTGGATACATTTGAATACTAAGATCTATGTTCGACGCGCAGTATTCCCACGGGTTACTTGCCTTCAAGTAGTGCTAACCCTGCTTGTACCAAGATGATAAACCACAGAGTGCGACAGTTACTTGGGATTGTTGAGAGCTTTCCTATGAGAACTCTAGATTTTTCTGTCCGTAAATTTGTACAACTTGATATGACCCAGACTATCAAGAGTGTCACTACTCTCCAATAAATATACAAACAAATAATGTACCCATATTCCTTTTATGTACAAATTATTATGCACGAATGGGGAGTGATCCTTAGCAAAATATGAGTAGTATATTTCCATAGACCATTCTTGATGCGGGCTTGTGACGAAATCTTATTTTATCATTAAATTATATTCAGATTATACTCGCAGGTTATCTTTTAAAATATGAAGTTAGTGACACCTCCAGATGACAAATCTACACCAGCAACACAACGAGGTGGTGAGACGTATATTCACTCAATGCCAGGTGGTACTCTCTGAGGACGGCCGAACCCTAGGTTGACCACCAGTCTCCCACCCCAACATTTGGCCATAATCGATGAATACCCGAATTCACGTGAAACTGGCAAAACCAATCAATGAAATAATTTCTGCTTTACCTAACGAATCGTACGCACCCGCCAGCGTTATTTTCGAATTTAGAAGTTGAAAAAATATAAGTTTCAACAAAACCAAATCATGTGATCCCTTATTGGAACGAGATAATCGTGCTCGTTCCAATGAGGGGTTACAAGATATGGTTTCGCTGAAATTGGTTAAAAATTTTAAAAAAAACCCCAATAATTTAAATAAAAAAATTTGATATGCTTTACGTTGGATAAAGTGTTAATTAATAGTTATTGTAATTGTCAATACCCATTACCACATTGCTTCAACTCATGGCGCTAGGAAGATATGTGAGGCTGAGGGGTGCAGAGCTTCAAACGTACGTCCACGAGGAACAGAGGAGAGAGAAAGAGAGCAAAATGAATTAACGTTAAGCGATGGGAGGGGGTTAAAATACAAGTAGCCCTAAGACACGAAGAGGCTGCGTCAAGAGCAGCAGATGGAGGAGGGGGGGAGGGGGCAGAACTAGCCAGGGTTGAGAGAGAGTCAGCACTTGAGCGAGGAAGAGCTGAGAGAGAGGACACGTTTGAGCGAAAGTAGAGTGAAAGAAACTGAACGTGAGTGCGAGTCACCCGAGAGGGAGCATGGGTGGCCAGGTTAAGGCAATATACACCCACAGTTGCCAACAATCGACGAAAAGACCCACGATATTGACGCATTTTTGCAAAGGTTTGGGAGATTTACTTAGATTAATAAGTGGCCTGAAGGTTCTTATGGGTAATGCTGAGCTCGTCACTAACGTGTCAGTGCACCCCCCCCCCCCCCCCAATTGTATGCGAGATTGCCCCCACACCGCCCCCACCCCCTGGCCTAGTCCACGAATACGGTGAGTTGAAAAAGGTTATTCTCAAGCGTATCAAATCACCGAAGAGGGCTCAGGGTTAAGTTCAGTGAGTGTAAAAACGAAAAGTGTGAAAGCGTCTACCAGTTCGTACAGTGGGCTATGCGATACTTCGACTGCTGGGTCGAGCTAGTAGAGATTGAGGAGTCATTTAAATCTCGGAGAGATATGCTCGTTCGGGAACAGTTCATGCCGGCGTGCTCCCCGGAAATAGCCATTTTTGTTAACCCTTTACCCAACGTAACGGCCAAAACCGGCCAGCGCTATTCTCAAAAATCGCCAATAAATTTTCATTATTTTTTCATTTTTTGTCTCAAAAACATAGGTTTTGACCCTCACTGGAACGAGCTCGACGAGATCGTTCCAATAAGGGGTCATAACCTATGTTTTTGAGACAAAAAATGAAAAAAAAATAGTTATTCAAGATTTTTTTTTGCATGTGTCGTCTGCTTTTCAGGTTAGGTAAAGGGTTAAGGAAAAGGAAACCGGGGAACGTTGGCGACATAATAAAGCCCTCTCATAAAGGTGACCGAGCATTTGCTAGAGGACCATGGTGGTGAGATTGTCCAATAACGGTCGGGACGGATCGGAAATCACACCGATACACAGGCCCCCGTTAAGATTAACCAACCCGCCTCGAAACCTAATAGAGGTAGTCATGGTAAGCTGGGGTGTGGGGGGGGGGGGGGGGGTAAGGGTGCGTTCTGTTTTGTCTGCAAGAAATGGGAGAACATTGCCTGGGATTGCTGGCAGAAGGCCACCGTGGTAAGAGGTAACGGTGGAGAAACCGAGAAACGGAAAGAGAGACCTGGAGAAACTGGGGTGGAGATAACCGATCTTGTGGAAAAGACAGACAGCGGCACTCTGCCAGTCAATAAGGCCAGAAGACAGCCCCATAGGCAGTGAAATCCAGGGAAGGGTGCCTTCTGCTAGAGAAGGAGAATGTGCAGGACACACCATGCTGCGGGGGGAAGAGGACACCCCTGGGCTGTGAGGTGGAACATGAAGTCCATATGCTAAGAGACACAGGGAGCAATGGCGTGGCACTTAGACGCGAATTAATCAGCAAGGGAGACAAGAGACATAACAGGCTGCAAGCACATGGATGATTTGATATATGGGGCAATTAGACGCTCCTTTCTTTGTGTGGGGGGAGTGGAAGTCATGTGCATAGAGGCACCCGTTTATAATCCCGTAGTGGGGAATACACCCGGACGGGGAGTGGTTAGCTAGGAAATCTCAACAGTAGGCGGCTGAAGTACTTACACGGGCCCAGGCACAAACTACAGACTGGGCGGCTAAACTTACCAGGGAAAGCGCTGGAAGACTTCCACATAGATAGTTTCAAGGCGGCCTAGAAGGAGGACCTCTCCTTAAAGAGATTCCGGAAATGTTTAAGAAGGGAGAGCCGGCAATGACCCGGGGTACTGGTGCATATAATTTGGAGGAGACCTATCGTGTGATTAAGTCTGATTTGCATGGGGCAGTAGAGAAAGGCCGGCCTAGTGCGGTTGCAGCATATCGGTGAGTCCCAAAGCGAGGAGAGGCTGACGTCACGCTACTGGCTGAGTAAATGGACCCCAGCACAGATCAGAACTAAATTTGGGAGAGTTTGTCCAGCAGAACGGACGTACTGTTTGTTCATATTCTACAGGGACACAGAGGGAGGTTCTGGATGTTTCAAGTGTGTGTGGCATATAAATTTTGAAAAAGGCGAAGTAAGGATTGCCCACAATCCTGGTCAGATTGGGCGAGGCACGATCTGTAAATGAATGTATATTTTGTTTTTGGTCTGCTGACAGCCAATCAGGCTATTTGTCAATCCTTACCTCGGTGGATCGACAATATATCCATGCCGCGTGTCCAACAGGTAACAACCCTGAATTCCGCAGATATGCAAATTAGATGTCACGAATCGGATATATTCATTCTGACTAGAGTGAAAGCAGCGGGACATTGTCTCACACTAGAAATTTCTTTAAAAAACTCAAAAGAACCCATTAATAACTATTAGGTTCTTCAAAGAAGGCCACTCTTCTGATTATTTGGATGTCCTCTACAGTTTTTAAGGATTATGAGAGTATTGGGTGGTCGGTACCCGCTTGAAGAAAAGTTTGGAGCGCCAACCAGGGGCTGTTTTGGCAATGGGTGTCGGAATGAATTGTGGGGGGGGGGGGGGGAGGGGGGGGGTTAAGTGAACTTAAAAGTTGATTCATTATTCGAGAGACGCTGAGGGCATTAGAAAGAGTTATTGAGCTATTTAATCCATGAATACTTTTATTTGCGAGTGAGTGTTAGGGCAGAAAAAAAGTTGAAACGGGTGGTGGGAGGGCTTTGAGAGCCACAGATGCAGTTTGACGGGGCTGAATAGTGCAGAAGTAAAGTTCGCTGGAGGGAACTATCAAAAGTGCGTAAATTCCACTCCAGTTAGGAGCTTTGAGTGGTCTGAGTGGAAGCCAGGCAAATCACATGCATGAATAGTGTATGTTTAAACGGTTTATGGAGAGTAGTTGATTGGGAACGAAACTCTGAAGTGCAGCCAAAAGTGCATGGTAGGGTGACAATATAGTGTTAATATCAAGTAAAGACACATCAGGGGAGTTAGCTGACTCTAATTGTTGGTGAAAAAGGAGAACATTTAATGGCAAAAGTGGAAGCCACGTACAGTACCTTCATACATTGAAGGAACGAATAGACGATGCGTTATGGAGCAGAGCGACGAAATGAGACAACTTCAACAAGAGAAGGTCAGTGGCCTCCAACAGAATGAGAAGATTAGGGTGGGAGATAAATTCATGGTGATTTGTGTCGTGTGTTTATATTTTCATGGATCATTCTTGTTGCGGGCGTGCAAGAAAATCCTGTTTTATTATCAATAAATTTTATTCGGGGGATGATACCCGTCGATTATCCAGATGACGAATCTACCCCAAACACAACGAGGTGGTGAGACGCATGTTTACTCAAAGGCGAGGTCAGTGGTACTCTCTGGGAACGGCCGAGCTCTTGGGTGACCATAAATCTCTCATCTGCACCACTGCGTGCTCTGCAAGACATTTGGAATATGGCTCATGACCTATACCTCTATATGTAGACGTTCTTGTGTGCCCCAGCTTTTTGTTTTCAGGAATGGTTCTTGCAAAAATTTCTAAAACGAGGTAATCGATTTTGCATTGCAAAATGCGAAACAGTGCTTTGCTATTGTGTCGCTACTGTCGCAGTTGAGCAATCATGCATCTCAAACAAAGTATGCCGCACTAAATAGACGACTCTGTATCTATCGAAGTCAAAGAGAAAATCAGCGCATGCCAGACGTAGGAGGAAACATCTAATGTATGTGCATTATTTATTTAGTTATTTATTATTTTTTTCTGTTGTGGTAAATCTTGGACATTCGTGTTGATCTTATGCAGGTAAAGTTTCAGTTAGTATAATTGTTTGTATAATAATGAATTTTATTACATTCCTCAGTTCGTTTTGCATTGAATTTAATGTTGATTAAAAAGTGGTAATGTCACGAGTGAATTATGTCACTTCAATAGTAACTTTGGAACGACTGACGTATATAAGCCACGCCCCCACATCAGTTAATTAAATGAAGTTTCCTTCTGAATATTTTTAAAAATCCTTTCTTTTCTCTATGAACAGGTTCGTTAGCACAGTTGACAAAATCCAAATAGAAATGTTTTATCTTATGGCTGAATGCCATTCCCCAAATGCGACTGGAACGCCACATAAAATAGGAAAATATCGAACGAAAGTCACAAAAATAAAACTGGGCCATTTCCAATCGAAGATTTGGCACAGAAAGTGATGTATTCATACGCGCTAATTTCAGAAGTATTTCAGAGTTGCATTTGCGAATATTTTGTGTTGAATTATTTTTAATGAAAGACATTTTGGTCTAAAATGTCATTTACTAAAGAGAGTGACCCATTCTTATGGCAAGTTACGGTATATAATTCGCCTCGAGACAGGACTATTTCGTATTTCCTTCCTGCTAATTTTAGAAATGTTTCCGTGTTTACACTAAATTGGATAAAATCTGACAATAGTTTGGGTTGAATTATTTTTGTAAAAGACCTCTTTATTCCAAATGTAATGTAATAAACAGAGTAATCAATTTGTTTTGAGATTACTCTCTATTTATTACACGCCTGTTCTATGAAATCCCCATCTACAGCAACACTAAACCATGCGAAAAATTAAAAAACTTTTCCGCACATATGTGCGGAACGGAAATCGTTGACGGACTATTTGTTATAAAGAAGCGAAATTTCAGTGGAATTTTCTACAAAACGTGCACCGCAATTACGATTTGAATCGCTAACGATACCTAAAAATCGTCTCCTGAGTTCCAATGTGTTCTATGTGCCAGTAGCCACATAGAACACATTGCAACTCAGGGGACGAAATAGTAACACCGGTTCTATGCGCAAATTTTGTTGGCGATAAAATGTGTTCTTATTGTTGATAGTTGTCAAATGAATTTTTGAGTGTACTTCTAATAATTGGTCTCAGAGACGCGAAAGCGTGTTATAAACACAGGACGAAAAGCGCGTGTGAATGGCATGCGGCCTCTCGTTCTATCCGTCCGCACTGGCACTCGTGTCATATCGATTAACCCGTCGTGCTGTGTATATTTAAAGTGTAATTCTGGTGGCATTTCTGAAGAAAAGTTCTACGAAAAATTGATGAGGTAGTGAGGCATATGTTCATTCCAGTTTGCTGACCATCGACTTGGCACAAATTTCTAACAGACATATCTCCTTTTTGTATGGTCTGGCGTTGATGAATTTCCTACAGACTCGATTAGGGCATTTATTTCTTCTTTCTTAGTGAGGCCAATGGAAAATCCGATAAAAACAAGACTCAAGAGATATGTGCCACCTCAACATTTGGTTGTTGATTAATTTGTTACAAATAAGTTTCAAATGACAAATATCTATTAGACGTGTTCCAAGGGTAATTATTCCCTCACTGATGTGATGGATATAAAGGCGGCGGAAATCCAATTAAGGTGGTTTCTGCGTGTGAGTGTGTGTGTGTGGGGGGGGGGGGGGAGGGAGGGGGGATATCCAAGACGCATGGAAACTACACTGAGTCGGTCCCATGACTAAAACTTCAAAAACAAATTACATATAAAAGGGTTATTTTCCCGATTCTCGAATTCTGAGGATTTCGATGAGAGGTATCAAATGCGCGCGCGAGGGTGGGAGAGGTTAAAATGACACTAATAAATATACTCTACCTTTGAATCAGCTGACACGCCTTTTCATGTCACGCCATGTATTATAATTTATTATTGTATCTCACGTGACTTCCCCTTTCCTTTGACTGTCTGTGAGTAACTATACTGTTTCGATGTATTACTAAATTGAAGAAAGAAAATGCAAGTCTTGGCCAAGACCCTTTACAATAGGTTTGGAATCTTGCTGGGTAGCAAAATTCTTCCTCGGTCTGCTCGATACAATATATAATAATTCTTCCTCGGTTTGTTCGACATAATATAATTATTCTACAGCATGTCGTTGACCATTCCCAAATAATGGAAAAATGGTCAACACACCTCCAACACGTGTACCATTCTTTCTCGAGGTCCACTATTTTGCATAGCCAACTCCAATAAACAGATTTTTTTTGTATGTGAAAATGCCACTGTCTAGTCGCCATCTGGGGACGTGACAACCTTACTTATTCCCTGTTCCTTATTCGATATTCGTTATCGACCGATAGAATCGGTTGATAACGAATGTCGCATAAGGAACAAGGAATAAGTAATAGTTGTCACGTCCGTCCGCCATTTGATCTGTTTGTTATACTTCAGCCATCTTCAGATGGTTGTAGTAAAAGAAATAGGCCGGACCAACCGAAGGTGTTTATTTATTGACCAAATATAACTAATTTGTTCTCATTTTCAGAAAATATATTGTACATTGCCACGTTTTCATTTTTTATACCTAAAAACATGTTTGTGAACAAAAAATGTGGGAGGACCGAAGTATCCCTGTGCCACACTCCAGTTTATGCCACCTCTGATGTGATCACTGGTGAAATATCAACAGCAAACTGTGTCCAGAAGGCCATGAACTGAAGAGTGGCATTCTTTCTTGTGTTTTTTTCTAATTTGTTTTCTCAGAAAATGTTTCAACAATTTTCGGGAGGAAAATCTTCCCAAATGTTTCTTGAAATTATCCACTCTCTCCGAACTATGCATTCATTCCAAAGTGGTGTTTGTCCAATTTGTGTCACATTCTAAAATGCAATAATTGTAAAAGCAATTTGGAGGAATTAACTTTTTCCACCTAAATGCGAAGAAAATAAGTTGTTTCTGAATACGAATTGCATTTACGGAGAAACAAAATTTGAACAAGTACCCGTTATTCGCATCCCTCCTGTAGCGACGATTCCAAGGCAGTGATGTTGCTTGCGGGAAGTAAATCGTTTCCCGGTGTGAAAAACATTTTATTTAATACACACGAATTAAACGGATGAGCAGCGTGAACAATGGTGGTCAATGAGGGTATCTCCAGGAGGGACATCTTCACTTTCGCACGATTAAACACCAATGAACTATCTGTAAAATTAAACCGGATCACTCAGGGCGATGTGTTTAGAAGGACAGTCGAGTGTTGCCTGTATAATCAGCCATTATCCCTGTTTGCAACTTTTCGCGGTGATTTTACTCACACGCCCCCGATTTGTACCCTATCTCATTTGACCCTCATGATGCAGATCAAAATTAAATGATAAAATTATGTGCTCAAATGTGATAACTAACATTACTCAAGGGGTTATTTTCTTTAACAAAATTAAACAAAATAATCAAATTCCTTTTCGAAGGAACAAATTTCAGAGGGACAAACTAATCAAACATTTCACAATAATTTAGTCTGATTGCCGTTAAATATTCATCGCTGCGATAAGAACTCTTCCGAATCATACAAGGGCTTTCAAGTGTCACCTCTTTGCACAACGGTCACGCAGTTACGAGGACATTGTTGGCCAAACAAAACATCGACAATGACTACACATACAAGCTGATTTGCCAGGTAAATATTTGCATTATCGGGGAAATTATCGACATTTTGCGGAGAATTCGTAGTTAATACTACAATAGAAAGCTGAAGCTAGGATAGTGTTCCAGGGTTCGCTCGTATTGTCCACCCAACAATACCATCAGTTACTTTTAACAAACTAATCGTGAGGAGTCTTTTCTTCATATTTTTATTAACATCTTGAGCTCATTTAACATATTCGAGGGAAGAATTTGTTCGTTTTTGATTTGTTTTCACTTATATGAACTTGTTACGCATAGAGACACCATGTCTGCGAAAGACTGGATAACATTTTTTCTGAAACGAAGGAAAAGACAGGAGCATTTGCAATCTAATGTCAGAAATACAGAAGCCATCGGCAGGAATCATGCGCCTTTTCGCCTTTACTCTTTGAAACCGACCAAACGTTCTTTGGACTTTGGTTTAAAAAAAACGTCCTTTGAAAAAGATATTTTAGAGAGCTCAGATCAGTAAATTTGTAAGGTGGACAAATTTATTTTTCAACCTGCATCCATGAGGATGCATGTTGAAAAAATAAAGTGGTCTACCCCACCACAAATTAACGCATTCAGCACAGCTGAAAAACAAAGGTGACTCTTAGCTGAAGCCTCTACCACCGCAATAAAAGCGAGAGGTTCCATCGCTATATGTTCACATTCCTCCGGTTTGACAAACTTTTACACGACCTCTTGCTTACTTTCATGGCCACACGCTTCGGCACATTGAACGTCGCATTGGCGGAACGCTCAGCAGATCTTTGTTATTGTCTTGAAACTGTTTGCAGTCGAATTTGGCCGAATATTGCGCAGTAAAATGTAACGTAGCATATAATAAAAAGAAAATCTACGCTATTTTAGTGAATATCGGGAATTTTCTAATTCGTATGGACCTGAAAGAAAATAAAACTTTTAGGTCCCACTCATGAGATAATTCCCGATACGCACTAAAAATAGCATAGATATCCTCTATTCATTTCTTTGTTAATTGATACATCAGTATTTCACATACGCGAGGTAAGTACAAGATATAACCAAAGAAAGTGGATTCAGCAGCAAGCGTGGAAGCTTATGTGACCTGTGTCCATATAACAACGTGAGCGTTAATATAATATTAGTTACACAGTTTGTTGGTGGCCTAATATGGAATTAACTGACATCATATATTCCATATTAGGCCACCTACAAACTGTGTAACGAATATATCTTACCGACTGCTGCATCGATGCACAGAACTAACAGCAGCAGCGATCAAAATTAAACGAGAGAATTCGCACAATGTGTTTACGTGTTTTTGCCTTGTTACAGTTTATGGGGGAGAACAGGCACTCTCCCATAAATTGCAACAAGGCAAATTCATACATACCAAACAGTTTCATTTCGAAGGTAACATGACACACAGATCCACAGACTATGAAGCCTTTTAAGATGCCTAACCTGCACTTCAGACCAAACATGGGCTTCCAACACTCAATCTTTCAACTTGAAGCGTTTATCGGCTGCCGCCATTTTGAATAATCAATGAACAAAGGGGAGATTACCCATAGCTGTCAGCGTATATTGATGTTGACAGGCAGTATATGGTTTTATATGCAGACTGCATGTGATGTCTTTGAACCAATGGAATTCCCAGATACTTGTAGGAGGTAAGATAAATATAAATATGATTATAGCGAGTAAAGCATACAATGTATCAGAAAGGTTCTATCAGTATCAATAAACATTCATAGAAAGATGAATACTATAGGCATAGAAATTACAAAAGTAAGAAGAAAGTGTAAATTGTGAAGAGTGCCAAAGATAAGAAAGAATTACGCGATTATGGCAAGTATGGAGCATCCAAAACCGTCTAATACTCATATATCGGGGCCTTAGTGGGCTTGCTCAGATATCATAATGATGAACTGTAACCTAACAGCCTATATGTTCGAGACCTTTTATAAGGTACATGTAGAAACTAGTAAGTAAACTTAAAATCCTATATTTTTGTTAACCCTTTACCTAACCTGAAAAGCAGACGACACTTGCAAAAATAATTCTTAAATAACTAATTTTTTTCATTTCTTGTCTCAAAAACATAGGTTATGACCCCTCGTTGGAACGAGCTCGACGAGCTCGTTCAAACGAGGGGTCATAACCTATGTTTTTGAGACAAAAAATGAAAAAAATAATGAAAATTAATTGGCGATTTTTGAGAATAGCGCTGTCCGGTTTTGGTCGTTACGTTGGGTAAAGGGTTAATATATAGAGAATATCTACCCTATTTTAGTGAATATCGAGAAATTATCTCATGAGTGTGGATGTGAAAGTTTTATTTTTCAGGTCCACACTCATGAGATAATTCCCGATATTCACTAAAATAGCGTACATCTTCTCTTTATTATATGCTTCGTAACATTTTACTGCGCAATATTCAACCCAATTTGATTGCAAACACGTAAGTTTCGAAAAAATAACAAAGCTCAGCTGATCGTTCTTTCAAACCTGTACTAGCCACATCACTCAAACATAAAAAATAGTCACACTTTCCCACGATAATTTAACTAACTAATTGTTCAAATCACAGATGAAATTTAATAATTATAATACCACAAATGAGAATATTCTCATATTTTCATCGTTAATTTTTAGAACATTTTAAATGTCAATTTACAAAATGGAATTAGGAATTGAGTGCGCCGACTCGTCGAAAAAAAACTTCCTGGGTGAATCCATCAACAAGGTTTTTTCGGAAAGTTACCCATTTCAAGGCTCAATATCACTCTCGGGGTCACTTTCTATACATCTGATTATATTACTTTATTATTTTATTATTATTATACATCTAATTTTTCAGTCATAGAATCACCAGAACGGCTTGGAATAACATGGACGTCTGGTACTGTAACGGTATCGAAGGCGAAGTGATGCGCCGAAGTGTGACGTCATTTAGGAAGCTACTGAGGGAAATTCCTCGTTATCCATCAAGTGGATGGATATCGAGAAAAATCTTTTAGATAATTTGCGATAATTCACAGGTTAGCATTTAATAAAATCGACATAACTTTACATTATCTGACATAATTATTAACTGGTAGTGTGCTGACATGTTTTTATTTGTCATAATTTGTCCACATGTATTAAGTTTGTTAGCGATTATGGAAGGGTGTCCTCTGGCACTCACTCATGAACTGAACAGGGAAATAACATTTAGACTAATACAATCATCTTTCAAAGATAATATGAATCACATCCACAAAACATGAACGTTTTGAGTTGTGGTACACGTCCTTCAGATTAGAGCCACAATATGGGCTTCCATCAATCTACCTATTGAACATTTAGAAAAATAATCAACAAACATCAGTACAAAAACCACTGGAAAACTTCAACAGTCATGTAAACATAAAACGTTCATTACTTATTACAATGATTGTTATAAACAAAGCCATGGAACAATGTTTATGCCATAATAAGCAAAGGCAGTGGGTGACCACCGTTGATGATAGAGCTGTAGGTTAACCGAAACGGAACCGAGGTTTTTAGTTTTTTTTTAAAAACCGAAACCGAAACCGTCGACATCCCGTAATCTAAGGTTTTTCGTTTTTTATTAAATACTCTCTTGCTGCAGAAATTCACAGAATGTAGCCATCCCAGAGTCGTGAGAGTACCCAGACACTGCCAATGGCAGTGTCTGGGTACTCTCACTACTCTGGGAAAGCTACATTCTGTGAATTTCAGACATTTCAGTTTAGTTGTGTTTGCAGCTTTCCTCAAGTTGCGTGTAGGTGTCAGACCTCGAAAAATGGCCAAGCACAATAAAAGTTCTGTATATTTATGTAATTATTATATTGGTCTTCTTGATTCTTCATGTATTATAGCTTATTTCGGGCATTCATTGAGTTTCACTCAATTTCACTGCCATTCAGTTATGACTCAGGACATAAGAATGAGTTTTATTGAATTTTATTTGGCCTCATGACCAAACCGAAAACCGAACCGAACCGAGGTTTTACTCCACCTGAAAAACCAAAACCGAAACCGAACAAGAAATTTAAAAACCTACAGCTCTACAATAAAAGTTCTGTATATTTAGGTAATTATTATATTGGACTTCCTGATTCTTCATGTATTATAGCTTATTTCGGGCATTCATTGAGTTTCACTGCCATTCAGTTATGACTCCGGACATAAGAATGAGTTTTATTGAATTTTATTTGACCTCATGAACAAACCGAAAACGGAACCGAGGTTTTACTCCACCTGAAAAAACCAAAGCCGAAACCGAACAAGAAATTTAAAAACCTACAGCTCTAGTCGATGAATGACTCCCCTTGACAGAAAAGTGTTCAAAGATCATTATATGCGTATCCCCGTCCTTTCCACCAAGACTGTCACGAAATCCGATGTGAATCATTGTCCAAGTGCAGGAACTCCATATTTAGGGAGTGCAAGCTAACTAGCACAAAATTTAGAGAAATTTGGAGGCTGAGTTCTTAAAATTTGGGTGTAAAATATATTTTTTCGCAGGTCCGGAGACTTAGTATAGACAGTTGCAATAACACGACATAATTGCTGCAATTTCTGTACGAACCCTCCCCCCTCCTCCACACGTTTGAGCTAAAACGTTTGTTTTAGACTAATGTTTTGATAATTAACGAATTTTGGGTGCAAAAACATTCGAGATGTGATTTTCCGTTCAAAAATCTGTAGAAAAATTGTAGTGATCAGTGGGAAAAGTTTGGTTCTGCTCCCCATCCCCACCACTAGTGAAAAGCTATATACGCCCATGACAATATCTCGGCGAAAGTCGTCCATGTTTACACAATATTACCAACTTCTACAGGCAGGCTGTCGAAACTACGAATCTTTTCGATAAGTTTAGAAACCAAAGTGGCCATGCATCGAAATAAAGCACTAAACCTCGAGAAGGAAAAAAAAATCCCCAATTATCATCATTAGATATAGATCGAACAAGGACAAAAACATCAATATAATTAGAGAAACACAGTATAGTGTGATCAGTAAATTCTAGTCTGTGTAAAAATGATGAAAGCCCCAGAACTCAACTATACAGAAATAGAATTCATGGAGAATTATTTTCTGGAGTGAAAATATCTTTGAAGAAATCAGACATGGGTTTATGTAAACAGCATTTAACGATTTTCATACAGGAATCAAATAGAAGTTTTCAAGAAACCAGGAATAACTTCTGTGCGTACCATTTCAAATTTAACATGTTCTGTAAAGGAATCAGAAATGGATATTGAAAAATCCAGAAATGTATTGTTGTCTTCTCGTCCCCTGAGTTCCAATGTGTTCTATGTGTCTACTGGCAGCCTACTGGCACACGGAACACATTGGAACTCAGGGGACGAACTGTATCTGAAGAGTTTCATGCAAAAAAAAAACACAAATGATTCGCCCCCCCCCCCCCGCCCCCCACACCGCACGCACGAAATTATGCACGGTGTGACCCCCCCCCCCCCTCCCTTCATATTTCAAACCCTTGAATTGGTCTCAGATCAAAATGTCTGATATGCAAGTATTTCCTGCTTTCAAAATTTTGACTCCGCCCCTTTAAAAATTTTGGCCCCACCCACTGGGGGGAATTTACATTTACATTCCAACATTACAAATGCATTAGAGGGTCTAAATTGTAATTACCAATATCTCCACAATCTGCAGCCAATAACCACAGAGTGACTCGTAAGACCTTGTCCCACACTTTGGACCTCCAATAACTTTCATCTTGATTTTCAAAGGTTCTAAGTTGATAATGTAATACTATGTTTGAGATATCAACATGATCATCTTTAAAAAATTATGGCTCTGTCTTTTTTTTAGCCTTAGACCATACTATGCTCCAAAAATGGATGTAGGCCAAAACTTTTGAAAGTGGGTGATAAAATGCGTGTATGAACTTTGGGAATGCATTAGGGGATTATAAATGCAATTTTTAGCAAATATGAAACATGCACTCAGTGACTCCTGGGTGACCCCAGTGACTTTGACCCACATTTTGAACCCCCAGCTCAGTTGATTCATTTGGTGTTGGTTCCATGTCCACAGGTCACCTACCATGCGTGAGATATTAGCATAATCAACTTTCAAAATCATTACCTCCCCCCCCCCCCCCCCCCCCCGACCATCACTCATCACTCATTGTAAAAATACATGTAGGAACTCCGGTAATGCGTTGGGGGGGGGGGGGGGGGGGGGGTCATAAATTGTATTTTCCAGCAGTTCCAAAAATGCACTCAGTGGCCCCTGGTGAACTCAGCGACTTTGAACCATATTTTGAACCCCATTGAGTCACGACTTATTTTGTGTTTGGCCTATGTCCATAGCTCACAACATATTAGGATATGAGGGTGACACACGTTCAAAATGTTTGGCATGTATGAAGTTCGGGAATACATTATGGAGTCATAAAACAAGATTTCCAGCAATTCTGAAAATACACTCACCGACCACACGGTGACCTCAATGACCCTAACCCATATTTTGAACCTCCATTGAGTGTCGATCCACTACTATGGTTGTAACGAGAGGCCATACCAATCTATTTTCCACGTTTTCCGGGCCCCGATTCGCACTCTTTCATAATTCAGTTTTGCAGACTGTTTGCGTAATTTTTTTTCGTTTTTTTAATGAAATGGTATATGATAATTCTGTTATGTTTATAAAGGGGGGGGGGGGGGTCAGGAAGACAGCCAAACTGGCTATGGCATCTCTCAGTGGTAGACAGTTTGTTCAAATCTATTATACATGTGTTTATTCATTGTAATGTGTGCGTAATGTTTATTACAAAATTAAGTATTTATCGATATATCTATTTGGTATTGATCCCAAGCCCATATGTCACAACAAGCTGGAAATATGACGTAACCCACTTTCAAAATGTTTGGGCGCGCCCACATTTTGTGACTGTAAAAATACATAAAATACGATTTCCTGCATTTCTGAAAAATGCACTCAATGGTCGCTGGTGACCCGAGTGACTCATATTTTGAACCTCCATTGAGTTTCGACTCCCTTGGTATTGGTCCCAGGTTCATAGATCAAACCATTCTTGAGATATGAGCATGACCAACTTTCAAAATATTTTGCCCCGCCCACTTTTTAGTGTAAAAATACTTGTATAAACTTCGGGAATGCTTATAGGGTCATAAAATGCGATTTCCAGCAATTCTGAAAAATTCACTCAATGATCGCCGTGTGACCTTGGTGACCGTGCCTCATATATTGAACTTCAATTTGAGCTTGACATATTCAGTGCTGTCCCAGGTCAATAAGTCATACCATGCTCGAGACATGAACGTGACACCCTTTCAAACTTTTTTGCCCCGCCCACTTTTTGTCATGAGCTCAAAAAATAAAGATGATCGAGTACTGGCGACTGTCTTCCAGTATGTCAAAATAGAGCGAGATAGGACGATAAGTATTCTAGTTATCGTGCAGACAAAGAAGTGGGTAGAAGACAGAAGACAGTAGCAGCAGAAGAAGAAGAGAAATCACACAAAGGCGACAGTCTGTGTGTTTCACGCGGACAAATTATGAGGAATTTGATTTAATTTGAGTATTGCCAAAGGGAAGAAAACAGTGGCGGATCCTAGGGACGCATTCGGGGCACGTCTCTACTTTTGTCACTTATATTTTTACTACCCTGCCCACCCCACTCATCAACATGGAGACACTGTACTATTTGCGACAACATATGGACATCCACTATTAGGGAGTAATTTATTTATTTATTTGAGTTTAGCCCACACTTCCGGAAGCCAGGGTTACCCCGTGTCGGAAATTAGAGGGTAATACAGTGCCTCGTGGATACTGTTATTGCCCCGGCACTAGTCCCCTGTGGTATGGACCGTTACAGGTGTAATCTTAATTATTATTTTTTTCATTTTTTTGTCTCAAAAACATAGCTTTTGGCCCTGGTGGAACGAGCTCAACGTCATAAGCTATGTTTTTACGCAAAAATGAAAAAAAAAAAGATTTTCAAGAATTCTGTTTGGAAGTGTCGTCTGCCTTTCATGTTAGGTAAAGAGTTAACCCTTTACCTAACATAGCGGCCAAAAACGGCCAGGAAAATTGACCAAAATAAGCCTACTACAGGCTAAAACATCTTACAAATGTCTCGATAAAAACATATAAATATGGATATCATTAGAACCGGCTCGACGAGCCGGTTCTAATGATATCCATATTTGTATGTTTTTATGGAAAAATTGCGAGAATGTTTTTCAAAAAATGCCAAATTTAATTTATTTTTTAAAAAAGCAGTGTTAGGTGAAGGGTTAACTTAGGTCTAGTCCGATCCTTTGGCGTGGTCCAGACCCAATTTTCCTAGACGATTTTCGTAAATTTCCATATAAACTGGGAATGAGTTGAAGATTCTATCTAAAGCTCCATCCATAACCAGCCAACAGATGTCCGGACATATTGAGAAGCAAGATAGTTGGACAAAACGACCGCTTGACATTGATCGACCGGTCGTATCACAAAATGACTCCTGTACACAACCGACAAGGCCGACATTTTATGGAACAGGGCAGTAGTTGGTGTAATAATGCATCAAATACCACCATTGATGATTCTCCGATTCCCTGGGTTTCTACTTTTCAGTTCTTGTTATGTGATATTGAAAGGCCGAAATCAAAGTAATGAGGAGAACAATCAAAGGCGGAATTTGATGCGTTGTTGCAACAACTACTGCATATTATAAGTTACAGGACATTCAGGTGGCGGATACGGTATCACATGAGGCGAGGTGAAAACAATATTGGACGAGGCGGTACGCCTCGTCCAATATTGTTTTTGCCGAGCCTCATATGATACCGTATCCGCCACCTGAACGTCCTGTAACGTATTTATTATGCCAGAGAAAACAAAAGAACAATCAAATTTGAACGCCGGCACATTTTCAAAACTGGTGCAAAACGCAATGTAAGTTGTATCAAACGTGCACAGTTGTCTCCCTGTTTGTGTATAATTCCCTTGACAACACAGACAACAGCGATAGACGCTTTTCTTCGTACTGTCACTTTGTCTTGAGTGTGCAGAAAATGTCCGAAACGTCCGATTTATAGAATTCGAACAAAATAAATGTATCTCGCATCTTTTCCTTCATAGCTGTGATTCATTTCTTACAATTTCATAATAGTGCAGTCGCTATTTATATTTTATCCATTTTCGAAGCGACGTTATCCATTTACCACAACAGAGACTACAGAATGAGCTCAACGAGAAAAAATGAAATTAATCTATTCCCGGGATACGACAATTTTTTTCTCAGTTTATTTATTCACACTATATATATTTTTATATTATAAAACGAGAGAAAATGAGACATATAGACACGGAGGGACGTTTGATTGTACTGCAATTTCTTCAATATGGATATAAAAGCACCGCGAGGTGAGGAAATTCCACGTCGAAACAAAATGGCGGTACTGACCTAATACGGGTTTCGTATTAGGTCACCTCGGGCTGCAGGTGACCCAATACGGCTCAGTACCGTCCCACTATGCGGGGGCTGTGATTGGCGAATTTCATTAGCTGGCATAATAATGTTCCGTATAGGGCTGCACGGTACATCGATAAACCGATATATACCGGTATTCAAACCAATATCGGTTGGAGACCGGTGTATTTACAAAAATATCGGTTTATCGTCATTATTTAATTACCCAGATGTCTTTAGTTTTTTTAACTGTAGCCACGAATGAATAATGTTATCCCTTTATCCAAGGAATGGCCTGCTTGTGCCCTCGTAATATACAAATTCAGCAGTTGAAAAAATAATTTTAAAAAAGTTCAACAAAACTATATCATGTGACCCCTCATTGGAACGAGCTCGTTGAGCACGTTCCAATAAGTGGTCACATGATATAGTTTTGTTGAAATCTTTGGGGAAAATCTCATAAACTAATTTTGAAAATAATAAATTTTGATATCGTTTGCTTTGGGTAAAGGTTTTTCGAATCGTATCAGCAAGGCATGCTAATTCGTTCCGACTGTGATGCCTGGAGTGTCGATTGTGGTACTTGTGTTCATATATCTGAACAGTTTTCGATATACCGGTATATCGCGATATTTTTTTGAATACCGATACCGGTATTCAATTTTGAATATCGTGCAGCCCTAGTTCTGTACAATGTGAATTCAGACATGGGAATTGGCTAGATATATTAGTTCATTCGACGTGGTATTGGCCAAAATGGGTTTAACCTGGAATGCTTTTTAAAAGTCATAATCGTCTCCGAACGAAAACAATGGCCTGACGTGATATTGGTCATATTATAACTGTGTTCAGAATTTTTTGTTCTCAAGAAAAGTCCAAACGTTGTAAGACAATTCACTCACTAACAGTATATAATAAAATACAAGCAAGCTTTATATCTACCGTGGACCTTCTTCGGGGTTAACACACGGCAAAGAAAAATGCAGAAAGCACACGTAATTGCACAAACACGATGGACATATAAGTATCCAAAGGAGCATTGGGGTTCTTCTAAAGTAATGGAAAGTTAACTTGAAAATTGGTGATAGGTTATTTTCGATGTTGTAAAAAATCTAAACAAAATAGTAATTTGTCTCATTATTGCTGTCCTCCGAATTTATGAACAATGCTTGGCTTCGCAGTTTTGAACACCCAAAAATAAAAAAAAAATGATAACATTTTTTTTTATATAGTTGACGCTATTTGTCACCAATTTGCAAGCTCAATTTCCAAGTACTTATATGGACGTTAAGCCATTTACACACTAGAGACGTTGCGAGCGACGGTATAATGTAACGAATTTTTCCTCTCTATTGACGCAGTATAATATCAGCAGTTCTCTCCTATTACTCACCCTTCCGCCCGTACAAAAACAGCGATGCTCTTGGACATTAAAGAGTGAGGGTACATTTCACATCGGGCGTCGGCCATTGCTATGCGTTGATCGTCCGTTCCATGTGCCCAGGGGGGCCAGAGAAGGAGTGTCCCATTATCTTAATAAGGGGTCCACCTCCATGAACATTTTTAAATTTAATACCCGCAACTCTTCAAAAAAGTGTTGTCTAGGAAAGGTTGTGCGAGTTACACACACTAACCCTTTACCTAACGAATCGATCGCATCCGGCCGCGTAATATGCAAATTGAGCAGTTGAAAAAATTAAATTTTTCAAAATATTTCAACAAAACCATATCATGTGACCCCTCATTGGAACGAACTCATTGAGCTCGTTCCAATGAGAGGTCACATGATATGGGTTTATTAAAAAAACTTTGAAAAATTAAAAAAAAATGATTTTTAAAATAATAAATTTTGACATCGTCTGCGTTGGGTAAAGGGTTAAAATGAGTTTAGTGCGGCAAGCAAGATGAGTGAATGTTCGCTGTGTTGGATATTCATGAAGATCAAGCCATTCCAGATCGTGAAGTTGTAGAGGAACTGTGTCCTCGTTCAGACAAAGGTAGAGAAACGGCGTTCTCCCACGCACCATCTGAAAAGTATCGAAGGGGCGCGGTGGCGTCGCGGTAACCGGTTCTCATCAGATCACCGAAGTTAAGCAACGTCGAGCGCGGTTAGAAGTTGGATGGGTGACCATTTCAGCGACTGATTCGTGCTCCCGCGTTGTGTCCTTGGGTAAGGCACTTAACCCCGATTGCCTACATGGGGGCACGATGACGCTGTGTACTAAGGCGTACTGCACGTCGATGGTGCGCATGTCTTCAACCAATCTAACCCTGCCTGTGCCGCGGTGCAGAGTTCAGAGTTACTACGTTGGAGAGCTGACAGCTGCTCGTCGTTGCTCGGTGGTTTTCTCCGGGTACTCCGGCTTCTTCCACCCGTAAAACTGTCACCGACATGATATGACTCTGGCTGTTAATGTGTCCTTAAGCCCCCCCAAAAAAAGAAAAAAAAAAAGAAAAGCATCGAGGCGTAAAAGTGACCGACGCAACGTGATCCTGGCTGCTGAAAGTGTCCTTACAACCTTAATACACAATAATTATAAGTAAACGTTTGATTAGGGTCACGTGGATAGCAAATTAAATTTCTGATCTGATCAAATCACAAATTGAATCAGACAAAGAATTCGAATCTCTAATCGAATCTCATTGTTCTTTAACCCTTTACCTAACGTAACGGCCAAAACCGCCCAGCGCGATTCTCAAAAATCGCCAATTAATTTTCATTATTTTTTTCATTTTTTGTCTCAAAAACATAGGTTATGACCCTCGTTGGAACGAGCTCGTCGAGCTCGTTCCAACGAGGGGTCATAACCTATGTTTTTGAGACAAAAAATGAAAAAAAATAGTTATTCAAGAATTATTTTTTCAAGTGTCGTCTGCTTTTCATGTTAGGTAAAGGGTTAAGTTGAAGATATTCCCCCCTCCTGCAACCGTAAATATTATCAGTTTCCACTCAAGTATGGTATTCGTCTTTTTTATCAAGTCAATCAAAAAAAGCAGAATGTTCCAGAACGGAATCGATGTAGTTTCGGTAGCGGAACTTTCTTGATCTCATTTTCTGTCATCAGGTTTCATGTACGGGAGACCCGAGGGTTGAAGAAGATTTATTAGGCTTTCCCAAACCCAGTTTGGGAAAGACTCTTGTTATTCTTCTTTTTCAAAATTTTTCTTTTCTATTTTTTTTTTTTTTCAATTTTTTTTTCCTCCTCGAATTTTGTCTGTTGAACTGCTCAAAAACAAGCTGTACGATTTTAACCAAATTTGGCATACTTATGTAATGTCATAAAATCTAGTGAAATGCGGTATCGTCATGTCTGTGAAAACGCGCATTTTCAAAATATTCTGCCAAAACCGTCAAAATTTCACCATTTTTCAAATGTCTCAAAATTGTTTACAGTTATTTAGGTCAAATTTCCACACATAATACACCACGAACACCACTCAAATCTTTCAACTTTAACCCCCATTGGCCAAAAAGTTGACCAACTTCAAGAGCAAATTTCTCTAATTACACGGTTGTTGTATCAATTATTTTGGTATGGATAGATGCAACAGTGATTGCGGAAGAAAGTTACTGTTTACTTTTTAAGCTCAGATTTAACCTTCAAGCATAATGAGGGCGGGAATAAGAGTACCGTTTGAAAATGCGATATAATTAGCCAACTTTGTTTGCTTTTTCTATTATTTTGGAAAGGGTTACAAACACCTTTCATGTGCGTATTCACAATTGACTACCAAACATATTTGCTGTTGTAAGTTTGGTTGTAAAGTTTAACCCTATCCCATTCTTGATGCATAAAAGTAGGTACCGTAAAAAAAAAATCCAATTTTTGCAGAATTTGGTTAGTTTAGGTGACAATTTACTCCATTTTTAATTGATTGAGCTCTGAATGTTTTTCATAGCTGCATGCAATAGTCACAGTATGACAAATTTTGTTCTATATGTTATTATTAAAAGTTTAACCCTTGGCAGATTTGAGACTTCCTATAAGGGTACTGTTGGAATAATTGTTATTTTCGCCAAAATTTACATGCAATTTCTCATCATTGGAGCCATATTTTCTTAAAACGTTTCCCGTGAGAAGATAGGACATTCATCCAAGAACAATTTTGCTGTTACATGTTTTATTCCAAGTTTTAACCCTCCCCAGTAGTCGTGCCTTGACATGGAGTACCCTCAACTTGTACATGTTCATTGAAATACCAAGATTCAAGATTTCGCCACGTCTCTTATCAGACACTCAGTCTGTGGTTGATCTTCACACATTTAGAGCATAATATGATACACTAAAATCACCACACAAATATTTTAAAATTAACCCCTATTGGCCACAAATGATAGTAATATAGCATTTTATCTTCGAGATTGACTAACTTCAAGTGCTAATTTCTCTAATTGCAATGTTGTTGTAACAATTATTTTTGCATGCATAGATGCTACAATGCTTGCAGAAGAAAGTTACTGTTTAGTTTTTAGTCTCATCTTTAACCCTCAGGCACATTGAGGGTAAGATTTCCATACGTAAATGCTAAAATTAGCTAACTTCGTTTACATTTTACTGTCATTTTGGAAAGGGTTAATTTTAGATACTTTGTTTTGCTATAGGTAGAGATGCTTAATGAACAAATCCGCTGATGTAAGTTATGCTTTGGGGTTTAACCCAACATATGCTTTGGCCACGTAAAGAATAGTATTGGCTGACAAAAATTGATTTTCAGGTTGATTGAAAGGTAGTTTTAGCAATTATTTTGGTATGGATAGATGTAACAATGATTGCAGAAGAAAGTTACTGTTTACTTTTTACTCTCAAGATTTAACCCCCAAGCAAAATGAGGGCGTGAATAAGAGAACCGTGAGAGAATGCCAAAAATAGCCAATTTTGGATGCTTTTTGTCTATCATTTTGGAAATGGATAATTTCAAGCACTTGCTTTGCTATATGTAGTCTACATTTTCACATTGGAAAGTTTGGAAAGTCCGTAATTTGTCCAACAAATTACAATTCTCTAGTTGGTCTTTAAGAGTGCATAGTCCTGCTCGCTATTCGTGACTTCAACATGGATATAAAGTCAAGTCCAGACAATCGTTGCTACTCATGCTGCCCATTTGAGAGTACTTCCACCCCAGACATTGATTACCGGTCCTATATCACCAGTAAAACAACGCTTGTTTACCACAATAAACAAGCACTGCTTCACCTCCCGGGGGGGGGGGGGGAGGGGGGGGGGGGTAGAAGAGATCAAGGGGAGACAAAGAGAAGCATTCGAAAAATTTCGAGTCAGCGCTAGTTGAATCGAATCGAATCTAACCACGGGTACAATTTCGAAACGAATCGAGTCGGAATCGAATTTCGAAGCTTCACAGGGCTAAGTTTGATACACGCTTATGAATGGGTTAATCGATATGGCACGAGTGCCAACGCGGAAGGATAAAATGAGAGGCCACAGGCCTCGAGTTTTATCCTTCCGCGGTGGCACAAGCGTCATATCGATTCACCCATTCACAGACATGTGTCTTTCTGTGTTTATTACACGCCTTCACGTCTATAAATACAATCATGAGAAGGGCACTCAGCAATTCATTTGACAACTATCAACAAAAACAACACATTTTATCACCAACCAAATTTTCAAGGGGAACCAGTGCTTCTATTTCCACCCCCGAGTTCTAATGTGTTCTATGTGCCGACTGGCACATAGAACACATTGGAACTCAGAGGACGATTTTCTGCTATCGCTAGCGATCCAAATTGTAATTGCGTTGCACGATTTGTAGAAAGTTCCAGTTAAATTCCGCTTCTATTTAAAAATATCCTTCCGCGATAGCCCAATTGCCATATCGATTAACCCATTCGCACGCGCGTATCGTTTTGTGTTTATTACACGCCTTTTATAAAAAACATTTTTTAGAAGGACACTCAGCAATTCATTTGACAACTATCAACAAAAAGAACACATTTTATCGCCAACGAAATTTTCGAGGAAAACCCGTGCTACTATTTCGTGCCCTGAGTTCCAATGTGTTCTATGCGCCTACTGGCACATAGAACACATTGGAACTCAGGGGACGATTTTTCTCTGTCGCTAGAGATTCAAATTGTAATTGCGGTGCACGATTTGTAGAACATTCTAGTGAAATTTCGCTTCTATTTAAAAATAGTCCTTCAACGATTTCCGTTCCAAACATATGTGCGGAACGGATTTTCATTTTCCGCATGGTTTACTGTTGCTGTAGATGTGGATTTCATAGAACAGGCGTGCAATAAATCTGAAAAGCAGACCACTGGACCCTCCCATCTAATTTTGCCTTTGGAATCGACCCCCAGCCCCCCGAATAGCAAACGCCCAAGTGCACACAGCCACTCTGACTTTTCTTGCCTATCACCTTTGATCAACCAGGGTCGTTATTATGAAACCTTAATCCCTGCCAAGCATAGATTCTACAAAGAAACACAACTCGCTTTCAACGCTCATTCGCATTGTCTTCACCAATTCTATCTACCGAACAATACGAGGACGAAGATTTACAACCATATTCACACATTTTTTATTGGAAGTATTGAAGTGTTTTCTTATCGAAAGAAACAACGCTCCCATTACAAGTAACTTAGTCACGACGTTCAACTAGAACAAGGACCATAAACGACATAATAGGGGTATAATTCGATCACCTTGTAATGTACTAATTCAGACAATGCTAGTCTGATTATAAACGTCCAATATAACGGATAATTTCTTTATCAACCTCCTCACCGTGTGTCAAGTACCCATCGTTTATCAACTTGATGATACTTACAGCGACAGAATCGTGAACATCATAATTCCCCTAAAAAGGTACGAGATACTTATCTATAGTACGCAACACTGTCGCGTCTTCTTAACGCCACTCATGTTTGATTGAGCGGCTCGTGCCATTGTTCCGTCTTATCTTTTTGATAGTAGTCACGAGATTAGCTTATTTGTTGATTTTCATCACCCTTTAACCCTTTACCTAACGTGAAAAGCAGACGACACTTGCAAAAATAATTCTTGAATAACTAATTTTTTTCATTTTTTGTCTCAAAAACATAGGTTATTACCCCTCGTTGGAACGAGCTCGACGAGCTCGTTCCAACGAGGGGTCATAACCTATGTTTTTGAGACAAAAAATGAAAAAAATAGTGAAAATTAATTGGCGATTTTTGAGAATAGCGCTGGACGGTTTTTGCCGTTACGTTAGGTAAAGGGTTAAGGTTACACGAGCCCAAATGGTTCTAATTGGGGATAGCTGTGAAGTTCTCATGAATCCGGGTTTATTAAAAGGGCATTTTCAAACCTCACAAAATCAATGTCTGTAAGAGCCTATGGATGTGCGAGTTCCTTGTTTGAACCCAAAAGCCCGCGTTTGCTGTCCGTGATCACGGCGCGTTCAAATTACAGCACACAGATGGTTGCTCGATGAATTTTTGGGGTACACCAAAGAATATTTTCTATATTGAAGCTGCGCGTTGAAATATTAATTAGGCTACCCTCAAACAATAAATGTTTTCTCTTCCAATAGATGTTGCTGATCAGACACTGGACATTAGTAATGAAAAGGTTAACCCTTTACCCAAAGCAGACGATATCAAAATTTATTATTTTAAATATCATTTTTTGAAATTTTTCAAACAATTTCAACAAAACCATAGCATGTGACCCCTCGTTGGAACGAGCTCGTCGAGCTCGTTCCAACGAGGGGTCACATGATATGGTTCTGTTGAAATGTTTTGAAAAATAATACTTTTTCAACTGCTGAATTTGCATATTACGCGGGCTGATGCGGTCGATTCGTTGGGTAAAGGGTTAAGAATCTGTGGCGACGTCATGACAACAACATATGTATGAAGTCAAGTTTTTTCCTTCCCCAAACATGAAAAGCAGACAACACTTGCAAATAAAATTCTTGAATAACTCATTTTTCATTTTTTTGTCTCAAAACCATAGGTTATGACCCCTCGTTGGAACGAGCTCGTTCCAACAAGGGGTCATAACCTATGTTTTTGAGACAAAAAAAAAAGAAAAAATAATGAAAATTAATTGGCGATTTTTGAGAATAGCACTGACCGGTTTTGGCCGTTACGTTGGGTAAAGGGTTAACCAATAGTTTATACTTGTGATAGGAGTCGGTTACCGGGTCATATTTTATCAGTAAAGCAGAACTTGTTTACTACAGTAAACAAGAACTGCCCCACCCCCAGGATTTCCACGGTGTTCAAAGGGTAAAGAAGGGTTTGAAAATAATTTTCGCACTCATTTAATTTTACTCATTTCCTTTTTTTCAAATGGATTGTTGGTGATAAGGGCTTACATTCACAACCTAAAGCGGTAGGTGGTAGGCAATGTGGCCTGACCCGAAATTCACATGGTCTATGCATCTGGTGTTGTTTCCGTGGCTGGAAATTCTTTATTATATTTTTAGGGGATGTGTTTGCGAAAAATGAAAAAAATACAATAGACGTAAGTGTCAGTCTGTAGGGCCGTCTTCATGTTGGACTCTGAAGGCACGAACACACTAAATGCGAGGCGAGGGCCCAGCTCAGCGTTTCGGACCTTGTGACAAAGTACCAAATATCATATTTACATTTCATTTTCATTAAAGTTCTACAATGTGTGAAGCCACTAACGCGAGCCTATTTATTTATTTATTTATTTATTTATTTATTTATTTATTTATTTATTTATTTATTTATTTATTTATTTATTTATTTATTGGAATTTAAGGTCACATATATCTGCACAAAGGCTAATGGTGACCACAACTTGGAGTCTGATCCAGCCAATTGTTTATACCCATGTTGCCCTTGTAAAGGACTTTCGCACCAGGCATTGGTGACCGGGTCCTATTTTACCAGTAAAACAAAGCTTGTTTACCAGAGTAAACAATCACTGCTTCACTTCCAGGGTTCCCACGGGGAGCGGAGACAAATTGAGGCCACCAAAATCCAAAGCGGAGATTATAAAATGTTTTGGCCTTAGTGGCCCCCAGAAGCCCAAAGCACTCTACATTGTCTGAACCTTGTGGATGCTGCTTTAGCATATATTCAAAACATCCTAAATTCTACATCGCTAATTTACGATTTAAGGGAAGGGCAGATCTGTCTGTGGGGCGGGGGGGGGGGGGGGGGGGGGCTAATTCACATTCCACTCAAAGCACCACCAAAACGTGCTGTGTACATGTATAACGAAGCAAGTTCTTTCTTGCAAATCCAAAAAAATGTACCGTGAACATTTAAACCCAACGCAACTCTTTCACGAACAATACAAGTAACGTTCATTCAAACAAATATATACGCAGACACATCAAAAAAATATTTCCATCAACAGAAAATAAAATGGAAAAGCGGATAATGAGCGTAAAACGAATTATTTTAACACAATAACACAGATTCCTTTCATGTTTTATGGCCACAATGGATTGCCCTATTGAAGGATTTTCAAAAGCTGTGTTTGCATTCACCACAGATCTTTCTCTGAGAGGCGTGCACGTGCCACGCTCATTGTTTAGCCACTGTAGTCAAACACTTTGGGACGAGAAGTATTCATTTTTGAACTCTCAACGTTTGAGATCACCGAGTTCAAGAATACTTCAGACGATTTGGAACTGCATGTGTCGAATGAAATAATTTTTTTTTTCAATTTTAGTTTGTTTCGTTTATTTCCATATATTCGTGGGTACTAATGGTCAATTGTGCGTGAAGTTGGAAGAATTTGGTCTTCACGTGAAACTGACAATTATCGCAGCATCATACATTACTTCGAATCAGTAAAAATTGTCTTTAACCCTGAATGCCCAATACTGCCACAGATCGCCACTTTTATATTGTTTCGAAAAAGTTGCCCAAGTGTATTATTCTGCCCTGAGAACTCGACCGGTTGGCTGCATTTATCTTGACAATGTTTCTATATCATCGTTGGCTGCCTGTACAGGCAGCCAACAATGATGTACAAACACCGCAAAGACATCTGCAATTGTGGACATGCACAGAATAGTTATTATCTTAAAAATCAATCAGTGGCCCTAAGGGTTAAAACAGGGTGTCACAATAATAATGTCGATGATGTGATAGTGTGGAATAGTGAACAATCTGCGTGGGTATATATAATAATTGATTAAATTAACTGATTATCGTCGATCCAATTCATGGGGGCGTGGTGAGTCAGTGATTCCGGCGTTGGACTTCAAACCCAAAGGTCTACGGTTCGATCCCCGCTAGGTGCAACTGCGTTGTGTCCTTGGGCAAGGCACGTAATCACGATTGCTCACGTGGGGGTACGATGGCTCTGTATACTAAGGCTCTGTGTACTTGCCGTCATCCAATGCTAACACTGCTTGAGAGGAGTTGATTCGTTGAGAAGTCTGATAGTACTCTCTGCTGCTCGGTGATTCACCGGCTTCCCCACCCGTAAAACTGTCAGACCCAAGGTGACCTCGGCTGTCGAAAGATTCTTTAAACGCAGTAAATAAATAAATAAATAAATAAATAAATAAATAAATAAATAAATAAATAAATAAATAAATAAATAAATAAATAAATCCAATTCATAGTTTCCCAAAGATTATCAGTACTCAAGTCTCTGTTTGAAAAAAAACGACCTTTCTTTAGAACATTATCAAGGAGTGACAAAACCTAATGATTATAAAGGAGCGTATATCTTGGCAGGGTCGCACGGCTTTCAGCCGTACCGCTGTTATATTTAAGGAATAGTGCATGGCTTGGAGTTAACTACGCCCATATAGTGCCCAGTGAGGTGGTGTAGTTCCAGACGCGAAGCGGAGGGAACTACACCACCTCACTGGGCACTATATGGGCGTAGTCAACGACAAGACATGCACTAATCCTTATATTATATCGAACACCCATCAAGAAAAACATCTGTCCGATTTGTTAATCTATTACCAAGGTAACAGCCCTTCCAACAATAAACTCCTCCTGCTCATCATCGCCAAATCGATTGTAGTTTAAATCACAATTTGAAGCTGCCATTCTCGGTACGAAACGCTAACTTTTGATTATTGATATGAGCAGAAGACAAATTTTGAATCGGTCGCAAGGGTAAACAAAACATTTCCCCCAAACGCAACTCGCGAATGAAAGCTAAACTTTTCGAAATTTGCCAACGCAGTTTGATAATTTCCACACATTTGTCACACATATACATTACCGAATGGGTCAGTACGGGATACAAAACTCCAAAGATTCAAATGAATTCCATTATTTATTCTTTACTGCCCAAAACATACAATTGAATAGCGAAATAATATGAGCAGCGAAACAAACGATTTTTCATATCCGGACGCGTTCTCATGAAAGTTGTACCCAGGTATGGATCATTCTCTTCGAAACGAGATATGGATCATCGATATATAAGCGATACATTTTTCCACAATGATTTCTTTCCGGGTCGTTTTGTGGTTGTGGTGCCTCTGTGAATCGATATTTAAGTTTAGCCTGGTTAGTTTTATTCGCCCAGTATGAAAAGAAAACTGATATAGTAGTGTGCTAAAAATAGAAAACGTGTAGTGTCTGGGTGTAGTGCCTGGTCAGATCGATATTTAAGTTTAGCCTGATTAGTTTTATTCGCCCAGTATGAAAAGAAAACTGATATAGTAGTGTGCTAAAAATAGAAAACGTGTAGTGTCTGGGTGTAGTGCCTGGTCAGTTCTGTGGATGCAAACTACACGAAATAGGGGTGCAGCATTCGTCCAATCAGGAGCCTAGAAGGTCACGTGAGATATAATATATATATGTATACACAGGTCAACGAGAAATCAAACAATGGTGCATCTTTCTGCCAAAGGCTCCTCACACAGATCTGTCATACCGGAAAAGAAAATGTCGCATTGTGATTGGTCAATGGTAGAGATGTCTATCGCTATGATGGGTTTTTTGCCAGGGCACAAAACACGCGAACTTCTACGTTGTCAGATGAGATACATCACGCTTGAATGTTCTACTGAGAATACAACGATGTCCAAACATAAAGTAGGTAGTTTAACCCTTTACCTAACATGAAAAGCAGACGACACTTGCAAAAAAAATTCTTGAATAATTAATTTTTTTCATTTTTTGTCTCAAAAACATAGGTTATGACCCCTCGTTGGAACGAGCTCGTTCCAACGAGGGGTCATAACCTATGTTTTTGAGACAAAAAATGAAAATATTTTGAAAATTAATTGGCGATTTTTGAGAATAGCGCTGGCCGGTTTTGGCCGTTACGTTGGGTAAAGGGTTAAAAAAAAAAGAATTTGTTTCCAAAATATTTGAGTTAAAAAACGAAAAACATCTTAAATACTATTCACAAGAGTGACCTGATGACGGAGTTTTTCATTTTCACTGGGATGCGAGGAAGGAAGGCTAATATCATTTGGTCGACACTTGAACAATTTGAAATATATATATTGCTTGTTCTTATGTGATAAGGTACCTTTCCAGTGTGACAAATTTGTTATATATTTGGCAGGGCGCACAGCACCATGTGCCATGTCACAATTTCCTTGATAGTGGATTGATGCGTTACAGATAGAAGCATATACAGAAACCACACAAATAAACTTAAGACAAAGGGGAAAATACTACGTAATCAGTTAAACTTTTTGGAAGGAATAGCTGTAACAAGGTGTTAGTTGGAAATACTATTTTGGAGATGGTGGTATTACCATGTATAACTTTTGGAACGGATGTAATCTCTCTAAGCCAAACGGTAGTGAACAACTTGGAGATTCTACAAAATGATACGGTCCGGTAGATAACTGGATCAAGGAACGCAGAATAGGTCAGACTGGATGCCTGTTCGAGATAGAATAGATATGGTGAAATTATGCTTCCTGAATTACATGTACCTGGTAACCCTTCCAAATAGCAGATGGTGTAAGGCGACGTTAGCCATGTATGGAATATTAACATTCAGACAGGATGGATAAGGCAGGGGATGGAGCTAATTCAGAATTGCTTTTTTAAAACTGAAGATCTAGAAGGTAGACTGAAGCAGGGGAGTAGCTTTGTCAGGGGAAGGGTGCTCTAGGATTGCAATAGAAACTGGCGAGCTGGAGTCAGAGCAAAGAGGTTTTTAGACGGGTCATATAAAACAAATATGCGTCATCTTCTGAGGAGTACCTAGATTGATCGTTTGGGGTGGGTGGGGTCAGTGTTGTTCAAAGTAAGATTCAAGTCACTACAATTGAAGAGGAGGAACGGAAAATGCAAGGAAAGAACGTGCCAAATGTGGAACTCATGAGTAACGGAGACCATAGAACATTTAATTTTAGAATGCTCCAAATATTTGCCTAGTAGAACACGACTCCTTGAGAAACAAATGGAAGCCTGGGATGAACACATGAGGGATAAGTGGATGAGGAATTACATGACTGAAAGGGGCAATATTATAGTTAGGGACATCGAGGATGTGCCAATTGCGGGAATTATCAAATAGTTTTGACTGAATTCTGGGGGATTAGGCGGGAAAATGGAGGGAGAGATAACTCAGTGTGGGATTGGGTTGATGTGGGCCACCTCACTAGAGGACCGCGACAAATCATTGGAAGACCAAAGATTTATTATCATGTGTCAGATAAGGTGTGCACCATACGTAACTGGGCCGAAGATGAATATTTTTAGTCAATCGTACGAGTCAAGCACCGAGATAATTCTGTTTTAGTGTAAGGTGAGTCCTGCTTACTTTTTGTTAATTTTCAGCTGTTGTAAGCCGAGAAACACTTCTTATTATATCACAAAAACACAGCATTTCGAGGGTTTGACGAAAGTAAACTCGATCCAACGTTCCAGGTAAACGTTTTCTATGGACCAGCAGGCAGAAGACACATAACAACCAGCTATACTTAAAAAAGAGAGTGCGTTACGGTATTTTGTGCAACACTTCGGAATCGAAGTCAATAAAACATGAATCTCCTGACTTCCTAAGAAATAATTTGGAGTGAGTTAGAAAACATTTCCAGCATGCTACTTCAGTGATGTATGGATAGTGAAATCGAGTATGCCCACAAAGTAGCCACAAAGCCCCGACTTCGCGGGATGTGTTGATGGACATTCCTTCCGCCTGGCTAGCTTTAGTGCAAAGTGCAATAGCTATAATTATGGAACTGACATTAATAGCGTGTTGATGGATACTCTTTTAAAAAAAACAAGAGAAACAGGATGGGTCTCAGCAGTACCCCGAGAAGTGGAGCCGTGTTAGTTCACTGTGGTAAATCAGTTATGATTTACTACTACAATGTGTCCGGTAATCAACGCCTAGAGCATATGTCATATGTAGTGGGCTGCGCAGTATTACAAATGACTAAACTTGTCTCTTTCCAGGTTTGGCGGTCATGATAAATCTATAGATGTAGCAAATCTTCTTAACTGGTAGAGTGCTGGAAGCCCATATTTGGGCTTTATTCTGAAGTGTCGATACCACAACTTAAAGGCTTCATATTCAGTGGATGTTCTCCATATCACCTTTGAAGTGAAATTATTTTGTCTGGTAGGATTTGTCTTGTAACAATTTATGGGAGAGTGCCTGAAGGCACTCTCCCATAAATTGTAACAAGGCAAAGATGTGTGAACAAATTTTAATGACCAAAAATAATTCAGCACTCTACCAGTTAAACGTCACTAAATAAGTAAATCCAAATATTTGAAATGAATGTTTGAGTTCTTGACGTACAAATAAATAGGCCATACGTGAGGCATGTGTCTGTCAAATTGAAGCTGCTGTGCTTGTACACCGAGGTGGCTGAGAAATAGACGTTTAGGGTTTTAAAAGCTAGAACAGTATAGCATACACTGTATACAAATGTTTCCAGATGACCAATACGTCTGCAGAACTGTGGTTCAACAAACATTATCACTCTCTGACACTCCTGGCTAACACAAATACTTGCAGCAATGTCGTTTACGTGTGGGGAACATATAATTTGGCGGATCGAATAGTGTCCCTTCCTCCAACAATATGAGACCGGAGGCAGACAGCACTTATATAGGTATTAATTTCAAAACCTTGTGGCCTTTCATCGAAGCGTACCGACAGGTCCGAAAAGTAGCTGATGATTACCATTGTTAACTTAGAGCACTTGGGTCATCCGGCACGCTAAAACAACATAGTGGCAAGCTGCGTACTGCTGGCGATAGTGCATTTGGTTTGGTTTCTTCGGTGGCACGTGGTTGGTATGTGACCCAGAACTCTGTTATAAGACGGGTGTGTGTGTTCGTAGAGTGTGTACGATTGAAAAGAAGTACAAATAATTACCCAAGTGGACCCAACAATCACTCGAAATCACCAAATACGTCTTTATTTAGTTCGGATTCCAAACAAAACTCTTTATAACAGTAGCACGTAGTCCTATAGGACACTAAATAGTGCGAGGATGTGATTGGAAAGTTTGCTCGACTCCACTGGATAGGATTACTTTTGCTGGTTCGGATTCCCCAAGAATCCCCATATAATAGTAGCACGTAGTGTATGTATGTATGTATGTGTTGGGGTTTAACGACACTTTCGACAGTCAGGGTCTCCTCATGTCGGACAGTTTTACGGGTGGAGGAAGCCGGAGTACCCGAAGAGAACCACCGAGCAGTTGCCAGACTCCACAACGTACTAACTCCACACAAACAGGGTTAGCATTGGTTGAAGACAAGTGCACCATCGACGTGCAGTATGCTTTAGTACACAGCACCACCGTACCCGACGTGGGCAATCGGGATTAAGTGTCTTGCGAACGTACTGCTATAGGACTGAGCGGGTGTTGTTCTCTTGTACAATGGTACTTTTGCTGGATCAGATTCTTCCAGCATCCTCGGATTCTTCTTATCCCTGTCTCTATCCTGGCTACTCTCATTCTGGCGTTTGATCTGGTCCTCACATCTCCTTGCTGTATCTGGTTTCGACCTCTGACATTGATCAATCGGATCACCATATTCATCTAAACCCCGTCGATTACTATGTGTGCCATTATATGAGGCTATGAGGAAATCCATTAATGAGGTCTTCTAGTCCTTCATATCCTCAACCAAGTACTTGAGAATATGAGGTCGTGAGGAAATCCCTCAATGAGATATAATCTACCATTGCTCATATCCTCATATGAAGACAGTGGTGATTTGGGGACTATTGGGGACTGGTAAGGACTATTGTCTGTCTATGGTTGTAGAACACATTTTTGTCGCATGAGGCCATGAATGCTTTGAGCATATCCCTCAATGAGGTATAATCTAGTATCTCCCATATCCTCATCTTGGTATTTGGGGATTCTGAGAGCTAGTGGGGATTTTGGGGACTACTGGGGACTATAGGAGAATATCTTTTAGAGTATAGTTATGGTTCCTAATACCTGTTTGTTCCCTGCCTTCTAGACCACCCCAGGCGTTTCATGGCTCCTAGGCCACTATTGCTGACTTGTCCATAGTCAATATCATCTGTCCTATGGTCAGCGTCCACTGTAGTCAACATTATTATAATTCTCTACCACCTTGCAGTCTTGTTCCATTACTGCCTTGTACAGTCAATATTGGTTTGCATTATTCAATCCTGTGCTACAGTGTCCCACCATTACTAACTTGTGATACTATTAGCCCCCCCCCCCACCCCACCCATTACCAATCATAACACTACCGTCGCTATGGGTAGTGCTGTACGGTATTCAAAACTGAATACCGGTATCGGTGTTCAAAAAAATACCGCGGTATACCGGTATATCGAAAACTGTTCAGATATATGAACACAAGTACCACAATCGAGACTCGAGGCATCACAGTCTGATCGAATTAGCCTGCCTTGACGATGAGGTTCGAAAAACCTTTACCCAAAGCTGACGATATCAAAATTTATTATTTTCAAAATTAGTTTATCAGATTATCCCCAGATTTCAACAAAACTATATCATGTGACCCCTCATTGGAACGAGCTCAACGAGCTCGTTCCAATGAGGGGTCACATGATATAGTTTTGTTGAAATTTTTGAAAAAATATTTTTTCAACTGCTGAATTTGTATATTACGAGGGCACAAGCAACCGATTCCTTGGATAAAGAGATAATATTATTCATTCGGGGCTACAGTTAAAAAACTCAAGACATCTTGAAAATTAAATTGTGGGTAAATAAATAATGACGATAAACCGATATTTTTGTAATTACACCGGTATTCAATCGATATTGGTTTGAATACTGGTATATATCGGTTTATCGATATATCGTGCAGCCCTAGCTATGGGTCCCGGTTTATAGCAATATCATACTTGTCTTTCACTAGTACTAACAGTCGAATACAATCTGCTTGCTAGAACGATTCTAATCTTACGTTAGCAAGTTAGCTATCGAGTAACTGCTCGAGAGAGTGACTCCGCGCACGACTCTATGACACATATCGGTAGTTGGTGACTGAAGACAGTGTTGATTGTGGGGCTATTGGGGACTGGTGGGGAATGGATGGGACCAGCTCTCCTAAAAGGGATTCTGGGAGTGGGGTTCCTATCCGACTCCGTGAAATGTGATATGGTATAAAACAGTCTATTGGAGACAGGAGGACTGAAGTAACTATTTACAGGCAAAGTAGAAGAGATAACATGCCATTGAAACAAATGATTACAAAGATTGTATGCAAGAAAAGTAAAATGCGCAGCGGATCGAGAAGGCTGGTGGGTTGGGGGGGGGGGGGAGACTACGCCATTCCCCAACTTATCTGTCAAACATGCTCGAAGTCTATCAACCCTGTAGAGCACTTAGGTCATCCGGCACGCTAAAACAACCTAGTGGCAAGCTGCGTTCTGCTGGCGATAGTGCATTTTCCATATGTGGTCCTAAACTGTGGAATCAACTTCCCCGTGATAGCTTTTAACCCTCTGCACACTGGTGTCAAAATATTAAAACTTCAACATGCAATTATTTCCCATAATGCAACTAGGAAATTAACCAATTCAATCTTGTTTGACAGAGCTCCATGAGCTCTGTCAAACAAGATCGATCTGGTTAAATTCCTAGTTGCATCATGGGAAAAATTAGCAGACTGAAATTTAGAGATTTCGACAACAGTGTGCAGGGGGTTAAATCAAAGATTACAACTTGTTTATTCCGCCAAGCTTTTATTGATCTTTTATAACTCTCTGTGTTTCTCTCAGATTTATTTTAATTCTTTTAGTGTGTTTTATGCATATGTCAGTGTCATGTTCAGCCGAAGAGCATTTTTAATGAAATTTTAGGCTAAATCAATTATTATTATTATTATTATTATTATTATTATTATTATTATTATTATTATTATTATTATTATTCCACATTTAAACTTCTGACGTTTGCCAAGGTGTAGGTGCATGCGAAGGTGTAAATAATTAGCTTCCAAAGTGATGATCCACTCTGAAGGCCCTAAATATAGTATAAAATTTATTTTCGAGCACAAGATTTTTAATTTTAACCCTTTACCTATCGTACCGTCAAAACCGGCCAGCGCTATTCTCAAAAATCGACAATTAATTTTCATTATTTTTTTCATTTTGTGTCTCAAAAACATAGGTTATGACCCCTCGTTGGAACGAGCTCGTATCGTACCGTCAAAACCGGCCAGCGCTATTCTCAAAAATCGACAATTAATTTTCATTATTTTTTTCATTTTTTGTCTCAAAAACATAGGTTATGACCCCTCGTTGGAACGAGCTCGTTGGCAATAGTACCGTCCATCATCTCCGAAATCCAGATTTGCCATCTTAAAGATGAACTATGGGATATCACTTGATATTTACAAAACAAGACACTGATATTTTCGTGTTCTTGATGTACATTTCATCAATACAGTTTTATTTTATTTTTAAAAGGGTGACGATTTTATTCGGAAAACATGTACTTCGCATTTTTACGGAAGCCCATTAGTGCCACTGGAAAACAATATCTTTGCGAATATTTGCAAACCATTGCGAATAATCGCAAAGATGTTTGCGAATATTCGCAAAGGTTTGCGAGTATTCGCAAAGGTTTGCGAATATTCGCAAATATATTTTTTTCACGTGGCACTAATGGGCTTCCGTATATCTTCGTGGACCATTAGTTTACAATGTTCGAGACGAATCAACTCACGATTTCTGATTTTGATTTTTGACTTTTGTGAAACAAACTGGCTTCGCCACATGTTTAATGCATTGTCATTATAAAAATACAATATTCTCGTCTTCATCAATGTAAATAATATGTCCGCCAGAAACTGGTCATATCTGTTTTGTTTTCACCAAAAATGACATTAAAAACAAAGTATTTATTTGTATATTTAATACGGTTTATTCTTTATTGCTTGCAAAAGTCTGTTTTTGATTAACAGGGGGGGGGGGGGGGGGAAGAATAAAAACTTGTAAAAACAGTTCACCCGGCTGGGCACTATATTCCCCAAACGAAGGCGTCGATGGCCCGATTCGGCGTTTAAAAAAATAATAATTACCCGGATAACTGCTGTAATCAGTATATATATGTGTGTGATTATGTATCTATATTGTTAAAAGATAAGTTGACTATGTTTTGAAAATCCAGTGAATTGGGGTCAGCTTCAGTCACTTTCGGTGTTTTGGAGGACCATCATCAAAATGTATATATAAACACGGAAGAACACCAAAATTAATCTTTCTATGGAAACAAAGCAAAGGTTTGGAAACTTTCTTTGATGCATGTCGGGGGGGGGGCGGTGGCTCAGTAGGTAGATGTGCAGGCTGCAAGCCGAGAGGTCTTCGGTTCGAATCCCACCCGCGGCAACCGCATTGTGTCATTGGACAAGCAAGCAGGGATATAAATTTTTTTGGGGATACCGAACAAAATGACAGGCACAAACTGACTCCTGGCGGACATTTAGAGACCCAGGCGGCCATTTTTTTAGCATCAGTTGCAAACAGTAATTTTCAGTATATTCAAATCAGTTTAATGAGAATTTACACATACCTTGAAAGGTTTATACCATATTATTGTTAAGTCAGTGTGACGACAGTACTTCAGTTAAAAACACTGCTTTCTGGTTGCTTTTGACAATTGTGGAAACGGAATTTCAAATCAAGGGGAAGCACTGCATGTTCGATGCGTTGCAGGAGTAATCCCCTGGGAAAGTGTCCATCTCCAAAATCATTGTTTTATGTTTTTGTTCTGCATTGAATTTTTATAACGTGGTTGTACGGAATTCGTAAATGATTGTCGTGTATTATGATGACGGGAAATAAACTGTTATGGATTTGTACTTTCCATGAACAAAAACAGAGGTGAGCGATAATTCACCCACCATTCCCACGCGTCACTGCCCACTTAACTATGAAAATCGCCCTCGGACAGAGTGACAGGCGTAAGCAAACGGCTGTCTGACAAACGCAAAACTGAGTCGAACTTTGTCCGTGACCGACCTTATATCCAGGCTTCTGGGCAAGACACTTCACCCCCATTGCACACGTGTGGCACGGTGACGCTGTATGCTGAGGCGTACTGCACGTCGATGGTGCACCTGTCTTCTAACCCTGCTTGTGTGGAGATAGTATGTTGGGGAGCAGACAGTTGCTCACCGTTGCTCGGTGGTTCTCTCTGAGTACTCCGGCTTCCTCCAACCGTAAAACTGTCGCAGTCATGATTAGCCATTGTACAGAAATATGTGACCTTAAACACCAATAAATAATACTAATGTCTTTTGTTGCTAGCTCAATCGATCTAATGGACTAGCATTGTTCTCTGACATTTGAGGTGACTTCAGCCATAGATGGGTTTGACGTGTTTTGCATCTGTGTGTTGTTCTCGCCAACTGCGGTAGCTGACTTTCGTGAATCACGGAAACACGTTCTTACTAGTTTAGTAATAGACATGCATACATTCGGGTTCTATACACTACAATTTTCATTTGGATATATAATATACCTGCATTACTCGAAGATTAGTCGGAATTCAGAAATCAAAATGACTTGCCCAGAATATGCTAGCGTTATTTGGATATAGCCCTATCGACACGGTGTAGCCCCACCCACTTTACATTTTTGTCCCTCTACACCTGAACGACAATACTTTCTATTTTCTCTTTAGCCCTCTGCCAAACGAAACGTCCATATATGGCCAGCGCTATTTATAAAAATCTCGGCATTCAAATTTTATTATCGTTTCATTTTTTTGTTTCAAAACATTAGCTTTTGACCCCCACTACGACGAGCTCAACGAGATCGTTCCAATGAGGGGTAACAAGATATTGCTTTCGAGACAAAAACGAAAATGTTTTGTCATTCAAGAACTTTCTTTTGCGAATGTCGTCTGCTATTCGGGTTGGGTGAAGTGTTAAAAAAATAAACCTCATTTTGATTCCCGAAACACAGAAGTATAGTGTTGGCTCCAAAGAGGGGACATGATCTTGAGTTTGGTGAAATGTAAATGAAAGCACGAGGAAAATATGTTAAGTGCGAATGTGGGTGATTTACGAGTAAACGCCACTCACATTATATACGTTTATGAAATATTAACACTGTTTTTTTCATTATGACCAGAACATAAATATAAAATCAAGTTTCGTCAATCATTTATAATTATGACTCCCAATGTAGAGAACATCCTGGCATTGGTTGCAGGATATGGGCGGATACAGGCGCCATCCCCGCCCTATTTTACTGTATTTGTTCACAATACCAGGGAACAAGGTATTATCCGCGATAATAAATGAACCTCCTCTACCGGAGGTAAAGGATACCCATGTGTTATAGCGGATAACACCACACCCTATTTATATGGGTATAGCTTCTGCGAGGGAGTCCCGTGTGCCGTTATACGTTGGCTTCTCTTTTTCAAAATTTGAATGTGCAAAGAAGCAGTCAGATGGCCACAATGACTTTCCATATTCCACAACCCACCTCGCTCCTCAGCCCCCGCCGACGAGTATGGTATACACTCTCTCGTGCTCGTCCCAAATCCCCGCTACGCGCGTCGGATGATATTTCGCTTCACGAACTATGACTGAAATGTGGCGCACCCAGCGTGGCGGGTAGCATACCAGTATGAAGAATGCGTCTCCCACAGAAAACAATCACTGCTTCGGCTCCACATGTCCCCGCGGGGAATCTTGAAATTACATTTATGAGTCCATGGCTTATATTTCGACGAGAATCCGTGAATCGATTCACGCAAAACTTCGCGCAACAAAACCAGCGTGAATCCATATAGAATTTCGCTACACCTCGATTCGCGAGAAAAAAATTGAGTCAATTTAACCCTTTACCTAACATAGTGGAGGCAAATTAACCAATACAAGACTAACATGACCTGAAATATCCTGACATTTTGTCAATAAAATTGGACAAATATTGCTGTCATTGGAACCGGCTCAATGAGCCGGTTCCAATGACATCAGTATTTATAAGCTTTTATTGGTAAATAAATGTTTATATTTTTAAAAATTCAGTTCATATTTTTACAATTAAACAGATGTGTTGGATAAAGGGTTCACGTGTGTTATCAGTATACAACATGGGTTCAACGGCGGTGATCTCATGAGATCATGGGACACTCATAACAGGCTTGGAGTCTCGCAACAATTTTCACGAGAATCCAAATGGATTCTTCCAAATTGTTCTTGCCGTTGATTTTGATATTATACCTTTTCAATGGAAAGTAAAAACGATGAAATCTGAGGCCGACCGAATGGACAAAAAGTCTCTTTTAGCCAGCATTTGGTGCCTTGCTGGAGCAAAGGTAAGGCTTCAGTGAGAGTCACAAGGTATTTTTAGATGAAAGAGTGTAGACTAATTGAAAATATCTAATCCACTTAATTTATTTTACTATTCGTTTGCGTCGCGAAATATATTCTTTTTTCAATTCCATAGCGAATGCTTTAAAACCAATCCACGTCTCATCACCAACGGCTTTGATATTACGCTCTGGTAATACAAATCCAACCGAGTCGTCTTTAGGGGGCAACTCTACCGTGTAGGAATATTTTACTCCAGCTCCACCTTTAGCATAGTCATCGGATCCTCCAGCAGCCGCGTCTGAAAATATACATGCACGACATGTTATTTATTTATTTATTTATTGCTGTTTCACCCTTTAGCTGTAGTGGTATCTTCCATGCCAGTTCAATGGCAGCAATTAGAAGAGTCCATATTCATTATTTATTTATTGATTTATTTATTGGTGTTTAAGGTCACATACTTTTGCACAATGGCTAACCATGACCACAACATGGAGATAAAGTCAAGGTAAGTCAATCGTTTATACCCCATGTTGCCTATTTTAGAGGACTCGCACCCCAAGCATTAGTGACTGGGTCCGATTTTACCCGTGAAAAAGAGCTTGTTTACCACAGTAAACAAGCACTGCTTCACTTCCCGGGGTTCCCGCGGGAGTCCATATTCATTAGTTGGGGTAAACCAATCAATATTTTCAACGTGCAGCCTCGGGGCTGCACGTTGAAAATATTGATTGGTCTACCCACACATTTACTGAACAGCCATCCTATTTAATGACGTTATGATGTATCATGTTGCTGGCTGGAAATGCGGCCGCTAGGGTTCAAAGGATTATGGTCATATATTTCTGCACAATGACTAATCGTGATAGTAATATGCAGATAAAGTCCTATTTAGTCAATCGTTTATACCCATGTTGCCCATTTTAGGGGACTTCCACCACAAGCATTGGTGACTGGGACCTATTTTACCAGTAAAACAGAGCTTCTTTACCGCAATTGCCAAGCATTATTCCACTTTCCAGGTTTCCGCGGTAGGAATGGCGTCTTAATTAGACATCTGGCTAATAACAAAATACAACAATCGCTCGGCGCTGTTCTGTGGTTCTCTCCAATTTCCTCCTCTCGTAAAACTGTTCGACACAATTTGATCCCGTTGAAAGTGTCGTAAACCTATTCCTCCCGGATACATGCATCTGTTAGAAGGAGAGAGTCAAAGCAGAGAAGGTTTCTCCACTCCGCAAAAATGTTTCTCAATGTTACTGACCGTACGTACCCCCTAACTAAACGGGACACTATCTTACCCTTTACCTTGTGCAACTGCGCAAAACAGCTGGCACTATTTACAAAAAAATAGTCGTTCAAATTTTACTATGTTTTTTTTTTTCAAATTTCTCTACCAATTGATAAATTATGATCCCTCATTGGAAATCGAGCTCGTTTCAATGAGGAGTCATAAGCTATGTTTTGGAGGCGAACAATGAAAAAAATGCTAGCGTCGTCTGCGATCCGATTTTGGTACAAAAGGTTAAGAAATATTACAGCCCCATCGGGCGGATTTGAAAAAAACGAGAGGATATTTTTTTTAATTTTTTTTTTTTTTTTTTTTTGGGGGGGGGGGGTGGTTGGGGGGGGGGGGGTATGATAGGTCATAGCTTTCGAATGCTCATTAACCACAGTTCAGTGGAAAATTAAACCCTTTCAGGTAAAAGTGTGGCAACCGCCTGAAATCGATTTCTCCGATCACGTGCCCATAATTTGTTACCGAACTGAGTTCGTTTCTGCCCAATTCGTTAGCAACTATTGGCGAACCAGCAATCACAATGTGTTTTGTCAATATCCAATGAATACTGACTTAGTAATAGAGAATCGGCCATTTCTATTATACTTGGTCACATATACACAACAACTGGTGTGATCTTTGTGGGGAACTCAACACATACAAAAAATGTAATCTGAAGGGACATGTTGTTGTTGATGATAGCGAGGAGAGTAAAATTAGGGTTTAATCGGGAGACGGGAATTGACGTCCCCATTTCCAGGAAATCATTATGAGAAAAAGAAACAATTCGTCTCTTGAGTTCCAATGTGTTCTATGTGCCTACTGGCACATAGAACACATTGGAACTCAGGGGACGAATTATCAGAATACAAATCGACACAACCTTCGTCTTTTTCGTTTCAAGTTAATGTAATTACGGTGCCATCCCCCCCCCCCCCCCTCCCATTTTAAGCGTCCCAAGTCCCATAATTCCCGCAAATGTCTGTTCTATCATTATAAAGGTGGGAAAGTCTCGGAGGTGACGAATGCTGACTGGCTCAGATTTAAGTGGTGAGTGAACTACAATTATTTATTCATTCGTAGGAGTTTAACCCTTTACCTAACATGAAAAGCAGACGACACTTGCAAAAAGAAAAAAAAAAAATAACTATTTGTTTTCATTTTTGTCTCGAAAACATAGGTTATCACCCATCTTTTGGAACGAGTTCGACAAGCTAGTTCCAAAGAGGGGGTCATAACCTTTGTTTTTAAAAAAAAATTGAAAAAAATAATGAAAATTAATTGGCGATGTTTGTGAATAGCGCTGGCCGGTTTCGATCATTGAGTAAAGTGTTAAGGTCATTTATGGCTATATCACGTCAGCATCATAGGTATGAAGTCAAGTTTAACCAATCGTTTATACCTGTGCGTCCACTTTAGAGGAATTGCACTCCAGGCGTTGGTTTGGTGTCCAGTTCCAACAGTAAAGTAAAACTTGTTTAACACAGCAAACAAACACTGCTGCATATCCCGGGGTTCCCACAGAGATGTGAAACGCAATAAACCCTTAGAATATTGATTATCTGAGCCAGTATCCAAACCTTAATGTTCGCGTTATTGCTTTTAAACTGTGTTTCGTTTCTGAAGGCTGAATATTACCTTGTCTTTTAATTGCGGCTTTGTTCACCTGTGAGGTGGTATTTTCCAACTTCCAGTTATATTGCACATCCCGTGATTGAAGAGATGTATTTCTAATTAAAGCATTCGTACTGTCGTTTTGAAAATCACAGGATACCAGCTGACGCTCTCTTGGGAAGGGATTCAGGAGTACGACTCCCCCATAGTATAACAGTAATTTCACTATGATCGGAATCCTGAACCACAGGCTTTTCTTCAATAACATTCATTGGAAGTTATTCTAGACAAGTCTTGGCTGCCTCTATAGAGGCAGCCAAAACATGGCTACAAATCACTTATTTATGAATTCATTGGTCTTTAAGGTAACTTTCAGTAGTTATGGCTGTATCACGACCACAGCAAAAGTTGGAAGTCAAGTTTAGCCGATCATTTATATCTATGTTGCACTCTTTAGAGGATATCCTCCCCAGGAAATTGTGACGGGGTCCTATTTTACTGGTAAAGTAGAACTTGTTTACCACGGCAAACAAGCACTGCTCCGACTACTGGGGTTTCCATGGCAGACCCTTAAGGGTTGAAATACACTTGATAGTTTCCTTTAAATTTACTGTGCGAACACGATTTTAGAATATCTCAGTTTATTGGGATTCTCTAGGTGGGCGTTTACCCCTCCCCTTCTTTTCAAATTGGGCGGGTAATAGAGAACGGGGGCGATCACCCGCCGTAAACAGAGAGGCAGGAATCAATCTCCTCTCTCACTGTGAAGTCAGATCTACCAGAAACTGGAAGTTTCCTGTATCCAAGGGATTGATTCCCGGTTTCTTGATAACCAGACGAATACTTAACCAGAGTAGGGGCCGCGGCGGCTCGGTGGTTACGGCATTGGACTTCAGACTGCTAGATTCACGGTTCGAGCCCCACCAGTGGTAACTGCGTTGTCTCATGGGGAAAGGCACTTAATCCCGTTTGCCAACGTCCGGACATGGTGGCACTGTGTACTAAGGCGTACTACACGTCGATGATGCACTTGTCTTCAACCAACGCTAACCCTTTTTGTGGGGAGTTAGTACGTCGGGGAGTCTGGCAGTTGCTCGGCGCTACTCTTTGGTTCTCTCCGGGTACTTCGTCTTCCTCCACCCGCAAAACTGTCCAACACGAGGAGACACCGGTTGTCGAATGTATCGTTAACCCTTTACCCAACGCAGACGATATCAAAATTTATTATTTTAAATATCATTTTTTTAAAGTTTTCAAAAAATTTCAACAAAACCATATCATGTGACCCCTCATTGGAACGAGCTCGACGAGCTCGTCCCAAAGAGGGGTCACATGATGCGATTTTGTAGAAATTGTTTTGAAAAACAGTATTTTTCAGCTGCTGAATTTGCATATCACGCGGATGGATGTGGTCGATTCGTTGGGTAAAGTTTTAAACTCCAATAAAACAATAAAACGTAACCAGAGTAAAATAAATGTACTTACATAGAACTCGCGTCGAAGAACCAACAGTGTAGTGAGTGTGATGTAGGACACTCAAAGCTCTTGTGGCTACTTCTGCTGCGTGACGCTAAACAAAATAGAAGAAAAAAAACAGCTCTAAGAACATCAATCGATATACTTCAATTCATTGGCGTGGGATACGTTAAAGGCCCTCTAAGTGCTCAAATAGTTTGTGTTTAAATTTCGGTGGCAGACCTTTAGATCCGTCTAATTTGGGCACAACGGCAAATATGGATGTGGCCTGCATGGTTGGAGAAAAAGCACCTTCTTCTTGGCGTCTATTTTAGGTTTTAGGTCCCCCGTCTTAACTCCTAGCACACTGGTAGTGCAAGAAAATTTTCTCCAATCACTCTGTTTATTTCTTGTTTAAATACAAATTTTACCAATTATATCTTGTTTGACAGAGCTCAGTGAGCTCTGTCAAACAAGGTACATTTGGTTAAATATTAAACTATTTTATGGGAAATATTTGACGCTGAAAACTTTGCCTTTTTGACATCATAGTGCAGAGAGTTAAAATGCTAGTTTACAACCCCTTGTTATAGGTCTTTGCCATTATCACTGGTTCCCTCCCACCACCCTTTCACGTATGTTTACTCGACTAACTCGAGAAGGCTTATTAGTTTCCCAGTGTCGAACCAAAGGTCTATTTCAAAGTAAATTACGCATGGCGTTTACTGAGAAATGCCACAAACATGAATATAACAGATCTCAAGCTTCAAGTACATGATCGTATGGAATTCGCCACAGAAAAGCAATCGGCGTCGACAGTGTCGTATATGACACTGTCGACGCTGATTGATTTTCTATGGAGAACTGTGTGCGTTTTTAAAAAAATATTTATCTCTTGCATTGTTTGCTTCGAAGGTAATCTCTAAGCTATATTGCAAGCATCAGGGGATCCTGGCCAATATATATTGCCGAAACACTGCAAAACTTGGGAAAAAGTTTCAAACTACGCATAATTTGGGCGCAATTATCTTAATTGGGCACAGCGTTTACCGTCGATAGTTGGAAAGAATTTGAAGGCCTGTTCGGTGGAGTAATAACGAAAGCAGTATCTCTCGCAATCGGATTGCGATAAGGATGTTTCTGGTTGCGACATATTTAAACACCCGTGAGACGAGATTTCATAAACAAAAATATTGAAAAATCAATAGCAATTTAAAAGAAACAAACTAAAATAGCAGCATCTGAGATGCAATGTTTTGATGTTTCATTTCTGACAGGTGAGATTAGAGACAGGCGAACTGACAGAGTGTTTCGACCTGATCACGATCGAGCCGCGATGAAGTCGAAATACTCTGAATTAGTCATCAGATAGTAGCATCTAAGTACTTAATTCTACGAATTGCACCTCGTAGAATTAAGTACTTAGATGCAACTATCTGATGACTAATTAAATAATTGAGTATTCTGTGTGTTCTGTACAGGCCTCGTATATACATAATAACTATATATATCATTCCCTTTTTGGGGTCTGTCGGTGGCCGAGTGGCGTGCGTGGTTCAGTATAGTTTCGCTAGGCGGTTGGTGCCGAAGGAAACTCTCTCGGCATGGATTCGAACCCCGCCACGCTATTGTTAACAAAACCAGCGTCTTTTCTTAATTCCATGGCATCCGGGAAACTTGAGAAAGACAAGTGTCGCTGATTTCCAAACGACATCGAAATTTTTTCATTGAAATCAAATGCAAGGGGAGTAACTCGAAACCGCTTTCAGTCGAATGTTACTGAAGAAGACAACACATGGCAATTTAACTTAAAAAATGTTGAAGAAAATTGTTTTCAACTATCCCATGAGAACGTCTGATCAACGTGTCACTAGATGTTATACCATTGTTTATTGGTATTTTTGTATCATAGCAGTGATCTTTCGTTTATCCGACTGTCTGGCCAACAAAATGCTTGGCGGCAGCAACATTCAAACTGCCGCGATGATCGTTTTTTGATGTAACTCCACACAGGAGGGTGGGGAAGAAGGGAGTAGGGATGTCGATAATGGGCTTTCCACAGTCCCCCACCAAAATAATAATAATAATAATAATAATAATAATAATAATAATAATAATAATAATAATAATAATAATAATAATAATAATAATTCTGTAGAACAATTTAGACTGGCAGGTCGTCCCCTGATTTCCAATGTGTTCTATGTGCCAACTGGCACATATAACGCATTGGAACTCAGAGGACGAAGTATCAATCACTGCGAGATTCATAACCTGCCAGTAGCAAGAGGGACATAGTTTTGGTTGTTCTTCACAATCACCTCAAAGCTTCGTTAGCCATACCCGGTCTTTGGCACTTAACGCCTTTCTTCTCCCGAAGAACGACATGATGATGTTGCAGATTAAGCTCTCAAGCCACCAGTCAAATCCGTCACAGAATTCGATGCTGTGGTGGCCTGGAACCAGTCTAGCCCTTAAATAGTCCATCGCCAACATTTTAGATTCAATTGTTTGGAATCCTTCAGTTGGTTCCCTTTTCCGACCAACTGAAATATTCCATACGATTGAATCTCAAAGTACCATAAACATTAATTTTATTTGAATAGACGCAACAAATGTTTCTCAACCGAGAAATGATTTGATAGAATCTTTAATGTCATTAAAACACTGTGAGACATGTTTGTAAACTATATACTTCTAAATGAAGACTGAGCACGACTGTGGTTTTGTGATTACGCCGCGTAGTTACACCTATTGTGTCAATATTTTATGTTTTCGAAGCGAATTCAAAACTAATTGATTGGAATATTTATAACTAGGGTATGGAAGAATATCTATATACCTTTGCGAGTAAAGAGACATCACATGCCATCAAAGGCAGACTATGGACAATCTTCACGCAAAGTGGTTAAACAAATAGCCTATAACAACGCCGGACTCCTTACGGAATTAGACTGCTGGCCTGAGAGCTTGATGGGAAGCCATTTCTTGGAAACTGGAGGAGGTGACAACCGTTACTTATTCCCAGTTCCTTATTCGACATTCGTTATCAACCGATAAAATCGGAATTTCCATTCGTCACACAGAGATAAAACCTTTGACGTTTACAGGTTTTTGGATAATTTGGGGCGGTTATTGGTAATTTTGAAGAGTTGTGTTCTTTGTTCAAGGAAGTTGGACAGTCTACTACAAACTGTGCCTTAGATTTCATTACCGGCATTTGTACATATATTAGCATTTTGCGTTATCTGTCCTTGTCAATAGCCAAGCCGTGGATATTATCCTCAGCATTGTAAGGAAAATTGGAAGTCCTTCATTCGTATATGCTCTTATCCAGCTATAAAAAACACACCCCAATTTTGCACAATCAGTTGGGTTACAAAATTAACCCAAATCAACTGGATTGAGTGAATATGAACCCAATTGGGTTCATATTCTCTCAATCCAGTTGATTTGGGTTAATTTGTACCCCAACTGATTTTAGAGTGTAAGGGTACAATTTTGTATGCATTTTTGCATTATAATAACAATTTATTTATATAGCGCTTTTCCCAGCGAAACGCTGCTCAAAAGCGCTGAAAACATAGGTGACGGTAACAATGGTATAATCAGCGGCCAAAGGCTGCTTGAAAGAGATAGGTTTTCAGAGCTTTCTTGAAGTGATCTGCATTTTGGGTTTTTCTAAGGTTCTGAGGGAGGGCGTTCCAGAGTGAGGGAGCTGCAAAAGTGAACGATCTCTTCCCTGCCGTTGATCGAATTCGAGGTACAACAAGGAGACTCTCAGAAGCTGATCTGAGATTCCTCGACGGTGTGTGTACTTTGATGACCTGCTTAAGGTAGATTGGTGCTTTGTCGCTATGTAAGATGTTATGTGTCACCGCCAAGACCTTATACTTAATGCGAGACTCAACTGGCAGCCAATGCAAAGATTTCAGGATTGGTGTAATGTGGTCATATTGTTTCGCACCGGTAATGATCTTAGCTGCTGTGTTTTGAATACGTTGAAGCAGGTACATTGATTTCAGAGGAAGGCCGAAATAGAGAGAGTTGCAATAGTCCAAACGGGACAGGACCAAAGACTGTATAACAGTTTTCAGAGTGTTTTGGTCAAGTAGCTTTCTGATTTTGTTGATGTTTCTTATTTGGAGGAAGCAGCTTTTGCTCACTTTTGTGATTTGGTTATGCAGATCAAAGCAATCATTAAAAGTGAAACCGAGGTTTAGGGCAGTTTTACTTGAGCTAACTGCGCTATCGCCTATTTTCAAGCAGCTAATTGGAACTTTGTCTTGCTGATGTTTGGCGCCTAACTGTACAAATTCTGTTTTATCATCATTTAATTTCAGAAAGTTTCTGTAGTAGTAACAGTAGTAGTAGTAATGTAGTAGTAGTAGTAGTAATGTAGTAGTAGTAGTAGTAGTAGTGGTAATAGTAATAGTAGTAATAGAAGTAGTAGTAGTAGTAGTAGTAGTAGTAAGTAGTAGCAGTAGCAGTAGTAGTAGTAGTAGTAGTAGTAGTAGTAGTATGTAGTAGTAGTAGTAGTAGTAGTAGTAATGTAGTAGTAGTAGTAGTAGTGGTAATAGTAATAGTAGTAATAGAAGTAGTAGTAGTAGTAGTAGTAGTAGTAGTAGTAGTAGTAGTAGTAAGTAGTAGCAGTAGTAGTAGTAGTAGTAGTAGTAGTAGTAGTAGTAGTAGTATGTAGTAGTAGTAGCAGTAGTAGTAGTAATGTAGTAGTAGTAGTAGTAGTGGCAATAGTAGTAGTCGTAATAGTAGTAGTAGTAAGTAGTAGTAATAGCAGTAGTAGTGGTAATGTTGTAGTAGTAGTAGTTGTGGTAATAGTAATAGTAGCAATAGTAGTGGTAGTAGTAGTAGTAGTAGTAGTAGTAGTAGTAGTAGTAGTAGTAGTAATAACAGTAGTAGTAGTATTAGTAGTAGTTGCAGTAGTAGTATAGTAGTAGTAGTAGTAGTAGTAGTAGTAGTAGTAGTAAGTAGTAGTAGTAGTAGTAGTAGTAGTAGTAGTGGTAGTAGCTAAGAGCAAAGCGAATCTCAGATTTCGGGTCGAATCGAATCCCAAATTGAATCAGCCAGAGTATTTCGAATCGAAACTAATATCGACAAAATGAATCTCACGGCTGTTCAGAGCAGCTTCTTCTCTCGTAAGTATCGCTCGTCTCCATTCAAATGTTGTATTCAACGGCGACACGGCAATCTAGGCAAGTCAATCAAAAAGCGGAATATCCCTGGATGGAATCAAACCCTATTGATTTATTCAAACCATTTATAGCGATAGGCCGAAAATACAATTCTCGAAAATACAATTGTAAAAGCATTATAGTATTGACCCGGGTAGGAGTTCAATTCAAGGGCAGATACTTTGTACATATTTGTCCTGTCAACTTAGATAATACCATCGCTATCCAAGCTAAAACACCAGCTACCTTCTATATAATACTTACGAGATCCCGGTAGTCGGATGGTAAGTCGGAAGTATATCCCCATGGGTACAGCCACATATCACCATATGAATGAAGAGTAAGGTAGGCTTTTATGGAGCTGCCGTGATATTTTACAAAGTTACCAACTGCTCGACTCTCTACTTCTGAGAATGGTCCAAGTCCAGAGTAAGTGTCTTCACATGGATTACTGCTACCTCCTATCCCTATACATAAATAATAAAATTCGAATAAAAGGCTTTGTTAGTGAACTTATTTAATTCTCAAGTTAGGGAGGGAGGGGGGGGGGGGGGAGTCGCATTCAACTCAACGTTCGTGCCTTCAACTAACACCCTAAAATCAGTTAGGTTTAAAATTAACCCATATCAATGGGTTCAGTGAATATGAACAAAATTGGGTTCGTATTCATTCAACCCAGTTCATTTGGGTTGAATCTTAACACAACTCATTTTAGAAAGTATCTGCAAGAAATAGCTACACAATACCCAAGTAGTTTGCCCATCAATTCTGAACCGTGTGAAAACAAGTAGCATCTTTTCCAAATCCATATCATGCTCGTGTAAACGAGGCTTATATGACGTCACCAACGTTTGCAGATTTTCCTGGCGATACTTATACAACCGCGAAGAAACTACTTTACACAGAAATTTTCGTGAATCCTATTCACCAAAATCGTCTGTAGAAAATCTGTATTTTTGAAAGCGATTCGCAATGAAGATGGTGTAAGGCCCGAAAGGGCTTTAGATATTATTACGAGATAACTTCTTCCACTTTTTGGATTGATGTGTTATATGGTTGATATAAATATCAGGGTTCACACACTTTTCTAAGGTAAAATATTATGACTTTTCCATGATTTTAAGTGATTTTTTTCAGAACTTGAACAGAATTTTGGGGAACAGATGCAGAAACGAAAGTGGATTTACTCAAGCATCCGTGTCACGAAAAAATACTGGATTATCCCAGATGCTTGAAAAGTTCCTTTAATTCTCACAACAACATTATACAGATTTGTAAGAATCAGTACAGTAACATGACTTACGCAGTTCGCACCGAATCGAATTTGCAATGTTTTGTGGTCGCGTGTTTGGCAAGTTTTGATAATATCGGTGTGGAACTTTCATGAGTTTTCCAGACAAGAAGCAAATTACCTCTATGTTTCCTGTACTTCAGCGCCTAGAAAAGTATTTTTCTATTTTCATGACATTAAAAGGTTTCCAGGACTCATTTAAGCCCTGAAAAAATTTATTTTTATTTACATTTCAGGCGTCGTCTTTATTTTTAATACCACTTTTGATATAATAAACGTATTACAAAAGGAGACAGTCTGGATAGCCATATATACAACGCCCAGTTCAATTCGCGGTTATAATAATCTACATATCATCCTGTCTAAAAAAGCGATGAAAGTGCATTAACACCGTCACCTGAAAATCACCTTAGTAGTATATCATGTGGTTTCCGTGCCCTATCACCCGGACAGCAGAAGTGACGTCATAGCACGTGACCCAGTGGCGCCATGTTGGGTTACATGGTAGCCCGCCTGAGCGGCCATGTTGTGACGTAATTACCATAGAGATACGTAGTGCTGGTGCGCATGCACAGCGAGTGTTGTTAGGGTGATACGTGTTGCCGTCGTCCAATTTGTACAATGGAGGCCACCATCTTAGTTTCTATGATGCAGGGTTACAGCGGTTGAAGACATGTGCACCATCGACGTGCAGTACGCCTTAGTAGGCAGCCGGGATAAAGTGCCTTGCCCAAGGACACAACGCGGGTCGTTCCGGATGGGGATCGAACTCGGCACCTCTATCATAGTCGCTGAAAGTGATTTGGAAAAAAAGAATATGCTCAACCAAATATTTCTTCAGAATAGTAGGCAAAAACAGAAAATCATAAATTCGCACCCTATAAACTAAAGTGTTTTAGGTCACCTTCTTCCTTATCATTCAGTTAATTGGATATCATAAACATTCTCGGATGATTACCCAATAAGAAAGCCAATGGTCACGGTGGAATAAGTCATAGATTACTGAAGGAAACAAAACTCACGATATGTAGACCACTTTTCATCTTGTTTGAAACATCTTTGTCAGACAGTACTTTCCCAGATGAATGGAAATAAGACTATGTGGTCCCAATTTTTAAGAAAGCTGACAAATGTGATTATAAACATTACCGGCCAATATCACTTCAATGTTGCACAGGGAAGGTTCTAAAAGAGTGGTTATCAAAAAAGTTCATGAATACTTCAGTACCAATAAGCATTTATATAAACCTCAATCAGGATTTCTGCCAGAGAACAGTACAGTTTTTCAGCTTATTGAGATATATCATAGCTTATGCTTTGCCATTGATAATACTATACAAACACGTGGTGTTTTGTTTTTTGCGACATCTCAAAAGCCTTTGATAGAGTGTGACATGCGGAGATTATTTTCAAATTAAAGACGTATGGTATATCTGGCAAACTTTCAGGTTGGCCCACTCACAGATAGGGAGCAACGCGTAAGAATAAAGGGTTGTGACTCGGAATATTGCCCAATTGAATCAGGAGTTCCACAGGGATCTCGCCTGGGTCCTTTCCATTTCCTTATTTATATTAATGGTATTGCTGATGCAATTGGGTCAATCATACGCCTGTTCGCAAATGATACTTGCCTCGTAGAAAATGGTAATGGGCCTTCTCTTAAACCATTACTAACTTGTGGCACTACTACAGCTCTTACTACATTAATACAATAGGGGCCCAGTTCATATCACTAGCATTCCACTACTCTTGCTCGAACAACTTTTCCATACCAAGTCCAAGTTTCCCTAATAAGCTCTCGAGCAGTTAATGAAAAGTCATTGCTCGAACGACTCGAATCACATGGAGAAAATAAGCTATCGAGAAACGGCTCTATAGCTCATTTGCTCAATGAGATTCGAGCCACAAGAGCATTTGCTCGGTAAGCGTGCCAGTCTTTTTAAAATATTCGATAAATTCTCGCCTTCAAATTAATTTATTTAATAGAATCGGGCGCTTTGCCGCGAACGATATATAAAACACGAGGATACTTTTGCGCAACGGAAATTGTGGTTTTGCTGCATGGTTAACCCTGCTGGTATACGGCCGTTTTGAAAAAAGGTAAGCCTCTTTCACACATTCACGAATTTGATCCCAAACTAGGGAGATCAATAGGCAGTCCGTCAAAATTCGGGGCAGCACGTCGCGGTTCTGGAGAAATCTTAGCCGTCAAAAACATTTCCGACCATGCTTGAAAATTTGAAATTTAGTCGCCGACTAAACAAAATAGTAGCAGTTCGTAAATTATTCGAAAGCTGATCGTAGCGGTTCGTAAACTTCGTAGGTGGTTCGCACCTCTACGGAATGAATAGCAGAGTCCAAGAATATGCCGAAGTCCTACGATTCACCCACGAATTTCTGCGAACTGGTAGGAACTCGTCACGATTTTGGATCCTTTCCAGAAAATAAAAACTTCATTCCACGATTTGCTTATGTTGTTGCTACGATTTGCTACTATTTTGCTACGAACCTTGCCGAACTGTCAGGATTTCAACTCAGGATTAGTCTCGAATTGCACCGATTCGGGAACGAACGACCAGGAACCACTACGATCCACTTACGATTCGTTACGCTCTACTAAGAACCGCTACGAATCTGCAATGAACTGCAATGAACAGCATTAGGGAGAGGGTCAGCTTCTGGCAGGCCAAATCCTTTGTAGTTGTAATTGGGTGGACACCTTAAGGCCACATGTTTCGCATCCAATGTGCCAACAGTAATGTGTAAATTCCATCTTGTTGGATAAAGATCAGCCACTTCCTTCCACTGTTAAGGTGTCCTTGGGAAAGAAAGGACTTCTTTTAAATATTCTGCTAGGATTGCCTCACAGGTTTCAGGAAAAATTTCACCGATTGTGTTGTGCGTCACCCTCACTCCACATTGCAGGCTCTATTGCCTGTAATTAAATAACGTAATGTTATGGCCAATCTCAATCCAGGTTTCAATGCCCTCCCCCAGAAAGTGTCATTTTTTTTTCAATTGTGGGGGCAACACTTCCAAAAGCTCTTTGAACATTTCAAGGTCCATTCTTAAAAAAAATCTTGAAGCTGGCGACATCCTCCCTGGCCAGTTCATTCACTAAGTGCTCATACAGGCCAAAAACAGGGCTTCTCAGGAGCCTTGGCTTTGTCCAAATAGATCTCGTCTTACGTCTCCTTTTTTTTTGAGGGGGGGGGGGGGTATGGGTGGGGGAGGGTCCACAAAATGTACGAAGCAGCATCAACTTCTGCATTTTCTCGCTCAATGGTACACTGCAATTGCAGCAATTCCTTGCCCAGCTTTACAACGGGATGTTCATAGTTTCTGCTGCCACAGGTATCCAAAACAGGGGTATCCAGTTCGTTGTTAGCAGGGTGAGCTGACAGGATATGAATGAAAAAGACGGAAACTGGGTTGCTTTTTATATGGTCTATGACCACAAATTCGCAGCAAGTCTTCACAAGTCGTACGAGTTTCGTGGGAAATCGTAGCAGTTCTTGGCAAGTCTTGACAATTCGTAGCAAATCATAAGGTGTCGTAGTACTTCGTAGGTCAATCGTGGCAGTTCATAGACAGTTCGTGATGGTTCGCCAGAGTTCGGCACAATTCGTAGCAGAGTCGTTCGTGATTCGTTAGTACAGCGTAACACTTCTTTTAGCTAATGCGTAGCCAATTCGTAGGTGGTCCACGCATGTGACGTCACAGAGTCAAGCGACCAAGAACAGTCAAGAATTTCCTTTTCGGACAGCTTGGAGCGTTCTCGCAAATAGTTCGTGAATGTGTGAAAAGGGCTTTAACAAGAATTATCGGCCTATCTTCTTACCTTAACACACTGAATCAATAAAATATTTTCCTAGAACTACAGTCCAACCAATATGCATATCGTCACTTTGAAGCATAAAGACGACAACTGCATTACAGTTGGCACTTTTGTGTTTTCGAGAGACAAACAGTTCCGGAGAATAATTTGAACTCGCTCTACGTCAAACTTACTGTAATCCCAATGGAAACCGAAATTTCTGTTTAAGTCTACCCCTTTGCAGTGTCCATACATCCAATGTTGGTAGTAAGGAGAATTTGATGGCAAGGGTGCTCTACTCTTTCTCCACATTCGACTCTGAAAAGAAACAAGTTCGGTATTTCATGTATTCAACAATCCCAACAAACTGCACACCTCAGCCCTCTTTTCCAGGTGATAATATCAACCTTTTTCAAAACACAATAACAGAAACATACTCTACACGATTATCGCCACTTTCTTCAGTTTGAATATAGCTCCTTCTGACGAGGATACTTAAGCTATGTTTCGTTAAAAAAGAATTTATTTCAGCTTATTTAGGCAAATATTATGAGATAAGTGTCAATGCCCATGAGCAATGACTATTGTGGCGTAGGTAGCCGTTTGCAGTGATGGTGGCGTGGTGGATTGCACTCAGAACGAATATTTTCAATAGAAAGTTTTGCTTCGCTCATTTCTACCGGAAATATTATTGTTTCGATCCCCATCGTAATATAATAATACAGTTCGTATTTGTTCATGACTCCAATAGGCAGTTTATACTCTGTAAATGATTACCTTTAAAATACGGTAAAAGTACCGCAATCTAGTTGTCGGTGCTTCAATCACAAAATATTACTGTGCGTATACCTTATCTAACTTCTTTTGTCAAAATCCGACCATTTTTGTGGTCGATCTTGTGTGAAAACAGATGAGCTTATACTGTGTTTTCCTTCATTACACGGCTCGCGGTGGGTCTGTGGTTATAGTGTAAACCAACGGTTCGATACTGGCTAGTGGTAAATGCGTTGAGTCCTTGAGCAAGATACTTAATCCCGAATGCCCATGTCGGGGACACGGTGACGCTGTGTAATAAGGCCTACTACACGTCGATAGTACACTTACCTTCAACCACTGTTAACTCTGCTTGTGCACAGTTAGTATGTTGGAGAGTCTGACAGATGTTCACCGCTGCTTGTGATTGTCTCCGGGTACCTCTGATTTCCCCCACAAGTAAATCTGTCTGACACGCTGTTACCTTGACTATTGAAAGTAACGATAAACCCCAATAAAACAGTCAAACTTCATTACATGAGAAGGCTGTTGGTTTATTATATCGAGTAGACCATTTAATATATTTGATCTGCAGCCATATGGTATGGTATAAGAGGCCCTACACTAAACAATTCACTCTTCTAAAACAAGGCACACTTCGTCATGGGCGACGCCATTTTGCAAAAGCGGAACTTGAATAGTTGGAAGCGTTCGTTTTAAATAATATTGCTCCACTATATATGAGGACCCCGCTATTAGTGACAAACATTATCGTAAAAATTGCGATTCGGTACAATCGCCGTGGACTGGTCGTAAAACACGCCCGGGCAGTGATGTCCACGCATGCGTTTACCAGGTAATAAAAATTATCAGCAGCAGCAAAATTTTAAATAATGAAGCACCGGATTGTATCCGGTGCTTCATTAATTAAATTTTTGATGGTTATTCCTATAATTAAAGTTTGGAATCTAATATTATTGAGTTCGTGGAAATATTGCCCACCCGTGGAAAGTGACCAGTTCACGGTGGCCGTACTGTGGAAATAACAGCATCTGTTTTCAAGTACCTCTACCGAAAATTGGAACCGGTTAATTGTTTAACAGTGTATAGATTTGTCAGCGTTAGATAACTCACCCCACCACTTGTATATACAAAATATTTGGTGGTGTGATCGTTGGTGGTGGTGGGGGGGGGGGGGGGAGTGGGTGTACTTAATAGACTGCATTCTTGCAAAATAGTTAGAAGCTTAAAACTATGCTCAGCAACAAAAACTTGACTTACCGAGGTCCTGGAATATTCGTATCCGTCTGGATTAACAAGTGGAAGAATGTACCAGTCAAAATCAGCCAGTAGTGTCCTCACCTCTGGATCACTGTCACGGTTATATGCCAGCTTGTCAATAACATATAGAGCAGTAGCTGGGGCGATCCATTCTCGTGCATGTATCGTGGAATCAATGAATATAGCTGGCTTGCTGGCCCGTTTTCTTGTGGACGTAGAAAGCTAATAAAATAAAACAAACTTCGCATTATTCACGCACAGTGAACGAACATGGATAACACATATTGTTATGCGCTAAACGATAGATTATCGAAAAAATTGCGGAAAGATAGAAATCGTATTCCCCACTGTGAAGATATAGAAGTTTTCACTTTCACGGTATCAATCAAAATGGCGGCTTTCAGAGCATCACTTCAAGATGAATACGAGTCACATTATCACTAAAAATAATCACTTTGTTCTACAAACGTATAATGAAAAGAAAATCTAGTCTTTTTAAGTGGATACCTATCATTTCCAGTTCCAAGTATCGATCAAATCACTTTCGCGTATCAATGCGCATCAGCTGTTTACTTTCATTCATCAATTCAAGGCTGAAACGAGTGGAATTATCGATACGAATGATCAGCTTCTTATAAAAAGCGTATAATCAAAAGAAAATCTAGTGTTTTTGATTGGACACCGAAAATTATCTCATTCGTGAGCGAGACAAATGGTTATCTTCGCTCGCACAAGCGTTCGCGAAAAATAAACATTTGTCTCGGTCATTCATGAGATAATATTAGTTACACGGTGATTCAGCAGGGTGTACGGGACTGTACTACCCTTCTGAGATTTGTATTTCCTGAGGCTGAAAGCCGAAGGGAATACGAATCTCAGAAGGGTAGTACAGCCCCGTACTCCCTGCTGAAACACCATGTGGCGAATTTATTACCTTGCCCCTTCAGTGTGTCGAGTTTTGTTTTATAATATAATCCACAAACGGCATTCCAATGATGAAAACCCTGATTAAAAAAATTGAGAAACTCAAAGAAACTCTTTTCTTTCTTATTCAACAAGAACGCTAAAACTTCGGAAAGGAACAGTTGAAACCTAAAACAACTTGAAACTGTCAACCGGTAAACGTTTTATTAATATCCCTTCGTCAGAATGACAAGCAAAGCGTTTAAGAGACATTTTGACACGCATACGAAAGACTTTTATTTGATTTGGAGTTATTTCCCTTCAATTGAACTCAAACATTTGGGAGACTTCAGTTCAAGGACATTGGGAAATGACGCGTCGGTATTATTGTGGGACACAAGTTGATTATTAGCGTTTTATTCGATAGAGTGGTGAATTGTGCCTCTTGGAGAATGGGGACACTATATTCAACCCTGTACAAGTGCTTCAATAAGTTTCACGGAAGAGACAATTCATATTAGGAGATTGCATATTTTTCGAATCCGCAACGATCTGTAGTGTATAAACACCACAACAGAATCCTCATCTCGACAGTAAAGTCAGACGTTGAGGGTATATCCCTTTACACAACGTAACGGCCAAAACCGGCCAGCGCTATTCTCAAAAACAGCCAATTAATTTTCATTATTTTTTTCATTTTTTGTCTCAAAAACATAGGTTATGACCCCTCGTTGGAACGAGCTGGTCGAGCTCGTTCCAACGAAGGGTCATAACCTATGTTTTTGAGACAAAAAATGAAAAAAATCAGTTATTCAGGGAATTTATTTTGCAAGTGTCGTCTGCTTTCCATGTTACGTAAAGGGATATACAAGTTTTATTTCAAACGTTAGGAATATTCTCATGAAACAATATTATTCTCATTTGTTTGTGAGTCTAAATGATTATTATTACTGACGAAAATGTTTGAGGAATGAAATGGAAAAGTGTACAATAGAATGTCTGCACACACCGTTCAGATGTCACGTGATATTCTCATACACCCCGTTGAACTTCGTACACCCCGTTGTACCGCACTCGATGCATTGGTTACTGACCAATCAGGAAGCTTGCATAATTTTAAAAGAGTAATAATATCTGTCACACGGTGTTTCTGCAGGGTCCACGGGACTGTGTTATCCTTCTGAGATCCGTATTTCCTAAGGAAATACAAATCTCAGAAGGGTAGTACAGTCCCTTACACCCTGCTGAAAACCTGTGTGACGAACCTATTACCCTGCCCCTTCAGTGCGTCAAGGTTTGTCTAATTATATAATCCCCAAACGGTATTCCAGTGACGAAAACCTTGATAAAAGTAATAATTAGAAAGAACGTATCTTTCTTTATTTTTGAACAAGAACGATATAGGGTTATTTCTCTTCGATTCAACTCAAACATTTGGGAGACTTCAATTTAAGAGCATAGGGAAATGAAGCGTCCTTATTTCTGTGGAACATAAGTTGACTTTATAAGTGTTTTATTCGATACAATGTTGCATTGCGTGTCTTGGAGAATCGGACACACTATATTCAAACTTCTACAAGTGTTTTAATAAGTAGCACTGGAGAGAGAGTTCATATAATGAGATAGGTTGCATGTTTCTATGAAACCACAATGGATCTGTAGTGTAGAAACACCACAACAGAATCCCCGTCCTCGACAGTAAAGTATGACATTGGGTGTATGTACACATGTTTTATTTCAAGTTTTCGGAATATTCTCAGGAAACAATATTGTTCTCATTTTATTTGTGAGTCTGAATGTTTATTATTACGGACGAAATTGTTTGATGCGATGGATGAAAGGGAAATCTGCGAAGTGTACCATAGAATGCCTGTACATTGACCTCCTTTAGCTGTCACGTGGTATTCTCATACACCCCGTTGAACTTCGTACACCCTGTTGGAGTCAAATGTACCGTACTGGATGCATTGGTTACTGATCAATCAGGAAGCTCGTATCATTTTAGAATTGTAATAAAGGCGGTTATCCCACTCACGATGAAAGAAATATATATAAAGAATATATCCAAAGTGGCTTGGTGTACATTTGGTACACCAAGCTACTATGGGTATATTTTATTTATACCATGATCGTCAGATTATTAACAGTCGCTATTATTTTTTCTCGATTTTCTGAGCAGCAGCCGTACATACGTGCAAATTTGTTTTTTGTTTACATGAGTATCGGTGGGCGGCACTTCCGCTGTCAATGTTATCACCGAAACGAAATAGAAAAACAAACATGGCCTTTTTCCATTTTAATAACATAATAACATACTATTTCGAGATATGGATGCTTTATTAATATGAGACAATGCATGTTTGTTATTTTTTGGTATTTTATGGGGGTAAACGCATTTAAAAACGTAATAAATAATTGCCACTTTCATTTCACTCTTCGCGAGGCGACGTGCGATAAATTTGGACAAGTTTGCATTCAGGTCGACGTCACCAAAGGTCAACTTGGATGTAGTTCCACTATAGGTGTAAACTGTAACTATTTAAATCCCATTGCTGGCATGTTCACCACGGTTGGTGTATAAAGCTAAAATTTATGTCATAGGCTTTTCATATATAGTAGAATAGTTAATCATGGTATAAATTCCAATGAGCAATTAGAAATCATCAGCTTTTGTGTATTTTGGGGTCTGCTGGAGAATTGTTGATAAACGACATAACTTGTTATATATTGTTAACTCTTGTCAATAGTGTTTGGCATACGAGCATATTGTCGTCCCTTCGATAAGAGTGATTCGGGAAAAAAGAACTGAGATGTTAATCAAATTGTTTTTTGCTCTGGAACATTTGAATTTATTATAGGTGCGTTAAGTGTATGGACGATTTTGTTCCCTATGCATGCCTGTTGAACACAGCTTGTTGATGCATGCTCTATGTAGTTACCTATTCCAATGAGCAAACACGTCTGTTCTCTCGTAAAAACAAACTTCGGTAAGCATTCAGTCGAGATTCCATTTAAGATCTGTCATGAAATGTTTGAAGGTACTGCTCAATTCCCATTTTTTTATTATCACTGTAAACTGATATTTAAGTTTAATGTAAATTTAAAAAAACTTTTCCAGGGAATAATGAAATGATACTGCACTCCCAAATGTATGGAATTCATTGTGAATTGAAAGGACAAATTCCCTTGCAGCTGTAAAGAAGACCCGAGGGACAGGCGGACGGATCCGTAAGAATTTTCTTTTTTGCTACAAATAAACTTACGAAGAAAAGAATTACCACCCAAGGAAACGAAACTCGACTCACATACAATGGAAATCTCTTGTGTTAGGCCACACCTCCTGTCGCTTGATACTTTTTTATTGGCGTTTAAGGTTTTTAAATTTCTGTACAATGGCTAATCGTGACCACAGCATGGATATAAAGTCAAGTTTAGCCAATCGTTTATACCCGTGTTGCCCGTTTTAGAGGACTTCTACCCCAAGCATTGGTGACTGTATCCTATTTTACCAGTAAAACAGAGCCTGTTTACAACAGCAAAAAACACTGCTTCACCTTCCGGGGTGCCCACGGGATCCTACCGCAAGACGTTGTCAATATAAAACCAAACTGGCGGACGGTAGGACGGACTGACGTATATACTTTCTCGGCGATAGTGAATGCCACCGAAAGAGTACATATCAAATGTACTGCAGTGCAGCGGCGAGTTCCTGGACATTGGTAGGGGGTTGTTGGCGTTGTCGTAGGCGCCTGCCAAGCATATCCCAACGTGCTATATATGACGTGCTCGATTGGTGAGTGATGTCCTGCTCCTGGAGGAACTCTGTAGCCACACGGGTCATGTGTGCTCTTGCATTGTCAACTTGGAAAATGAATCGACGGCCGTGACGTCGCGCAAATGGCACTACATGAGCTGCTAACATGTTGTCACGGTAGTACTGCCTTGTGACATGCCCTTGGATGACATGTAATGCTGTTCTGCTTGCCATGGTTATGCCCCCACCCCCACCCCCCAACACCATAACCGATCCACCACCAAAACGACCGTGTTGCTCAACGGTTACGTCATGGTATTGTTCGTTTGTTCCGCCGCCACCACACTCTGTTTTGCCTGTCGTGGAAGTCGAGAGTGAACCTCGATTCATCGGAAAACATGACGTTGCTCCACCGACGATTGTCCCAGCGCTGTCGTGCTCCACACCAATTACACCTTGCAGCGATGTGACGTTCAGTCAAAAGTGGAATTATTCGAGGTCGTCGAGCGTACGAATTTCAGCTGTGTAGACGAATTCAGATCAACGCACATCTGTCACTCGGTACAGCTGCTGTCCAATTTCTGAGGCACTTTGGTGGCGGTTACGTAATGCTGTGGTTCGGATGAAACGATCCTGGTTAGCAGTTGTCGCCCTTGGGCGACCTCATCGACGTCTGTCATCTACATTGCCTGTCGGACGGTAGCGTTACCACAACCTGCTAATCATCGACTGAGTAGCGTTGAGAATTTGAGCCACTGCAGTCTGTCTGTTGCCAGCTTCCAAGATGCCAACGGAACGTAAACGTTCGTCACGTGTCAGTCAGTCTGTGCATACCTCAAAAGTTACATTTCGACCAGAAACTATTGATGAACGAGTTTATACCAAGAAAAGAACGATGAGACCACCGAAAAAGCCCGTCCAATACAAATGAAAATTTCAAAACGTACCCCACAGACATAAACGCGGCGCTCGTGCGAGAAACCTGCACGAAGGTTTCGGGGACCGGCGACATTCATGATCCACACTAAACTTGGTAGCATATTGATGTGTCCAATCACGCGTTTCCAATACCATTTTCCTAAAATATCAACATCAGTTTGGATATCTCCTACTTTTTTGAATAATATATAAACTGATTGAGGAGTGCTCGCTACAGTGGAGCAATATTTTTTTAATCAACCGCATACAACTAATTCATTCCTGCTTTTGCAAACTGGCCTCACCTATGACTTCAGGTGCCATGTTTAACTCTTTTGGCGCTGAATAATCTGAGAAACAGAATTTTTAGCGCCTAATATTCATCAGGAATTTTTCAAAAAATATAGGTTGTTAGACTAAAGCGTTATTATTTTAAAATATGTTCTAATGATCTCATTGACAGTTTTTGAAATGATTTTCTGTCTATATTTAAATGACACCTTTATATTTTCAAGGGACGCTATCGTTGTTCATGGATAGGACATAAATGGTGCATGAAGCATAGGAATACGTATGTTTGTTCAACTCTTTACCCAACGAATCGCCCGCATCCCCCCTCCCCCGCGTAATATGCAACTTCAGCAGTTGAATAAATATTATTTTTCAAAACAATTCATCAAAACCATATCATGTGACCCCTCGTTGGAACGAGCTCGTCGAGCTCGTTCCAACGAGGTGTCACAGGATATGGTTTTGTTGAAATTTTTTGAAAAATTTAAAAAAATTATATTTAAAATAATAAATTTTGATATCGTCTGCGTTGGGTAAAGGGGTAAAAGCACTTGGGAATGGACACACACAGTTGGCTAAAATGACTACTGCAGTACCTTTCCACGGTCTGCCGTCTGTCGACTTTAGTCGCCTGTCGCGCCAAAAGAGTTAAGAAGACTCAATATTGAAGGTAGAGTAATTAATATCTTTAACCTGCAGCCATACGGGTGCCATGCGGCTTCCATGCGGGTGTCATATGGGTGCCATACAGTTGCGTGTTAACCCTTTGAACACGAGAGATCGCTTTTCCGATCCAGAAATATGATACGTCATACTTTCATTAAGTAGGGTGGCTGCTGAGTTAAAGTGAAGGGTAGATGAATCAATATTTTCAACGTGCAGCTCTAAGACTGCACGTGGAAAATATTAATTGGTCTTCCTCCAAATAATAAAAATGGACTCTCCCAATTGCTTTCACTGAACTGACATGGAAGATATCACCAGGGTTCAAAAGGTTTAAGACATTAATTGGTCAACTCTGTATGACAAACCAATATCCTCCCCGTGTGATGAAGTGAAACGAAGTATCAGCTCCACCGTTTTTGCTCAAAAAGGTCAGCATTGCCAAAAGTAGTCACATACGGCAATTTCATCGCAATATATTACGCTACCAACCTGATTGCCATTACTTATATTGCATTTTTAAGGGTTTTTTTTTACAGTGCAAGGCCACGTCGTCTTAGAAGTGGATGAATTTATATACACTTTCAACCAAAGGTTTTGAAAGTATCACGGCCAATTAGTCGGACAGCCAGAGGGGGATAACCCTACAATGTCGGAAAGTAGAAGGGTCTTTTGGAGTCGTTGCTAGAGTAACCTTTTGCACTGAATCCGAATTTTAAAGATATCACTCTGACAACCTTGAGCAACTCGAGAAATTCAAGACTGTGTCCAAGATGGCCGTCAAAAAACATAATTTTCGTCAATTCGTTTATGTATCACAATGAAACTTAGACAACATATGTACCACAGCTAAATAGTGTGTCATATATAGAGCTGTAGGTTAACCGAAACCGAACCGAGGTTTTTAGTTTTTTTAAAAAACCGAAACCGAAACCGTCGACATCCCGTAATCTAAGGTTTTTCGTTTTTTATTAAATACTCTCTTGCAGCAGAAATTCACAGAATGTAGCCATCCCAGAGTAGTGAGAGTACCCAGACACTGCCAATGGCAGTGCCTGGGTACTCTCACTACTCTGGGATGGCTACATTCTGTGAATTTCCGACATTTCAGTTTAGTTGTGTTTGCAGCTTTCCTCAAGTTGCGTGTAGGTGTCAGACCTCGAAAAATGGCCAAGCACAATAAAAGTTCTGTATATTTAGGTAATTATTATATTGGCCTTCCTGATTCTTCATGTATTATAGCTTATTTCGGGCATTCATTGAGTTTTACTCAATTTCCCTACCATTCAGTTATGACTCCGGACATAAGAATGAGTTTTATTGAATTTTACTTGGCCTCATGAACAAACCGAAAACCGAACCGAACCGAACCGAGGTTTTTCTCCGCCTGAAAAACCAAAACCGAACAAGAAATTTAAAAACCTACAGCTCTAGTCATATATACAGTACGCGGAGCGTGTATTATCACTAAATCACCTGCAGAGTGGAGATTCCACCCGTGCAGTAATTGCAAATTTGTTGCAGAACATAAACATCACAAGCAAAGTTCCAGCCTATGGACCTCAATCGGTTGAAACATTGCTTGTGTTTTTGTCCATGTGTACAGAACTTGAAAGTGATACTTTGGGTGATAACTCCACTCCACGGGTGATTTAGTTACAATCCACTCTCCACGTACTGTAAAATACATGACTGACCAACCATGATCTAAGTCACAGGCAGAAGTTAACACATGGAATGAGCATGCGCATAACCCTTTTGAATCCAGGCCATAACTTTCTAATTGGAAGAGATATCACAATCAAACTAACACAATATACAGTTAAAACAAGAAGTCCTGTCACAAAATGCGCACAAACAGCACGCTGATCTGCGCGTTAATTTACGCGTTATGACCACAGTAAGGCTATCAAATTTTGCACATATGGCCTGTGCACAAGCAATGTTTCAGCCAATGGACCCCCGGGTAACCCGGAGGTCCATTGACAGAAACATTGCCTGTGTTTGCTATGAGTAACCAGGAGAACCTGCCATGTTTAGATGCTATTAGATATGGCAATTGCGCGCAATTCCTACGCGCAATTAAACCTAGATAAGTGCACAGTTCGTGACAGGACTTCTAGTTTTAACTGTAGGTACTTTCACTAGACTGCGTGGAACATTTAAAATTTACATCCCGCTCACAAAGTCCAAGGTCATAGACAGAAGTCCACACATGGAAAGAACAGACCCCCAAAGTCATGGTCACAGATGGAGGTCAACGCATGGAATGAGCATTCAAAAATTATTCATATCCAGCTGAAGACTTTTTAATGGAAGTAGCGGTCACAATAAAACTTACACATCAGATCGACTACAACTAAACGGTGTGCCGCATACAAAATTCAAAGTCAACCCGCCAAGGTCAAGTGTATGGTGAGGGTAACTTTTCCGTGTCGGGGCCACGACGTTTTAGTGGTACGAGATACCGGAATGGATCTTACACATCATATATACCACTACAAGATGGTGTGTTGCATGCAAAATTCACGATTGACCAAATGAGGCGAAGGTCAGATGGAAGTCAACACATCGAAGTAACATGCACATCAACTTTTGAGTGTCTGGGTCATAACCTTTGGGGCAAGGAGACATCACCCACTACTACCAGACAGTGTGTTATACAATATTCACGACTGAAGATCAAGGATGGAGATACAGGTCAATACATAGAATAAACATGCAGCATAACAACATTTTAGTGTCCACCCCTAACTATTTAGTGGATGGAGTTAATAACAATAAAACTTATACAGCATATGTACAGGAAGCTAGGTGGTGTGTCGCTTACGCACTTTCCCCTAAAAATATGCGACTTTAGGGCATGTAACGGAATACTGGGAAATTCTGGAGGCCATCTTGGATGCCATCTTAAATATCTTGAGTTGCTCATGTTTCACCGAGTGGCATTATTCAGATTCGTGCAAAACGTTTCCTTAAAACGAACGAACTTTTACTTCTCTACATTGCGTGGTTAGCCCCATAATGGCCATTTGTCTCCCGGACTAAATAGGCGAGACATAGACCTCCACCGTACTATCATTACATTACAGGAAAAGCATTTCGACCACGCCTTGGCTGGGTCACGATCTGGTCGAAATTCGGGACGTGACAACCGTTACTTATGGCCAGTTCCTAATTCGACTTTCGTTATCAACCTTTAAAATCGGTTGATAACGAATGTCGAATAAGGAACTGGGAATACGTATCGGTTATCACGTCAATTCGAAATTCTCTGTCCCCTTTCCTGTCACAACACTGTAGAATTAATCTCTCCGGCTATCAGTCTAATTCTTTAAGAAACTCGACGCTGTGATGGTTTGGTACCTCCTATTCCCCTTTCCGACCAACTGCCCTATTCCAGACGACTGACTCTAAAAATAAATACCGTCAAGATTCATTGTCTTTGAATCAACGCAAGAAATAGAGAACTGATTTGACCGAATATGCAACTTCAGCAGTTGAAAAAATATTATTTTTCAAAAAACTTCAACAAAACCATATCATGTGACCCCTCGTTGGAACGAGCTCGTCGAGCTCGTTCCAACGAGGGGTCACATGATATGGTTTTGTTGAAGTTTTTTGAAAAATTTAAAAAAATGATATTTAAAATAATAAATTTTGATATCGTCTGCGTTGGGTAAAGGGTTAAAAGCACTTGGGAATGGACACACACAGTTGGCTAAAATGACTACTGCAGTACCTTTCCACGGTATGCCGTCTGTCGACTTTAGTCGCCTGTCGCGCCAAAAGAGTTAAGAAGACTCAATGTTGAAGGTAGAGTAATTAACATCTTTAACCTGCAGCCATACGGGTATCATGCGGCTTCCATACGGGTGCCATATGGGTGCCATACAGTTGCGGGTTAACCCTTTGAACACGAGAGATCGCTTTGAACGATAGAGAACTGATTTGACCGAATTGTTGATGGCATTACCATTACAGTACAGTCGCCGTGGATTGGTCGTAATCCACAGGTGGGCTGTGATGTCCATTCATGCGTTTACCAGGTAATAAAATCATCAGCAGCAGAAATTTGTTGTACCTGGTGCTTTATTAATTAAATTTTTGATGTTTATTCCTATAATTAGGGTCTGGAATTTGATATTATTGCGTTCGTCGAAATATTGCCCACACGTGGAAAGTGACCAGTCTACGGCGGCTGCACTGTATGAATGAAGACTCGTCACAAATTTAGTTTGATGATTATTCTATGTGATTCCACCATGTCGATAACTCGATGATTTCAGGGTGAATTAAATACTTATTGATTGACATATCTATAAATGGAGCGCGAAGGAATATATGTATATTTCTGATCGGGGGAACATCACATTACTTCAACGGTAGGTCTGAGTGCAAACTCCATGAAAACTGGGTAAACAAACATGCCATAACAGCGTCGGATATCTTTCAGAATTAGACTGTTGGACTGGACGTTTGTTGAGGAATGTCACTGGTTGAAAACCAAACACGAGAACACTGCATATATTTGTCAAAATTCACTTCTGATTTCGCGGTAATATATTATGAAAGCTCGATCCACTGGTGCGGTCGGGTCGCGTTCTGATCCAGAAAGAATTCGCTTTTTCGACCACAGTCCTGCATACATTGACTAAAACTGATCAAAGGTTACCTTCAGAAGCCTTAGTGGTCTTCCCTCTGCTGAATGGCCAATAGTCGCTACTGTAGCTTGTGCCGCAGTCGCCGTTGACGCAACGTGGTTCAGGTAATCGAAAATCTGAAAATAAACAACTGCTGTTATTTATAAGATTAATAATTCATAATTCCGCAAACATCCTTTAATTCGCGGTGATTCAATGTCAATGATACAATACAATAACGAATTACAACCCAGACGTGAAGCGCACATATTAGGCCAGATAAACACAAACTGAACTCTCAAACAAAAAATGTCGGACCTCAACAGCTCCCGCTCTTATAGAAAACATGTCCCGTCCATGCACACTTCCACCTTTCATCAAACAGAAATCTGGCGCCGACTCCTAGAGAGTGGCCGCATTTTTTTTTTTTTTTTTTTTTTGGGGGGGGGGGGGGGTGGGGCGGAAAAGGAAAGGAGTGGTTCTTCAATAACGGCACGGACCTCTGATTTGATTCTTAGAAAACTCTTATTTTGAACTAATGGTAGAGTTTGTTTTAATCACGTGGAGAGAAGAAAAACTCTTTTCCAGTCTTCCCCAACTGTTTTTCGCTTGTACAATATAGATTCACAAATTCTTGCAAATAAAACTCTTGAATAACTATTTTTTTCTCATTTTTTGTCTTAAAAACATAGGTTATGACCCCTCATTGGAAGGAGCTCGACGAGATCGTTTCAAAGAGGGGTCATAACCTATGTTTTTGAGACAAAAAATGAAAAAAAAATAAAGAAAATTAATTGGCGATTTTTGAGAATAGCGCTGGCCGGTTTGGCCGTTACGTTGGGTGAAGGGTTACAAGAGACACAAGTTGCTTCTATACCCCAACTACACATAAGTCGAAAAGGGTAGGAATTTTGCAGATAACAAATCGAACACATTATGGTCAGCTAGAGTATAAATTGTCTGTAGAATGTGATGTCATATTGTACCTCATTTGTTGAATGATAACTCTCTAAATCAAATGAAGATATGGCTCGTTTCCCTCTTTCGTTAGGCTTGGGCTTCACTTCGTTGTCGATCAGCCTGAAAGAAAATGAAACGTGTTGCTGTTTGCCTCATTCTCATCCTCAAGAAATAGACTTCCAACAGTGATTAATGCATTTTGTCTCAATAACCTTATAACCTTACTATACCGAACAACATTCGTGATATACTAGAACACCGTTCCGCACCTGTTAGGATTTGATATTTTTGTACGCGTGTTCTATGTCGCACAAAATAATTTATTCGCTTCGTTGTGTCCACACTCAACGGACTATTTCTGAAACATTTCGCTCTAAAGAATATTGCTCGATAATTTTCCACATTCCCGAAAATTGGAAAATAAGACTAGAGGAGTTGGTGGGGTGATGAATCCCACGGCCTATCCCTCAACCAAACACAATGGACTGAAAGCAACAGGGCAAATACCTTCTCAATTCGAATAGAAAATTGAGTACAACGGTTTAGGATGTGATTAAAATTATTCCAATCTTCAAATTACTTTACGGCCGCAACCTGGTTGCTTCATGTGCACCAATTCCTCGTCTTGTTAACGCACACGAGCTGTGCTTTATTTCTGTCAACAAAAGGCGAATAAAAAAGCGCATCTAAACTTATTAGGACTTCCTGTTAGGGGAAATAGTCATGGGAGGTAATTTGGAAACGTGTATGAGATTTTCTCCTCACGAAGGTATTTTTGCTCGGAAAGTAAAATAGTTTAATTATTAACTTCTCCGTGTGCAGCTGTAGCATGACAATATGATACGTAGATACGGCAATAGGTTATAAGCAAACTGCAGGTAAAAATTACGTTTCAACCCAGGGCTGCAGCGTCATGATTCCACGAAGGTATGACCAGCAGTCCAGTGCAAGTCATCAGTATTGTTGTGTCTATTTTCATAGTATTCGCTGTAACATTAAACCCCGCCCCACCTCAGTTCTGCATGTACACGTGTCATTTATCAAATAATCTCTAAGTCACGCCTCAGACCTACCTGGGTTTGAGGCCTGGTGTGTGGGCTGGAAATTATTAGATTTTGCACTCTGCCCAATATTTTAGGAGCGCGAGAAAACAAAACATGTATCTCAGTTTCAATTAAGGTGCATGATAGGTGCGCACCTTTGGGCGATAGGGCACCTAAAACATGAAGCACTGCACAAGTTTGGTCGAAATTCACAGAAATGGCGAATGATATGAGATGATAAGTTTTTAGATCAAGTGGCAAGGCTATAACTCTAATACCAAAAAATGTGGGACCTCAACCTTGTTACTTCAAACACATAAGCTAATCATAGTTTCAGCGGATGCAAAGTGTGGACTTATATATAGCCTTGGCGTTAAAGGCTACATTTCTTGAAAACTCGAGAACCTTACAACAGTAGAATATCATGTAACCGTCCACTTCCCATTTGCGGTATCGCTTCTTGCATATCAAGTGACCCCATAGTCACGTGCCCCATTCGCGTCATGTTGGGTTTTCATGGTAGTCCGCGTGAGCAGCAATGTTGTGGTGATGTTGGAAACGGCCATCTTGGTTCCTATGCTACCCTAAAACCCAGGATGACTGCCTGTAGTAAACAAAATGGACGTCAGTAACTCCTGTCACCCAAACAACGCTAACAACGTGTGCTGCGCTTGCGCATTGACAACATTATCACAATTGTGATGGCATCACAACATGAACGCTAAGAACGGGTTACTATGAGAACCTTACATTACGTCACTGGGTCACGTGACTATGACGTCGCATTAGATCCCCAACTGAGGGTGAATGGTGCATGGCATAGTACTAATAACGGACAAGGTTCTAAATTTACACCTGGCAGATATCTCTTGCAATAACTTATTGCGTCCCGAGTTTTTCTCTGTCTTCTATAGATATTCTAAACACTAGTCCATACTTATCTGACCACGTGCCTCCGTCAAAAACGGGATCGCGTTTTCAAGAGCTGACACTGACGCTAGTCTTCCGCTTTTGCTATCAGCACTAATTACTGCTTCAGCACGGGTACACGGGAACTCAACATTCATGCCTATCATAGTTCCATGCAGTTTACCTTTACTAACGTACACACCGTGTACGTTAGTAAAGGTAAACTGCATAGAACTACTACACAGCTCTAGATATTTGCCTTACACCATGCAATTGTGTGTAGCAAATACAGATTTAGACCAACAGAGAGACATCGTGATTCCTTATATCCTCCAGTTTTGCATTTCTGTCAGGTTATAACTCACTTTGTAGGGCTATAAAGGAAAACGTTTCCGATCAGAATTTAAATAAGCCATTTCTTGATGCTGTCTGTATTCAGATATGATACAAATGATCCGTTCTGTCTTTCAGATTTATTCATTACTCTCTCGAGTGCAAAAAATAGATCCGTTTACCATATTGCAATTTGGTACCCAAAGTTTCACTCCCACTCGTTGGAGGGGGAGGGGGTAGTGGTTGTGTAAGCTCGGTGCATAGTAGGGAGTTCACCGGACTTTTTTCTGGCGCTGACGAGCATCAATTCTGGGACCCAATACAAGGGGCTGCGATCCCCCCTTCCCACCAAAAAGTGTTCTGCACTTGATATTGAAGTTCAAGCAGAACCATTTGAAGCAATCATTTTACATGCTTACCATCTTAAATATGAAATGATCAAATCATCCCTAGAGTGTACTAAGGAGCCACCTTCAATGATTTATCATTACTGATGACGCTTTATTCTACTCAAGGAGCGAAATGATCGCTGGTACGACTTTCTAATGTAATGTTTTCCACAAAGAATGTTTATGAATTATATTCGTCCACTGCGTTTGAATCTTTTCAATCAATATAACATGGGGGACAGAAAGAAGATTCGCAAAAACTCCCATGGAGAAAAGCCAAAACGATGGGAGGCCCACAAAGAGAAAACCCATCACAAAATGAGAGAGAATTCATATGCCGTGCTCCTCACATCGTTAACTAACAACGACCTAACAATTACCTCACCAATCATCCGATAATGGTAAAGGTTTGTCAACTTTTAATGGAGCCCATTAGCTCCTTCATCTGTTTTGGCGAAGTGTGTGTGTGTGTGTGGAGGGGTGGGGGGGGGCTGTAGCAGGCAACACGAAGGAAGATGTTCAAAACTGCTTCACAATCAATAAAGTGTTGCTTGAACCTCCTAAATGAAGGGTGGCCTTTGCCATGGGACGACTAAATATATGTTCATGTCAACGAAATGTTTAAACATTGTAACAAATGTGTGTTTTTTTTTTAATTGGTGCATGAGGTTACTTTATGCATCTTTGGCTATCTCGTGACCGAAACATAGGCATGCAGTCAAGTTTAGGGGAATCGTTTATATATAGGATATGCCTATAGTAGCTTGGTGTACCAAATGTTCACCACGAGTGGTGAAGTGGTGTTAACCGCGAACCTCCGGCGCGCGGTTAACACCACTTCACCACTAGTGGTGAACATTTGGTACGCCAAGCAACTTTGGGTATATTTTATTTATACCATGATCGTCAGATTATTAAAAGTCGCTATTATTTTTTCTCGATTTTACTAAACAGCAGACGTACATACGAGCGAATATGTTTTTGTTTACACGAGCATCGGTGGGCGGTACTTCTAACCTTGCCCGTTATTAGTACTATGCCATGCACCATTCACCCTCAGTTGGGGATCTAATGCGATGTCATAGTCACGTGACCCAGTGACGTAATGTAAGGTTCTCATAGTAACCCGTTCTCAGCATTCATGTTGTGATGTCATCACAATTGTGATAATGTTGTCAATGCGCAGGCGCAGCACACGTTGTTATCGTTGTTTGGGTGACAGGAGTTACTGACGTCCATTTTGTTTACCACAGGCAGTCATCCTGGTTTTTATGGTAGCATAGGAACCAAGATGGCCGTTTACAACATCGCCACAACATTGCTGCTCACGCGGACTACCACGAAAACCCAACATGACGCAAATGTGGCACGTGACTACGGGGTCACTTGATATGCAAGAAGCGATCCCGCAAATGGGAAGTGGACGGTTACATGATATTCTATGTATCGCCGAAACGAAATGAAAAAAAAGAAACTGACCCTTTTTCGTTTTAGTAACATAATAGCATACTATTTCGAGTTATGCATGCTTTATTAACATGAGAAAATGCATGTTTGTTAATTTTTGGCATCTTATGAGGTAAACCCATTTAAAAACGTACTAAATAATTAACACTTTCATTTCACTCTTCGCGAGGCGACCTGCGATAAATTTAGACAAGTTTGCATTCAGGTCGACGTCACCAAAGGTCAACGGGGATGTAGTTCTATTATAGGTGTAAATGTTTACTACCGAAATCCCATTACTGGAGTCTTTATCACGGTTGATGTGTGAAGCTAAAATTTATGTCATTGGCTTTTCATGTATAGTAGAATAGGTAATAATGGTATAAACAGATGTTGCCTACTTCATGGAACTTCCAGGTGTTAGTTTCGGGTCCTGTTTCACCAGTAAAATAGAAATGGTTTTTGCAGTACAAAAGCACTGTTCCACTTCCAGTGGTTTCCACAGAGACACAAATATAATATATATTCTCTAACCTGGTTTGATACCAAGAACTCAAGGATAAATGAAAGTCATAATAAAATAAATAACCAAACATTAATACCAATACACACCATTATACGTTATTGTGATGAATTGGCGATAGTATGGTCTGAGGTTTGCGGCTCGAACTTTATGTTCAGCCGAGACTCGGAGCGTTGAGGTTGAACATACGCCCCGAGCCGCAAACCTCAGACCATGTTACCGTCAATTCATCACAATAACGTATATTTTCCAATAAGACCATGCTCATAGCCCAAAACCCACTCAGTGAAATGAACAAGGCAACTTTTAGAAATAACAAGTTTAGTAAATAAACCTCTCGTGCACCCCACGAAGTCACTGGACAATAATCAATCAATCAGATAAAGTTCGCCGTCACTATAAGGTTTGGAGCTGCCAGGTCAAGAATGTTCTAGGAGCAACACACGATAATCACGAGTACCATGGGATACATATTTATGTTACATACAGATTATCACCACAGTGTGTGTCTCCGGGAATTCAGATCAAGTCGAGTTGTAGGAACAGAACGGTATTTCGACGAGCCCGTTAGGGCGAGTCGAAATGCGATTCTGTGCCTACGACGAGACTTGATCTGAATTCCCGGAGACACACACAGTGGTGATGATAAATTTATCTCACAATATTCACCACAAAATATGTTATAAAATTATATTAAGGGGAACTTTTTCATTTGCCTTATCTACGGAAAGACGCAAATTGAAAAATAGAATAGCGTTCATGGAACTCCATATTGAGGTCAGTGATGACGTTACACGTCAGAGAATATTAAGTCACTGGGATTCACTTTACTGAATACTGCTTGCGAAGTGGAGCAACTGTGTGTTTCGTCAACGTGAATTTGGTTGTAACCTTTGCAACAATTACTGGTGAATTAAATATCCCTCTTGGTGTAAAGGTTATTGAGGTGGAGATTTCCACATTTCATAGCGAAAGCTAATCCTTTAACTTCAAGAGAGAAGCCTCGACTCGAGCGTTCAGGAAGATCCCAATAATAGGCTACAAACTAGCCCAAGATGCCGAAAAGTTTGCATAATTTTTAACTATTCGTTGAGTTAACTTCCCCAGTGACATTTTTAGCATGCCGTGCATAATAAATACATTACCGGGCGTTTAGTCGGCAGACACACTGTCATATACGGTTCAGAGAAAACAATATTAGGTTCGGCTTCGCCTCACCTAATATTGTTTTCTCTGAAGGGAAAGACGCGAAGCGATCGAACAACGCTATTAATGCCGTTGTTTTGGCAACAGCAGAATCACGCGCTTGTACCAGGGGCCCTTGATACGGATTCGGAACAAGGGCCCAGATACATTAAACTTCAGTTGCGTAACAGTGCAAAAACGCCCCGATTGTGAGATAAAAACCTCGAACTATACCTCCGAGAGTTGATATCTATAAAGGTTATTGTTGTGAATTGACGTTAACGTGGCCCGAAGATTGCAAACATCAGACCACGTGACCGTCAATTCATCACAATAACGTATATGTTCCAAAAAGATCCTGCCTATAGCTCAAAGCCCACATCGTGAAATGAACAAGGCAACTTCTAACGATAAAAAGTATAGTAAATAAACCTCTCGTGTATTCCACGACGTCACTGGATGAATACTCAATAAATGAGATCAAGGTTGAGACCAGCCCATCTCAGTTCAACTCGTAAAGTGATTTGGAATTTTAACAACAATTCATTTGAAACCTCCAAGTGCACGTGTGAAAAATCTGTAAAAAAAGAGGCAGTTTGCAAGTCACACCATTGGTGAAATAATGGCGAAACGGGCAGCCTCAGTTCGAATATTTTGCGTTATGACGTCATACGGGACCATGTGCTACTGGAGCCGGTAACATGAAAAGCTCTCCTTCGATCAGGGGGCGTGGATTTTAGTCCTATTGGATCAATGGTAAATATTAGCGAACTAAGGTCATTATAAATATTATTTAATAATAACAGACGAATTGGTTTCGTATAATAATGAACATAAAGCATATTCTCCTCAGTAACACCTGATAACTGATCTGTATTAAATAATTTTGGGGTTTTCTCCATGTGTAGGCAATAGCCGCGATGCTTTTTTTTCATCCAGGGTTCATACACCAACTCATAAAACAATTCCTTGACGTACATTGATCTTTTTAATAAATTCCCCATGATTATTTCTTACACTTGATTGGAAGTAGTGAAAATGTCAATGCCTTGAAGACTACATTCATAACATAGAGTTCTCAACCCTTTGGTCTCTTGTGGTATCTTCAATGCCATTTCACTGGCAGCAATTAGAAGAGTCCATATTCATTATTTGGGGTAGGCAAATCAATATTTTCAACGTGCAGCCTCGGGGCTGCACTTAGAAAATATTGATTGGTCTACTCCACACATTTACTGAACCGCGACCCAATAATGATGACGCTATGACGTATCATGTTCCTGGCCGGAAAAACGGCCGCTAGGGTTCAAATGATTAATAGCAGATAAATTGTTAAGCTACACGACGTTTACGTTTTTCAGTTGTCAACATACATTTTATGACTTTTTGATAAAATTACGCAACTTTAATCCTCAAGGCCCTGAAGAATTTGATACAGAATAGAATAGAACTTTATGCAATAAGTTGTTGATGCACTCAGACAGTCTAAATTTTGTTAGTTAGCAGTTGATTATAGGCAAGTCTTAAATTCCTATATAGGCAGCCAAAGACTTGCCCATAAACAACTGCCAATGCACTTTGAACATAACATGCAATCTAACCCAAAGGCCGCATGTTGGGTATCTGGTTTGTGGTAGAAAAAAAGTGATTAAGGTCGGAATTAAATCTCTAAAGCTTTAACAACAAGCGACTTGCACACAATGAAGAATAAAGCTGAAACTTCGCACTTCGGAATTAATATTTTGAAATTCTATAACTTTTAACTTGTTTTTTAATGTTTCAGTAAGTAACCCTACCTTTTTCCAGATGTTTCAGGCCCAGATTTTAAAAACGAAAACTCCATGACTTTCCAGGATGTCTATGGCTCGTAGGAATCCAGTTCATGGGGGCGGAGAGGGGGGTTCTACGTATGAGGAGTTTTCTTCGATCACTCAGCGATGTACACCACTCACATCACTCACATCAGGGATACTGACAATTTCACAGAACTACTCACTTTTGTACATCTTTCACCAGCACCTTGAATGGTATCTTTAGATCTTTCAGGCTCTGTATGAATTTTTCCTGCAGCCATGGTTCCACTCTAATATGAAATGTGCTGTTCAAGTGATGTGGTATTTTCCAGAAATCGACCTGTAAAGGAACACAAAAATGATTTAGTCATCTTTGCATTTTAGGTGTCCATGAAATTCAGACCCCTTATTTGAATAAACGTTCATTATTTGCAGCATGCACGTGAAGGAATTCAGGAACAGATATCTGTGCAACACATTACATATATCTACCGTCAATAAAATTCAGTAAGTTGTTTTGTTCCTATACAAACTACCATTCTTCAGCATTTCAGGCCAGTCAATCTGATTGCTTAACCCTTTACCCAACGCAACGGCAAAAACCGGCCAGCGCTATTCTCCAAAATCTCCAATTAATTTTCATTATTTTTTCATTTTTTGTCTCAAAAACATAGGTTATGACCTCTCGTTGGAACGAGCTCGTCGAGCTCGTTCCAACGAGGGGTCATAACCTATGTTTGTGAGAAAAAATGAAAACAATTAGTTGTTCAAGAATTTTGTTTGCAAGTGTCGTCTGCTTTTCATGTTAGGTAAAGGGTTAACTATGTCAGGGAGCGCGGTGGCTCAATTGCTACGGTATTGGTCTCCCAAACGAGAGGTTCGTAGTTCGATTCCCACCATTGTGGACAGGACACTTAATCCCGAGTGCCCAAGTGGAGGTATGGTGGCGCTGTGTACTGGGGCGTATTGCACGTCTATGGTGCAATTCTCGTCAGCCAAATTAAATTGAATGCTGATCCTGCTTATGCGGAGTTAGTATGTTGGGGAGTCTGACAGTAACACACTTCTGCTCGGTGGTTCTCTCCGGGTACTTCGATCTCCTCCTCCCGTAAAACTCTCCGACAAGAGGTGACGCTAAACCCCAATAAAAATGTTTTGTCTCCACTTGTTATCTCCATTCCTTCCTTTTCACATCTCCTCGGCAATCCCATATCTCAGTTCACTTTTATAACTCTTGATCTCTTATCTCTCCAGTCTCTTCTTTCGCGGTATTTTTTTCTTTTATGTTGGTTCACAACATTCACTACCTCGCACTCTTAAGTTTCGGGCCGAATCGAGTCGAATTTCCAATGGAATTGAATCTCGAATCGAATCGAACCTCACGGCTCTCCAATCTGTAAATATAACAAAGTTATGACCCCACATTGGAACGAGCTCAACGAGCTCGTTCCAATGAGGGGTCACAATCTATCGGTTCCCTACAGAGAGTGGTGGCCGAGTGGATAAGTGCTCTGGTCTCTCATGCCAGAGGCCCCGGGATCGATCCCCAGTCGGGGAAAGTTCTCAAAGTGTCCGAACACTCTCTGTTAGCATCAATTGTAGGGTTGATGCTGTCACAGCGTACCGTCCTATCGGGTGGGCTCGTAAAATGGCTGTCCTCTGTGCGGAGAGAGACACACTCCGTGCAGGCTAAAGATCCCTTCGTAGTATTCGAGAAGAGCTTGGCCACGACGTTGCCGCTATGAAGGTCATCCCACACACCTACGCCACTGGGACAAGGCGGGTCGTTATTATAAGTTGCATAACTTGTTCGCCAATCCTTGTAAAACAAATAACATTAAATAAAAAAAAAATGTTTTCCCTACGGCCGTACATTTTGCAATTATCCACTCTTGTATTCAACAGCTATCGACTGTTTCGACAAGTCAACGAAAAACTGAATATTTAGGAACTGCAGCAATGTACCTTCGAAAGCGTTACCTCCTTGAACTATTCTTCTTTCACCAGAGGCCAATACTATAAAACTTACAATTGTATTTACTAGAATTGTATTTTTCTAGTTACGACTTTAAATGGGTTGAAATTAACCAACAGCATTTTCAAAGATGTGACAATTTGCCAGTATCCAAATTGCTATATCTTTTAAAATGCTAATGATTCATTTTAGTCAGTTATATTAATAAGTAGATAATACAATTCTAGAAAATAAAAGTGTACAAGTTTTATAGTATTGGCCCCTGATGTGATCGAAGGCCCTTCGCTCTGTTTCCTTGATAAGCGGGAGCAGCGTCGACAAGATGGCTAATTGGTTGTTGTGTGAGTCTGATTGGTGATGTTTTGTTCTTGTTTATTGTTTATTGGCGTTTAACGACACTTGCAACAGTGAGAGTCAAAGCGTGTTGAGGGTGGACGAAGCCGGAGAATCCGAGATAGCAACCGAGGAATTACTGTTGGACTCTCCAACTAACTGACGCAGCATGATTAGGATTAACATCGGTTGATGTCAAGTGTTTTTTTTTTATTATATGACTATGTAATTTCACCGCTAAATATCACTGCTGTTTGACGATATTTTCCTGGTCTCGGGAAAATCCACAGTGTGGAATCCCATTCCGTATAACGATAGTATGACGGACTATTTACGGATGCATTGCAGTTGACACCTTTTCCCTCTCAAGGGACGACGAAATTATCTGAATCCTGGATTCCGTTTGTCGCACTGCGACCTCTCTTTATTTCCAAGTCGGCGTGTTTTATCTTACTTCGAGAAAAAAACCCAAAACTCGAAGCCCTAAATATTCTGCTGCTTTCACGATTAGCCATTGTGCAGAAATATGTGAGATTAAACTCTAATAAATAAATTAATATTCTACTGCCTTCCCTAGTCCCTGAACTGAGCGTACTTTTGTAACACCTCCATTAGTACCCATCACAGCAATATGCGCCTATTCCATAAAGAAAGTAATTCAGTTTTTGTTCAACATTTTCCTTTTGATCTTGATCCAATGAAGGAGACAAAAGCTACGGTTTGGATGCAGTTGGAACCGTTTTTCCTCTCGAAGAACACTGTGTTACTCGTTGCCAAGTATTCCTCGGTTACACAAAATTATCAGGGGCTGTAACAGAGGTGTTATTCAATTCCGCTGGAGTTGTAGCTCGGGTAGTCTTTTTCACTCCAGATGGTTCCACTCAACCACTGTTCTTGTGAACAATGAGTTTCTGTGTTAGTCAGTTTCGCTGGTTTTACCACGCGATTTCTGCTGTTGTCGGTTATTGACCGCTCAACTGTGTTATTTGAGGTGTAGCTGGGCAGTCTGGTGACTCCGACTTGTCGCCCTTGCTTGCGGTGCGGGAGGAATTTGTCAGGTGGTTGCACTGGTATATCAATCCTTCGACCTTTTTCTTCACTTAGATGTGCTCGCGACTTAACTTGAGTCATGGGATCTTTGGCCAAATAGCATTATGATGGTGACACACCCTTTATCTCTTCACTTCCAGTCTCGTGTGATGAGACGAGCAGCCTGGTTATGGGTGCGTTCAATTTTGTCAATGCCCGTCTTTTGGTATGAATTCCAGATAACAGCGATCGTGTGATGAGACGAGCAGCCTGGTTATGGGTGCGTTCAATTTTGTCGATGCCCTTCTTTTGGTATGAATTCCAGATAGCAGCGCCGTATTCGAGGATGGATCTGATTTGGAGCAGGTAGGCGCTGCGTTTACGAATTACAGGGCAGTTTTTAAGGTTGTGTCTCAAGAAGCCGAGTGTGGACTTGGCTTTCTTTGTGATGTTGTTGATGTGGGTGTTCCACGTCATTCCTTCACTGAAGAATTGCGTCGTATTTTATTTATCAGAAATGTGGCGAATTTCCATCGTGGGTAGTTATCGTTTCGCTTTGAGACCTTGGATAACGAACAACATTTTATACTACATTTGTCAAGCTATGAGGTTATCTTTCCAGTCATCCAATTAGCTTTTATTCTATCTGATTTCCTTTGCGTTTATCGAAATGACAGCATGGTTTGGTTTTAACATGGGTCAAGCGTAACATAACAGCACCAGCTCAGTTTGACACTTTCTCTCCCCCCCCCCCCCCCCCACACGACAAGAGAATAACGTTTGCAAAAAGAATAGAAAGAAAAACAATCGTAACTACAATTTTCATTTGTTTTGCCTCCAAAACACACAGTGCTGTAATTACAGAAGTGGATAAAGAATTTCGACCGGATCGCGATTTCGCGATACGGTTAAAATTGCTTGTCCACTTTCTTCCCCACAATCCTGTCGCACCTCACCTATTTATTTATTTATTTATTTATTTATTTATTTATTTATTTATTTATTTATTTATTTATTTATTAGGGTTTAACGACACTCTAACAGCCAGGGTCATATCATGTCGGTGACAGTTTTACGGGTGATGGAAGGTGGAGTACCCGGAGAGAAGCACCGAGAGAGGACGAGCAGCTGCCAGCTCTCCAACATCATAACTCTGAACTCTGAACTATGCACAGGCTGGGGTAGATTGGTTGAAGACACGCGCATCATTGACGTGTAGTACGCCTTAGTACACAGCGCCATCGTGCCCCCATGTAGAAAATCGGGGTTAAGTGCCTTGCCCAAGGAATCAACCGCTGAAATGATCACCCATCCGACTACTAACCGCGCTCGACGTTGCTTAACTTCGGTGATCTGACGAGAACCGGTTACCGCGACCCCCCCCCCCCCCCCCAGACCTCACCTCACCTATCGAACAAACAGGTGAATGTTGAATCCGAGATGTCATTTCGTCTGCTTTTGCTTTCTTTCTTTATTTATTTATTGGGGTTTAACGACACTTTCGAAAGCTGTGGTCACCTCGTGTCGAACAGTTTTACAGGTGGAGAAAGCCGGAGTATCCGGAGACAACAACAGAGTAACGGCGAGCAACTGTCAGTCTCCCCAACGTACTAACTCCGTGCAAGCAGGGTTAGCATTGGTTGAAGAAAAGTGCACCATCGATGTGCAGCACACCTTAGACCACAGATCCCCCCAAGTGGGCAATCGGAATGAAATGCCTTACCAGAGGACACGACGCAGTTACCCCTGCCGGAGATCGAACAGTGAGCCGTTCGGTTTGAAGTTCAATGCCGTAACCACTAAGCCACCGCGCTCCCGTTCTTTTCTTGTGCGATCTTGCCTCGCTTAATTTTATTTATGAGATCTTGATTCATTGTGTTCCTGTGTCACGGTCTGATTGCGAGTTGATCGCAAATACCTCTTTTGCAACCACTGTACTGTAGCTTATAACCACTCCTTTCAAAGAGGGTCATACGCTAATAATTTGAGGCAACAATTGTAAAAGATGATTCAACATTGAATGGTGACGTTTGTGAACAGCCCTACCTGGGGGCAATGCTGTGAAACTTTTACAATTGTATTTTCTAGAATTGTGTTTCCCAGTTATGTCTTAAACTGGATTGAAATGAACCATTACGATTTTCAAAAGATATGGCAATTTGCCACTTGGCAAATTGCCACATCTTTTGAAAATCTTAATGGTTCATTTTATTCAGTTATCTCAATAGGTAGAAAATACAATTCTAGACAACACAATTGTAAACGTTTTATAGTATTGGCTCCTGATATGATTTATTTCTTTATTATATTTCTACAGCTTTTTCCTTTGTAAATAAAAACTATATCCTACTCCCCTGACCTCGAAAGTGTTATTCAACTCCCACGGCGATATCCTACTCCCAGTCATGACGGACTATTTTACTATCAATGACGTCAGCATGTTGGATTATTCCCCTTACGGCAAGTTACGCTGTTGCGAGTTTACGTCTGCTTTGTTTTCATACCGAGTGGTTCAGAAATGGCTGCATTTGCATCGAATGTGAAACTTCTAGATACGATAGATGACGAGTTTCTTTTGGAATTATTTCAACCTTATTCCACTGGGGAAGATGATGTTATTGGAGCAACCGGTAGTGACATTATTTCTTCAACCGAGGGCGCGTCAGTGGAATTTGGTCGATTCGAAATGATGGACGATAGCGAACTGACTGATTTCATTGTTCAAAATCAAAACAAAAATACGATGAAGAAAACTCTTTTGGATATCCGATTGTTCCAGCATTTTCTTAAAGCAAAGTACAGTTACACCGGAGAAATAGCGGACATTGACCCCAGTGATTTGTGCGATTACATTTCTCACTTTCTCGTATCAGTTCGGCGCAAGGATGGCAGGGAGTATGAACCTTCCACACTTAGAGCTTTGTATTCAAGTATCAGTCGTCACTTGAAAAATGCCAATTACAGCAAATGTATTATTTCAGACTCAAAATTTGCAAAGGCCAGAGAAGCCCTTAAAATAAAGCAGAAGCAGTTGAAATCGTTGGGCAAGGGTAATAAACCAAATGCTGCCGAAGAAATAACTGATACTGAAATTGATATGCTTTATGAGAAGAAAGTTTTGGGGCCGTACTCACCGAAATCTATATTGAACTCATTGTGGCTAACATTTACTATGCATTGTGGTATGCGTGGAGGGAAGGAGCAGTATGATCTGGTATGGGGAGACGTTAGCGTTGGTCAAGACGAAACAGGGCGAAAATATCTAGTAGTGGACGAGAGACACACAAAAACCCGCAACGGCGAAAATCCTCAAAATACGCGAACGATAAAACCAAAAGCATATGAAACTTCAGTGCCGGAAAGAAATCCAGTACGTATTTATGAATTGTACAGGGAGAAACGTCCATCGGGAATGCGAGAGCCAGGCTCTCCATTCTACATTTCAATTATGGCTGAAACGCAGAAACAAATCGATGAAAATTCTTATTTTGAAATGGGACAAAAATGGTTCAAAAACCAACGCCTGGGCATAAACCAAATCTACAAGTTCATGTCTAATATGAAAACTGACGGTGGGTTGCCTTCTAAAAAGCGATTGACAAATCATAGTTCTCGTAAGCATCTTATTCAGAAATTGGGTGACGCAGATGTTCCTCCAAACCACATTGTCCAAATATCGGGACATAAAAATATCAACAGTATAAACAACTACTCAAGAATAAATACTCACCAGGAAAGAAACATTTCATCTATTCTCTCAAATGAATCAACTTCGTGCGAATCGAATTTACAGATTCAGCCACAAATTCCGATAACAACTGTATCGAGTTTGTCAACGACGTCAACTTCAAGCCGTTCCCAAAGTACAACTGCACAATCGTCTATGAATGCCATAACTTCCAACCAACTATCGAGCACCTCAAATTCTATGATCCAACAACATCTTGGGAATATATTCGGAACGAGCACAATAAACAATCCGACCATAAACATTGTGATCAACCATTGCAGATGTTCCGCCTCAAAATCCTGCGATAACACTCAATCCACTTCGACAAATATTGTGCTTGATATTCCAACTGACAGCGAACAATAACTATGTACAGATCCACACAAAGTTATAAGAAGTTGAACATGACTACTCATTCAGGGTGATTGATTGAATTATTTCTTTAAAATGTGTTGATTTCCTTCATAAGTTCATATCTCACGTCATTTGAACTTCCATTTGAAAACGAGCGTCATTGCATTCCTTTCTGATGACGTCATATCAGTTCATTCATTCATGTTTTTGTGTTCATGCGCCGATTTTTCTAACCGTCAAAACAAATTGAGCGACCTTGGGAAACTGCTCTTGGATGACGCAAGAGGGGTATTTGTGTTGCAGATATTATCAGGGAAATATAATAAACACAATAGTTCACTGCTTGGAGTAACGTACGGTGTTTATTCTCTCGTGGGATGCGGGGATTATTTTCACTCGGCTAGCGCCTCGTGAAAATAACCTTCCGCATCCCACTCGAGAATAAACACCGTACGTTACTCCAAGCAGTGAACTATTGTCTATTTATTTACTGGGATTTAAGGTCACATACTTATGCACAATGGCTAATCGTGATGGTGATAGTTTTACGGGTGGGAGAATCCGGAGTACCCGAAGAGAACCACCGATCAGCGAGGAGTAACTGTCAGCTCCTCAACATTCTAACTCTGTTCAAGCACCATTCAAGCAGGGTTACAGCGGTTGAAGACATGTGCACCATCGACGTGCAGTATGTTTTAGTACACAGTGTCATCGTGCCCCCCCCCCCCCCCCCCCCCCCATGTAGGCAACCGGGATAAAGTGCCTTTCCCAAGGATACAACGCTGGTCGTCCCGGACGAGGATCGAACTCGGGACTTCTAGCATACAGTCCAACAGTCTACCACTGAGCCATCGCTCTCCCTTCTGATATAATGGCGGTATGTTAGATAAAAGGTTAATATTCAGAGGCGATATGGAAGGGGGGGGGTGGGGGGGGGGGTAATTATTTTGTTCATTGGAAACGTATTTTTTTAAGTCGGAGGAAGTAGAAAACAAATGTCTATGTTAAATTTATTGGTGTTTACCTCGGGATTTTTCATTTTATCGTGACATCAACACAACATGTAACCGAGACAAGCCTATCGGTTATAGCAACAGTTAAAACTCGAAGTTCTGTCATGAAATGCGCACAAATAGCACGTCGATCTGCGCGTTAATCTACGCGTTATGACCATAGTAAGGCTATCAAATTCTGTACATGTGGCCTGTGCACAAGCAATGTTTCAGCCAATGGACCTCCGGGCAACCCGGAGGTCCATTGGCAGAAACATTGCATGTGTTTGCTATGAGTAACCAGAAGAACCTGCCGTGCTTTGGATGCCATTCGATATGGCAATTGCGCGCAATTCCAACGCGCAATTAAGTCTGGATAAGAGCGCAGCTCGTGACGGGACTTCTAGTTTTAACTGCATGCTGTTCAAGTTAGAGGAACCTCTGTCCTAGCATGCTTTAAGGTCATCAGTCCAATTATGTTCGGAATTTGATGGAACCAGTCTTGGCTTAACTTGTCCATTGGCTACGTTTAGATTCGCTCGTGCCAAATATTTCAGTTGGTCGGAAAAGCGAACCCATTCCAGACTACTGAATAAAGATATACCACAAACATCCATTTTAATTGAATCGGCGCAAGAAATGTTGCTCAATTGAGACTTGATTTGACCGAATGCCAGCTGGCATTACTATTAGGACTGTAGACTAACCACAGCAACAATGGACTGGCCACTTTCCACGCGAGGAGAATATTTTCACGGACGCAATAATATTAAATCCCAAACAATAATTATAGGAATAATCATCAACAATTTAATCAATGAAGCAGGGGTAAAACCCTGTGCTTCATTAATAGAAATTTTGCTGATGATAATTTTTATTACCTGGTAAACGCATGCGTGGACATCACTGTCCAAGCGTGGATTTCGACCAGTCCACGGTGGCTGCACTGTAGTGTAAGATTACGCAGAGTAGTTCCGCCCAAGGTGTTAATATATTGATGTTTTCAAGGCGAATGCTATACTTATTGATTGGAGTATCTATAACTACAGTACGAACGCATATCTGTATATCTTTCTGATAAAAGGGACATCACATTTCATGACGGCAGTCTGTGCGAAAACGCCACGACAAATGGGTGAATAAACGGCACGTAACAGCTTCGGTTGTCTTGGAGAATTAGACTGGTGGTCGGAGAGCGTGACAGCCTATGTGGTGGCTACGATGCAATTATACCATTATAACACTACTAAATGAGATCTGCCGGTTAAACGAGACGTTCTGGCACCATCGTTTTGTCTCTATCCAGGGTTTTGAACATGATCAAACAGCTTGATTCAAATTTCATTTTGAGAATCAAGTCCTGTTTTTTATAATTTTTTAGCAATACATATTTGGCACACCTTGTAACGCGGAACAGACTAATCTCTCCACCTGAATCCCTAGGACGTTGAACTTCAATCAACATTTTTCATGGATACTATATGTCATCTAAGCATAATTACCTTATGACGGATCACTCGCAAATTATAAGTGCCGTTCTCTCAAAATTACGGTTCAATTGTATATTTTTCTCAGATCAAAATATTCACTCACAAATTGCTTCTGGACTATTTCGCGTGCGCAAAAATGCTATATATGTCATTCTATAGAATTAGTTATTCTGACATACCTTTGAAAAGTAGATCAAGTGTGTGTCTGTATCACAACAACGCTCACAAATTGAGAGAGCGAACAACTATATTCATTTTGTCAAATATGTTAACTTTATCCAGAGAATTGATTCAAACATGGTTTCATTTCTCTCCACGACCTTTAGAATGGTGCATACGAATTATAGGTTTTGCTCAAAGATTTGCAGACATTCACAGTTTCAGCTCAATATGCTTCTCACAGTATAGTCGCCGTGGACTGGTCGTAATCCAGTCGTTGGCGGTGGTGTCCACGCATGCATTTACCAGGTAATAAACATCGTCATCAGCAAAATTTTAATTAATGAAGCACCGGGTTGTACCCGGTGCTTCATTAATTAATTTTTTATGATTATTCTTATAATTAATATTTGGAATCTAATATTATTACGTCCGTGAAAATATTGCCCACCCTTGGAAAATGGCCAGTCCACGGCGCCTGTACTGTAAAGATCTTAATGATTTATCCAATCAGTTGAAGGAAAATACGTTGCATATTTGTCACAATTTGTCTTGTTCTGTTGTTGAACGCACTATTTATTTTATTTATTAAATTAGTTATTTATTTATTGGTGTTTGAGATCACATATTTCTGCACAGTGACTAATCGTGAATGCAACATGGAGATAAAGTTAAGTCCAGCCAATCGTTTAAATCCATGTTGCCCATTTTAGTGGCCTTCCACCCAAGGCATTGGTTACAACAGGGGCCTATTTAACCAGTAATGTGGAGCTTGTTTACCACATTAAACAAGAACTGCTTCCCTTCCCTGGGTTCTCAAGGGGCAGCCGAAAGCACACTAAATTCTAAATAAATACCACTATCCTGTCGTCTCCGATGTTTCATGTGAGCAAGGCAGTTTAGAGGGCGGGGAAGCCTTGGTAATAGCAGCGGGGCACGGGAGCCCGGCGATCTGAGACGGGTCTGACACCGACTTAGCGGGACGAGTTGCCTATTAAGTCGGAATAAAGCTATCAAAATTTACAGATGAGATTTTACGAAGCTCAATCCGTTAATATCTTTTCACGTTAGGATTCTAGGAAACGACGACTTTTGCTGTCCAAATGTGGAAAAATTTCTCGGGATGCACAACGCAACTTCAAATTACTCATCTCATTTAAAAGACTATTTCCGGAACTTCGGGCTGAAACAAGTAAGTGTGTAGTCCGTGATTCATTGGGTAGCCTGTTTCTATGTATGTTTTCTTGGTAACTGTAAATTTGCGTATGGGACTCTCAAGCATCCACTTGACTGGTAAGTAGCAATAATGTGTAAATGTCTACTTGGTAAGTGACGGACTGACGGAATAATAATAACCGTATGTGTGATTTTGTCTCATAACAGGACAAAATAAGTAGATAGAGAGGACTTTCACAACACCACACGTTAAGTGGCGATTCCATCCGACCAATAATTTATTCTGTATAAATATCCAATGAGAGGATCACAGATCCACAAGTAGATTGTGATGTTGCCTGGAAACCCGTTTTTAAGCGTTATATTCAAAGTAACAGTACAGTGAGTAGAAACCAAAGGTGTTATTTTTAGTATTATTATATGACAGAAATATCTGATAATTTAGTTGGCTAAAGAACTAGCCAGAAGTGTTGATTCACCCCAGTGTTGCTGATCTATTTTATTTTTTATCGAAATCGAGTTAATATTTTACAACGATTCCTTGTATCAACCTCAAGGAAAGTCAATAATTGTATAATAGTGACCTTGACGTTTGGACAATGGACGTAAAATAAAAGGGTTCTTCTCCATCTATTAGAGCAAATCCTATGGTTCCGCGTTATGTAGAACACGGGTTACTGTTCGGAAACCATTTTTATTAGACGTCTGTTCTATGTAATTCCCATCTACAGCAACACTAAACCATGCGGACAATAAAAATCGGTTCCGCACATATGTGCGGAACGGAAATCGTTGACGGCCTATTTTTAAATAGAAGCGAAATTTCACTGCAATTTTCTACAAATCGTGCCACGCAATTACAATATGAATCGCTAGCGATAGCTGAAAATCGTCCCCTGAGTTCCTATGTGTTCTGTGTACAAGTAGGCACAAAGAACAATTTGGAACTCAGTGTTGAAATCGTAACATGGGTTCCCCTCGCAAATTTGGTTGGCGATAAAAATGTGTTCTTTTTGTTGATAGGTGTCAAATGAAATGCCGAATGTCCTGCTAATAATTGTTTTTTTTTACGTGAAGGCTTGTAATAAACACAGAACGACAACGCATGCGGCCTCTCGTTTTATCTTTCCGCGCTGGCACTCGTGCCACATTGATTAACCCATTCATGTGCGTGTGTCGTTCTGTTACGTCCACACGACTGCCCACCCGCACGATTTTATCAAGATCTATTTATAGTAACAAAGTAGTGACCTTTTCGGGCGCAGGCTCCAAAATGAATATGATTCTTTAGTTAAGTTTAAACATATTTTATTTCCAACGAGAATGCAAAATAATTAAAGAACAATTTATGCAACTTACATAAACTCCCTGAACAAAAACAACTGATTTGATTGCGGCATCCAGTGAATAAAATATTTGACACATCTACAGAGTACGAGGAAAAATAGTAAACTGAAAATTCACATAAAAATGAAAACAGGAAGTAATTTAAGTGGTATCACATTGCATGTTGCGGAAAAGTTTTTATGTTTAGCGATGCCCTACGCAGAAAACACTTTCAAAAAGCGAAGCCAGCATTTCGGCCAAAACACAGTTATTCTTCTGTCGATGGCAGTCATTCCTTATTCAGTCTCCCAACTTATTTGATACTCGTAATGCTGGAGGAACAGAAGCATCCGAGTAGTGACAAGCGAGTAACGGCCACTATATGTGAAATATTACAGAGACAACCTCCCTAACCCGCAAAGGAGCTAAACCCCGCACGACCACCCACCCGAAACCGCCCGCCCGTCCACACGACTGCCCGCCCGCACGAGTGCCCGTCCGCAGGTCCACCTGTCGGTCTACCCGCCCGTCGGCCTACCCGCCCATCCACTCAAATGCAAGCAACAAGTCAAATTTGACTTCCTCACAACTTGTGAAAAATGGGAATGAAGGAGGAGAAACAGTGTTTTGGGTAATGGACTTCCAGATTTATCAACTGAAATTTGCTTTCTCCTCTTGTGTAATTTTCACATAATTTGAGAGTTAGAGTCTAGGTGAAAGCTTCTGCGGAAGCGGAAGGGGAGGTCTAAATGGTACGTTCGGGTACTATAAGATCCAGGTCACAGCAAGACTTGGAAAGGCAAAGTTAATATCAGTCTGTGCGTCAATCTTTCCAACTACCCTCCCACACATTATTCTTAGTGATATGATATTGGTTCCTTCTTTGTGCACGCAAATGTTTTGCCTTTTTGCACCCACAGTATATCAAGTAGGTATGGAGAGGAAGAGGCAAATAGAGCAATTCATCAGGCGGAAACTGTTGAGTTTCGGCTACAGTCGATTACTGATTGACAAAAACAATGTTTCAGTTGTTTTTGTTTATCACAAGTCGTGAAAAATGTGAAAAACAGTCTGAGTTATTCATCGGGATAGGTGTGCGCGGAGATTAGGCACTAACTGTCATCAAACGGCCGGTAATTGCATCGACAATGTAATTTGAATGAAGATTTTAGCAATATTTTATATCAATTAGACATTTAATTGCTATGTTATTATCTCAAACGCGTCCTACTAAATCTATCTTGACGGCAATATTTGTCTTCCACTTAGCCTGTTTATACAGAAACATGCCTATCTATTCTGACGTTTAAACATTTATGTATTTAATTGGGTTTAAGGACAATGTTATCCCAAATCTGTCCAAAAAAGAATGCCCTATTGAAAGCGAAGAAATTAATTGCGATTAAGGTGCTATATAAGTAAGGGAAATCTCATTACTTTGAAATTTACACCTCTGATGATATTCCATAAATTGAAATTAAATATACACAAATTAAATATCAATTTGAAGGTTGTTATGTATAAAACACGACACATATATATGTAATCAACTCACAGATTTGGCAGCGGGCTCCAATGGCTCCTGGAAGCCTGCTACCGTATTCGTACCAGAACTGATAATAAAATAATGTTCCAAGAGAACAACTCGCGGCCAAATGTGATTCAGATATCACGTAACAAATCTAGGACATCAAAACTCTCAAACACTCAACGCCAGAGCTGCGTAGGTGAAGATTCCTAAACTCTCGGCTTTGTTTTCCTTTTACATTTTCGGTCAAGAAGATCGGGCCGAAAAAGCTTCGGCATACAATGTCGTCTAAAATCAAATAATAAGAAAGATCGCCTTAACCCTTTGAACCCGAGGGGCCGTTTTTCGGGTCAGTAACATGATACGTCATAACGTCATTAAATAGCATGGCTATTCAGTAAATGTGTGGGGTAGACCAATCAATAATTTCAACGTGCAGCCTCGAGGCTGCACGTTGAAAATATTGTTTGGTTAACCCCAACTAATGAATATGGACTCTTCTAATTGCTGCCATTGACCTGGCATGGAAGATACCACTAGAGTTCAAAGGGGTAATACTACACATTATCATTTTATGAAGACTGCATAGTTGCCGTATTACTTGCAAGGTATCATGAAACCTGTTGGGATTTCTTTGAATTACGCGATTGTTTTCAATGAAAATTCGTGGTATCGCGAGAGTTGCGCATGCCCGTCGGCCATAGACCCATTTTCAACAAAAAAGCAGACAGTGTTGTCCTTTTCCCAAATGCAGTACTATCGCTGCATCGTAGAGTGTTTTGAATGTGTAGCTTTTTTCTTGGATATCTAAAGCACATTTGGTCACGAGTTGTTCTCCGGAAATATTATTTTATTTTCAGTTCTGGTAGGAACACGGTTGGAGACTTCCAGAAACTATGGGTGCCTGCTGTGAACTCTCTGAGTTGAATGCATATATTTTGTGCGTTCTATACATCACGATTTTCATTTTGATATATAATTTGTGTATAATTAATCACACATTCCTGAAACTTTCAGTATTTTGTGTAGTGTGTTAACTCGAAACCTAGCTTCAGTAATATGTCACAAAGCGGGAGTTTATCAGCAAAACGAAGTGTGCATAGAAATGCTAGCCTAACTTTTAACGCCGATTTTCGCTCTGAATCAGTTAAATTAGAAAAAAATATGCGCTTGTTGATCTGACTTGGTTGAATTATAACTTAATTCAACGAAGTGGCAGTTTTCTACATAAAATGTTATTCGTGAACTTTGCAGCTTTATGGTGGTATTTACACAGGTATACGGAATAAATTTATTATTGCGGTTTTATTCACCATAATTCGTCAACGACAGGGTTTATTAGTACACTGTCCATCAAATATCCGTCACACCATACGCGTGTCATTACTTTTCCTGTAACAAGGTGCGATACATAATGTCAGCTGTCACACAAACAAAATTTTACTTGTTTTACACGAAAAAAAGTAACAAACAACTCGGACTTGCGATGTAGAATCCTCATGGATAATAGTTTTACTCTTCCACAGAAATATCCAATTAGTCGCCTCACGGTGATCGCGTTCTACGTGATTTCTACGTTCAACCGATGGTTTTAGAAAACATACTAGACACCAACCCTGGCAAAGGCCACTGTATGTGCTACTTAATTAACACTTCTCTCGCCGAAATTCACACAATACTCACACCATTTCCACGACATTTATTGCAGACAATTGCACCTGGTTGCCATTGCTCGTCCGATACCATTTTCGAGATATATTGCTAAACCACCTTGTGGTTTGCCTGATATATACTCTTCTAAAGTTTAACACCCCTTAACACTTTACCCACCGCAACTGTCAAAACCTGCCAGCGCTATTCTAAAAAAAATCGCCAGTTAATTTTCATTATTTTTTCATTTTTTGTCTCAAAAACATAGATTATGACCCCTCATTGGAACGAGCTCGATGGGCTCGTTCCAATGAGGGGTCATAATCTATGTTTTTGAGACAAAAAATGAAAAAAAAAGTAGTTATTCAAGAATTTTATTTGCAAGTGTCGTCTGCTTTTCGTGTTAGGTAAAGGGTTAAGTTCACCAGAACTGTCAAGCATAGTCTTCATGTTTTTGGTGTTGTACAGCGGGTGTTCTGTCACTGACTGTCTTGTCACTTAGAAGTGGCGAAAAATTACATTACCTCAGTAGTAGTTTCTTGTCAAGTGTCGCCTGGTTGAACCTGCAGGCGATACTTGGCAAGAAGCAATTGCAAGACAAACATCTTATTTTTAATTGTTCAAAGAACACAGAACGGGGGACTCCTTATCAAAATAACATAATCTCAAAGTTTAAGAGAGCTAAAAGATCGCCTGGAGTAATCAAGGAGAACATTTTTGCCCTCCTGTATTTACCAAGAAAGCAGGCCAACTCACCTGTATTTATACAAAAATTGTTCGTTAGTTTTGATTGAAAAGATTCCCTGGTCCCTAATTGATAAAAAAATACTAAGTAACATTTATAGGACAATGAGACCACTGCATCGGTAATTCATCGGTTTGATTTCGTAACACGTAATATGCATTTTTTTTTGTGGAAAAACAGCAAAAGAAGTACTTGCAAATTTGTGTTGTCTCCAGTTATCCCTTGGCAAAGACATCTAAGCTGAGGTTCAGGGGTATTTGCCAAAACAGTCTCGAGTTGGGGGGAACCTGGTCCATATTTTGACAGTAAGAAGGTAGTTCGTTGTGGTAAATTAAACTCTGTTGTGGCACGTTTTTAAGGGCGAACTGCATCGTCGGAGTTTTGGAAAGGACCTGTCACTGGCAATGCCAAATGTCCAAAGCTTCCCAGCTGTGTTCCTCTCTCGAAAACAATTAAATGTGCTTCGTCCTATTGCGATTTCTCGGTAGCCACTGACGTTTGTTGACAATATTATATATCAAATTTAAATTTGCAGTACGTGGAGAGTGTATTATCACAAAATCACCCGCAGAGTGGAGATTCCACCCGAGCAATAATTGCAAATTTGTTGCAAAGCATAACCAGCACCAGCAAAGTTTCAGCCAATGGACCTCCGGGTTAAACCCGGAGGTCCATTGGCTGAAACATTGCTTGTGTTTTTTGTCGATATGTACAAAATTGGAAAGTTATAGCTTGGGTGATAATTCCACTCCGCAGGTGATTTAATTACAATCCACTCTCCACGTACTGTACTATTATAATCTCACGAAAACCGTCATGCCCTGCCTTATTTTCTCCGATATTCCACCTATTTTCCTTACTTTCAAATTATCAGTCAGAGGTATTCCGTGTAGAAATTTGCCATGGACCAGTGCATGGACGCGAATTTCAATGTAAATTCATTAATATTAGAACCTACATGATGGGGTTCTGACCCATAGACATTAAAATTAAAAACTATCGTATTGAATGGATCACTAAAGCAATTTAGCATTGCAGGTGACACACTTAAGATTTCAAGTGAGGGACGGATGTCATCCACCTCAACATTATACAAGGTTCCAGAAAGTAAAGGTTGCATGTATTTAGATCTGAACTCTGGTGACGACGGCGAAACCAATATCGCAGTATACCATTATATCGACAAACAGTAAAGTATTGCAAAGTACTCTTGCTACAAAATTCGATATTCGCGATTTCATAGTTCCCCTATATCTATCGGTACCGAGTGGACACTGCAATGAGATATATGGTCCCAAACGTAGTGTGTCAGTGTGTGCATCGAATGTTTTGTTTTTCATTGTGAAACCATATATACCAGCACAAAGCACTTCCGCAAAACTCTATAACTCATAGGTTTTGTGGCTATGATCCTCCTATAAATGGCATCATCACGAGAAGGGGTCTGATGGATAGGGCGAGACCCCCCCCCCCCCCCCCCCCCCCGCACACTCTTCCTAGATATATCATCCTGAAATACATTCATGCTGAAATCCTTAATAAAACTGTTCATTTCCTTTTCTCCATATTTCTTGTCATTTTGCTATGGTTATCCCTTCGTTTTCTGGGTACCCAAGCCTTTAAAAAGTATTAAGTAATTGTCATGAAAAGTTATTCTCCCCCGGGAAGACCCTGAACCTACACCTATGGGGAACTCCTTTCCCAGAACGGGGTTAAATGAAGCGTGGAAGTGTATTGTGCTGCTGGACTGGCAGCAGAAAAAATATTTGCTCCCCGACCCTCACTTCATTTAGAATGGCTCTCGATTTAAATCACAATGTCAAATGATCGCCCCCGATCTCGCTAAGAGACGTGCAAGAAGTCGAGTGACTTTTTGAACGACTCTCTAGTGCAGGCAATGATTCAACTCTACTAGTCACCAACTACAAGACTTATATTGGTACGAGCTGGGATGCAAGGACTTGAAGCGGTAGCTGCTAGAGGTACAGTGATAGGAGAAACTACATACTAAAGATAAGGCCGCCGAGGGTGGTATCGACAAAAGCTTGTGGTTATCAGGGTAGATGTGGAGGCCAGCAGTAGTAAGCAAGCTGTAGTGGTAGAAGGCGGTAAATGTATCATGTGGTAAAATCAAGAGATAGTGATAGAAAACTGTAGTAGTGCATGAACAGAGTCGTAACTTAAGCTGGTTAAGTGAAATAAAGCAAGAAAGAAGGAACTAAAGGAGAGAAAGAGAAGAGAGAGAGAGAGAGAGGGAGAACACCATATGATAAAAAACGCAACCAAAGATGGTCTGAACAATAGCCTGAAACGCAGATTTTCAATACCACCAATCTCCACTCACCGTGCATTATGTATATCATACTACGCTTATTGAATCGAACACATCTTAGAGTTCATTCCAGCCCTTGAAATGAAACCCAAACTATGGTCTTTCTCAGACACAACTGACTCCACACTTTAGTTTCGCCATAACAACAAGCGCCAAGCATGCCATCCGTTATTATGGTAATGACGTTCAACCATGATGACCGTCATGGGTCCAATGATCATATGACGGATGACCTCAAATCTGGTGTTCACATCGGGATCACCAAAAATGAATCTCCTGGTCCCCGACATACTATTTAAGAATTGCTAGGATGTTGACATCTAATCATGCTATTGCAAAATCTTCAACTCATTCCTCTGTATGATCTACAACATACCCACCCCGTTTCATGAAATTGAACTCTCTGGAAGCAGGAAGCATTTTACGCATATGATGAAGGGCGCACTCTAAATTCAGTTGGATAAAAAGCAGCCCAAATCAACTGGGCTGAGTGAATATGAAACCAGTTGGGTACATATTCACTCAACCCAGTTAATTTGGCTTGAATTTTAACCCAACTGATTTTAGAGTACAGTAAGTTTATTATATACGAGATAAACAAGCAGACCTCTCCAATATAAGTTCATGTAACAAATATTATATTATTTAATTATTTATTGGAGTTTAATGAAATTTTCGTCAGCCTGGGTCACCTCGTGTCGGACAGTTTCACAGATGGAGGAAGCCGGAGTACCTACACGCTAAAAACTAAAGTGTTAAAAACTACACTTGGAGTGCTGTATTTAACACTTACTAAGTGCTGAACTAGCACTTTGTTCAAGTGTAGATCTCCCAGAACTTGACAGGTGTTACATTAATATCACCTGACAAGTGTAATGTCGCGACACTTAAAAGGAAACAACGCAGATGACGCGGATCAGGCTCGAACTCTCGAGCCTGATCCGCGTCATCTGCGTTGTGTCCTTTTAATTATGTACCCACCAAGCGCAAATCAAATTATGGACGATTCTGGAAGAACCACCAATGCTAGACACATGGGAAGTGCCATCAATTCAAGTTTCAGATGTCTGATGATTGTAATGTCTAAGTGCTTAAAGCATTGCACTTTGAGTGTTAAAATCAAACCCTAAGGGTTAGAATGGGTTTAACACCTTGAAAGTGACAGTTTTATCACTTTAGTTTTTAGTGTGTAAAGAGAACCACCGAGCAGCGGCGACCAACGGTCAGACTCCCTAATGTACTAACTCCACACAAACAGGGCCTGCATTGGTTGAAGACGTGCAGTACGTCTTAGTGCACGGGGCAACTGTGCTCCCGTTTGGGCAATCGGGATTAAGTGTCTTGCCCGAGGACACACAGCAGTTACCTCTGGTGGGGATCGAACCGCGGACATTTCGATTGAAAGTCAAATGCCGTACCCACTGAGTCGCAGTGCTCCCAACGAATTAATAGAGAGTAATCGCTTGATTGGACTGGTTACGAGAAATAACGAGAGGTGAGGGACTTTGTACAAACACGAGTGCGCGAATGCGCACGAGTGTTTTACAATATTGTCCCTCGCCGCGAATGAATTATTTCACGTAACCAGTCCAGTCAAGCGATTACTCTGTTTATTACTTTTCATTATTAACGATAATTATATTATTTAACCCTTTACCTAACGTAATGGCCAGCGCTATTCTTAAAACTCGCCAAATAATTTTCATTATTTTTTTCATTTTTTTTTCTCTAAAACATAAGTTATGATCCCTCATTGGAACGAGCTTGTCCTAATAGCTATTTAAGAATTTTTTTTTTTGCGAGTGTCGTCTGCTTTTCATATTAGGTAAAAAAAAAACAAAAAAAAACAAAAAAAAAACAAAACAATGAAGTCCCCATTACACCCACGGCAAAGCGTCTTCCTTTTGCGCGCACGGATACGTGACACAATTGTTGATTGCATAATTCGCTTGTTAAGTTATCGTTTATAATCAAACCCGAAAATCCCAATAAATCACACTTTGAAAAGTGATAAAATTATTAACAAATCACCGTGTATAACTAACAGTATTGTATACCATGCTCGCCTATGATACTACCCGTGAAAAGCCTTATGTTCATTTTTAGCTTTTAACCCCACTACCGGAGTAAAGCATCTACTGCGGTTAAAAAAAGAATTACACCAAAGTCGAAAGTTCATCCAATTTGACCTTTTTTGCATGACGCAATTTGCCAACTTCGATACATTTACACCTCGCGATGTTTCATTCAAACATACGACATTCTGCGGTGCCATCTACTACGTGCAATGACTTATTAAGTTTAGAATATCTACAGTTAAATATTTAAAATAAAATTTAAGATTTGTTAAGTATACTTTGTCTGAAAAAGCAAGGAAAATTCAATCAACTTTAACGATGTGTCTAGCTGTCAATCAAACATTCACGTACAGCCGGTAGTACTGCCCACCGGCGCAAATGTGAACAAAACAAACCCGCGTGTTTGCGACAGAAAGTTTCGTTTTTTCTCCATTTTAAGTGACAAAGTCGATTATTTGTTAAGAGCATGGTATAAATAAAACAAATAGATACTATGTCCATTAATAAGATTTAAACCACTCGTAGAATAGGGGTTTTATCCACTCGGCAAGCCGAGTAGCTAAAACCCTTATCCTACTCGTGGTTTAAATCTCATTACCGGCCCTAGTATCTATTTATTCTATATGTTTAAGGATTTTATAGGTTTGCCGTTGTCGACAAGATTTCTTTTTCATAAAAACATAACTGAGGGGAAGGGTTTGTTTCCTATCAGCAAAACAAATCGAACGAAAGAAAGTAGAGGAACAGAGATTCATCACACGTAATTAGACGTTAGCGATAAACTGCGGAAGTTCACTGACGAAAGACACAGAGTTTGTTTATTACGAAACAAACAGTTATCAGTGCATGCGGTCTGGAGAAAACACTATTTTTTGGTTTAATTTGGCTGTGACGATGTAAATTGGAAGTGGAGTTTTAACTGCATTATTTCCATACTGCGTTATATAGAAATATTTTTAAAAATGATGACCTGGTTCTAAGCGGACATTGCGGATCCCCCAGAAACACTCTGACAATGGGAGAGTATCCGAAATGTCCACATCAAACCAGGTTATCATTATTTTTTTTGTACCGAATGAGTTGTGTTTATAATGGTTGCATCAATTTAATCTTCCCAACTGGATATACTAACAAATTTAATATTCACTTTGTTTTGGGGAAAAAAGGTGTCAAGCAAACCCAACCACCTCATAGTTATGGCTTTGACATTGACAGACAAGCACAGTTTACAATAATAGTGACTTGATAATGACTGAAAATTATTTGCATTGAAGTTCATCATTCTCTGTAATTCAGTTCACCTCGTCTGTTTCCGGAATATCTCGGTCCGATCTGCAAACATTGCACAAAAAGTTGGCTGGTTATGTTTCAGGGACGACAAACATTGCGAAATAACTAAAACAACAAATGGAGAATGAACATAGTGTCTTAGAATAAGGTCTAATAAATTCTAGCCTTATTACACACTTTCATTGATCGCGAGAGGGTACAAAAGTGCATAATGTAGCCAGGCCCCAATTTTTTTTTATGTACGAATATGTCCCTAACAGTATGGATTTGGATGGCCACCGCGCACAATGAGGTCAACGGAAAAGTTAAACATGTAGTGTCATTATCTTATATTGAGGTGGACTTCATTTCGGGACACGATATCTTGAATACTGTTCATGAAAAAAGACCGGTCAAGACTAGTCTTTCAATAGTTCTACTTTAGACAAGAACACTCGACAATACAATTTTCACTTCCCTGAAAATCAACGGCACTTCCTTATTTTCAAATTTTCAGAGGAAGAAAAGAGACTGATTATTTGTAAACATCGAAGGGAAAAATCACAATATGAACTGCTGCCTAGAGAGTTGTTTTGCGGGGAGCTCGGTGGCTCAGCTGTTATTGCATTGGACTTCAAACCTAAAGGCCCATGGGTTGCTCCCCGCCAGGGGAAACTGCGGTGTGGCCATGGGCAAGACACTTAATCCAGAGTACCCACGTGAGGGCACGGTGGCGCTGTGTACTAAGGCGTACTGCACGACTATAGTGCACTTGTTTTCAACCAATGCTAACCCTGCTTGCGCGTAGTTGGTACACTGAGGAGTTTGACATTACTCGCCGCAGCTCTGTGGTTCTACCCGGGTATTCCATAATGAAAAAATAGTAAAAATTAATTGGCAATTTTGGGGAATTGCGCTGGCCGGTTTTGATAGTTACGTTAGGTAAAGGGTTAAATAATATAATTATCGTTCATAATGAAAAGTAATAAACAGGGTAATCGCTTTACTGGACTGGTTACGTGAAATAATTCATTCGAGGCGAGGGACTATATTGTAAAACACTCACGCGCATTCGCGCACTCGTGTTTGTACAACGTCCCTCGCCTCTCGTGAATTATTTCACATAACCAGTCCAGTCAAGCGATTACTCTCTATATCTTTTACCTTTATGTGTAATTCTGTTAATATGTGATTCTGGTTGAAATTAAATAGCGATATGCTCGGTATAATATATATTTCTTCCTGTCATTCTCATAAGGGACCAGAAAGCATCTAAGTAGAGCCTTGGCGTTTCACAAAAACTACATGCAAAAAAGAATTTTTTATGATTTGAAGCAACTTACTCCGATACATCGTACTCTCTATGGCTTAGTGTCAATGTGATGGCTTCAAGTTGTGATTTTCTTGCTTAAAAGGGTACATATTTTCGATTTTGTTGTCTGAAAGTGTATGTATCTTTGATAATTTTTCTCAGTCGGGCCAAAAGTATAAGAATATGCGTTTGTGTGATGAACCCCGAAAACCGATTTGTCATTTAAACAGACCAGCAATAATTCAAGCGCTGGTAATTAAGTATGAAATTTATGTCCATTATTGAGCATTTGTTGAACGACACAGGGGCTATTTGATAACAGATCAATAGTAAGAGAGAGACAGTATTCTCCTGCAAGTCGTTATCTGTGTAATAATGGCCAGTTAATGGATAATTGTGGTAAAACCAGTACATCGCGCATGTTCTGGCCACACACCCATATTACGCATCTAGCCTGGCAAGAATGTCAGGAAACATCGAAATTCGAGTCTTTCAAAGGAACTGTAAAGCGAGTATTAAATTAAGATAGATCTGAGCGGCCAAGTTCTAGAGGAGCGATTAAACTCAGAATTAATGTTCTGGCTAGTCAAATAAAAACCAGGGAATTTCTTGAAAAATTCATTCCAGTCTGAAGGTGTGTAAGACTGTGGGTCGTTGAGAGTAGATAGGGACATCCCATGCTATAGGTTAGAGGAGGTGCCGCATCGATACGAAAGTATAGGCACGTTGTGATGTAGGGGTACCACAGAGCTCATATTTAGAACAGGAGCAGTCGCGGGCCACGTCGGTGGCCATATATGAGAATACGATCAGAAATACCAAGTACGAGCTCAGGGAGCTAATTTGCAATTAGGTAAACGGAATTTCCTGTTTTAGAAGGCAGGCCATACGTAGGCAGAGTAGGCTTTGCCTGTATGAACATTATTCTGAGGTAGACGTAGGGGAGAGTTTAACCCCATTGGTGGCGACTGCTTAAGTGAAAAGCGTCAAGTAAAGTGACAATAAGTGCGACGGCAGTGGTAGAGTGACATCCAGGAAAGGCGTCCCGATAAAGTGACAATACGTTAGTGGCCGTGCGGCGACAGTGAAAGGATGAAGTGAAGAGGCGACCAAGGAACAAATACCAGCGAAAAGGAGGAAAAAACAGCGACAACAGAGAATGCGGGCCCACAAGTGACTCAAAAACTGGGTGGGTGGGGGTGATTGAAGTTTGTTTTTTTTTGTCCCTCTGGATTCCATATAAGTCACAAATTATCATATTTATTTATATGTATATGTATTAAAATTGTTGTTGTCAGTGAAACCCTGTAGATTTATGCTTTTCGATGAAAAGTTATTAACCCCTTCTGGATAAGAACCACCCCAACAAAAGTGAAACGGGTGGGTTCGTCACGGTGAGACATACATTCACGCACGGATTCAGGCCACACTCCTTGAGTTTTGGCTGAATACGCGGCGTAAATCTATTTCCCCCATCAACGACAAAGCCCCGGTTTCCGATACTTAGCCACAGAGAGTACGGTGTATCTGGGTAAGCAAAGTCGTCCCATTTTATTGAAACTTTCAAGTAACAACATGGAAATACTCCCTCAAGTGGAAAACAATTTTGAGGAGAGATGCGTTCAACCGGTCGCACATCCTCTTGCAAACCCTTGTAGAGCTCCATTCCAAAATTGACAGCGCACTGTCTTTTCCCACACTCTCTTTTCCCAAAATGAATGACAGGTTTGGAAGATTATTTTCAAATAAGTTCTTACGTCTTAAATGCTTAACCCTTTACCCAACGCAGACGATATCAAAATTTATTATTTTAAATATAATTTTTTTTTAATTTTTCAAAAAAATTTCAGCAAAACCTTATCATGTGACCCCTCGTTGGAACGAGCTCAACGAGCTCGTTCCAACGAGGGGTCACATGATATTGTTTTGTTGAAATATTTTGAGAAATTTAATTTTTTTCAACTGCTCAATTTGCATATTACGCGGGCGGATGCGGGCGATTCGTAAGGTAAAGGGTTAATGCATTTTAGAAACGTAAATCAAAACAATATACGTAAATCAAGACGGTATACTAAAACGTCACGACAAAATAAAGGTGTTTACTACCAAATGTAATAAGGAATGTCATTATCAATATTATTTTTTTTTTAGATTTCTCAGACAAAAAGAGATATAAAAGCACGTGATTTAAACCACTGTCCGCCTTTTATAAAGAATTAATTCAAACTTTCATTTCGAAGTTACTCTTTTTACCAGATTCAGAATGTTTTTTACATGCGTTGACTGAAATTGTTTCTGAATTTCACTAAGGTACATAAATGCAGTATTTAGAATATATTTTCCGTATTCATAATGTTTGAATACGAGAAAATATAACGTATCTTGAACCGATGTTTCGATACAGAAGGTCAGGAAAGAGACAGAACGGCATTCGCGTTCGAACTGCCATTTTTTTAGCGCACGAGATCGATTTGGGCAGAGGGATAATATTGAACGAGAAGCCGAAGTGCGGTAAAAATGATTTCGAACGCGTCTTCTTCTGTTCAGTATTTATTGCACGCCAACAGTCTACTAAAAAAATATTCATCAATTTGGGCGGAAGGATGATATTCAACTCGAAGCCTTCAGCTTCTTCTTCAATAGTATCCCTCCTCCTAAATCGATCTCGTGCGGTAGAAAATGACAGTTCGAACGCGTATGCTGCACTCTAAAAACTAAAGTGTTAAAAACTACACTTGAAGTGCTGTATTTAACACTTACTAAGTGCTGACCTAGCACTTAGTTCAAATGTAGATATCCCAGAACTTGACAGGTGTTGACAATAATACCACTTGACAAAAGTAATGTCGCGACACTTAAAAGGAAACAACGCAGATGGCGCGGATCAGGCTCGAACTGTCGAGCCTGATCCGCGTCATCTGCGTTGTGTCCCTTTAATTATGTACCCACCAAGCGCAAATCAAAGAATGGACGATTCTGGAAAAAAAACACCAATGCTAGACACATGGGAAGTGCCATCCATTCAAGTTGCAGATGTCTGACGATTGTAATGTCTAAGTGCTTAAAGCATTGCACTTTGAGTGTTAAAATCCAACCATAAGAGTTAGAATGGGTTTAACACCTTGAAAGTGTCAGTTTTAACACTTTAGTTTTTAGTGTGTGTTCTGTATTTATTGCACGCCTGCAGTTTACTAAAAGAATATTAAAAACACAAATTATTTCCAAAAATAAACCAAACGTAAAAACAAAGATAGTTAAATAGTCCGCGCACGTGATCCGTAGTGTTCAAGGAGAATACAAAAAAAATATTGTTCGCTTCGTTTTTTTGCAAAAAAAGGCGTGTATTTTATGAAAATCAAAGCACAGGCGTGCAATAATTACTCTTCTTGGTCGAAAAAATCGTGTTTTCACAAAATCTACAAAAATATGCAAGAGCAGAGCGCAGTAAATAGACGAATTACAGAATGTTTCCTGGTACATTGTGATCAAGGGCACCGGGAGCAGGAAGCAGCTACCCAGTTGCCCTCAGGCTGGCGGAAGTTCATGCCCCTTTTCGCCAGAAGTGTACAAGTGGGAAATATTTTCCTTTTCGAGAACTGTAACTGAGAAACTCAAGTACAGCAGAATCCTCTTAATTGAACATCCATTTTGCCAGTGAAAATTATTCAATTAACAGGAGTATACAATTAACAGGGATCTGGTCAGTTTCCTGTGTTCTGGAGGAAAACTGAGCATTTATTTTATTATATCTTGTTTGACAGAGCTCATGGAGCTCTGTCAAACAAGATATAATAGAATAAATGCCTGTATTGGATGTAGTGAGGCCAAAAAGGTTGATAAATAAGGGGAATTTTGTGCGTGTCACAGTAATTTTTTCGACATATTACAAAAATTTATATACAATTAACAGGAGTTTACTCTACAACCCATATGCAATTAACAGATCAAATTTGTTCTGAAAGTATGGTAAATGGTTTTGTGTTTGAAAATTATATTCAATTAACAGGGATATACAATTAAGAGATATCCAATTAAGTGAGCTCCACTGTATTTGTTTCAAACGTATTTTACACGTGCCAATGACAATAGGATGGCGGGATATCAGGTGTGAAGACGGAGGTTGGTCGATAATCATCAGCCAAAGAAGCAATAGAATCTGGTAAGTTCTAAAGTTTTATATCGCCGCTTCAATGCAATAGGGCGTCATTTGTAGTGCAAAAACACTGGAGGTGGCGCGTAGCACTCAAACGATTAGACGACTAGTCGATGTCGACTCTGGGCAAACCAGTAGTCGACTCTCAATTGTGCAGTCGACTAGTCGGAGGAGTTCAAGCTTTTAGGTAAATAGTATCCCTTCTGTGCCACTGTCAGACAGTTTGAACAGCAATATTGGGCAATCAACGTATACATCTATTGCCATCTAATAGTAGTGACAGTAGTTTGTTTTAACTGGTACTAGTAGAGTGCTGAATTATTTTGGGCTATCAGGATATGTTATTAATTTGCCTTGTTGCAATTTATGTGAGAGTGCCTATAGGCACTCTCCCATAAATCGCAACAAGGCAAATTAAATAAGACTATATAATTTCACTCCTAGCATAATTAGAAGCACATTAACAGAATAATGTTCCAGTAAGTTGCTGTATATGAATGCCCAAGTGAAGATAAATTTGGACCTTCAGCACTCTACCAGAACACCAACACTGTTATAAGGAGACAAGTTATCACCAATGAGTAGTCGAAGTCGACTTGACTTTTGGGTATTGACTAGTCGACTTTGGAATTCACTAGTCGTTTGAGCACTAGTGGCGCGTTGTTGCACTCAAGGAACGAAAAATATGTAAAGTCAATATTATGGAGCGTTACAATTTATGATAGGTTGTAAACTCGAAGTCTCAACTCATCCCCCGAGTCGATTGTCCTTTTTGAGACCCCTGCCACCCCACCCTTGCTGACGGGTGCTTCTGGCGCCCTTGATTATGATGCATATTTATAAGAGACACAAAAGAAGAGAAAACTGCGTTGTGTGAGAAGGAAATGACGGAAATGAAAGAAAAAGAATTCTGACACTGGAAGAAAGAGCACTTCTCAAATATACTTGTTGACCGTGATCTTTCCCTAAAAATAAACACGGTTCAACTTGATATTTGCATAATTAGTGTTCACTGTATGTTACGAATCTATTTTGAAACATAATAGACAATCATAGACATTTGGCTTTGATTTTTTTCTCCCTCCATTTTTCATCAATCTAGCATGTGACATTCATTTTGGAAAAATACAATGTGGTATTACTTATGGAATAGAGCTGTATTTGTTTTAGTGGGACGCAAATGTAATCTGCATGTGTTAATTAGTTCATCTATCAGTTCTACAGCACAAATGATCCTAAACTCGAATTATGAACTGATCCCGTCCTCTCTATGGACCATAACACAAAATACCATTTGAGTACTACACGTCGCCCCCCCCCCCCCCCCCCAACAACATCCACCAAAAGGAACTGACCTTAACGAATGTATGATGTTTGATGATTGTTGCCCGAATAGTTTCTGAGTTATGGCTGAGACCTGACTGGTGACTGTCAGCATATGGCACTCAAGTATGACCTTCACTATGAAGATGCACGAACTCTATTATTCACGGTACACCTTCTGACTGTATTTAAAATCTGTATGACTTTTGATAACTTTAGTTTGATTCGTATCTCAGTTAAGGATGGGACATGAATGTCAACAGATTTTAAGTGTGACCTTAGAATTCGACCTTGTTCTTGAAGTTTCGGATCCGGTTACGGGGTGTGACACCCCCCCCCCCCCCCTTCCACCCCATTGTCCTTTATAATTGTGTGAACGTTAATGACTGTATTCCCAACAGTTTTTGGGGGTTATGGATAAGACATAACTTGTGACCTTCAACATTTATCACTGACGTACGACCGTGGCCATCGAGATGCGCTAACAACTATTATAGGCGACACAACTTCTGACTGTCCTTGACATTTGCATGAAGTTTGATAAGTGCAGATTGATTCATTTTAAGTGTATCCTTGGAATCTGACCTTGAGTTTGGGGTTATGTGCCCAGGTATGGCGTGTGGCACATTCTCCTACTTTTCTTTATAACAGGGTGAAAATTACTGTTCCATCAGTTTGTTTAGTTACTGGCTCGGACACAGACGGCCTCCCATGAACCCTACCACACACGCTCTCACACACATACGCGAACACTTCAATGATTATGTGCAACCCGACCAAAGTTGGGAAGCATTCTGTGAGAAGTTCGGGAAAGAAAGCAAGATTTCAAGCCACCACACAAATTTGGTAAGAAAATTGACGCTGTTATGGCCCGGAACCAGTCTAGTCTTTAAATAGTCCAATCCTACATTAGATTCACTCGTCTGAAATATTCCAGACGTCTGAATCAAAAAAAATACTATGACTATTCGTTTACTTTTCTTTAACCCTTTACCCAGCGTAACGACTAAAACCGGTCAGCGCTATTCACAAAATTCACCATTCAATTTTCATTACCTTTTCATTTTTTGTCACAAAAACATAGCTTATGACCCCTCATTGGAACGAGCTCAACGAGCTCGTTCCAATGAGGGGTCATAAGCTATGTTTTTGAAGCAAAAAAATCAAAAAATTATTGCTTCAAGAATTCTATTTGCAGGTGGTGTCGTCTGCTTTTCGTGTTCGGTAAAGGGTTAAATCAACACAGAACATGCTGCTCATTCCAGACTTGATTTCATCGAATCTTTGATGACATTACCATTACAATTAGAAATGAAGGTTCACTATAACCGTAGTTTTATTATTACTTCACGCAGTTTCAACAATTGTGGTAATATTTGGATGTCCTCAAGTGAATTAAATACTATTGGTCGGAAGAACTATAACTGGAGCACGAAAACATATCTGCATATCTTTGTGAATGAAGAAACATCACATTGTCTGCACTCAAACACCACGGAAAGTGGATAAACATACAGCCCATTACAGCGTCCGATTCCTTACGGAATTAGATTGGTGGCCTACATGCGAGCGAGGGAAGAAAAGTGAACTCATGGCACAAGCATGAAATAAATCATAAAACGCGAATCCACGGACTCCACTTACCTTGAATTCATTTCCAAGATCTATAACTTTCTTGAACTCTTGTGACGTTTTAGTTATCACATCAAACACTTTGTGACTGAAATGGAGTAAATGATGAGGAATTCTGAGTGAGAAAAGTATTATATAGATCATCGACTGTCATGGATGCACTGCCAAGAACAAAAAAATCGCTTGCAGCAGCAAGTATTGAACTGTTGTTTTAAAAATCAAATTACAACGACTATCAGTAAGGTTAAGTAGGCGATCGTCTCTGTAATTCAACAGTCAACTATAAAAGGAAACGCCTGCACCTTAGGCCTTTATGTGATGTCATCCCAAGGGAGTTATTAATCTTTAAAGATCTGCTTCTGATTATGATTATTTATTTATATTATTTGTGTTTAAGGTCACATATTTCTGCACAATGGCTAATCATGACCATGACAGTTTTACGGGTGGAGGAAGCCGGAGTACCCGGAGAGAACCACTGAGCAACAACGAGCAACTGTCAGCTCACCAACATACTAACTCCACACAAGCAGGGTTAGCATTGGTTGAAGACAAGTGCACCATCGACGTGCAGTACGCCTTAGTACACAGCGCCACCGCGCCACCGCGCCCCCACGTGGGCAATGGGGGTGAAGTGTCTTGCCCAAGGACACAACGCGGTTGCCGCAGGTGGGATTCGAACCGAGGACCTCTCGGCTTGCAGCCTGCACCTCTACCTACTGAGCCACCGCACCCCCTTCTGATTATGATAAAATCTGTGGTCTCCGAACAGGTAATTGAACACACAGAAACGATTTCTGGCGACAATAACCAAACAATTTTGGCTGCGGTTCTTGTCAAGTCTTGTGTGCTTTTGGAGGCAGCAAAAAATTGCCTAGAAATCATTGTTCAGTGTCACGACTCGCAGAGTGTGGTGTAGTGTGAAGTCTTGAAGTATGTCTGGTCCCTTAATCCTTTGAACCCTGGAGTTATTTAACTTAATTTCCATGTCAGTTCAATGACAGCAATTAGAAGAGCCCATGTTCATTATTTGGGGGTATAGCAATTAAAGTTTTCAACGTGTAGTTGTGGCAGCTGCCCGTTGAAAATATTGATTGGTCTACTCCACATCCTCACGTAGCAGCCATCCTACTTAATTATCATGACCCTGGGTCGGAAAAGCGGCCTCGTGTGCCCAAAGGTTTAAGGGTTAAATGAGACTAGTTTTATTTCTATTTCATTGTGAGGACGCGGCTTTAGAATCGGTTAATTTTTCAAGTATTTCTAAATAGACATTTTTCCCTCTCAATTATATATTTATATATTTATTGGGATTCAATAACACCTCCGATAACCGGGGTCACATCGTATGGAATAATTATACGGGCGCAGGAAAGACGAATACTCGGAGAGAACCACCTAACAGCAACGGGCAACTGTTAGACTCCCCAAAAAACTAACTACACACAATCGTGGTTAGACTGGGTTAAAAGGCAAGTGCAACATCGACGTGCAGTACGCCTTAGTACACAGTACCATAGTGCCCCCACATAGGCAATCGGGATTGAGTGCCTTGCCCAAGAACACTAAATAGTTACCGCTGGTCTGGAAAGAGACATAGACCTTTCTGCTTGAAGTTCATTGCGCCAATCACTGAGCCCCAGCGCTCCCTACTGCTCTCCATATTTTCAAATCAGACCAATCACAGAAGGCTACGGAGATTGTAGGCTTCAAAGCTAAAGGTCTGACGACTAAACAACCGGTACACAGGTAAAACGTCAAGTTTAGCCAATCGGGAAAAATTAAGTTGCCCACTTACAGTTAAAACTAGAAGTCCTGTCATGAAATGCGCACAAATAACACGTTGATATGTGCGTTAATGTGCGCATTATGGCCCAAGTAAAGCTAACAAATTCTGAACATAGGGCCTATGCACAAGCAATGTTTCAGCCAATGGACCTCCGGGTAACCCGGAGGTCCATTGGCAGAAACATTGCATGTGTTTGTATGAGTAACCAGGAGAACCTGCCGTGCTTTGGATGCCATTCCATATGCCAATTGCGCGCAATTCCAACGCGCAATTAAGCCTACATAAGCGCACTATTCGTGACAGGACTTCTAGTTTTAACTGCAAGAAAACATCTCCAGGGCGCTGGTGAGGAGGTCTTCTTTTCAGAAGCGCAATTTTCCATCACTGAAACAGGAAAATGTCAGTTACCTAGGACCTTTCGGGTATCTGTGCACATGCGTAGTACAATTTGTTTATCTTTGAAACATGATGTTTTTTAACGTGGCGAAGTCGGATATTTTTCAACATTTCCTGAATTTGATGCTGTGTATGCGTTAAATAATGATGCAGACACGTAAATAAATTATACTTGGGCAGAGTACGACAAGTAGAATGTTGATTATGTGATTTTTGTCTTTGATGTGAAGCGTGAACTGAGTCAACCCAAATGCGGCCAGTTTCTTTCAGTTTTAGTCAGATGAAATTTGAACGGGTTGCTCAAAGACTGTGAGGGCCAGGAGGGCCCCGGGTCACAGTCTTACAAAGACTACCTGCACCTCTACTTACTGAGCCGGCGCGTCCCCTGACACTCTATCACCAGTAGGGCCAATACTAAAAACCTTTTACAACTGTACTTTCTAGAATTGTATTATCTACTTATTAATATAACTGACTAAAATGAATCATTTACATTTTAAAAGATATGGCAATTTGCCAACTGGCAAATTGCCACATCTTTGAAAATGCTGATGATTCATTTCAACCTTTTTAAAGTCATAACTAGAAAATACAATTATAGGAATAGAATTGTAAAAGTTTTATAGTACTGGGCCCTGGTCTCCTGTTTCAGGATACCTTATGATAGAAGAAGAGTTCAAGATGTGATACTTGGTGCATTGTTGAGAACATCTCGACGATTCCCAAATTTCTGAAACGCCGCGACTGGATTAGAATCGAATCGCCAGGCCGATTTTGAATTAAATCGGATTGCGAAGCTTAGCAGTGCTCTCAGTTAAAGGGGAAAGTGTGGAATTAATCTTAGCTTGGTATATACAATGTACCAGTTGTCTCTCTCGACGCTAAATGAAAAACATACACAATGCGTGATTAGCATTAGTTTGCTAATTAACTCGCGAATAGATAATGTCATGTTTAAAAGATTTCATTACACCACATACACTCAAATTATACAATACATCCACGGGATGCATAAAAATAGAAGTAAACAGTTTTTTTCTGTGCAGAATATATGATGAAATTTTCTTTCCCACTCGTACACACTGAATACTCAAGAGCGTCAGTTTCGTCATAATATTAACCGCCGCCAACGAAATGATGATCAATTTTCCGAAAAGGTTCTACTGCCTTTGAGATGCAAGAAGTTGGGTTACAGTAAGGACTGGCTTTATCCTTATATTGCGGCCTAGATTTAGTCATTGGCGTTGAACGTGATATTGCAAATCAGCCTAACACTACCACAACAATATCGCGTGGATAAATTTTTCACCCAGTTATTTACAGTTTCTGAATAAGCACAAACACTATTAAACTGCCCCGGCGGTTGCCTCGGTGATCCATGAGCTCAAAATCTGCTGTTCCTGTTCTCAAACGCAGAATAAGTGATTGCACTGTATTAACTTTACCTCGTTGTGTTTTAATAGGAATCTACCGCGCACACAGTGGAAGAATACATTCAACGAGAAACTGCTTCCTACTGTAAATAAATAAAGACTTTTCTAATTGGAGTTTAAGCTCACAACACCGTTCTATCCACTAACATCTTTCATAGCTCAAGCAGAAGAGTTGACTAACCGCACACGGTGGAAGTTTCCAACACTGGGATCAACTTGGATTACCAGGATACCTGCGTCCACACAGAGCAAGCCGAAGGTGTACCACTGAGCAGACAGAAATAAATTGTTTTGCTGACCACGTACGTTTTGGCACAATATCTGATGTTATACTTGTACCTGTATGACACAGGTAATAAATCAAATACGGAAAGCAAAGGATCTTGACTAACAAACTGTGAAGGCGATAGAGTGTAATATTCCGCCACTAACACAAATACATCCCTTAAGTGCACCGAGGTGCCATCTGCAATGCTAAAGCACCATTGGCACTTCGCGGGGCGAACGCGGTGGAACGCCGTTGCCCTACTTTTGTCTGAAGTGGAGGGGAGAAGCCTTTCCCTTAAACTTTCGTGACCATGGGATCGCTTTTCTGACTAACTAAAATATGCCAGAAGAGTTAATCTAAACATAGGTTATGGACTGTTTCAGACGTACAGTACGTTGAGAGTGGATTGTAACTAAATCACCCATTGAGTGGAGTTATCACCCAAGCTATAACTTTCAAATTTTGTGCATATTGACAAAAAACACAAGCAATGTTTCATCCAATGGACCTCCGGGTTTAACCCGGAGGTCCATTGGCTGAAACTTTGCTTGTACTGGTTATGCCTTGCAACGAATTTGCAATTATTGCATGGGAAGAATCTCCACTCTGTGGGTGATTTAGTGATAATACACTCTCCACGTACTGTATACTAGTTTCGGGCTATACTAGTGTCAAATTCCTCACAAAATTAGCCTGGTTCCTGGGAGCTTACATTTGAACGTGCCACAAATATACGTTCGCCATATGAATACTGCATGTTTTAGACTCTGGATTCAAATGCGTACATTTATATTATAAAACAGCCTAAGTGGGAGAGATGAATTGGAATGGCATATTCTATGGCTGTAACGCACAACTTGACAGACTTGAACTCTTAGTCGATGATTTTTCAAAAAGAGTGTGGACAGTATTTTTAAAGTACCAATGGAATACAGTCATTTTATACTTACAGTAAAACAATTAAACAATTGAAAAATACTACCTTTGCTTCTGTACACATCTGAAAATTAAATACGTTTTCACTGTTTTGTCGTAACAGTGCCAACGATCACAGAGTCATGACAAAGAGTGCATTCAAACACCATTTAAGTCAATAGAAACTCAATTCGAACTAATGAAAGTTCTCAAACAATATTGACATTGCTTTAAACAAATGGTAACCTTGGCTAAATGTTTTTTGAATTAGCACCAATGAACGTAATGGGGACCGAAACACTTCACCCGCTCTCTTCTCCCATTGTTTACAACGCCTTTTCTTAAAAGGTTTACACCTTGCGCCCTGTGGCCTTGCATAGATTAAAAGCCAAGATGGCAGTTTCGAAAAAAGGCTTATTCAATGTCCCCTAAGAGTATCATTCTCCATAGATGTCGCTCCGGATTCTTCCAAATATATTCCCGCGGAATTCCGAGCAAAGTGACTCTTGGAACTTTTCAAACCATCCCCTGACCCTCACCTCCACTCCATTCAGTCGTAAACAATAAACGTCAGTGCTGAACTGTTACCGTCTTTGACAAAAACAGGAGATCGTGTTTTCGTATTGTTCAATTGTCTTGAATTTGTGCTTCCCTGTGTACCTATGAGGTATGTTTTCAGTATTTATTTATTTATTTATTGGTGTTTAAGGTCACATACTTCCGCGCAATGGTTAATCATGACCACAACGTAGAGATAAAGTCAAGGTCAGGAAGTCAATCGTTTATCCTTTTACCTAACACAAACGATATCAAAATTGATTATTTTAAATATCATATTTTTCAATTTTTTCGAAAAAATTTCAACAAAAAACATATCATGTGACCCCTCGTTGGAACGAGCTCGACGAGCTCGTTCCAACGAGGGGTCACACGATATAGCTTTGTTGAAATTTGTTGAAAAATAATGTTTTTTCAACTGCTGAATTTGCATATTATGCGGGCGATTCGTTGGGTGAAGGGTTATACCCCATGTTGCATATTTTAGAGGACTCGCACCCCAAGCATTAGTGAGTGGGTCCCATTCTACCAGTGAAACAGATATTGTTTACCACAGGAAACACGCACTGTTTCACCTCCCGTGGTTCCCGCGGGAAATGTTTACAGTATCGAATTAAGAATTTACACGCGGGAGTTCGTCGCCTGAGCGCTAGAATGTCCTATGTCCCATAGGTGACATAGGACATTCTAGCACTCAGGCGACGAGTTTTGATACCTCGCTCTGGAGAAGATCTTGTTGGGTATCAATTTTTTTCAGTGGACAATTTACACCTCATTATTGTGGAAGGGTGACACCAATGCAACAAAAGTCTGTGCGCGAGTCAACTAATTCGCAAAACAGTAAAGCTTGTTCTTGGATCTTTAACTGTATGGACTTTTATTTCATGTTGTCTAAGAAGAGAAGTCCATTTATGCATTGATGTGAGACTGTAAATATTGTCCAGGTGTGCGTGTTCGAAATTATGAAGTTTATTGGTTTGTTGATTTGTTTATTGCAACGAGACAAATAAACAATGCAATTATACCTCATAACAAAGTCATAACAATTGCACATACACGCCCAGAACAACAGAAATAGCACACAGAAAACAAGGTGTCGTCTTTCAAAATGTTCCAGCAATTCCATATCCTGGTATAAAATTGAGGAAGGACACGTCACCAGGAGGTGTCAAGCGGACCATTCTATTGAGCAGTAGGAAGGCATATTGGGGCCTCTTGAAATATACAATATTTTAGGTTAAGGATTTTAGAGACACATTTGACGCGGCCCGGGCGTCGCACGCGATGCGATGAAGTAACAGCCTTTCTTCTCCATTCAGCATAAAATAATACCTCTAATTGGTGCCTCCCTATCGGACAAGGATTAAGAAACATTCTTTCTAATTCAGTACCCAAACTACAATATATTGGATCACTGAATATAATTTTGACGCAACGATTCGTTGCGTTAAAATTACATTCAGTGATTTAGTGTTTCAGCTTGCAAATTGGTCACCATGCAGTGAAAACGCGTGCTTTACACCGAGGATCAAATTTCATACATGATCACATCGAGTTGATAACTGCAAATTGGAACAATTTTTTTAAATTATAACTCTATCGCATCGCGCGAAACGTTCGAATCGTGACCAGTTTTTAAAATTATTTATGGTTGCAACGAAATGCTACTGACAACATAATTATCATGAAATAAAAAAACATTCTATGCTATTATTTTCAGTGCACAAGACACCTACTGTTTTTAGGCATGACTGCAAGGAAATATGTAGAATAAATAGGTACTAGGACCGGTAATCAGATTTAAACCACGAGTAGAACAAGGGTTTTAACCACTCGGCAGAGCCTCGTGGTTAAAACCCTTATCCTACTCGTGGTTTAAATCTGATTACCGGCCCAAGAACCTATTTGTTTTATTTATACCATGCTCTTAATATATCAACGACTTTGTCACTTAAAATATAGAATATACGATACTCTCTATCGCAAAAACATGGGTTTGTTTTGTTTACATCTGCGGGTGGGCAGTACTACCGTCTGCACATGAATGCTTGATTGTCAGCTAGACACATCGTCAAAGTTAATTGAAATCACCTTGCTTTTCAGTCAAATTATTATTAACAATTCTTAAATTTTATTTTAAATATTTAATTGTAGGTATTTTAAACTTAATGGGTCATTGCGCGTAGTAGATAGTACCGCAATATGTCGTATGTTTGAATGAAACATCGCGAAGTGTGAATGTATCCAAGTCGGCAAATTGGGTCACTTCAAAGGTCAAATTGGATGTATCTCCTACTTTAGGTGTAAGTTTTGTTTTAACCGCAGTAGAAGCTTTACACCGGTAGTGGGGTTAAAAGTTAAAATTTAACATAGGACTTTTCACGTGTAGTAACATAGGTGAGCATGATATAAATAAGTTTTAACGAGAGACTGAACTGCTCAAAAACAATAGATATTATTTTTATAACATACGTTGTGATGTTCTAATTGCAATTAAATGTCTTAATTGCAATTAAAACACCCACAAGCCAAATATCGCACAATGATATCGATCTAAATTTATTGTGTGATGCGCGTCACCTCCGGAGAGATGTTCTGTCTACTATCGTGACAATATTTATCGAAATATATGTTAGATTTGTTTTGTTATTGGTGTGTAAAGTCAGTTAAATAATCTACAATTTCTTCAGCTGTCTTGTAAAGTACCATATAATAAAGCGTTTAATTCATTTCCGTATATATGTTTATTGCACAGGGGCCAAACTGATAATAAGGCTAAACAAAATTAATCTTTTGATTCTCAGGCAGCGGCGCTTTTCGTTTTTCGGCCCGCGTTCGTCATATTTATTTCGGAGGTAAAATTCAAAATGTATAAAACTATCATAGGGTGTGATTTTAGCGGCATCACATCGCGATTTGCGATGCAATATGTCGTATACATTGATACAGTATTGTTATTCTCTTCGCGAAAAGAGACACGATTCTCATATGTATGCACGCTAAAAACTAAAGTGTTAAAAACTACACTTGAAGTGCTGTATTTAACACTTACTAAGTGCTGGCCTAGCACTTTGTTCAAGTGTAGATATCCCAGAACTTGACAGGTGTTACAATAATACCACTTGTCAAGTGTAATGTCGCGACACTTAAAAGGAAACAACGCAGATGACGCGGATCAGGCTCGAACTCTCGAGCCTGATCCGTGTCATCTGCGTTGTGTCCTTTTAATTATGTACCCACCAAGCGCAAATCAAATTATGAACGATTCTGGAAGAACCACAAATGCTAGACACATGGGAAGTGCCATCCATTCAAGTTTCAGATGTCTGACGATTGTAATGTCTAAGTGCTTAAAGCATTCCACTTTGAGTGTTAAAATCAAACCCTAGGAGTTAGAATGGGTTTAACACCTCGAAAGTGTCAGTTTTAACACTTTAGTTTTTAGTGTGTGTGCAAAATAAATATTTATTTAACTGGTTGAGGGCTAGATTATTTTTGTTGGTCTGAATTTGTTCATCAAAAATTATCCAAAATTGTTTTATTATAAATTATTGGAGAGTGCCAACAGTAATTTGTAAGAGAACAAATTTGTATAAACAAACTATTATTAATGTTTGACTGAATACGAAATATGGGCAAGGACAATGTTGGCTTTTGCACTGGTACCCTCATTTTTCTGAAAGGACTGATTGTGGCTTCTAGCACTCAGCCAGTTAAAAAAACTCCTTTTTTGTTTTTTATCTCCAGTTTAGTTGTTCTATATGTATTTTGTGTTGTATGATCACTGTTTAAAAAAAGACTATCAGTGAAATCAACATGGAAGCTCAAGTATTTAATTTTAGGCTCTCACAACTGGATGTTAGGCATCGGCGGCCATTCTATCATGAATAAAAAAATAAAATTAAATACCGCCGGCGCCCTCCTTCATTCGTTTTAAAACAAAATTAGAGATTAATTATTTAATTTTGTTTGGCCTTACAGGGATTTATTTATTTATTTATTGGAGTTTTAACGACAGGGCCACCTCGTGTCGGGCAGTTTTACGGATGGAGGAAGCCGGAGTACCTGGAGAGAACCACCGAGTAACGACGAGGAACTGTCAGACTTCCAAATGTACTAACTCCATACAAGCAGGGTTAACACTGGTTGAAGACCGGTACACCATCGACGTGTATTACGCATTAGTACACAGCACAACCTTTTCTCTCCCCCCCCCCCCCCCTCACTGCATGTGTAACATACGTGTGTCCCGGGTGAGATAGCGTTGAGAGACAGATGTATCCCACCCCACCCACGTGACGTTATACATTTATAACGTTATTATGACGTGATGCATATCATATCAGTTTCTTGCTACCAATATTGACGTCATTGGAATGCAGTGTGATCAAAGTTCGATGCTCTAAAACTCTTCAACCCTCAAGCTGCCGCCGTTCCTAATCGATTTCGTGGTATATACCTTTGGTATAATTATAAACTTGTGCATGCTCTTTCCGATGGTGTCATCAGTTTCTCAAAACACCGAATACAAAATGAGTTGATTGAATCAGCACGTGACTCCCGATTACCTCTGGCTAACGTAATCGCTGCATGGTGGGGGGGGGGGGGAGAAAAATCATCCTCGATGAGTCTGAAGGTGGGAATGGGGAAATCTCACCCGAGGGGCAAGATATTTGAACCAGACCCTCGGCAAGCCTCGCGTCTGGTTCAAATATCTTTCCCCTCGGGTGGGATTTCCCCAACCCACCTCCAGACTCATCGGGGATCATAATAGTCCCCACGTGAGCAATCGAGACCTCAGCTTGAACAACAGTGACCGCCAAAGGTGCCACCAAGGTACTCTTCAAAACCTGGCTTCTCTTCAACACACAGGCCACCGAAAGATCTCTTTGGTTTGACCCCCTCTTCCCAATTAAGGTCACCATCCCCCATGACTCTTTCTTTCATCTATATTTTATGTTTTGATTCATGGAAAATAATATTTTATCGAAAACTAGATAGATATCTAAAAGAAATATAGATTGTTGTATCTTTTATTTCTTTTAATTTGTAAGAAAATGATCTTCCAGATAGTTTCCATTTAACTTTAGTGGAAACACAATTTCAACATTTCAGTGAAAAAATGCTAAAATAAATCGAGAACCTGAATTCTCACATCCCGACCTACAGTTAGCACGTCGATCTGCGCGTTAATCTACGCGTTATGACCAAATTCTGTACATATGACATGGCCACAAGCAATTTTTCATGATCCAATGGACCTCCGGGTAACCCGGAGTCCCATTGGCAGAAACCTGTGCTTACTATGAATAATCGGGAGAACCTGCCGTGCTTTGGATGCCTTTCCATATGGCAATTGCGCTCAATTTCTACGCGCAGTTATTTATTTATTTATTATTTATTTATTGGTGTTTAAGGTCACATATTTATGCACAATGGCTAATCATGACCGTGACAGTTTTGCGGGTGGAGGAAGCCGGAGTACCCGGAGAGAACCACCGAGCAACGACGAGCAGCTGCCAGCTCCCCAACATCGTAACTCCGCACAGCAGCACAGGCAGGGTTAGATTGGTTGAAGACATGCGCACCATCGACGTGCAGTACGCCTTAGTACACGGCGTCATCGTGCCCCCACGCGGGCAATGGAGATGAAGTGTCTTGCCCAAGGACATAACGCGGTTGCCGCAGGTGGGATTCGAACCGAGGACCTCTCGGCTTGCAGCCTGCACCTCTACCTACTGAGCCACCACGCTCCCCTACGCGCAATTAAGCCTATATAAGCGCACAGTTCGTGACAGGACTTCTAGTTTTAACTGTGTATGGTCTTTGCAACTTTATAAAAGTGTGATATGATGCGTCTTTATTTCAGCACAAAGCGAGGAAAGATGTTCATTCTAGATAGGAAAATACACAAATATAACTTACCCATCATATCTTTCAGGCGAATCAGCACCAAGGCACAAACAAAACAGCACATGTATCAATCCACAAGTTACCAGAAAACACTTCATCTCTGCAGAGTGTTCTGAAAATACAAAAGAAAACACATCGTGTAATCATGTCCATAGCATGCTCGCACACTGGTTGGATCGGGTAGAACAAATTCCAATAATCATACAATATCAATGTCAAGAGTTGGATGTGAATTTTTCACGTGAAAAGTTAATACGTTTCCAATAAGGCAATTATCATATTCGAGAATCTTATTTTTTTGTTTATAGCTACATAGTGGCATAATGGCATCTCTGAAAAGGTACGTTTTCCCCAGCATCCCCTCTTTCTGAGCTATAATATAATGCTGTTAACTTGAAAAAGACAATTGTAGTTTCCTTTGGGATAAAAGAATAGTGGCAACACACAGTTGAAACACGGTTGAAATATTCCGTCGGTAAACGGGTAGTACTCACAAACGCGCTTGGATTTACTGTCTGAAAAATACAAAGAGAGTGGGAATTTTGTGCTGTTTTATTTTCTAAAGGCTTGAGACGGAGACGAGTATACAGACTGACAAATATAAAGAGCTTGAATAATTTATTTAATTTGTATGGAACTCGTTTGTTTTGACGTAAGAGTATCACGAGGGCGGAGGCCTCGTAATATCTTAAATCACAATAAACATCACGTGTTTGTTGCTCAACTAAACCGCAAAATCGAAACTGCACATCTTTTGTAAGGCTGGTTATTATGCCCGACTATTCGACTTCATTGCACACAATTAAAATGTATGTAGTTTTAGCACAGCGAACAATTGTGTATTACCGGTGAAACGGAGCTAGGGGGTTGGCGCCTTGGAATCTTGACGAAACGTCACTTTGGAATTTATTCTTCTAGGTGTTTTCTAAGAATAAAGTCCAGAATCCTGTATCGCAACTTAAAACAAAAACGAACAAACGCCTTCCATTCCATCAACCATTTACTCTGTATGTCGAGGCAGATGGACAGTAATTGGTGAAAATCGAATGTATCGTCGTGTAAAATTAATGGAGTCCAATATGTTTCGGTTCTACATCTCATCGCGTGAGTGCTAAAATGGCCGATGTCCCCTATGGGCATTCTAGCACTCCGGCGACGATCTGTCATGATCAATGTAAACATTAACAACATATTCTGCCGCCACGCATGTCGTCCCTTGAGTTCAACAAGGTGCCATCTGCAATTCTTTAGATTTTCAGATGGAAGCTCTTTGCACTCAATAGCCGATAAGTTTCTTTTATTAATTTCACAACTTATAATAACAGCTACTATTAACCCTTTACCTAACCTGAAAAGCAGACGACACTTGCAAAAATAATTCTTGAATAACTAAATTTTTCATTTTTTGTCTCAAAAACATAGGTTATGACCCCTCGTTGGAACGAGCTCGACGAGCTCGTTCCAAAGAGGGGTCATAACCTATGTTTTTAAGACAAAAAATGAAAAAAATAATGAAAATTAATTGCCGATTTTTGAGAATAGCGCTGGCCGGTTTTGGCCGTTAGGTTAGGTAAAGGGTTAAAACATATTCACTGAAAGCAGAGTTTCCCAGAACAGATCGGAAACCTCTTCGTCACACGTTAGGAAATAGATATGTATAGATTTATATATTAAAACTCCCCTCCCTGGTCCAGGGACACGGTTTTGGGGATGACTTTCACAGCAGCAATTTAGTGGCTTCGCTCTTCTCGAATTCTACGGAGGGGGTCACTTTAGCCCGCACAGAGGACAGTCATCTTGTTCAAAGCCAATAGGACTGTACACTGTGACAGCATCTACCCCACAATTCATGCTGCCAAAGAGATTTCGGATACCGGGTTAACTTTCCCGGCAGAGATCGATCGATTTGCATTGCACGAGAGCAATATTGGCGTTTTATTAATGACAGCAGAAATATATCGCCCCCCCCCCCCCCCACCACCTTGGCGTAGATTCAAAGAGGTTCGTCACCCATAGGTTGGAATCGGGGATATTCTCCGGATTCAGTTTAAATATTCTCGAGCCAGCCCGAAAACCTGGGCATTTTGGGGTTAAGTATCCAGAATTAAAATCGATATGGATGCACTGTAGAATCCCGACTAAAACTCCAACTGCATCATCAAGCCACGCCCGTGACATCGGCTTCATTTGATGTTGTAGCTGGAATATCTTATCCGTCGGGACTTGAGGTATCACAGTCGGGAAAAATCAGGTTTAAATCCCCTTTCAGTCATCTTCGGGGCTGTACCGGACGTACCAAGGCTCGGCACGATTAGCGAAAACTTGAAAAAATGGACCCTTGTATTTCATTTGATTGATTCTCATGTCGTAACACGCGTTATGGGAGGTGTTAGAAGTGTAGATTGTGGAGGGGATGAGCACCGTTGAAAACTTATTTTGATGTCGTGGTGTCTTTTCATGCCACACAGTGAACTGTAATACTATATCAGCACGACCAGTCGTGTACGAATACCAAATGTCTCTCTTTCTGGGCGTACATCCCACGGTCTGGTCATGGTTCAGTCTATCGCTTTTACTAGGACTATCTTCGAATCCGAAGACTAACAGAAGAAAGAGACTAAGTTGGTCGTAGGCGGTACCCATTGGCCAAGTGCTATTTAACGTGCTTATTTTATGGAGAACAGAAACGGGAATGACGCTTTCGGCGGCCGTAGCAATAGCAGTGTTTTCCCCAAGAACTATCTGCGACTTTCTTCACATTCCGTGACTTTTACAGCCATAGCTCCACTATAATTCCAACGGATGATGTCACTATCTTTTTATCATCCCCAGATTTTGGATACCTGCACTTCACAGGAACGTCAATAGTTCGTTCTACTATATTCATGCTAACAAACGGAGAATTCTTGCTTTTCACAAGTCTCAGTGATAATTACGCCCAACATTTCGATTTATGAAAGCGAGAATTTCTATGCTGTTCTTTATTTCTCCATAATCACCATAGTGGTGTCAGGAGTTTGAAAATGAAACACAGATACAAGCTTCACATTATGCTTACACAAAATATACTGCAAAATATAAATGATGGTTTGTAAGACAAGGAGTAAGTTGTTCCGTCTACCGGCAAGAGGAAAGATCGTCCCCTGAGGTCCAATGTGTTCTATGTGCCTACTGGCACATAGAACACATTGGCACTCAGGGGACGAGATGTCATTCTTCCGGCCCCGCACACACACCGAAACAGGTCAGACGCTAGGTTTGACCCGCGTCCCATTGCGGGAGTACAACACCACACACCTGTCTGAAATTACAGGAATATTTTGCCTTCAGTCCCGCCTCTAAAATTACAGTTCATATGAGAATAGCTGATGGTTTGCAATTTTCCAGTTCCCTGATTCTTTGTTTAAAATATTCCCGCTCCCGGTTCCAGGAAATATATTCAACTCAATTTTGTTGGTCACTGTGTGATCACGTAGCTTGCCTGTGGAAGAAAGCGAGAGGGAATGGTGCCCCTGTGCCTACTCTACTGGCGAGTTTGTTGACATATCTGGGGTGCCACAGCAGTTGTGCCAGCATTGACCACCATCATCGATACCAGACGTGATAGTCTAGAATGAAGGTAGGGTAATACTGGAGCATTGGAAAGCAAAGCTAACCTATAAAAATGAGGTTAGGTTTACGGTGGACAAACGTCAGATGACAAGCCACAGTCTGACAGACCTGTGTCACTTAATTTACCAAGCTCTTAGACCTCCAGTCTAATTCTGGAGAATTCGATGCTGTTATGGGGCATTTGTTTACCCAGTTTCTGGGAATATTTGCGCGCAGAAGAGCGATGATGTAATATGATGCGAGTGTCGAATTTCTTACAGAATTAGTCTGGTGGCTTGAGAGAATGAATCTGGAAGAGCTATGACAAATAATTAACAGGACATTTATCAGGAGGAACGGTGGCTACGGAGTCACACGAGGCGAAGTGGGAACAATACCATATTATACAACATCTCCCCTCCAACGAACATGTGAGAATTTCATTGAATTTAAGACGTCACGTGCAGGGCGGCGCACATATACCATACACAGTCCTCCTTGGTTACTCGCGTATCAAACCTGTCGCAGACCATGACCCTTTCACGTTAAACAAAAAGGGATTCTATCTTCCATTAAATACTGCAATTACTAACTCCGTATTCAAGAATAATAGTCGTTAACCCTTTACCCAACGCAGACGATTTCAAAATTTATTATTTTAAATATCATTTTTGAAACTTTTTCAAAAGAATTCAACAAAACCATATCATGTGACCCTCTTTGGAACGAGCTCAACGAGCTCGTTCCAAAGAGGGGTCACATGATATGGTTTTGTTGAAACTTTTCAAAATATAATATTTTTTTCAGCTGCTGAATTTGCATATTACGCGGGCGGATGCGGGCGATTCGTTGGGTAAAGGGTTAAGAGATATTCCTAAGTCATTTGATATGATATATACGGATCGAGTTCCGCTTCCGTATATACTATATCCATTCCGTATTGAGCTCGAACTTCGCATTCGTCTGAAATGGAATACGTTGACATCATATATCCCTTATTTGGTCACTAGCAAACATTTCCACCAATATGATAGAGCCCCGTATGACACCGTACCCACCTTTAAACTCCATCTGACGTACTTATTATGCCACCATTCTCAGACACCACCGCAAGCAGCCAAAGAGCCCATTTTCACACCACTGGTTGATTTATTAGTTGTGGTTGTGAGTTGAGTGTCATGTAAAGGTAACCCAACCGCACGCGCAAGAGATTTTATCCTTTTCCAAAATAAATTAAACCAGAGAAAGAGCTGGGGTTGGTTCTTCAGATTTGGTTTCGGTTTATATTTCCGCGCAGTTTCAGGAAAATATCTCGGCTTCGTTTGGAAATTTTCTTTGTTTTAAGAATATTTATAGTAAATAACACCTCATGCTCCATAACTTGGAAAAAACCCCAAATGTTGGTGCGACACCACTCACCACAAAAAGCCATGTCTGTGTGAATATCTCCATTGGGTTCAGCTGAACTGTCCTTTGATCACCCTTAAGGGTTCCAGGCAATCGGTTACTAAATCTATTCAGTCAGAAAAAAACATAAATTAGGGAAATAAATTATCCCTTTACCTAACATGAAAAGCAGACGACACTTGCAAAAATAATTCTTGAATAACTAATTTTTTTCATTTTTTGTCTCAAAAACATAGGTTATGACCCCTCGTTGGAACGAGCTCGTTCCAACGAGGGGTCATAACCTATGTTTTTGAGACAAAAAATGAAAAAAATAATGAAAATTAATTGGCGATTTTTGAGAATGGCGCTGGCCGGTTTTGACCGTTACGTTAGGTAAAGGGTTAATAAGGTTCATCTAATCTATGTTGTGTTGTAATTGTCATATTAAATCGCTTATTTCGCTTATTGACTTGTCCACCGGACGAGTCAATAAAGGAGAAAATGTGACAATGAGAACCCAAAGTATTCACCCATTTGCCTGATATAGACAAGAGTCAATAGGGGCGACTTGTCCAGTTCCTACCTAGTAAGACAGTCTTATCAGCAGTTTATGCACAAACACAGTAAAACCATTTATAGTGTCTTGCGGTTCGGTTTTCCAGTTTGTCGCAAAAATAAAAACAGAACCGAACCTTAAAACAAAAAACGCCCAGCTCTAACTGGAGTTACGTACCTTTTATGCAGAGTCTATCGGGAATTACCGATGTTCAAGTAAATACACCGAACGACAAGCGTATGTAAATGGGTTAATCGATATGGCATGAATGCCAGCACGGCAGGATAGAAAGCCTTCACATCTATAAAAACAGTTATTAGAAGGACACTCAACAATTCATTTGACAGTTATCAATAAAAAGAAAACATTTTATCGCCAACCAAATTTGCGAGGGGAAGCCGTGTTATTATTTCACTCCCTGAATTCCAATGTGTTCTATGTGCCTACGGGCTCCTACATATTGTTCTTGTGACAGAGGTTAGAACTTTACTTCATCATCCCTTCGGTGATTTCACAATTCGACTTCTAAATAAGTATGTTTTTCACGTGCAATTTTATTTATGACGTGACCTCGAAATATGACAATAAGAACAAATATTACGTTTTCTTAGAACAAAGTTCACACAATTATAATTGAATACTTACAGTTAAAAATAGAAGTCCTGTAACGAACTGTGCGCTTATCTAGGCTTAATTGTGCGTAGGGGTTGCGCGCAGTTACCATATCGAATGACATCCAAAGCAAATCAAGTTCTCCTGGTTACTCATAGCAAACACAAGCAATGTTTCTGGCAATGGAACTCCGGGTTACCCGGAGGTCCATTGGCTGAAACATTGCTCGTGTACAGGCCACATGTACAGAATTTGATAGCCTTACTATGGTCATTAAGATTAGATTAGATTAACGCGCAGATCGACGTGCTATTTGTGCGCATTTCAAGACAGAACTTCTGGAAGTGTGTACCAGAACTGATAATAAAATAATATTTCATGAGAACGACTTGTGGCCAAATATGCTTCAGATATCCAATAACAAAGCTAGACATTCAAAACACTTTCGAATGCAGTGATAGGACTGCATTTGGGAAACGGACAACACTGTCTGCATTTTTGATTGACGCTGGATTCCATGTTCGATAGACATGAGCAAATCACTTAATACCACGAATTTCCATCGAAAAACAAAATCGTAATTCTAAGAAATTTCAACAGGTGTCATGATACCTTGCAAAAAGTATGGCAGCTGTGCAGTCCTTATATAATAATAGTATGCTGTATTAAGGCGATTTTTCTCATTATTTGATTTTAGACGGTGTTGAATATCCGAATGCTTTTTCCGTCCGTTGACCGGAAAATTGAAAGTACATTTGAATGTAAACAAAAACGAAAGTTTTGGAATTTACCCCTATGTAGCTCTGCCACTGTGTTATGAATAATTTTGATGCCCTAGCTTTATTCTTGGGTACGTGAAGCACATTTGGCCACAAGTTGTTCTCGTGAAATATTATTTACTTATCAATTCTGGTACGAATACGATAGCAGACTTCAAGGAACCAGTGGTACCTGCTGTCAACTCTGCGAGTTGATTCCATACATTGTTCGCGTTCTATACCCCCCCCCCCCCCCCCCCCAGCCGTCATTTTGATGTATAATTTGTGTATATTTAGTTTGAATTTAAGGAATATCAGATCTGGGAATTTAAAAAAAAAATCCATTACTTATATAGCACCTTAATATTCGTGTTGTGTTATGCCACCTCCAAACTTAGAAGTACTTTTTAAAACCATTTTTGTTATGATACATCCACCCTCGATTATAACAGATATGTCTGCGTGAATATTTTCCCCCAGTTCGCGACATGTACAGTACATGGTGAGTGTATTATCACTAAATCACCCGCAGAGTGGAGATTCCACCCAAGCAATAATTGCAAATTTGCTGCAAAGCATAACCAGCACAAGCAAAGTTTCAGCCTATGGACCTCCGGGTTAAACCCGGAGGTCCATTGGCTGAAACATTGCTTGTGTTTGTTGTCGATGTGTACACAATTTGAAAGTAATAGCTTGGGTGATAACCCCACTCCGCGGGTGATTTAGTTACAATTCACTCTCCACGTACTGTATGTATTTTACATTTAAGCATACTGCTTTGTTTATTTTGTGAGGAGGGGCGGGGTGGGCTATTTTTCAAAGAAATTTTCGAGGACATCTTAACCCCCAAAGTGTAGCCACCACCCCCTCCGCCTGCCCAATGAGCTTGAAATTCTTTAAAAAAGAATTTCCGAGAACCACTACTGACAATACTTGGAGATTATGCCGGGGGAGTGCCTTTCAAAATAACCCACGCACGGGCGTTTTGTCCCAAGACGAGTTTCGTGCCAGGATGCTTCGTCCATAAAGCTGATTTTTTATTTTTTTTTTTTTTTTTTGGGGGGGGGGATGATTGTGGACGTTTGTTTGTGCCCTTCGAGTGTTTTCGAAGGAAGATATTACATTAACCCCCATAGCCTGGATCCCTGTCCAATAAACATGAAATTATTTTAAACTAATTTCTTGTGAACCACCAGGCATAATGCTTAGAGATGTGGTGTTCACCTTCTTTTAGTAAAAGAGATTCTACTTTGTTCACAGAATGTTTATATTCTAATACGAAGAGATGGCAAAATAAGAGTGTTTCAATGGCATTTTCTTGTGCGCTTGTACTTGCACAAAACGTTTTCTTGCTATCAGTTCTGATCCGAATACGGTAGCAGACTTCCAGGAGTCATTTATGCCTTCCCTCAACTGTTCCGAGTTGAAAGCATTATTTTGTCGTATTTTATACACCACAACCTTCATTTTGGTGTTTAATTTGTGTGCACTTAGTTTATACTGGTATTTAAAGAATTTCAGACTTGGGAATTCCATAGTAAATTGTTTTTCCTTACTTACATAGCACCATAATGTTTCCAAATGGAACACCTCATTTCACATTTTTATATCGTGTCAACAAAAAGTCAATTTGAATTCTATCTTCCTTGACTTCCCACCTGGAACTTTCTAAAGCCACTAAAAAATAACGTTGATTTTAAAATTGTCTATTTACCAAACCATATTTTGTTAACCCTTTATCCAACGCAGACGATATCAAAATTTATTATTTTAAATACCATTTTTTTTAATTTTTCAAAAAATCTCAACAAAACCATATCATGTGACCCCTCGTTGGAACGAGCTCGACGAGCTCGTTCCAACGAGGGGTCACATGATATGGTTTTGTTGAAATTGTTTGAAAAATAATATTTTTTCAACTGCTGAATTTGCATATTACGCGGGCGGATGCGGGCGATTCGTTGGGTAAAGGGTTAAAATGAATTTTAAAGTGATGCATCCGGTGAGACAAGACGAAAACAGACGGTGAAAATATGACAGCAAATTAATGGATATAAACACACATGAAATGCATCACACACAAAAACGAGCCTGCCGTACGTGACCACCTGCCTCGCAAGACCACTTGAGTAAAATCACTTCTTCAGCGGTCTCATCAGACAGTTTCAAATGCTTACCAAGAGAGAAAACAAAACATCGGTACGTCCGTGTATCCTCTGGGTGAATCGAGAGTTCTGTTTATTTCCATTGTTTCTCGTTGTGAGATCATTTAATCAGAATATTAACTTGAACAAATTAATCAGTTCTTCAACTGTCAAATTTGGATGACTTTCACAAAAAATGGCGGTGAAGTGTATTTGACAACAGAGGATATTCATTGTCAAGAAACGCCTTTATACTTCCCCCCTTTAGCAGAAAGATAATAGAAAACTGACAGCTTAATAGAGATGTTACTCGTTGGACGCGATATTGAGGCAGCTTGGAAAAAGCATTCTGCATGGACTAACATTAGATGAGGCAAAACTGAAACTGTTGAGGGATGCGTCCAGTAAACGGTTTCTGTTCCAAGGACACTGCAAAATACCAGAATATTGAATGTCTTTCATGGAATTTATGGGTTTGGACGCCGTGGAGAGTCAGGTCAATAAGACTCTTTTGAAATTGGTTGCTGCGTCCCATGTTTGCCCGACTATGACCTGAAGTTGTCAATCTGAAGTAATGTACACATACATTTTCAGACAAGAAGTCTACAGGTGAAGAAATTAAGGTGCTATATAAGTAATGGAAATTTAGCTTGAAAATCGGTGATACAGTTAAAACTAGAAGTCCTGTCATGAAATAGAACGTCGATCTGCGCGTTAAGCACAATACCCTCAAATCTGGGGGAGAACTGCCGCAAACAGCAAAAATTCACTTTTGCATATTCGACAGTAGAACAAGCACATTTGGCCATAAGTTCTCGTGAAATATTATTAAATTATCAGTTCTGGTGCGAATACCGCAGCAGACTTCCAGGAACCAGTGGTGCCTGCAGTCGACTCTATGAGTTGATTACACATGTGTTTCGTGTTCTATACATCCCAACCTTCATTTTGATGTACATTTTGTGTATATTTAATTTGAATTGAAGGAATATCAGAGGTGAGAATTTTCAAAATAAACAAAATTTCATTACTTATATAGGCCCTTAATCTATGCGTTATGACCATAGTAACGCTATCAAATTCTGAACACATGGCCTGGGCACAAGCACTGTTTCATCCAATGGACCTCCGGGTAACCCGGGGGTCCATTGGTAGAAACATTGCCGGTGTTTGCTATGAGTAACCGGGAGAACCTGCCATGCTTTGGATGCCATTCGATGTGGCAATTGCGCTCAATTCCTACGGGCAATTAAGCCTAGATAAGAGCACAGTTCGTGCCAGGACTTCTAGTTTTAACTGCAGGTTATTTTCGATGTCGTCAAAAATCTAAACAAAATAATAATTTGTCACTTTTTTGTTGTGCATCTGTATTTATGAACTATGCTCCACAGGTTTGAACACGAAAAAAAATTAAATATTGTAACATTTTTTTAGATATTTGACGCCAACGAAAATAACATGTCACCTATTTTCGAGCTAAATTTCTCATTACTTATATAGCACCTTAGCCGGGGAGCGTGATGGCTCAGTGGTAGACTGTTGGACTTCTATGCTAGAGGTCCCGAGTTCGAGCCCCGCCCGGAACGACCCGCGTTGTCTCCTTGGGTAAGGCACTTTATCTCGGCTGCCTACATGGGGGCACGATGGGGTACTAAGGCGTACTGCACGTCGAGGGTGCACATGTCTTCAACCGCTGTAACCTTACTTAAGCGGAGCTTGACAAGAGTTAGAATGTTGAGGAGCTGACAGTTGCTCGTCGATGCTCGATGGTTCTCTCCGGGTATTCCGGCTTCCTCTACCCGGAAACATGTCACGGTCACGATTAGCCATTGTGCATAGTATGTGACCTTAAATGCCAATAAATAAATAAATAGGACCTTAGCCACGACAACGGGGAATGCCGTTGTAAACGTCTTGGCAGATTGCCACGACTTTTACAGCAGAATTGCACATTGACGTGGTTAACGTTCAAGACTGGTCCGACTCGCATATTGCCAAACTAGCGACCTTCGATAAGAGTTTTATACCTACCCGGAGATCTGTAAACATCCTGAAATAGTAGATACTTCTCTGCCTAACTATTACGCGGCTTTTTTTAAGGGGAGGGGGTGGGAGCACCCCAAAGATTTAAACCCATTTGTGGGGCGAAGCTCCTTGCGTCCGCAGTTAGTGGTATTTGGGATTGGGGTTTTTTGGATAGACAACGCGATGCGTGGAGGAAGTAGGAATAACCAAGAATACCCGAGCAGTGGTAAGAAGTTGTTAGATTTTTCATCTCTAACGAGGATCTTGTGGAGTGTGAGCCCAAGTTGCCATGATAACAAACACGCTGTTACTCAGCGCTCCTAATTGGGGGTTAAGTAAACTGCTGTGGAGCGCGACAGAACTAAACCCGCAACCAGTCTATCATAATTCCAATTCACTAACCAATCCTCCAATGAGCTCCCATAGCTCCGGAGTAGGACTAAGATTCATGCGAAGAGCTCTAGCCATCATTCCTAAAACTACGGAAGTGAACGCCAACTTTCGTTTTGACAAAACTAGCCAGCATTCACAATGCAGGTTGCGTGCAGTTCTACCGTTATAACTTAGATTTAAAATTAAGTCACAGAATGCAAGCGCCGCTAATGAAATATGAAGCCGCACACTTACATGTGTTTTACATTCACGTTTTATAAAGTGGGCTAATTGTGTTTATGCTAATAAACAGCGTTTATGACTTTGCATTGATATTTTCAATGTTCAAAATTAGCTGGATTACTTATGTATTTCCACTGCGTTTGTTTTTTGCATGGGGTCACTTGAAAATTTCTGTTTAACACTTTCCCTAATGCAACGGCCGTATAGGGCTTGCGATACACTGTAAAAATTACCGTTAAAAGTACGGAGGAACTACTGGAAACCAATTGCCGTTACATCCATCGTAAATTTTACGGTAATGAATGTTGCTGCTCAAAGTTTCATCATATGAAACCTCCAAGCGAAGTGCTCATACAGTGATGGAGAGTCTTTTTTTCGAATTCACTAAAGTCTTTAATTCCTGCCTTTTCAAACCACGAAGAAATAAACCTTGCTACAGAAGATTCAAATTGTAAGGAAGACGAATTAATATCTTTAACCTGCAGCCATATGGCTGCAGGTTAACGATATTAATTGGTCTACTCTGTGCGACAAAATTAACAGCCTTCTCGTATAATAACGTAAATAGAGGATATCTAGTGTTTTTGAGTGGATACCGAAAATTATCTCATGAGTGACCAAGATAAATATTTACTTTTCGTGACCGCTAGCTTGCGCGAGCGCAAATAACAATTTGTCTCGATCGCGAGTGAGATAATTTTCGGTATCCACTCAAAAACACTAGATTTTCTTTTTATAATTATTATACGCTTTTTATAAGAATCTGATCATTCCTATCGATAATTCCACTCGTTTCAACCAGGAATTGATGCATGAAAGTAAACAGCAGATGCACATTGATACATCGAAGCGATTTGATCGTACTCGGAACAGGTAGCGTCTTGCGATCTGATTCAGCTTGCGGGTTTCATGCAAAAATTCAAGATGAATACGTGTTGAATTATTGCTGGAAATGATCGGTATCCACTAAAAAACTATAGATTTTCTTTTCATTATACGTTTTTAGAACTAATTGATCATTTCCAGTGATAGTTGTACTCGTATTCACCTTGAAGTGATGCTTTGACAGTCGCCATTTTGATTAATACGTTGAAAGTGAACATTTCTATATCTTCACAGTGGGGGATACGATTTCTATCTTTTCCGCATTTTTTTCGATAATCTATCGTTTAGCGGATAATAAAAAAGAAATATCAGTTCCTCAGTTTTTGTTGAAGATTCAGCAAAGAAAGATCGACATTGCCAAACTTATTTAGATACGGTATTTTCATCGAGGATCATTACGGTAGAGAACTGGCAATTGGATTGCCGGTAGTTTTACTGTGTTTTGAACAGTAATTTTTTTATAGTGTATTCACAAACTCGCAATTCAAAATCAATTTCATTATTTTTCTTTTTTACATTTATTTCAAAACATAGCTTATGACTCCTCAAAGAAATAGTTCGTCCAAAGTGTGGCCATAACCAATGTTTTAAGGCAAAAGGAAGACTTTTTTAGCTATTCAAGAAATGTTTTTTGCAAGTATTGCCCGCTTGTCGTATAAGAGAAAAAAATTAGAACGGTTGCTCTACTCTGGTCATTATGTGGTCACTGTGCGGTCCATGGCTGACAAATCTTCAATCGTAATTGGAAGTGATTTATAGGAAAGTTAGCCCCCATTTATTTTCTAAAACTGAGAGTAAATGTATCACTAAGGTTTGGGTATTTTAAATAAAAATTGAAATTTCGAAATGTTTGAGAATTTGTATTATCATGTGCGCATCATTTCACAAACTTCAGGCATTTTCTTGTAGTGTAATATAGAAATAGAGAAGCTGGATTTTTACCATATTTTCGTATTCAGTTTCGAACGTTTAACCCTTTGAGACTTTAATTATCCTGAAGTTCAAACGTCACTGGGAATTCAGTTTCTTCAACGTTTTTCAAAATGCAACGTCAAACGTCGGAAAGTACAAATAAGTGACATTAGTGATTAACTGGTTGAGGGCTAGATTATTTTTGGTGGTCTAAATTTCTTATTCAAAACTTGTTTTATTATAAATTATTGGAGAGTGCCCACAGGCACTCTCCAATAATTAAACAATAACATGATTTTGGAGGGCATTATGGTTCGTGAGCGGCCCTGCATCGATGTTGAACAGCCCGAGGGTTTATTAAAGGCCCGAGACGAAGTCGAGGGCCGTTAATAAGCCCAAGGGCTGTTCAACATCGATGCAGGGCCGCTCACGAACCATTATGCCCGACAACAATCATGTTATTACTATTATTACCACTACGTAATTTGTAATTTTACACATTTCCAAAATGATATCCCAGCAATCAAAAGACACAAAATTTAATAAAACAGAAACATTTTATTTGGGACCACGTTTAAAAAAATTCCGCCTTCCACTTCCAGCGAGGGAGGTAATGCACGCAATAAAGATGACGAATCAGTTGCCATGGAAAATGGCTACAACTGACAACATGGCCACGTGTCATTTGTTTCTGTTGCTGTCGATCAACAAGACCGCAACATGGCGAAAGCATCAACTTTTCCTTGCGAGTTCTCGCCTCATTTCTAAATTTTCAATTCTAAAAGACGTCACGTGACAAGAGGGCCGATAATGAATTTTGTTTTCCATTAGCGGACCTCCTATCACGTGACTACCGAGCAATAGAGGATATGATTGCCCGTTAAATCGACGTTAATGCAGTAGGAAACGCCCTGCAAAGTGGTAATAATTTGTAATAGAACAAATTTATATAAACAAAATATTATTTGTGTTTGACTGAATATGAAATACAAGCAAGTAAAGTGTTGACTTTTGCTCCATTATCCTCATTTTTTGAAAGCCCTGATAGTGGCTTCTAGCACTCAACCAGTTAAGAAGTCCTGGCAGCAGGATTTTATTAGTATTTTAAGCTGCGATAACATTTGGCTCAACCATTGTCACTACGCACTATTCGGAAGAAAATAGGAATTAAGGTTAAAACTTTAAAAAATCGAAAAATAATAACAAAACAAATTACCACAAAGTACTAATGAGATGTTTGATTTCGTACGTCATAAGACGTACACAAGTATCAAAGGGTTAACTATTATTCCCTGTTGAAACCCATTTAAAAAATAAGAAAACCGAGTCTTCAGCATCTTTTAATGTTCTGTAACTTTCTCCAGTTCATTTTATCAACATTGTAAGATATAGTACAGACACGGTCCTTTTCATTAATATACACCTGGAACTTAATTAAGCAGCCCTGTTTTTAACAGTGGTGTTAATAGAAACTGCCATTACTTTCATGCTATCTTTCAGATGGCCAAAATGATTGTTTGGGGAAAGAATGGTCTATTGATAAATGAAAGACAACACAATGAAGAAAATATGTAGTATTTTAACCCTTTACCCAACGCAGACGATATCAAAATTTATTATTTTAAATATCATTTTTTTCAAATTTTTCAAAAAATTTCAACAAAACCATATCATGTGACCCCTCGTTGGAACGAGCTCGACGAGCTCGTTCCAACGAGGGGTCACGTGATACGGTTCTGTTGAAATTGTTTGAAAAATAATATTTTTTCAACTGCAGAATTTGCATATTACGCGGGCGGATGCGGCCGATTCGTTGGGCAAAGGGTTAATGGTGCGAATTACACATATGTCACTAATGTTTTTGATGGAAAAAAGTTCTCTCGACAAGTTTGGTGCTGGAACGGTCCATTATGAAACAGCGCCAGTAATTACTGACAAAATATGTAACTTGTGATCTCCTGAACAAAATACAAGTGTCTGACGTCAGTAGCAAGGGTATCCACCACGTGCTCGAATGACAGCCTGAGAACCTCCTCCTAATGTTACAAGTGAGTCTTCTGATACGGTCCAGAGGCAACTGCTGCCACTCCTCGTGCAATACAGCTTCCAAATCGGCCAAATTCTGTACAGGTGGATCCATTGTTTGCACACGACGCCCAAGAAAGTCCCAGATGTGTTCTAAGGGATTCAAATCGGGGCTCATTGCAGGCCAAGGTAGTGTTGTAATAGCGTTGTTCTGAAGGAATGTTGGTTGTCAAAATGAGGCACGACAACCGGATTGAGAATGTCCCGGATGTACTGATGACCATTGAGATTCCCACGTACAGTCACCATATCAAGTTTACAATCGTGATCATTACTGAGCCTCCACCATAAGGAACAGTAGGCCTGATGTTCCTGAGCATGTAAGCAGTATTTCTATGCATCCACACTCTCATGCGACCATATGTGACGTGAAGCAGGGACCTACTCTCGTCTAACCAATGGACTCTCCTCCACGTCCTGAGATTCCAATGCTGTCGTGCCATACACCACTCCAAACGTCGGACAGAGCTGGACGCTTGATGGCCCTTCTGGACCTTCTACCTAGAGGTTTCGGACGGTTCTGTTTCACAAACGCCAGTTGGGGAGTCAAAGGCGTTTCAAAACCCCACTTGAAGCAAAAGGTTCATGCCTAACGAATCCGATCTTCCCGGATCTTTTGGGGTTGTCAATGGCCTTGGTCGGTCCTTAACATCGATGGTTTGTTGATATTTTCGGACAGAATGACTACATCCTAGTTACATTCCAATTGTTTCGAATGCCATGCCTGTTATATGCATGCTACATGCATGCCAACGATTTGCCATCTTAGTTCCACTGACAGTCTCCTCCTTTCCATGTCAACATGTATTGATAAAAGAAGTGACGTTTTCTTGTTTTATACCCAGATATTGCATGTGGGTGATAGTGTTTTTTGTGACATTCGTTGGAAGTATGCTTCATGTGGAGGAGGGGGTGTGTTTGGTGTACGCTATCAACCAGAAACGTCATGTAGCACTAGATGAAATGTACTGCAGGGACATAGCAATCATTAAAACATAATAAGCAGTCACAGCAACTTCACTGTCATGAAACATTTCAGGGGGTCCTTAATTATGTTCCAGGTGTATATATAGAATATCCCATGGTAGCTTGGTGAACCAAATGTTCACCACGAGAGGTAAAGTGGTCTTAACCGCGAGCCTTCAGCTCCTGGTAGAACTAACAAAAAAATCAGTGCACAAACTGTCCGCAACAGATTCGCTGAACACGGCATCCGAAGTAGGTGTCCATACCACGGACCAATCCTTAACCAACGTCATCGTACCGTCAGAATGGAATCGGTACGTCAGCGTGTTCGCTGGACTCCGCAGCGTTGGAGCACAGTTCTCTTTAGTGATGAATTACGATTTTGTCTACGGCGCGCTGATGGTAAGGCAAGAGTGTATCGCCGACGAATAGATCGGTTTTCTGATCCTTGCGTGCGGGAATGCGGTGGGGGTAGTGTAATGGTTTGGGCAGGAATTTCCTTGCACCATTGAACGCAGTTGATCTTCATCGGTGGTAATCTGAATGGACAGCGACATAGGGACGAAGTTCTTAACGCTATTGTTGTCCCGTTGTTCAACGCTAACGTCGGATTGCAGTTATTCCAGCAAGACAATGCCCGATGTCACGTTTCGCGTATCTGTCGTAACTTTCTTGAGGAGCAGAGCATCGAACTTCTTCCCTGGCCCCCACTTTCGCCAGATATGTCGCCTTTCGAGCATCTTTGAGATCAAATGGACCGTCGGGTACGACTTCATGATCTTCAGATGTTAGGCGATTTACGTAATGTTCTGAGGCAGGAGTGGAACGCAATACCACAGGGTGACATCCAGAGACGTATCAGGTCCATGCGCCGTCGATGTCTTGCCATCCAAGAGGCAAACGGTGGACATACACGCTACTGACTGCATGTGTGAACTTTTCATTTCACCCCATGTCTGAATTGCGACGTCATGACGTGACGCTGGCAACAGTAAGAACATGAAATTATGCAAATTCAAACAGCTAGACACGAAATATGAATTTACAATAATTTGTTTAGCATTAAAGTCGATAATACTAAACAAAATTCTCCTCGAAGTTCTTTTTTGACTCAGTATAGAAAAAGACATAGAGTCTTTTTCATTTCAATAACATAATGACATACTGTTTGGAGTTATGGATGCTTTATTGACATGAGACAATGCATGTTTGTTAATTGTTGGTGTTTTATGGAGTAAATTAATTTAAAAAAACGAAATAATTGCCACTTTCATTTCACTCTTCTCGAGGCGACGTGCGATACATTTAGACAAGTTTGCATTCAGGTCGACGTCACCAAAGGTCAACTTGGATGTAGTTCCACTGTTGGTGTTAATTTTAACTACTGAAATCCCATTGCTGGCGTGTTCACCCCGGTTTGTGTGTAAAGCTAACATTTATGACATAAGCTTTTCATATATAGTAGAATAGGTACCCCTGGTATAAATAAAGGTCTAGAAGGTAAGAGGTGCAAATTGGTTTCCTGGGAAGGATAAAAAAATTTGCAAATTACAGTTAAAAAAACTGCATATCCGCTAAACAAACCGCCTAAATTGACACTTACAGTTGGTAGGTGTGATACTGATAGATATTCTTAATAATGGATCATCTGTTAACTGGTTGCTTCTAATGAGCTTGCCAGGAAAAGCAAAGTTTCCTTTTGTTACCTTTAATAAGCATAAACAACAGGCAGCTCAGCAATTACTACTTCTTAATTGGACCTTCCTCACGCATGTAATGATGTTAACCCTTTACCTAACCTGAAAAGCAGACGACACTTGCAAAAATAATTCTTGAATAACTAATTTTTTTTCATTTTTTGTCTCAAAAAACATAGGTTATGACCCCTCGTTGGAACGAGCTCGACGAGCTCGTTCCATCGAGGGGTCATAACCTATGTTTTTGAGACAAAAAATGAAAAAAATAACAAAAATTAATTGGCGATTTTTGAGAATAGCGCTGGGCGGTTTTGGCCGTTACGTTAGGTGAAGAGTTAAGGGAGAGAACATTATCGAAAGTCGATTTTAGTGATGATATAAGTGAGGAATGCAGTGAAAATTTCTTCGAATCTGACCGCAATGAAGTCTCATGTTGTTATTTGCTCTTCCCGGACCATTTCCAAACGTTTACATACATTTTCTGCGCGAACGAACATTTGGCAGCTGAAGAGATGACTGTATAATAACATAAAACTGGCTGAGGCAGGGCGTACTCCCGCAACGTGGGCTACCTGGAAGGATGTCCTGTAGAGCCTCACTTTACGTTCCCATGGTCTTTTGGGGTTAACAATTCCAGCAGATGTTAATTGCGACTCTCAGATTGGTGTACAGACCTGCAGAGATTCTGAAAGGAAATTAATGATGAGATAAAAGTTTTGGAGCTGCCACGTCAATAATGTTCTGAGAGCAACCCACGATAATCAGGGTACCACGGGATACATATTTATGTGACAAGAATCGAACAATTCTGCAGAGAGTTGACGACTATATAGGTTATTGTGGTTAATTGACGTTAACGTGGTCTGAAGTTTGCGGCTCTGAGCCGCAATCTTCAGATCACGTTACCGTCAATTCATCACAATAACGTATATGTTCTAAAAAGACCCTGTCCATAGCTCAAAACCCACATCGTGAAATGAACAAGGCAAATTTTAACGACAACAAGTTTAGAAAACAAACCTCTCGTGTACCCAACGACGTCACTGGATAAATAATCACTAAATGAGATAACGCTTGGGGCCAGACCCTCTAAGTTCAAATCGTAAACCGATCTGTAATTTAAACAACACTTCATTGGTAACATCGTTTGAGGTACCTGTGAAAAATCTAGAAAAATGAAGCTGTTTGTAAGTCACACCGTTGATGAAAAAAACTGTGAAACGGGCAACCTCAATTATAAATATTTCGCGTGGTGACGTCAAACTGTAACAAATGCCACTGGAGCTGTAAACTTTCAAAAAACTATCCGAGCTCTTGTCCAAATAAATGGCGCGGATTTTTAGTCTTATTGGAAAATCAACCCTTGTCACGCTGCACGGTGACAGCATCGATGCAACTCACGTAAATGGGGGGGGGGGGGGGGGGGGGGGGGGGGGGGAGTCATTACGCCAACGCGGTTATTGTCCAATGTTGTATCACACGTGATTTCTAGCCTCTGGTTGACTGGGAGATCTATTATGTGTGGTATTGTTGGAGAGAGTTGTTGGCACACTACATGGTTTCTGTTTTTAGCTGAACACTTCATACATTTTTCGAGAAAAACAAGCGTTGATAAAATGGTCATACCTCGAAAGTGAACAGTCAGGATTACTGGCACCATTTTTATGAAAACATTCGTCGAAAATATGAACCCAATCGACTTACAGCAATAAACAGGCCTCGTCTTTTTTTCACTGATCATAAAATTTTGTTCCCGTAAGCTCCACTACCACCCCAGTAAATCTGCCATCCAGCAGAACGCTTCAAGGAATAAATGAAAATCACTAATATCGCGGCTATCTTTATTCCAACATGTATTTGCACTTAATAGCAGCAAGTGCATAATTAATCAAATTTCGCATATCTTTGTTACTTTTTAACGTACTGTTGTTCAAGGGTATACGACTGTAATGCGTGGAAATTGGTCAATTGTTGCACTTGTATCGTCCTTAAATTCATACGGCAAGTTAGCTTAGCCTCTTCAGAGTAGGATTTAATACCGGGAACGGGATATTTTTTTTGTTCTCTTTTTTAAAAGTCAGTCACGATACCAGGAATTTTTCGGTTCTCGTCTGTGAATATCAGTCCGAATACCCGGTAAATTCATAGACTAGAATCGGGAATCAAAGGTTGCGGAAACGCAACCTTTGATTCCCGATTCTAGTCTATGACGTCCCCAGGCAGTAGCACTTGGCAGAAGCGGTAACCGGGAAATTCCTGTTCACGAGATTAAACCATAGCACCAACGGCGATGCTGGTATCTTAAGAAATTGATATTCGCCGCAATCTCATAAACTTTAATTTACAATCATTGATACAACGGCCTATGAATTCCCCGGGCATCGTGACTGACTTCCAGAACCGGGAGCCAGATTCGTGAAATTCTCGTTCCCGGTATTAAACCTTATTTCAGAGGATGTTGGATATAATATAATGATTCGATTATTTAGATTTGGAGACACGGCGGCTCAGTGGGCAGAGGTGCAGGCTGCAAGCCGAGAGATCCTCTGTTCGAATTACACCTGCTGCAGCAACCGCGTTGTGTCCTCGGGTAAGACACTTTGCTTCCATTGCCCACATTGGAGCAGGGTGGCGTTGTGTACTAAGGCGTACTGCACGTTGATTTTGCACTTGTCTTCAACCAATGCTAATCCTGCTTGTGTGGAAATAGTATGTTGGGAGCTGACAGTTGCTCGCCGTTACTCGGTGGTTCTCTCGGATACTCCGACTTCCTCCACCTGTAAAACTGCCGTGGTCATGATTAGCCAGTGTGCAGAAATATGTGACCTTAAACACTAATAAATAAATTAATTAATTAATTTAGTATTGCAGACCACGCCGCGGGAACAATACCATCATTACTGAATTTGTTTTATAGCCAATGCGACTGTATTCACGTGAACTGTACTACCCTTCACCCATGTGACCTATATTGCCCTTCATCTAGTTGGTGGGATGGGACTCCGGGACCCCCAGAACGGAGCCAAACGCTATTTTTTCCAGTTACATGTATGTCCAGTCCGCCTTAGAATTAAGAAAATTTATTTATTTATTTGCTGTTGCTTAAGGTACAGTACATCCGCCGTGAACTGGTCGCAATCAGCGCATGGTCAGTGATGTCCACGCATGCATTTACCAGGTAATAAAAATCATCATCAGAAAAAAAATTAATTAATGAAACACCGGGTTGCACCCGGTGCTTCATTAATTAAATTTTGGATGCTTATTGCCAAAAGTAGTGTTTGAAATTTAATATTATTGTGTCCCTGGAAATATTTCCCACACGTGGAAAGTGACCGGCTATACTGTAATATCAGTATCGAGGGCAGTTATTGAGCGGATTAATAATATTTCAATCCTATATTACACTACAAGACTGGGCAATTGCAGTATTACTGAACCGCTCTAAATATAATACAGATTCGTCTATTGCTTTTTTCAGTATTAAATACGACGGTGGCATCAAAAAGGACACACGTTGAACCAAAAAGGTCGACAGTTCGATCTTGGTCAGCTGTGACCGCGTTGTGACACTTAATCCCCATTGCCCACGTGGGGGCACGGTGGCGTTGTGTACTAAGGCGCACTGCACGTCGATGGTGCACTTGTCTTCAACCAATGCTAACCCTGCTTGTGTGGAGTTAGTACGTTGGGGATTCTGACAGTTGTTCGCCGTTGCTCGGTGGTTCTCTCCGGGTACTTCGACTTCCTCCACCCGTAAAACTGTCCGTCACGAGGTGACCCTGGCTGTCGAAAGTTAAAACCAAATAAATAAATTAATAAATTAATAAATTAATTAATTAATAATATCCTTGGGCAAGACACTTAATCCCGATTGCCCATGTGGGGGGGGGGGGGGCCCTATGCGCTAAGGCGTACAACACATCGATAGTGCACTTGCCTTCAACCGCAGCTAACTCGACATATGCAGAGTAAGTAAGTTGGAGGGTCTGACAACTGCTCGCCTCTGAACGGTGGTTCTCTCCGAGTAATCCGGCTCCTCAACTGTAAAACTGTCCGACACAATGTGACCCTGACCATTGAGAGTGTAGTTAACCCTTTACCCAACGTAACGGTCAAAACCGGCCAGCGCTATTCTCAAACATCGCATATTAATTTTAATTATTTTTTTCATTTTTTGTCTCAAAAACATAGGTTATGACCCCTCATTGGAACGAGCTCGTCGAGCTCGTTCCAATGAGGGGTCATAACCTATGTTTTTGAGACAAAAAAAATGGAAAAAAAAAATAGTTATTCAAGAATTTTTTTGGCAAGTGTCGTCGCTTTTCATGTTAGGTAAAGGGTTAAACCCGAATAAACAAACAAACAAGCAAATCTAGAGGCAAAGCACCAAAAGGTTTAACCCTTTACCCCTCGTTTATTAAAAGTAACAAAAAGCAACTTGACTTTTTGTGGCAAGTCAATTAGAAGCAACTAGTTCACAAATAATTCACCATTAAGAATATCTATCAGTATCACAACTACCAACACTAAGCAGGGTTCATACAAAAATTTGCTCACAAAGTTCAAGGGTTTTTCAAGGGCTTCTTTTTTTCAAGGGCTACATATACTATTCAGCTTGTTGTTTGAGCTCTAAAAATCTAAGATTCATGTGACACGGATCTGACTTTGGAAGTCAGGAAGTACTGGTACCCCAAAGTGTGATCTGTGTTACAGTAATCTTGGTAAAACATTCCATACTTTTTTATGGGTTTTTTAACTGAGCGACACGAGCGCAACAAACAAGTAAAAGGCGAGTACACATATTTACAATGCCCAGGAAATAGCTTGGTATTCAAGGGTTTTTCAAGAGATTTCTGAAAGTTCAAGGGTTTCCCCATGTCTAATTTCAAATTCCAGGGTTTTTCAAGAAAAAACTCATTTTCAAGGGTTTTTCAAGAGCTGTATGAACCCTGCTAAGTGTCCACTTTGGCTCTTTGTTTAGTTAATGTGTTTTTACAGCAATTATCATTTTTTTCTCCCAGGAAGGACACTGACAAATCTCACCTCCTTATGTTTTATATTAAAGGAAAGGATGGTGTCTGTATTATATGCCCCATTGCACACACTGTTGATATAATGAACAGAAAAAAAGATACATGCCATCAACAGACAGGGTTTTAAATGAGAATAATAGAGAAACATTCAAATTAATTGAGACAAAAAATGTAAAAAACAGCTTCTTTGTTACTTTCCAAAGTGTGATTTACTGGGATTTCCGGGTTTGATTATAAACGATAACTTAAGTGAATTATGCAATCAACACTTGTATGTATCCGTGCGCTCAAACGATGACGCTTTGCCGTGGGTGTAATGGGGACTTCATTGTTCTTGTTTTTTTACCCTTTACCTAACATGAAAAGCAGACGACACTTGCAAAAAGAAATTCTTGAATAACTATTATTTTCATTTTCTCTCAACAACATAGGTCATGACCCCTCATTGGAACGAGCTCGACGGGCTCGTTCCAATGAGGGGTCATAACCTATGTTTTAGAGACAAAAAATGAAAAAAAAATAATGAAACTTAATTGGCGATTTTTTACAATAGCGCTGAGCGGTTTTGGCCGTTAAGGTAGGTAAAGGGTTAAATAAAATAATTATTGTTAACAATGAAAAGTAATAAACAGAGTAATCGCTTGACTGGACTGGTTATGTGAAATAATTCATTCGAGGCAAGGGACTATATTGTAAAACACTCGTGTGCATTCGCGCACTCGTGTTTGTACAACGTCCCTCGCCTCTCATGAATTATTTCACGTAAACCAGCCTAGTCAAGCGATTACTCTCTCTATATTTTTTTACTTCCCTGCAGGCAAATATCTGAAGTTTGTGAAATGATGCGCACATCGATGATACAGATTGGCTAACACTTCGAAATTTTAATTTCTATATTAAATTCCAACACCCCTAGTGATAACATTACTGTCAGCTTCAGGAAATTAAGGGAAGCTAACGTTCCCTTAAATCACTTCCAATGACGAAAATTATCAGCCATGAGATTCACAACACGCCAAGACTGCAAGATGAGAGAAAACCCCGTTAATATAACATTATCGCATCGCTTATAACGCTTGTATCGTGGCCCGTGTGTAATTGTTTTTAACGTAAAAATCACACTTTACAAAACGTCTCCTTAACTTGTACATATTTGAATGATCGAAGGAAGTTTGCCACGTGTGGGTTGGGCGGCTTGCACACAAGATTTAACTGAACCCTCAGTTAATAATAATCTTGCTTACAAATACAACAACGACTTGTCCATTTCCGGTCAACTGTGCTTACTTGGGACACAAACTTCAGAAGGTTAAAGTATGCAAGGAAAACCAGCACAAATAGAAGCAGGGCTATCTTGTTGTCCGTGAATTGAAATTAAATTATGGTTTCTTTTAGGGTTTAATACCGGAAACGGGAATTTTTTTTGTTCTCTTTTTTAAAAGTCAGTCACGATACCAGGAATTTTCCGGTTCTCGTCTGTGAATATCAGTTCGAATGACCGGTAAATTCATAGATTAGAATCGGGAATCAAAGGTTGCGGAAACGGAACCTTTGATTCCCAATTCTAGTCTATGAATTTCCCAGTCAGCAGCACAGATTTTCAGAACTGGTAACCGGGAAATTTCCGTTCACGAGATTAAACCATACCACCAACGGCGATGCTGGTATCTGAAGAAATTGATATTCGCCGTAATCTCATAAATTTTCATTCGCAACCATTGATACAATGGTCTATGAATTTCCCGGGTATCGTGACTGACTTTCAGAACCGGGAGCCACAGAGTCGCGGAATTCTCGTTCTCGGTATTAAACCTTAACTACTTTTGTAGAATATTGGATGCACTCTTCAAGCTATGTAGAAAATTCGGGGATTTTATAACAAATCAAATGAGGCTAAGAAAATGATTATCAACGAGATACCATTCCAGACGTTTCGAAGTAATCAGACTGGGACAGTGAAGTTCCAGCAACTCTAATAAAGCGGACATGGCAAACTGAGCTTTTCCAGCTCAACTGTTTGAGCAATCTCCTCGGAAAGGACATGTCAAGACGCCAGAAGGGCAAGCGAAATATTGCCTTTTTACAACCTGTTCAAAATACATTAATTGCCCTGTAAGCAAGTTCAGCTGCGTGGGAGACTGCGTTACAACGCGCGATTCATGTTCACGAAATTTAGCGAAACGAAAATACTATGAACGCTGTGTCGGGCTAAGGAGCTAGGTCGGGTTATCAGAGGCTCTAAGAGCTTGGTTATATTCCATTATAAAAGATCAAGGAAATTTGTGATCTCAGCATTACTTTGCCTGGATCGTCACTCATTACCAATAATGGGCCATTGTATGATGCTCTTAACCTCCCAGAGGGCAGATTGGTTGTAGAAAAAGGGTATTGAGTTGGTGGAAGATGTGACTTGACGCCATAGTACACGTCGTCATCGCGTCCCCATGTAGGCATCCGGGATAAAGTGCCTTGCCCAAGGACACAGCGCGGGTCGTCCCGGGCAGGGGTCGAACTCGGGACCTCTAGCATAGAAATCCAACAGTCTACCACTGAGTCACAGCGCCCCCAACGTTTTTACGTTAGTCATTTAACCAGGCGTAAATGTTGCAAACAAAATGCGGAAAACGCATGCCAACCTAGTATACATTCATGCCAGAAATTCATAACACTTGTTTGTGTGCTTTTCTCACCCTAATATTTCTAGGCTCATTTTGCTGTAGTTATGCCTCGACTACCTGTGTACTTGAGCCTTAACCCCTTAAACCGAATGCTCGCTTTTAAGGTCCAAGATTGTTACATGACCTGCAGTCATAATGTGGGTGGTTGCTTCGTGATTGCGTATGGTAGACCAATTACTATTTTCAACGAGCAGCTCAAAGGCAGTACGTTGAAAATATTACTTGGTTTACCCCCAAATAACGAATATGGACACTTCCAACTACTGCCAATGAACAGACATGGAAGATACCACCAGGGTTCAGAGGGTCAAAAAAGTATTCAAGGTGATTCAGTAGGTACGAAATGTTTTTTTCTTCCGCCGGGGTAGACTTTAGACCTTCAACTGTGGAGGATACACCCTTAACCCATGTCAAGATGAAATGACGTGGAAGAGGAAAATATTTTTAAGCTGCTATTGGCAGCAGAAAAATACCCCCCCCCCCCCCCCCCCCCCCACACACACACACACCACAAATGTTCATTTCCGACAAACAAAATGACCAAAAAAAATCAAATTAAAAGTATTTGAATTTATTTTTTGAAATTTATTATTATTGAACTAAAGTATAAATCAGTTAATTGTTGGATTTTTATTACAAACCTGTGCTCCTATAAATACGACGACATGTCTTATAAAAGTATCCTACAACATTCCACCACAGAAAACTCTTGATACAATTCAAGCTGATACAATAAAACGAAAATTAGAAAGTTTAGTCTCGGCAAGAAATGTTTATGCAGACGTCCCCTGTTTTCTGTTACAGGCAGTCGACTCGGTGTCTCCCTGATGTATGTTGCTTTTAATATTTATATTTTGAGTGACAGTTATAGCTTTGACGTACAGTAGTTACAAAATATAAAGTTGTGCTATTTTATGGATGAAGAGGAAAACAGTTTATATTCCGATTCCCACACCACTCAGTTACAGGAAACTATGTTTTAACATACTGAAGTTTGTTTATATAACTATAACGTGTATTGATAGAATAAGTTTACAACCTGTCTCTCATCTATCGTTTATGCTATTCAAAAGACTGCCTACCGCAATTTTTTGGACAACGCATGCAACATGTTGAAAGAAAATGTGTTCTGTACGTTGTTTATGAACATTTATCTAACAATCATATAGATTTTGGCCTGAAAACCACGAGAAACGGTACGTATCACATAATTCTGATTCCGTATCATATAGACGACTCATTCTGATTCCGTATCACATAGACGACTCGTTTCCGGTAGCGCTACGAGCTATCGTAACAGGCGCATGGATACATTATGTGCGCGTTTCAGTGATCCACCGAACATCATGTCCCAAAAATGTTTAAAAATAATTTAACCCTTTACCTAACATGAAAAGCAGACGACACTTGCAACAAAAATTCTTGAATAACTATTTTTTTTCATTTTTTGTCTCAAAAACATAGGTTACGACCACTCATGGGAACGAGCTCGCCGAGCTCGTTCCAACGAGGGGTCATAACCTATGTTTTTGAGACAAAAAATGAAAAAAATAATGAAAATGAATTGGCGATTTTTGAGAATAGCATTGGTCGGTTTTGGTCGTGACGTTGAGTAAAGGGTTAAGATTTAATCTGTTTATGTGACAGAATTATTAGATAAATGAATTATCGTGATAATGTGCATGTCCTATGATTTGTATCTGATTCTCGGTGGTGTCCAAAAATGGGATCACAACTCGCCGGCAAAGCCGGCTCGTTGAGATCCCATTCTGGACACCACCTGGAATCTGATACAAATCACAGGACACAGCATCATGATAATCTGTATTTATCAATAGAACACATCGAATGTCATTGTTTTGGAACGTGTTGCATCACCTCCCGAAGGCTAAATTACCGCTTTACTTAACGAATCGAGCGCATCCGCCCGCGTAACATGCAAATTCAGCAGTTGAAAAAATATTAATTTTCAGAAAATGACAACAAAACTATATCATGATATGGTTTTGTTGAAATAGTTTCAAAATTTGGAAAAAATAATATTTAAAATCATAAATTTTGATATCGTCTGAGTTGGGTAAAGGGTTAAAAAGCGGGTAGAATTCTTCATACATAATCAAGAATACAGCCACTACTTGTATAAGTGTTGTCCTATAGAATGTGACCACAAGGGAGAGCGGAGGCTTAGTGGTAGACTGTTGGACTTCTATGCTAGAGGTACCGAGTTCGATCCCCGTCTGGGACGACCCGCGTTGTGTCCATGGGCAAGGCACTTTATCCCGATTGCCTACATGGGGACACGATGACACCGTGTACTAAGGCGTATTGCACGTTGATGGTGCACATGTCTTCAACCGCTGTAACCCTGCTTGAGTGGAGTTTGAACAGAGTTAGAATGTTGAGGAGCTGACAGTTGCTCATCGATGCGCGGTGGTTCTCTCCGGGTACTCCTACTTACCCCACCCGTAATACTGTCACGGTCACGATTAGCCATTGTGCATAAGTATGTGACCTTAAACACCAATAAATAAATAAATAAATAAATAAATAAATAAATAAATAAATAAATGTAACCACAACTTATTTGTAACGGAGACCCCAGAACGTAGGGACGTCGTGGCCTTAAATTGAACTCCCTACAACCTGACTGTCCGTATCTGTTGCCGTCTGAAATCGGTTTTCGGAGGTGTGAGAGACGTATATGCCTCTATCTTGACGTGGTGACGTAACGCATGGATATTCGCTCCTGGACGGTCAGCTAATCTTCCTGTGGATCTTTCACGCCCAACTATCCTTGACTCATGGAACCCAAATTGCTGGGCGAAGAGACGTTGCGACTGACGCTGCATAATTAGAGCAATAGCCCTACATTATCAACTTCGGACATTCGCGGTATTAGTTCTTTCTAATTAGCTTGAAGTTTAGTTTCTTTTTGTAACTTTCAATAATCGAAAACAATAGACAGCTCTGAGAGCTTATGTTGTTTTCGTTTATTAAACGTAACACAAGGAAGCTTCCCTTTATTTTATACTGATGTCATAGCTGTTTTCTCAACAACCACATGCTTCTCTTTACAACACCTTCCTGTCAAATCTCATTATTTCAGGGGAGATAACTTTATCGAAAGTAAATTTTCATGACGATGTTAGTCAGAGAGGAACCAATGAGCCACCGTGCTCCCTCTGTGATCACAAAACCGGACACAGAATTTCAATCTGCCTTTGACTAGATCGCGATCCTATCGAAATTCACTGCTCGCTTACTTACCGGCAACACTATAGACTTTCATCTGCCGAAAAAGAAATTCAAAAACATTGAACATTTATATTTTTGTTTGTTGCTTTTGTTATTTGTTTATTTGTTTGTTTATTCATTGATTTATTTATTTTTTAAATGCAGTCTTGGCTTCACATTATTTTATTTACGGAATCTCGACACATCGGTGTAAGTGTGCTGCAATCTGGAGAAAATACTATAACAATTCTGCAATTGTATTTTCTAGAATTATATTTTCCACCTATTAATATAACTGACCAAAATGAATCATTAGGATCTTAAAAGATAAATTGCCAGATCTGTGAAAATGCTAATGTTTCAGTTTAACCCATTTAAAGTCATATCCAGAAAATACAATTTTAGAATATACAATTGTAAAAGTTTTATAGTACTGGCCCCTGATCATAAAGAGTCCCGCTTATTTTATCACAGTGCCGTAACAGTCTTTAAACATATTAAGACTCTCCCAGTCCCGAATGTTTTGAGGAGTTAACCCTTTACCTAACCTGAAAAGCAGACGACACTTGCAAAAATAATTCTTGAATAACTAATTTTTTTCATTTTTTGTCTCAAAAACATAGGTTATGACCCCTCGTTGGAACGAGCTCGACGAGCTCGTTCCAACGAGGGGTCATAACCTACGTTTTTAAGACAAAAAATGAAAAAATTAATGAAAATTAATTGGCGATGTTTTGAGAATAGCGCAAGCCGGTTTTGGCCGTTACGTTAGGTAAAAGGTTAAGACATCCTCGCTGTCAGGCAGGTCCGTAACTATCATTAGATATTAGGGGTGGAGGAAGGGTGCGACGCATGTTTGCCCGACCATGACATGAATTTGCCAGACGGTTCGTATGTATACAAGCTTATGTTTCTCGACGACCTAATCCAACAAGGCAGTCTAAAATCACCATAATTTGCAAACACAATCGGCAATTACGTGGTAAATCCAGGCCAAATTGTCCCGTTCCCAATTATGATTTATGAGGCAAAGACATCGAAACAGGTTTTTCCTAAGTCGTAAAAATGACTAAAAATGCCACCGAAAATCAGTTTTCGCCCTCATTTATATACATTGAGCATTTATCGCAATTTTGGTTTGAAAATCAATACAGGAGTAACAGCATTGTGTCCTAGGGCTAGGCACTTAATCCCGAATGCCCTCGTTAGGGCACGGTGGCGCTGTGTACTAAGGCGTACTTGACATCGATGGGTCACTTCTCTTCAACCAATGCTAACCCTGCTTGTCCGGAGTTAGTACGTTGGGTAGTCTGACAGTACTGCACATCGATGGTGCACTTATCTTCAACCACTGCTAATCCTGCTTGTGAAGAGTTAGAATGTTGGGGAGTCTGACAGTTACTCGCCACTGCTCGGTGGTTCTCCCTGGGTACTCCGGCTCCGTCCACCCGTAAAACAATCCGATACGAGATGGCCCCGGGTGTCGAAAGTGTCGTTATACCCCAATAAATAAATAAATAAATAAATAAATAAATAAATAAATAAATAAATAAATGAATGAATAAATAAATAAATAAATAAATAAATACTCTACACGTTTTGGCTGGGTTTTCAACATCACTTGAAAGTTGATTTTGTATTGCGTTACATGGATATAGTCTTAATAATTATAGCGCAGCATCTCCCCCAGCAATGCATCTCTTTCCTGCTGATCAACGTGCAACGGAACACTCCAATTATTTTGTCTTTTCAAATGAACACAAAACAATTAATTGGGAACTCAAACCAATAACCCGAGAACATTGTAGAGGATTCTTCGCAACAATCGCCTGAAATTCGAAAATTGTGACACACCAAACCTGATGTATTTTATATGTTAATTCACAATTCACAATCAAACAAAACCAAGACATCATCAAACATTCTCACGCAATCGCTCTTTACAGCCGGTGTGCATTTCGAACAACAGGTAATGTGTGAACTAGTCGCAATTAATGTTATATGGAGACCCACCCACCCATTAGGAACTAATTTGGAATTAAATTGCAATATTACAAATTTTCTCTGCCTGTTATCGTGGTTCTAATCATGGCCACACGACTGAACTTCATTAGCTTTTCAGGTTACGACCATTAGCAGCTGGCGCGTTGCCAGGTACGTGAATTTATATTGGGGGTGGGGGGGGGGAGAATGATTTTTCGAGCTGTTCAAGCATGTTTATGCCATAGGCATTTCCCAAAGATGGAAAGTTGAGTTGGGGGAAGGTATGTGTCCCTCTCCCGTTGGTGTGACCAAGGAGCCAATATTATAAAACTTTTACAATTGTATTTTCTAAAACTGTATTTTCGACCTATTAATACAACTGACTAAAATGAATCATTAGCATTTTAAAAGATATGGCAATTTTCCAACTGGCAAATTGCCACATCTTTGAAATGCTAATGGTTTATTTTAACCCATTTAAAGTCCTAACTAGAAAATACAATTCTAGAAAATACAGTTGTAAAAGTTTTATAGTATTGGCCCCTTGGGGGGCATGGCTAATAATTTTCGTTATTAGTAGAAATTTACAGGAAGGTTAGCTCCCCTTAATTTCCGAAAGCTGTCAATAAATTTAACACCAAGAGTATGGGAATTTTATTTAAAGATTTAAATTTCGAAATCTTTACGTATCTATATCATTGATATTAGCATCATTCCACGAACCTCAGGCATTTTACTGCAGAGTAGTATAAAAATACGGAAGCTGGATTTTTACATTTTTCCCCAAAGAGTTTGAACGTTTCACTATTATTCTCTGTTGAAACCCCCTTTAACCCTTTACCCAACGTAACAGTCAAAACCGGCCAGCGCTATTCTCAAAAATCGCCAATTAATTTTCATTATATTTTCATTAATTGTCTCAAAAACATAGGTTATGGCCCCTCTTTCGAACGAGCTCGCCGAGCTCGTTCCAATGAGGGGGTCATAACCTATGCTTTTGAGACAAAAAAATGAAAAAAATTGGTTATTCAAGAATTTTATTTGCAAGTGTCGTCTGCTTTTCATGTTAGGTAAAGGGTTAATAATAAAGAAACGCCGTGTTTTACCATCTTATGATGTCCTATAACATTTTTTCTGTTCCCTTTATCAACATTCTGCGCATCGTGACATACAATCAAGCCACTGTCTTTTCCATTAATATAAAAGCTTAGGAAGTGAGATTTGCTACATTTGTTTCCCGGGAAGAATAAAAAATAATGCAAACTATTGTAAAAGCAAATTCGCTAAACATGGAGCCAAAGTAGACACAGCGATGGAAGGTAACAAACTGATAGTTATTCTTAATAGTGGATTTAGAGCTGAAACGGTTAAGGAGTTTTCTTGATCGATTAATAACGTGGATTAACTTTGGTTAACCGATTAATCACTTGTCCAAATAGATATCTGAATATTTGCTATACCGTTGATGATTTACAGCATGAACCTTTACTCAACGTTACAAACAAAAATCTCAAAACATAGCTCGTTGAGCTCGTTCCAATGAGGGGTATTAAGCTATGTTTTGGAGACAAAATATAAAATTTTTTAGTAATTCATGAATTTGTTTTGCAAGTATCGTCTGCTACCTGCAATGGGTAAAGAGTTAAGAATGACCATTTCCAGCTACTGATACAGGATGACGATCATGCAAGTAAACAAGTATGTCAGCAAGTAACTTGCATGCTTTACTCTGTCTCAGATAATTGATGTGTGTCAGTGTGACAATGTTTGCCTGTTTTGGGGCAAGTTTGTTCCTTTGTTAACCCATATAATACAGTTGTTCAAAAGTAACGCTTAATCGATCAATTACTTTTTGGATCTATCAAGCTGTTGATCACTGATTAATCGATTAATCGGTTAACCGTTTCAGCTCTAGGCGGATTCTCTGAACTAGTTGATGCTGATTAGCTTACCATAAAAAGACAAGTTTCCTTTTGTAAGTTCTAATAAACGAAAACAACAGGTAACTGTAGGAGCTGGCTGTTGTTTTCGTCACGTTATTAAAAGTTACAAAAGGAAACCTGTTTTATTTTCTACTGATGTCATGGGTATTTTCTCAACAATTACTTGCTTCTTAATTGGCCCTCCCTCGCGCGCCTAATAATCAGTGGCGGCGTCATGGAGGGGGGGGGGGGTATGTGGGGGTACTTACCCCTCCACTTTTTTCGCCAAGCGTAGTAAAACAATACTATCATTTTAATTTTTGTTGTATTGAACGCTGTGGGGTAATGGTCAGTATGCTTAATCCCATATTCCCAAGTGCACTAAATCAGAGAAGTTTTGAAATTATATTTGCCCCCCCCCCTCCCCCCCCCCCCCCCCCCCACACACACACACACGCTAGCTGCAAACAACAAACAGGAGTCAAGGGTCCAAATTGCAACAAGGCATGCCGCGTTTAAACGGACTGAAACATAGTGCTTAAGAGTATTCGACGAATGCTAGAATCGAGAGCGTGCAAGGCATCCGTTTGGAATTCAGCCTTCAGCAATTTTAAACAATAAATGAAATTTAATATTTTAGAAAAATTCTCAAAGGTATAACTCAATGAAATCATGCAAATATGAATATCATTGGAACCGGCTTGTTCAGGCGGTTCCAATGATATCCATATTCGCATGATTTTGTTGCAAAACAGTTAAAACAATTTCTCAACTTAGGGAGAGCCCCCCCCCCCCCCCCCTCCGCGCCCGAAACCCATCCCATCTCGGCGCTGCACAATCCCCAACTGTACCCCCTCACTTTTGTAAATCTGGCGCCGCCACTGCTAATAATCTCAAGAGAGATAACTTTATCGAAAGTCGATTTACATGACGATATAAGTCAGGTATGAAAACATATTTAAACAAATTCCAGGTCTGGGCCACCCCCGAAGAAAAGTTTAAAAACTCCCCCAAATGGCACTGTTAGGAGGAATTGATTGTGGAACGGGAAGAAAGTACGTCAATTTTCACCAATCTTGGTGTGTCATCTATGTAAATCTTAGAATTAAGGATTTCTAAGGGATCGTAGAAATTTGGGGGACTTTCTTGCTCCGCGCTACCCCAGTGTATACGCCGCTGTATTAGCAGTGGTGTCGGTGACATCAGCAATGCTAGTCAAGTACTGAAATGGGAACGATTTATTTATTTATTTATTTATTTATTTATTTATTTATTTATTTATTTATTTATTGGTGTTTAAGGTCGCATACTTATGCACAAAGGCTAATCGTGACCGTGACAGTTTTACGGGTGGAGGAAGCCGGAGTACCCGGAGAGGACCACCGAGCATCGACAAGCAACTGTCAGCTCCTCAACATTCTAACCCTGTTCAAGCTCCGCTCAAGCAGGGTTACAGCGGTTGAAGACATGTGCACCATCGACGTGCAGTACGCCTTAGTACACGGCGTCATCGTGCCCCCATGTAGGCAACCGGGATAACGTGCCTTGCCCAAGGACACAACGCGGGTCGTCCCGGACGAGGATCGAACTCTGGACGGAACGATATAGAAAGCAAGTCGTGAATAAGGTACTTTCCCATAGCCACTTTATTTTTGCTCCAGAAAGGAATAACCATGCCCTAAAAAGTGTTCAATACATATGCATTTTTGGTGGTATGTAAAAATAGCTTTCGACAATGAGAAGTTGCAGATTATGCCAATCAGCATCGGGTTGCATTTGTAGGATGTAGCAATGGTATCAGGTAAATGTAATGACTGGCGTACACAAATAATGAAGCCTCCAAACTGCCGTTCAAAGAGCATTAAGATGATTGTATGTTTCCTGCACTAATAAAATGGGCTTCAAATGTTTATGTAGTCCATGCGTGGAGCCTGGGGCACAATAGACTGTAGTTTTTATTTATTAGTGTTTAACTGGTTGAGTGCTAGAAGCCACTATCAGGGCTTTCAAAAAATGAGGATACCAGAGCAAAGGGCCAAACTTTCCTTGCTATATTTCATATTCAGAGTCCAACATAAATAATATTTTGTTTATATAAATTTGTTTTATTACAAATTATTGGAGAGTGCCTGTGGGCACTCTCCAATAATTTGAAATCAAACAAATTTTGAATAACAAATTCAGACCACCAAATATAATCCAGCCCTCAACCAGTTAAGGTCACACAATAGCTAATCGAGACCGCAACAGCCCGGCTGTTCGCTTATGCCCATGCTGCCCAGTTTATAGAACTTTCATCCCAGACATTGGTTACCGTGGCCGAATTTACCAGTAAAACAGAGCTCGTTTACCACAGTATTCAATTCCGGGCAGCTCTCGATGGCGTGTGTTCTTCAATTGGTGTTAGACCGTTTACAATAATTATTGCAAAAATCAAAGCAGATCAATGTACTGACAATAGGACCAGAATGTTTAATATTCCCACTCGCTGGTTAGTCAGATGACCGAACAAGCCTGGAAATAAGCAGACTGTCATCTGCAGAATGAGGTCCCCAGAGGGTGAATTTGGTGATGCTATCCTGCACAGCAAGGTAACATAACAAAATTTATCCTCTATGAACGTCAATCAGAATCAAGGTCTCAGGCCTAAACAGAAAGAGGTACCCAGAGGATAAATTGGGTGATTCCAGTCCACTGTATGGAATATTATCAGAAAATTCACCCTCTGGTTACCTCATTCTGCAAATGACAGATTGCTTATTTCCACACTTGTGACCAAACAATTGCCGCATGCCGCATTGAAACCCCAGAGCTGCAGGGGTCATGTGATCTTATAAAAACGATAATCAGTGGTGTAGTATACAGTGCATGCTTGCGTATCATTAATTGGCCGTGTTCAGAGGTTTGGTTTCATTTAATATCATTTAGTTTCATATCATGATATAAATATTGCTGCTGGAAATTGAGTTAACCCCCTGCACACTGATGTCGAAATATCTAAAGTTCAGGGTGCAAATACTTCCCATAATGCAACTAGAAATTTGACCAATTCAATCTTGTTTGACAGAGCTCAATGAGCTCTGTCAAACAAGATTGAATTGGTTAAATTACCAGTTGCATTATGGGAAAAATGGCTACTTCAAATCTGGATATTTTGGCATCAGTGTGTAGGGGGTTAAGCACCAATCACTCGTTCTTTCATCACAGAAGTGATGCAATAAAAACTAAGTAACCACCAAACAGCCTAGTGATTGGCCAAATTCATTTATTTATTTATTGGTGTTTAAGGTCACATATTTCTGCACAATGGCTAACCATGACCGTGACAGTTTTACGGGTGGAGGAAGCCGGAGTACCTGGAGAGAACCACCGAGCAACGGCGAGCAACTGTCAGCCCCCCAACATACACACTCCACACAAGCAGGGTTAGCATTGGTTGAAGACAGGTGCACCATCGACGTGCAGTACGCCTTAGTACACAACGTCACCGTGCCCCCACGTGGGCAATGGGGGTGAAGTGTCTTGCCCAAGTACACAACGCGGTTGCCGCAGGTGGGATTCGAACCGAGGACCTCTCGGCTTGCAGCCTGCACCTCTACCTACTGAGCCACCGCGCCCTCTGATTGGCCAAATATCAATTCTTCAGTTATGGACGTCTTGAGGTAATTTTCGAAGCAACGTTGTACTTGGCCAAAATTTGGATCACGATTTTGGAGGGTAAAAGTGACGATTTCCTTTTCGTACGTGTGCATGATCATTTGTATTCTATCAATAGAGCTTTCGATTAAAACACACAAAGGGAGAGTTAACTGAGCCACCCAAGCATTATTGATCGTCTCAAAATACATATTTGCCCTCAAGAAGGCGGTTGACAAACTCTATCGTGGTGCGAATACCTATTCATCATACCAAACCTTTTAAACTGTAACGCTTTTACGAAAACGAAAAAAAGTAGAGCCGTACGAAGATTTTGAAATGCGATTCGATTCAAAACCGTCCAAGCTGGTCAATTCGAATCGAGTCGGACTGAGTTGGTAAATTTCGAATCGTCGAAATGTTCTAAAAATCCAGTCGAGTGTCTCCTCTTGAACTTGTCTTATATCTTCAGTTCTCCTGCAGGGCTCAAAAAACTTTTTTTTTTCTATGCGTAGCAAAATACTACACATTTCCGAAAAATGAATAGCATTTTGTTTAAATTGCATAGCAGTTCTTGTATACCGGAGTTATGCCATACTGCTTTGTATTGAACTCTTCTGAGCAGATAGAATAATGTCCATCCATTTCTGTGCTTTTTTAAATGAGCTGCAACACATGAAGCACTAGCTATGTTTTTCACAATTGAACTGCCTTCAACAACTGCATGGACTTAGATATTTCCAAATGCGTAACATCTCTTAATTTGATTGGCTTAAAATTATTTTGACTGGGTATTTTATGCAAAATGCAGAAACAATGCAGGATGAATTTAAACCAATAAAATTCACGTTACATATGAAGTTGCTAACGCTAGACGGAGACTTAATCTCATATCAGGAGTAAAGTATCAGTGAACTAGCTTGCAAAGTTTTGTTACAAATTTTCATTTTTACATTTTGCAATACAAGATATTCAACTGCAGCCTATTAGGATGCAGTTGAATATATTGTATCGCAAAATGCTATACATGATTGAAAATTGTGTAGCTTTTAGCATGTTTTGCATAGCAAATAGCGATGCGAAACCACTTATTTTGAGCCCTATATCTCCTGTGTAGCAGACCTGAAGGTAGAAAAAGAGTTCAAGGAGGTTCCGCTTTCGAAAACTACTTTTGATTCCGTTTGGAATATTTCACGTTTTTAATTGACTTTCCCACACAGACGAGTTGTTGAATACAATACAAGAGCGGGGACTGACGATATTTGCTATAGTTCACAGTTGTGCGGAAATGCAATATATACAAGCACCACAACTTGAAAAGCGGGGTGATTCGAAATTAGTTTGCCTGATTCGATTCGAGATTCCTCGACTCGAAATCTGGAATTTGCAGAACTTTAGAATAAACCTTACGGTGTATATTCGCCCCTGCTGCAGATTTGTCTGCGGAAGGAGCGATGACTTGCAATTTTCTGAGATTCAGATATAGTCTGCGTGCTCTTAATTAGATAGAGAAATCTTCGTTACATAAGGTCCGATGCCAGAAAACTGTCTATTCTTGATACAGTCTGCCAGGTTCTATCATACCAGAAAGCTTATGGGTGATAAAGTGTGGTATTCAAGGGCTAGAACTGTGATCTCCCCACCGCACCTTCGTAAAATATGGTATAGTGTCTATGCTCAAGAATATGATGAACACCACTCCGAGATGAAAAACGAATTCAAAACGGTCAACTAGACTGAAAAAGACACGCATAATGATACATCGACTGAAATGGGTGGATGTGAGAGAGTTCTTCACTGATTCACGGGGCCGTATTAAATATTATAACTGTAGACAACGCAGGAGATCATACAATGGTAGCCCTTGAATACCACACTTTATCACCCATAAGTTTTCTGGTATGATAAAACCTGACAACTTATGCCCGGAGGTCCATTGGCTGAAACATTGCTTGTGTTTTTGACAAAATTTGAAAGTTATAGCTTGGGTGATAACTTCACTCCACGGGTGATTTAGTTACAATCCACTCTCCACGTACTGTATCTAAGAAATTTGCTAGATCCATTCGCCCAAAAAGAGCAGTTGAAAAAAAATCAAAAACATTCCACAAAACTATATCATGTGATCCCCCTCGCAAGAATGAGCTTGTCGATATCGTACTTTGTACGATATATTTTGTCGCAATATTTCTAAAACAAAATAATAAAAGTAACAAATTTGAGTTTGCGTTGGGTAAAGAGATAATAATTCAGATGAAATGTTGTGAAGAACGTACTTCGCAAGAGAAGTTAGATATTAGTTTGAAGGGTCACAGAGGGATAAATTCGAGTCGACCTGAGTAACCCAGGAAAGGAAGAGAGAAATCATGAATTTCAAATCTCCGGAGACACTACACAAAATCAGTAAACACATACACTTACCAGAAGCGTGCATGTGTAATACTAGCATTATCCAGAGAAGATTCCAACACCAGAGAAAGATTTCATATAGGGGTTAGGAATCTAAACAGAGATATTACAAATGAAAGATACCCGATAAATACTCCCGACAAACACCCACAGAACTTCTAGAAGAGCATTGGAAATAGCAACTTTATAACCCTCTGTAGTATCAGGTTGCCGCTTCTGAACCTACCAGATTTAAATCAAAAAGAGAACAAAAGCACGGAATAGAGAAATAGTATCTGTGACACCAACCAAAGATGAGGCCATCTTTACGCCCATAGATGGTAGACGACAAATGTTTCGGTGACTGCAAGATTTGACCAGCAGACGGCCGAGAAAAGCCTTTCGCAAGAAGACTATATCTGCAACCACCACGCGTATAAATGAAGAAGATCTGGTCGACGGTGGGTGGCAAACTGGAGACGAGATTGCTATAACAGACACTTCATTACATGAGTTCTAATGGAAGATCCAAGAGAATTCAAAGTTGCACCGAAAGCAAGGTTATGTGGGCTAAAGCGGAGTAATCATATCATGAGTGGGGTTGAAATCGTCTCATCGGATTGAATTTGAGGAAACGCAGAAGAGATTAGATCCTTTCCATCGTTTGAAAGGTCATCTCTGCAAACAGTGATGAATCTGTTAAACGGATGCAGGAAGTTTGTTTCCATAGCATTGGCAAACAATGAGTTTCTCCCTTACGGAAGATGAAGCAGAATATAAAGTTCTTAGCAGAAAATTATATTTTTTTCAAGCATGGACACAAAGATAATATGACAACAACACAATTTTCAAAGGCATTCCGGTTCATTAACGGCCCAACAGAAATGATTAACAATTCAATGTCTTGCGAGGTCCCGAGACAAAGTTCAGATCTGCAAATTAGATCTACGTGAGCTCGTACCGAGCTCAGGTAGATCTGAAGTGATGTGGAGTCTTGTATAGATCAATGAACCCTATGCTTTCTATTACACTAGCTCATAATTTCAACCATAAGAGATCAATTGATACTAGAAGTATCTTGCGTCACGTGACGTGTTTTGCCGCAGGCGATTAGCGAAATCGCGTTTCATTAGTGTCCTGGCATGACAAGGCGCCTGACGCGTTTGGCGTTACCTAGTTTTACCGTGCCACTAAACGAATGTTAATATACATCTAGATAACGACCCGTTAAGTTGTAATTATGGTACCCCATGCCTCCCGACTCCCAAAGATAAACCACAATGTTGGAATTGTTAGAGTTAACACAAACTGCTTTATTGACACACACATATGCCTGCAATGCATAAAGAACTGCATGCACCTCCAGAATATTCATGTGGTTACCGAGCTTGGATACCGTCCAAATTCCTAACAGAGATTATTAGCTCCCCAGCCTTCGATGAACGCATCTGTAAAAAAAGGCGTGGGGTGGGAGGTGTAGACTCCTACAAGGACATTCTCTCGAGCTGACATCACAAAAATTTATTAGCTGACTTTGAAGACAAGATGACCCATGACTTTTTCAATCTATGGACGCCGGGAACGTTGGGCAACGACAAGATCTGAATAAGCCGAATGTGGATCCTGTCGAATGGATTAGCATCTGGCAGCAGACTGCTGAGAAAGCCTAAGGGCGTTAAGCACAATCGGACCTGAACAGACTAGGTTTTGCAGAAGATGTGAGTGATTTTGGCCGCTACATATCATCTTTAGGCAGAATCCTGGGCCTGACTGGCCAGAAACCCAAACCTGTAGAAATAAAAGGTCCTTGGACGCAACGATCTCAGACTTTATCCAGAGAGAAAATGAACTCTAATCTGAAAAAAGCCCTGAAGAAAAAGACGCGTGTTCCTAACTAACACACTCGTGTCTCAACGAAGAAGCTGGAAGTCATCACAATTATATGTTTTCACTTCTCGATCCAATGTCTGCCTGGAAAAGCCTGGAGATGTGGTACAGTTTTCAGAAACCAGTTATCTCGAGTTGCTTCCGAGCATACCACATTTAATGTGAAAATAGGCATCCTTCAGATCTACTGAAGTTGATAAAGGTGCAGAAAGAACTACCCGACTAGTTTCCATTATGAACTGTGGGTACTCTGCAAACCCGTTGAAGGTACTGATGTCTGTGATGGGGTCCCTGTGTTCTGGAGAACAAGGCCCAGACGAAAGTAACGCCATGGGTGCACTGGGCTTCTGGAAGCTTCTTTACCACTTGTTTTGAAAGCAGACAACTAATCTCTTCCCTTAACCCTTTACCCAACGTAACGGTCAAAACTGGCCAGCGCTATTCACAAAAATCGCCAATTAATTTTCATTATATTTTCATTTTTTTGTTTCAAAAACATAAGTTATGACCCCTCGTTGGAACGAGCTCGTCGAGCTCGATCCAATGAGGGGTCATAACCTAGATTTGTGAGACACAAAATGAAAAAATTAGTTATTCAAGAATTTTGTTTGCAAATGTCGTCTGCTCTGGAAGACTAGGAGTTTGAAAATTGACTGCGAGGCCTACAGAGGGCTGCATATATAGTTTATTTATCCACATAAATTTCCAAGAAGTCTTGGGCTTTTAAACTATAATCGCCAATATTCTTCGGCGAAGGCATGCCTTGATGATGTAGTTGAGGTATTTTATCAGTCGGGGCTTTGAGCCCTCACTGTCGGGAAAAAACACTAAATCAGGTTTACACCCTCACCCATCCCATCTCACGCCCACCCGAATTTGGTCATCCTGTTGACGCCCCTAACTCTGGTGTTTTTAAACCCAGAGGTCCATCCGAAGTTGTACATGTTTCTTCTAAAATAATTTAAAGTGTTCCTTCGAATTGGATTTTCACCCCCGGAAGCATGCCGTTACTATTTCCTATTTGAGGTGTGACTCATGTTCACCCGATTATGACAATAATTTGACCGACGGTTTTTATCTACCCATAAACTTTGCCTCTCGTCAAGTAATTCATACATGGAGTTTATAAATACATAAATTTGCCACAATAATCAAATGTCGTAGTGAAAGGCGTGGCATATCGCTGTGCCTTTCACCTAGATATTGCTGATTGCTGTGGTTAACATGTGGGTCATTGGTGATAACTTGTCTCCTTATAACAGTGTTGGTGTTCCGGTAGAGTGCTGAAGGTCCAAATCTGGCTTCACTTGGGCATTCATATACAGCAACTTACTGGAATATTATTCTGTTAATGTGCTTCTAATTATGCTAAGAGTGAAATTATATAGTCTTTAGGCACTCTTCCATAAATTGCAACAAGGCAAATTAATAACATATCCTGATAGCCCAAAATAATTCAGCACTCTGCTAGTACCAGTTAAAACAAACTACTGTCACTACTATTAGATGGCAATAGATGTATACATTGATTGCCCAATATTGCTGTTCAAACTGCCTGACAGTGGCACATAAGGGATACTATTTACCTAAAAGCTTGAACTCCTCCGACTAGTCGACTGCACAATTGAGAGTCGACTACTGGTTTGCACAGAGTCGACATCGACTAGTCGACTAATCGTTTGAGTACTAGTTATCAATAGAACTTAATTTATTTCTCGCATTTTGAGGAAATCTCAACATTCGTACGTAGTCCAAATTCGTAAACATTCCTTGGGATATGTCCCTGACTACCCCTCACGTACCCTTCCGATCGTCGCTTCGAAATTCGGATAATATGTTCGACGCCGTGAGCTAAGTACTATGAAAGGGTCCGAGTACCGTAAGACAGTTCACCCTGGCCCGTAATTAATGGTCTAGGGACAACTACACACGAGGCAAACATACTTTGGTGATGAGGTGGTGTGGTGACAGCCAGACAGTCCCTCACCCACACTACAGAATTTACGCCTTTACCGAAAGAAGATAGAAAATCACTCAAAATAACTGCAGATACAGCTGGATTTAAAAAAAAAAACAGTCACAGTATTCCATAAAATGAAAATAAAACTACGCTCATGCAAGCAAGAGTAATGACCCTGCACAGGAAGCAGCCCGATATAACAACAAGTTTCCGAGTTACCTATTTCTGTTTAAAAAGTAGAGATTAACCACGTGCACACTGCTTTCAAAATATCAAAATTTCAACGAGCACAGTTTTTCCATACATAACTAGCAATTTAATGCCTATTTAAGCAAGTTTGACGGGAGTGCGGTGGCTCTCTAGGTAGATGCAGGCTGCAAGTCGAGGGGTTCTCGGTTCAAATCTCACCAGCGGCAATCGCGTTGTGTCCTTGTGCAAGACACTTAATCTCAACTGCAAACGTGGTGGCACGATGGCGTTGTGTACTAAGTCGTACTGCACAGCGATGGTGCACTTGTCTTCAACCGATTCTAACCTTGCTTGTGTGGAGGTAGTGTGTTGGTGAGACTGACAGTTGTTGATCGGTGGTTCTCTCTGGATACTCCGGCTTCCGCAACCCGTAAAACTGTCCGACACGAGGTGACCCTGGGGGTCGAAAGGGTCTTTGAACGCGAATAAGGAACTAAATAAATAAATAATCAAGTTTGACACAGCTTTTCGCGATCTGAGATATATGGTGGAACTGTATAACCCTTTCCCCAACGTAACGAGAAAAACCGGCCAGCGCTATTCTCAAAAATCGCCATTTAATTTTCATTATTTTTTTCATTTTTTGTCTCAAAAACATGGTTTATGACCCATCGTTGGAACGAGCTCGTCCAGCTCGTTCCTACGAGGGACCATAACCTATGTTTTTGAGACAAAAAATTAAAAAAAATTAGTTATTGAAGAATTTTTTTTTGCAAGTGTCGTCTGCTTTTCATGTTAGGTAAAGGGTTAAATTCCGAGTTGCATACTGGGGAAAAATGCTACTTAGCATTTCGGTGTTTTGACATCAATATACATTGGGTTAACAGTAACAGCCTGATAGAGGCACGGTGTCGCTGTTCTTTAGGCGTACTCTACGTGGATATTGCACACTTGCCTTCAACCACCGCTACCTCTGATTGTGCAGGGCCAGTAAGCTGGAGAGTTTGGCAATTTTCCCCGCTACTGGGTGGTTCTCTTCACTTTCTCCACCCGTAAATGTCCGATCATTGCTGTTGGAAGTGCAGTTAAACTTCACTAAGTAAACAAATAAATAAACAAATCAGAAGGCTCTATGTCAGAGACATCTCTGTAGATTTTCTCATGGAAACATGCTCACGACGAATGGTTTTCGAGTTCGCAAACCATTTACACGAGGGATGTAAATCATGAGGTGGGCAGTCGGTTTCGCCAAAAATATTGTTTTTTGTCGGGCCGTAGTTGGGTCTAGTATTATTGCTCGATAATCATTAGTCCAAGCGGCAAGATTACCTCAGCTGGAAGAAAAGGACACAGACCATAACTTAGGACACATGGTCGGTGATAGCCAGTCCAATAAAAATCCCAGCTGCCCAGTTTCTAGTATTATTAATAAAGAGATGCAGCTTTGCTTGTTTAAAGATCTCTAAAATTTGCACAGGAATACCATTATCACAGGTAGTAGATGGTTTGGTGATATACGAGTAAGATGGAGAGTCTGGCTGTAGGTCACCGCTACTGGGTGATCCCTGTCGATGGCATGGCACATTTTGTTGCTTCTAGCCCCTTGTATGAACAGTTTGTTAAAATGCACAGGTATGTCTTCATAATCGGACCCAAGGAAGCTTCGAAATTTCATAAGATTCGAAATCGTCCCAACAGTGATTCGAATCGAGTCGCGCTACTTCGAAAACTTTTCTAACCGCTGAGATGTTCTCAAAATCCTCCCAAGTGTCTTTTCTTGGTCTCTTCTTCTATAGCCAGGTTTCCTGTACAGGAGACTCGATGATAGGAGAGTTCAAGGAGGTTATGCTCCCGAAAGTACTTTGATTCCATTTCAGACATATCCCACTTTTATGACTGATTTATTTATTTATTTATTCAGATTTAACGACACTCTAACAGCCAAGGTCATATCGTGTGCGGACAGTTTTACGGGTGGAGGAACCTGGAGTATCCGTGGAGAACCACAGAGCAACGACGAGCAGCTGCCAGCACCCCAACATCGTAACTTCGCACTGCAACACAGGCAGGGTAGATTGGTTGAATACATACGCACCATCGACGAGCAGTACGCCTTAGTACACGGCGTCATCGTGCCTCCATGTGGACAATCGGGGTTAAGCGCCTTGCCCAATGACACAAAACGGGAGTTCGAATCGATCGCTCAGACGGTCACTCATCCAAGGACTAACCGGGCTCGACGTTGCTTAACTTTGGTGATCTGACGAGAACAGGTTACCGCAACGCCACCGCGTCCCCTTTTTATGACTGATAAAATATTTGAGTGGAGACTGACAATAGTCACCGTTGTGATAAGGTGAAATACCTTCAAGAGCGGTGAGACTTGCTTCGGGGTTCGATTTGATTCGAACGTTTATATTTGATTCGATTCAATTCCAAATTTTGAGAATCGCATGGTCCTAGTCCGTATGAACAGTCGGACAACTCTTTCTTATGGCCGATAAAACATGGCTCACCACCCCATCTCCAATATATGAAGATAGCAATGGATATATGCAATTGAGTTCGACATTACCGTACCAATCGGAATTTACTTTCAACGCCCATGTTGCACAAAATAGTTAAAATTGTACTTGGACCTCATCGTATAAATGCAAGTGACATAAACCATTTGCAAATTTTCAACAATTGTGACAATATAAGTAATAATGCATCAAAATAAATAAAAAATGTTCAGTAAAAATACATTGTATTTCTGTGTAGGTTTTTCATCTTCTGGTTTTATGACAACGATACAAGCTCCAAGTGACAGGAGTATCTGACTTTCGCTGCACTGCTGTCAGGTTTGATTTACATACAAAGAGTGCAGAAATAAAAATACATGACAGAAATGCAGATAGCATGTAAAATAAAGTACAATTACTCACATTTTCCGTTGCATAATGTTCTCTCGAAACATTAGACGTAAACTTAATTGACAACGTCACATGCTATGAAATGCATACACCCAACACCATTTCTAAATTCTCCGCAATGCATGTTGTAAAGTAAGATTCTTACTCGCACGTTGACGTATGTCAGGTGCACCTAATTACATGTTCAGTATCAGACGAACTGCAAATATCATCAGAATTTTGGATCGTATGTCACGGATCCCATGTTAATTCGTGTTATCCCGAGAATTCGGCGGGCAGGTAAAAACTGCAGATGACGCATATATCCACGTGCTGACAGCATGTTGAAATAATACTTTCGAAATTTGTCCGTGTCGCTGTTCATTCCGAGTTCTCAATGTTTGTTCATCATTACGACGTTCTTGGTTAGAAGAAAAAAAAATGTCCTCAAAGAGGAAATCCCCAGACTGAAAATTGCATTCACGTCATTACAAGTTTCGCGTATTGTGTTAAACTTCAACAAGGAATGTTTGTTCTGCTTTAAGCAATTATCCCCATAAATCCTCGTCACCAAATTCTTAGTTTAATCAATCCGGTTAACCCTTTATCTAACATGAAAAGCAGACGACACTTGCAAACACAATTCTTGAATGACCATTTTTTTTAAATTTTTTGTCTCAAAAACATAGGTTATGACCCCTCAAAGAGGGGTCATAACCTATGTCTTTGAGACAAAAGAAGAAAAAATAATGAACATTAACTGGCGATTTTTGTGAATAGCGCTGGCCTGTTTTGGCCCTTACGTTGGGTGAAGGGTTAAAACTACAGACAGGAGAGAATAAAAAGAACAATATTTCTTTCAGTTAGGTTGTTTGATTGTTACCTTGTTTGTTGCCACAACTGACGCTTTCAACACCCCAGGTGTGCTCGAAGACCCTTCGCCTTGTGTCCTTGGTCCGTAGCAGCAGCGTCGACAAGATGACCGATTTGAGCGGAGTGAGCATGATTTGTCCCGACAATGATGTTTGTTGTTGTCTATTGTTTATTTTGATTTACTAGGGCCCTGCGAAACACAAAGTGTCGATTTGAATCGAACCTTGAATCGAATCGGCTCTATTATTCGAAATCGAATTAAACCTCGAATCGAATCAGCGTTTTTAAGATGACCGACTGGGGAAGGAGGTGCTGTAAAGCTGCTTTGTTCTGTCTGTGGTGGCTCAAGCTCCAACTGATAAAATATTCCAACTACATCATCAAGGCATGTCTTCGTCGAAGGCATGCCTTGATGATGTAGCTGGTATATTACCCAGTTAGGATTAGTGTTCAAAAACAGAAATGGGTGCGAGATCTGTTTGGACTGGGCACTTCACGGGGCTAGCCGCTAGCCGTTCGCCGTTAGCAGCCGCTAGCAACAGCTCGTCGTTGATATTAGGGCTGTCACGATTAATCCATTAATCGATTATTGATCGGTCACGGCGAAATCGATTAGTATTTTTCGTTGTCGAATAATCGGTAAATTGTATCCCATTTTAGACGTTTAATAATTAAAAGAAAATTTGATGAAAAAACTATTGTTTCCAAAGGTAAAGAGTTAAGAACATCGATGTTAAATCCCAAGAGACTGTTGGAAGCATTTGTCTTTCAGGTACATTCATCAAAGGTTTGGTGTTCTGAACTTTTGAACCGTCAGTGTAATAATCAAGACCGGTCGGCAGTTGCGAACTTCGCAACTGCCGACCGGTCTTGATTATTACACTGACGGTTCAAAAGTTCAGAACATCGAAGCTTTGAATGTACCTAAAAGATGATCGTTTTCGTTGTTTACTTGAGGTAGGTCAACTGACTTGAACTTCATTTTTATCGACTTCAATGAGAGGAAGAGGGAAGGTCATCTAGGTACGATTAATCGATTATCATCGATTATTTGCAACGATTAATCGATTCCTAAATTGAAAAATCGTGACAGCCCTAGTTGATATTACCTGGAAACTTTAAATTTGCTTTCAACTGTGGTAGTGACTTGTGACTTGTGAGACTTGAATTAACATGACTGGTGGCATGGTGTGCCAATGCTGTTGATGCTAATATTGCGGAAATTACACTCAGTCTGTATTTTCAGCATTATTTATGTACCATTTCCATCAGAACAGGTTTTGTGAGACGACGAAGATGACTGATACCAAGCTACATTCCAGTGAAAAGATTCGAATGAAAATGAATCGGACAGCTGATTTCGAATCGAACCGAATAGTAACTTAAGATTCGAAATCAAATCGAATCTCGAAGCTTCGCATGGCCCTAGGTTTAACAACACTCTCAACAACCAGGGTCAAATCGTGTCAATAGGCTTTACGTGTGGAGAAAGCCAGAATATCCGAGATAACAACCTAGGAACGGCGAATAACTGTTGAACTATCTAACTTACTAACGCGGCATGCGCAGGGTCAACATCGGTTGAAGTCAAATATATTTGTATTGTCGCCGTACCGCAATGCACAGCGCACCCATGCACCCACAGAGACAAATGGGGAAAAATATTGTTTTGCTCCAGGACACAACACAGATGACGCGGGTCTGGGTTGAACTGTCGACATTTCGATCTCATGTCCTATGCTACAGTATGGCCACCGTGGACGAGTGGGCAAAATTTTCACGCACGCTATAATATTAGATTCCAAACACTGATTATAGGAATAACAATCAAAAATTTAATTAATGAAGCACTTCATTAATAAAAATTTTTGCCGATGATAATAATATTTTACCTGGTAAACGCATGCGCCGGCATCACTGCCCACGCGTAGATTACGACCAGTCTGCGGCGACTGTACGATATATCCAATGATTCATCGCGCTTCATCCCGTTTTTGGTGGCTCATGTCCCGTCTGATTCAAATATTTCAACTACATCACCAAGGCATGCCTTCCTCGAAGGCATGCCTTGTTGATGCAGGTGAAATATCAATCAGTTAGGATTTTGCTTTTTAAAAAAAACCAGAGTTCTTGGAAATTTATTTGCGGATAAAGATGTGTAGCAGTGTAATCGCAGATGCATGGCCTTCTCACCTTGTTCTTTCAATAAAAGATGCAGTACTTCAGAATGGTCATGCCCATCCATGACTGTTTTCGTCAGAAAAATCGATTTTCCCTTGAAATTATAAGACAAGCGATGCTATTTTCGCTCAAGTTTTTTTCTTTCATTCAATCTTGAGTTCTCAGTGTTTGATTTATGGAATCTTGGCCGACATGATATTACCCGCGCTGTTGAAAGTGTATATAAACCTTGATGAACAAACAGAAAGCTCGCCTCATTGGAACAGGCCAAAATAGTTTACGACCAGAGTCAGATCCTATCGGGAAAGAGACTGCCATTTTGATTATAATACTGTGGGTTGTTTTTGTTGCTTCAGCATGTGCACGTTTATCATATCAGTGGCGGACTCAGGTAAGGGTGGACACAGGCGCATCCTCTCACTTCATTTTTTTAATATTCAGATAAGTACAAACACAACCACGTACTTTGGTCATGTTTTAATAGACTGCGTAACGAATTTATAATTCTGAGATTTGACCCAGCCAAGTACTTCCCAATGGCTGTAATATCACCCATAAGAATGGGCTCAAATGTAGACAAGAAACCCCTTTTAAAGGAGTGTCTTGGTAAGTTGGTATACATTATGGGTCCTTACGACTATTTTGTAAAGGATCCGCCAGCGTCCAGATGACATCCGCTGAAACGCACTCCTCATTGATTGAAAATGGGCCTTCGCGCACTTCTAATCTCACAATCTTCCTCTGAGGTTACGAGTTGTTTCGTTCCAGATCTATGCGGCAAATGGCGTTTCACGCCTAGTCGTTTCGCAGAGTTTAGAGGACGGGAGTGGGCGAAACGACCTGCGTAATATTATAATAACCATTTAACATCACCTTAAGTGTATTTTATGTTTTATCAGTTTACGCTGTTAATCTTCCTAGTGGTAATGCGGCGCTATATGTGCCCCCTCCCCCACTCCCGAAAGAATGTCTAACGGTCACTCTAATGATATGGTAAATGACAGAAACAACTCGAGGTATGGACACCACAATACCATCCCCGATGAACAAGCAAACCACCACATGATACACAAAAAATGAGGCCCACATCCCACAAATGGGATTGAGTATCATTAAAGGTACAACATGTGACCAAAAAGCGTACAGAAAAATTCGACCGGATCCCGACTCTCTCCCGATCCGGCCGAAATTATCTGCCCGTTTTCCTCCACCCAACTCAAAAAGAACCCCACTCATCGAAAAGGAAATGCGTGGACTTTCATCTGAAATGCAATTTTCGTTTGTTTTCCTCAATGCGGTCTTGAGTTCGCAGTATTTTATTTAAGAAATGTCGCCCCTCTGGTGGAAGTGTGTCGCGATAAATTTGCGATCTAGAGCCAATACAATAAAACTTTTACAATTGTATTTTCTGGAATTGTATTATCTACATATTAACATAACTGACTAAAATGAATCAATACAATTTTAAATGATATGGCAATTTGCCAACTGGCAAATTGCCATATCTTTGAAAATGCTACTGGTTCATTTTAACCCATTTAAAGTCATAACTAGAAAACAATTCTGAAAAATACAATTGTAACAGTTTTATAGTATTGGCCCCTGGCCGCGAAAGAGACCGCCTTTGTGATCTCGGGACTGTAAATGTTTCATTTGTAAAGACGACATGGATATCCGAGAAATAATTAAAAATCATTATGACAGATGATCGGAAAACATGCGAATGCCACATATGCTTATAAGAAATATAATAAATTTCCTTGAAAGCGCGAAGACCTAATAACAGAATAATCTTCTAGGTATGAAATGACAATCTTGTCTTTGTAATGATGACTGTTATTTAGATTTATTTTTTTTATACAAAGCATCGCGTACTTCTATCTTACAGATCTGCTCTTGACGCAAATATAATAACCCAATATATCAAGCTAATCACCCAGATAATTTCAAATCTGTTTCTATGATGGCATATTGAATGTGCGTGCCTTCTACTATTATCTCGGAGGCTTTATGATAATTATGTTTTAATGTTTCCCGACTATGTAGTTCCAGTCCACCCACTCACAAATTCAGCATCCATTCTCTATCTGACACGCCAAGAAATGCGATTTAGACCCCACAAAGCAGATCTGTTTCTCAGGCCATTTTTGTAAAATTGCATGTGGGCGCACGTTTTTTATTTTATTTTTTATTTTTGTAATTATTTCGTTGCTACCACAAAAGTTCATATTCTTGGTTTGTTTTGTGTTTTAGGGCCACATAATCTGCAGAATAGCATGGGTAGTGGTGTATTGCGTCCCCAACTCACTGAAGCATTGCAAAGCCTTGTTGCACTCAAGACACAAATTTATCAATTTTATCAACTTGGGTAAAATATCAGACATAAATCATTCAATTTTTAATTTTTCAAGTTTGCATTGGTTATAAAAAGAGAGCATGCGGCAGCCAAAATGACCATTCAGGAGGGCCAGATACACAGATTTTAAACTTTTTTTAGGCCTTTTGTCCAAAAATTTAGGCTTCTCGAGGACAAGTGAAGTCAAGTTGGTTGTTTATTTTGTGGGGTTTTAAACAGCCAACGAGTCGGAAGTTTTACGGGTGGAGTACCCTGAGAGAACCACTGAGCAGCGGTAAGTAACTGTCGGGCAGTCAAACTGACTAACTGTCCATGAACAGAGTTAGCATCGGGCGGAGGCAAGTGTACTGTCTCCGTGTCCTAAACATCAATGCACAGAGTTACCATGTTCCTACAGTTGAAACTAGAAGTCATGTCATGAACTGTGCTCTTTTCTAGGCTTAATTGCGCGTAGGAATTGCGCGCAATTGCAATATCGAATGGCACCCAAAGCACGGCAGGTTCTCCTGGTTACTCATAGCAGACACAGGCAATGTTTCTGCCAATTGACCTCCGGGCTACCCGGAGGTCCATTGGCTGAAACATTGCTTGTGCACAGGCCATATGACCAGAATTTGATAGCCTTACTATGGTCATAACGCGTAGATTAACGCGCAGATCGACGTGCTATTTGTGCGCATTTCATGACAAGACTTCTAGTTTTAACTGTACATGGGCAATCGAAAAAGTGATGCATGACATGTTCGACTCTATATACGGAGGCTACATACTGGGGGAAAGAATAACAATCCACGATTTATCTTCTCAGTTTAGAAATTCGAGTGATGTCTCTTATTCAAGCCTTGCTGTCGAGCAAAGACATCAAGAATTTGAAAAAACCTAATGTTCAAAGAAATGTAATCACTGAACACTATCAAATCACGCGCAATGCTCGAATCGTGTCCATTCTGTTGGAGATTTTAGATGGAAACCGACTCAAAGAGAGATATCGCTAGACGAAGGGTTTTTACGAGCCGAATGAGCACAGGGACGACGTGGGGGTTCATAATTCCGTAGATCCTCTTGTGAAGCAAGTTTCAATACAATATAGTCTACGAGAGAGACATCATAAACACAAAAATAATAGGTTTTCTTTAATCCGTGGACTGTGTGGGGTTACTATGCATCCCTCCACCCAAGCATTTGTTGGCAGACTTTTTTGTCCCTTAGAGCAACACGGATTTCTAGGGTTGAACTTACAGTTTGGGAGCACTTATTTAAAGTTGGGGTGTGGAATTTCAGAATTAATCTTTGCTTAAATACCTACAACTATATCTGCGTCATATATACACATAGGATGTCAAACCAGATTGAGTGGGTTGAAAAAGGAACCATTACTAAAGTTTAACCAAAGCAAAGAAAGGTATTATATTTTATAAAATATATGAAGAAGCAGTTTGTGAGGCCTTAAAATACACTTTTTGGTAATACAAGTATGTGGATTATTTAGGGTAGTTCGGCGCCCCTAAGCCTCAATTTCTTCCGAGTGTATTTTGTTTTGTTTATTGGAATGTCATGGACCAGAAACACTAATTCAGAGACACGTTCTTGTGTTGGCGCTATTTAGATAAAGGGGGGTCAATTAAAAAAAAAAACACAACTTAATTCCGTAGTTTGCTTTCTGTTTAAGCTGCGCATGTAATGGCAATAAATATGTTTCCGTCGTCTAAGGCGTCATCCTAAGAATTATGTTTCAACAAATCATTTTTCTAACTCTGCCAACTGTCCACAGGAGAAGTATATCGGTCGTTAAAATGCCCGCGTGTGGTTTTCACACCCCTATTTCAACTTAACTATTTTAACCCTTTACCTATAAGGAAAAAGAGCAGACGACACTTGCAAACAAAATTATTGAGTAACTAAAAATCTCCATTATTTGTCTCCAAAACATATCTTATGGCCCCTCATTGGAACGAGCTCAACGAGCTCGTTCCAACGAGGGGTCATAAGCTATGTTTTGGAGACAAAAATGAAAAAAAAAATAATGAAAACTGTATGGTGATTTTGTAAATAGCGCTGGCCGGTTTTAACCCTTCGTTGGGAAAAGGGTTAACTTCGCGTTTTGTTTTGCTGAATAAACATAAATGACGAGAAAACGAGTTAACGGTATCATTTTATGAGGGATATTTTATTTTGCAGAATTTTTGTAAAGCGAGTGGAAGGAGAAGGGTGGGGGAAGAACGGGATATGCAAATATAAAAAGAGAGATATGCAAATATAAAACGTAATGTTGAAAAAATCCACTTAAGCAAATTCAGACACTTGCATCGTACTGACGTAAGAAGATCGTTGGTTTTTCGCCCTTATCTTCTGTTAACTTTTTGTTAATTTATTCCTTTAAAACATTGTATATTTAAACGAGCCATGTGGCTTAAAGAATATATACTTAAAAGAACGACGTTACTTGAATAATATATACTTAAAAAGAGCGGCGTTACTCAAAGAATATATACTTAAAAGAATGATGTCACTTAAAGACTGCATATTTAAAATAAAAGAACGATTTTACTTACAGACCATATACTTAAAAGAAAGAACGATTTTACTTACAGACTATATACAACGTTCTTAAAAGATCGATGTTGCTTAAAGTATATATAACTAAAAGAACGATGTTACTTAAAGACTGTATATTTTTAAAAACTATGCTGCTTAAAGGATATATACTTAAAAGAAGGATGTTACTTGAAGAATGTATACTTAAAAGATCGACGATTTTACTCTAAGAGTATACACTTAAAAGAACGAGGTTATCTAAAAACTACATACTTAAAATAGCGACGTTACTTGAAGAATATGAACTTTTCAACCCATGGGAACAAAATGAGGATCGTTTATAGAGGACTCCCCATTGACCATTTCTGCCAAGTTTGGTTCGCATCAACTCAGTAGTTCCAGAGAAGATAAAACTGTGACAAGTTTATGGACGACGGACGACATACGACGGACGACGGACGTCGATGGAGGCCAAGTGATAGCAAAAGCTCACATAGCCTTTTAGGTGAGTTAAAAAAGATGTTACTTAACTAATATACATTTAGAAGAACGATGTAAACACTTTCATTTATTCAAGGAATGTGTTAGCATCCTTAGGGCTTCTATAGTAATTATAAGCCACAATTGTGGCCATGTTTGCAACCCAATCAACATTAAACGAGGTTCATTCGTAGAGGATGTGTCAGTCATTAACCATGCAAAGTTTCAAAACATTTGGCCCTGTGGTTTCAGAAGAGAAGATTTTTAAAAATCCAGCAATCAGAATCAAAGAATGCCTCTGGCGGCTATGTTTTTCAACCTACGGGAACAAAATAAGGAGCGTTTGTAGAGGACCTTCGATAGACCATTCCTGCCAAGTTTTGTTCACGTTGGCTCAGTAGTTCCAGAGAAGAAAATGAAAATGGGATTTCCTATGGGGTGGGGTTTCTATGGTAAATATAAGCTGCAATTGCGGCCATGTTTGTAACCCGATCAACATTAAATGGGGTTAGTTGGTAGCGGTGTGTCCCAAGCATTAACTATGTGAAGTTCCAAAACATTTGACGTTGTGATGTAAGAGGAAAAGATTTTTGAAAATCCACCAACCAAAATCAAAGAATGCCTCTGGCGGCCATGTTTTTCATCCGATGAGAACAAAATGAGGATTGTCTGTAGAGAACCTCCCATAGACTACTCCTGCCAAGTGTGGTTCACACCTGCTCAGCGCTTCCAGAAAAGAAGATGAAAATGTGAAAAGTTTATGTACGACGGACGACAGACGACAGACGACGGACGACGAGGGACGCCAAGTGATAGCAAAAGTTCGCATGGCCTTTTAGGCCAGGTGAGCTAAAAAATGATATTACTTAAATAATATACATTTAAAAGAATGATGTAAACACTTTCATTTATTCAATAACCTTCATGTTGATGTATAATTTGTGTATATTTAATTTGGATTGAAGGAATATCAGAGGTGGGAATTTCAAAATAAACAAAATTCTCTTACTTATATAGCACCTTAATGTGAACAACAGGTGTGGCATCCTTTACAGGAGCAATGTCTGAATTTTGAAGTATTTTTCTTGGATATCCGAAGCTCAATTTGCCAAAAGTTATTCTCATGAAATGTTATTTTATTATACCATCGGTTCTAGTACGTATACGGTAACTGGCTTTCAGGAAGCATTCATGCCTGTCATCAACTGCGGGAGTTCCCAGTTCCTAATTTGACATTCGGTGTCAACCGATGTTATTAGTTGATAACGAATGTCGAATCAGAAACTGTGAAAAAGTATTGGTTGTCACATCCGTAGAAGCATATATATTTCGTTCTCTGTGCATCACATCCTTCTTTTGAGTGTATAATTTTGGTACATTTATTTGAATTTTAAGGAATTTCAGACTTGAAATTTTCATAGTAATTCATTTATTGTTACTAATATAGCATCTTAAAATCCACTGCCATCGTCTTCCTTTGTTCCACTTTAGGTGCTATTCTGAAGAATGGCCAGCAACAGTAACTCGCAGGCATGTGAGTTTTCCTCTTTTCAGAGGATTTCCTCTTTTTGTGTGGCTTGAAAGCATTTTTTAATGATTAGCATGCAGTTTTCCACGTTAAAATTGAGAATTTAGTTAATTATATTTTGTTCAACAGAGCTCTGTTGAACAAGATAGAAATATCTAAATTTGTAATCTCTGTCCCGAATAATGCTATTGGAGGAGAATAATCTTAAGGGCCTATATAAGTAATAACTAATGTTTATTTTGAAATTCTCACCTCTCATATTCCTTAAATTCAGATGAAATATACACAAATTATACATCAAAATGAAGGTTGGGATGTATAGAACACGCAAAACATATGTAATCAACTCATAGAGTCGACTGTAGGCACCACTGGTTCCTGGAAGTCTGCTACCGTATTCGCGCCAGAACTATAATAAAATAATATTTCATCAGAACAACTTGTGGCCAAATGTGCTTCATATATCCAAGAACAAAGCTAGGCATTCAAAACACTTTCGAATACAGCGATAGGTTTGCATTTTGGAAAAGGACAACACTGTCTGCATTTTTTATTGAAGATGGTTTCCATGCTCGAAAGACATTCGCAAATCACGCGTTACCACGAATTTCCATCAAAAAACAAAATCGTAATTCGAAGAAATTTCAACAGGTATCACGATACCTTGTATTGAATATGACAACTGTGCAATCTCTATCTAATAACATTGTACTGTATGAAGGCGATCTTTTTCATTATTTGATTTTAGACGGCGTTGTTTTTACATGCTTTTTCTGTCCGATGACGTCGACCGGAAATCGAAAGTATACTCATACGAAAACAAAAGCAAAGGCTTTGGAACTTCCCCCCATGCAGCTCTGTCGCCGTGTTTTGAAGAATTTTTATCCCCTAGCTTTGTTCTTGGATATGTAAAGCACATTTGGCCACAAGTTGTTTTTGTGAAATATTATCAAATTGTCAGTTCTGGAGCAAATACGGCTGCAGACTTCCAGGAACCTGTGGTGCCTACAGTCGACTCCATGAGTTGATTACACATGTGTTTCGTGTTCTATACATCCCAACCTTCATTTTGATGTACATTTTGTGTATATTTAATTTGAATTGAAGGAATATCAGAGGTGAGAATTTTCAAAATAAACAAAATTTCATTACTTATATAGGCCCTTAAGGGCCTATATAAGTAATGAAATTGTGTTTATTTTAAGGGCCTATATAAGTAATGAAATTGTGTTTATTTTGAAAATTCTCACCTCTGATATTCCTTCAATTCAAATTAAATATACACAAAATGTACATCAAAATGAAGGTTGGGATGTATAGAACACGAAACACATGTGTAATCAACTCATGGAGTCGACTGTAGGCACCACAGGTTCCTGGAAGTCTGCTGCCGTATTCGCACCAGCACTGACAATTTAATAATATTTCACGAAAACAACTTGTGGCCAAATGTGCTTTATATATCCAAGAACAAAGCTAGGGGATAAAAATTCTTCAAAACACGGCGACAGAGCTACATTGGGGAAAATTCCAAAGCCTTTGCTTTTGTTTACGTAAGAGTCTACTTTCGATTTCCGGTCGACGTCATCGGACAGAAAAAGCATGTAAAAACAACGCCGTCTAAAATCAAATGATGAAAAAGATCGCCCTCATACAGTCTACTGTTATTAGATAGAGATTGCATACTTGCCATATTGAGTGCAAGGTATCATGATACCTGTTGAAATTTCTTAGAATTACGATTTTGTTTTTGGATGGAAATTCGTGGTAACGAGTGATTTGCGCATGTCTGTCGAGCATGGAAACCATCTTCAATAAAAAATGCAGACAGTGTTGTCGTTTTCCCAAATGCAGTCCTATCGCTGTATTCGAAAGTGTTTTGAATGCCTACCTTTGTTCTTGAATATATGAAGCACATTTGGCCACAAGTTGTTCTGATGAAATATTATTTTATTATCAGTTCTGGTGCGAATACGGTAGCAGACTTCCAGGAACCAGTGGTGCCTACAGTCGACTCTATGAGTTGATTACATATGTGTTTCGTGTGCTATACATCCCAACCTTCATTTTGATGTATAATTTGTGTATATTTAATCTGAATTTAAGGAATATGAGAGGTGAGAATTTCAAAATAAACAAAATTCCATTACTTATATAGGCCCTTAAGGGGTCGTCCAACCTAACTTTGGTCAATTTTTTGACATTTTTCCCAATGCCTCAGAAACAGATAAGAGAAGCAAGGAAAGGCAAATTATATATCAAAATAATGAGTAAAGTGCATAGAAAAGGTACATATATTTTTTTTCAGGAAAAAAAGTGAATTTTATGATTTTGAAGAAGATTAATTTGCAAATGGCATAAGTAACGAACCGGTAAAACCACAAAATAATCGGTAATTCGAAAGCCTTGTCCTCAATATAATGATAACATACTACAGACTCGGAGAAAGCATTTTTTTGACACACACTCTGGTGGGTTTTGACGTTTGAATGTAATAACATCAACACAAACTTTTGATGTTCCGGATGTGGCCATGTTTCAACGATGTTTTTCCGGTCATGTGATTACGTCAATTTACGATGTGGTTCTTGCAGAAATACTCAATTTGGGCAATCGTAAGAATGCAAGGACGTGATCACGCCCTTTATTTGTTCGAGACAATGTATGAGCGTATTTGCAAACAGGTGACAGCAAGTACTTGAGCTGTTAATGTCATAACTGCAAAATATGGTTCGAAATTCCCTCTCGTGTTTACAGGCCGTCTGAACATTTTTGTTGACAAAAAATCTGAATTATTGCGCACTAGAAAGACAACATGAACCACTTGTAAAAAAAATAACCGAGTGTATAAAATCGGGACGATACACATAAAATAAGGCAATATTCATAACAAAGTAAGCAGAATGCTTCAGAAATCACTTTTTCACGAAGTATATTCCAAGTGACCTGGAACTATATTGAGTGTGTTAATTTCCCCCTGTCGCTGCGAAGTTATTTACGTCCTAGTAACCATGGAATTTGAAGACGGGTATGTTTGATGTCTGCAAAGGACCGATTGAAGATGGGTTGAAAATGATGCATTCGTGCTTTTAAATAAGGTGCGCTTGGACGATGCTGAGAATTTAGTTTTTTCTTCCAACCAACCATAGTAATACAAGCGTCGATCAGTGGTTTTTTTTTATCGTTTTACACTGACAAATGTGACAAATCTCCTTCACCGGAAACCATCCCCCAATTTGCATATCACAATAAACATAACCGCTGTCACGGAGTGTCAGCGTGGCCGTGTGGTCAAAACCGAAACGAATTATCGAATGCACGGTCAATATTAGCTGAAATTGGCTTTTAAATAAATGAAATACACGAAATATTCGCAATTTCTTCATTATTCATGCCGAGTTACTTTTTAATCAAACCACATGCGTTCAGTTTCGTTTGTCGGCATCAAACTGATATTGTTTGTGGTAATTAAATAGTACGAGAAGGCGAAGGAAGCCAAATATTTTTACATCATCTATTATTTAATTCAAATTGATAATTTCTTTTATTTAACTGAAATTATGAACTGATAAGTTGGGTGTGTTGCGATTATTATGCCCCAGACCTGGAACTTAGTGGAAGTTGGAAAATCAAAGGTGCATCTAGGGCCGTGCAGTGGTGACCCCCTGTCCTCTTAATCTTAGTCTTACCCATTCATCATTGCATGTACCAACATTCCCCCTTGTATCTCAACCATTGCTACTCCAATTTGAAGGATATTTGGTTTTGTGATCGAGCATCATGGAGAAACAATGCCTGTGTAGCTGCTGTAGCATGTGTTTCTTCCCACATTTTTTCAGAGTTGTGGTACTTTTTCACTCTTTTGAGTTAGAAAATTTTGTTTATAACTAGTTGATTTGTTACAATTTGTTGCAGAATGCCTGCTAATACCCTCAATTGTATTGCTGCAGAATTTTCTTGTGAAGATTTTGTTCCTATTACTTATCAAGCAACAACCTAATGAATATTCTGTATAAAGCCACCAATCTGATGTTTGACACTTTTATTGGAGCTGTTTTGAAGGCTTATGGAACTCAAAATGTTGATTATGGCAGGACTTTTCTATTCACCCATGAATCGATAAATTAAGTGTTATAGTTGGAAGTAAGAAGCATGAAAGGTCCAGAACTAAAACTCTAAAAAGAATGTTTTGCAATGTAACATGATTTTTGCAGATACACTTATTTGGAGGTTTACCTGTCTGATAGTGTTTGGAACATGTGTGGCCAGGATCTTCAAAAAGAAAAAAAGAGTTAAACTTTGAGAAAAAGGCATATGCCTTGAGTGCCGGAGGTAGAGTCATACAAGGAAGAGAGCCCCACCACCCCCCCCCCCCCCCACCCCCAAAATTTTCTGTGTCAAATGGAGCTCACTTGTCATCTTTTGGGGATTGCTTTGTGTACTGCGTTCTTGAAAAAAATATGTGAGACCCTCTGGATGTGCCCTTCTGATCTCAATATGTCAGTAAGCCTCCTTGGGGAAAGTACATGCAATAATGGTTATGTAAGGTTGATTTGATGTGTTTTGAATAACAATGTACTTTTAAGTACATTAGATGGTTTATTGCAGTGACAGGTTACAGTTACCCTTATTTCTTCTCCAACACATATCATGAGTGTATTGGTGTCCAAGAGTTAAACAAAGCTAATGTACTTATTGATAAACCAGACAAATTTAACAATTTAATCACTATCAAATTGATGCATGGGATAAAAGGGGTTACAGTGCAAGGGGTTTGTAAATATATTTATTCAACTACAATGTATGACTTTGCAGTGCATTCTACATACGAGAATATCATATTTTCTTTCCATACCATTACAGTAACACATACATCTTGATATTGGGAGACACTCTTTTGTCCTTCCATACTTCTTCTGCTGGACTCCTTCAAGTTGACCTTTGTTGAACTCCCCAAATCAAAACATAAACAAAAGAAAATGTCTGCCTTCAATCAGTGAGCACTCCACTTATAACATTTGGTCTCAATCTTCATTACTTTCATGAATTAGGAAAAGATTTCTTCGAGTATGTACTTAAATGTTTATAGAATACAGCTGTTATTTTATTTTGAGGTATTTTATTGTAAAAATTTTGTTCTCTTACTTATGCCATAGCAGACTTTCAGGTGGTGCTATTTACACATGGCAGCAGTTCCATGGCAAATTTCAGTTTCCACATGTTCTATGTTTCATTCCAAGCATTTTGGTATATAATTTATTGGGGTTATTCATTTTGGGCCTTTTTTAGACTTGAAAGAAAATTACATGAAATTTGACCAAAGTTAGGTTGGACGTCCCCTTAAAAGTACCAGAATTAAATGAATAAGTGGTATTCTGTGATCTCAAAATAATGCACACTCATATTTTTTGTTGGGACATTTCGTAAATTTATTCAGTTCCGAGAGTCATGCCATTATGAACGCATATTTTTGGTACCGTACATAAAGCATACCTGTATATTCATATGAAATTTATCCCCTAAGAGTATTTGCTACAGAAGTATATTACATTTGAATGTCCATAAACCCTTTGGATCACTTTAAAAAATTACATTTTTTTCTTTCTTTGCATGTGACTGCGCACATCCCTGAACTGGACATCATCAGAATAATAACATGACATAATTGTGAATAATACACAGTTATTGTTTTGATAATACCCGATTGACAGAAACAATACACACCGACAGAGAGTGAAAACAGAAAATCGCAAACTAATAAATAAACAATGCAAACAATAAAACTGACCTAGATGCCTTTTTTACTTTCAGGTTCTTCTCAAACATCACGTGTTGTCTTGCTCGGTGAGTGTTCTCGAACAATATCACACCGATCAAACGGATTACATTTTCAAATTTAAGGGTATACCCAGATAACACAACGGAAAATCGACGTTCATTTGAATGATGATGAAACAACGAAACGAAACATCTAGAGTATTGATTCTTATACAAAAATGGCGATAAACTCTCAATGGACATAAAAGAGAGGCCAAAATAAATCTTCAGTTGATTTTTATTAACTTTTGGACTTTGGACAAACATGTTTCTATTTCTGTCTTGCCTATTTTCGAAAGGACGTGTGTTGGCACATCATCCGACCACAAACACCTCCGCTCTCGTCCTTTTTGCATGGTTGCAAAATGACAAAATTAAAATCCTAGGAAGAAATATCAAGCACACTCAATGTGTTTGTCACATGGTAAAATGTTTGTGTACATATATTTTTACCATGAAATTAGGGCTCAGCGAAGCTTCGAGATTCGATTCGATTTTGAATCTTAAGAAGATAATCGGTTCAATTCGAAATCGGCTGCCCGATTCGTTTCCCTTCGAATCTTTTTCACAGGAATATAGTCTGGTATCAGATCTTCATCGTCTCACAAAACATATAGATTAGATGGAAATCATACATAAATAATGTTAACCCTTTACCTAACGTAACGGCCAAAACCGGCCAGCGCTATTCTCAAAAATCCCCAATTAATTTTCATTATTTTTTTCATTTTTTGTCTCAAAAATATAGGTTATGACCCCTCGTTGGAACGAGCTCGTCGAGCTCGTTCCAACGAGGGGTCATAGCCTATGTTTTTGAGACAAAAAATGAAAAAAATTAGTTATTCAAGAATTATTTTTGCAAGTATCGTCTGCATCTCAGGTTAGGTAAAGGGTTAAAATAAAGACTGAGCGTACTTTCCGCTACATTAACATAATAACATCTGTATTTATGCCACCAGCCATTATAATTCCATGGGGCGCGGTGGCGTTGCGGTAACCGGTTCTCGTCACATCACCGAAGTTAAGCAACGTCGAGCCTGGTTAGTCCTTATATGGGTGACCGTCTGAGCGATCGATTCGGACTCCCGCGTTGTGTCCTTGGGCAAGGCACTTAACCCCGATTGTCTACATGGGGGCACGTTGACGCCGTGTACTAAGGCGTATTGTACGTCAATGGAGAGCATGTCTTCAACCAATCTAACCCTGCCTGTGCTGCAGTGCGGAGTTACGATTTTGGGGAGCTGGCAGCTGCTCGTCGTTGTTCGGTGGTTCTCTCCGAGTACTCCGGCTTCCTCCACCCGTTACACTCTCACCGACACGTTGTGACCTTGGCTGTTAAAGAGTCATCACTAGTCCTTACCACAGTTAAATGCAAATTTAAGGTTTCCAAGCAATATCGACAATGATCTATAATTCTTACAGGGTAATATTCCAACTACATCATCAAGGCATGCCTTCGACGAAGGCATGCCTTGATGATGTAGTGGGATTATTTTATCAATCGGGACTTGAGCCATCACAGTCGGAACAAATCAGGTTTATAGCACTCCAACGCCCATCGGTCATCTTCAAGACGCCACTGATTCAATTCTGGGTTCGATTCGATTTCGAATAATAGACATGTTTCGATTCGAATCGAATCTTGTTTCGATTCGAGATTCGATTCGAATCGAAAATGTGTGATTTGCAGGGCCCCATATGAAATTATCACAATTTATCACCAAAAAAAAAACGGACGGACATTTTCATTGGAAGACATTTTCTACCCATTTTGGGGGACAGTGAAAGTGTAATAAAATTTTAATGGTGATTTCCGTGTGTGGCGGGTTTTGTTTTTTGCGTTGGATAAAGGATTAACAATAAATCAAGTGTTGACTCTAAAAGCTGTCTGGTATTCTCGTCCACGTCGCCTCTAATTCAGCCTCCACCAATCACTGCGTAGGTCTATGTATTGTTCCGGCACATTCAAGGTATTTGGAGGATTGTGTCGGCAGAATCAAGAGAGCGACATTTTGCTGGTGCTAACCATCAGCTGCATTATGAGCGCATGTCGCAGTGTGACCACGTCAAGACAGAGTATGGAATCCACAATGTTGCAATTATTTATCCCTTTTTTCCCTACTTATTGTTTTCTTTCTTTCTTTTCTTTTCTTCTCTCTTTCACAGGGAAAAGTAGGAAGACAGCCAATCTGGCTATGCCCTTCCCTGCCAGTATACAATTATTTTGGAAAATGTGCAATGTGTAAAATGTTTTGGTGGAAATGTTTATGTTACAATTAAAATATGTAAACTTTGTATCATTTTCGTGTACTGGCAAATAAAATATCAATATCAATATTCAGCATTTAACTTGATGATCCTTTCGGCTATTTCATTTTTCGATTTTTGAACGAGTATCTCCACGTGCAAGCCTATGGATTGTTCAAATACGGACTACTACGGTATGACTCGTGACCTCAAGATATCACAACACGGTGTAAGGAGTCTCCCTTGAACGAAACGAAAACAATTTAAATCTCTGTTCAAACGAGAAAACTGCGGCCAACTCTACTTGTATAATTTCCAAGCCCTGTTCTTAGATACCCGAAGCAACTCCATAAATAGTTTATTATATAAGTTGCATCTGTTTACAGCTTTCTCCAGAATGTGTTAGCAGACTTTCAGGAATCCCAGGAACCCCATTCTACAAGTTTAGTTATTGACACGCATTCATTCTGGCAATGTGCAACACGATCTTCATTTTGTTGTATAATATGCCTGTGTTATTTGGAGATTAGTCAAATGCCAGAATCAAGAAGTTTTGTCTAAAATATGTTAATCATTCACCTAACATGAAAAGCAGACGACACTTGCCAAAAAGAATTCCTGAATAACTATTTTTTTTCATTTTTTGTCTCAAAAACATAGGTTATGACCCCTCGTTGGAACGAGCTCGTCGAGCTCGTTCCAACGAAGGGTCATAACCTATGTTTTTCAGACAAAAAATGAAAAAGTATGAAAATTAATTGACGTTTTTTGAGAATAGCGCTGGCCGGTTTTTGCCGTTACGTTGGGTAAAGGGTTAACGTTACGCGAATATAACCTTAATTCACCCTAAATGATAAAATTATTTCATTTTATTCGATTGCTTTTTATCATCATTAAAATATGGATTGAATGTATTGTGGGTTTTGTCAGAATAAATACACATGGTATTAGGCTCGAGAATGTTCTTCAACTTCGCCCTCGACGATTATCTGATCGAATTCCCTCGGCCGTGTGTTTTATCCTTTACATAATAGCTTCCCAGTGATGAATGCATACATTGCTTCAGTGCATCAAATCACGCAGTTTGTCCAACAGAAACACACAAATACAGCAAATTATAAGTACGTTCCTTGATCAGCGCGAGTCGAGCAAATACATAACATATTTTGCAAGGGCGTTCAGTGACTTACCAATGTACGATTTTTAATCCTTTTTAAAAGCGTTGATTTTTAGTTTTAAAATCAACGAACGTGCAAGAATCCTGACAAATTCTGCAGTTATCCACTTTCTCTGGATTCTATGAATGTAATGGACGTTTCTCAAAGATTATGCTCGGACTCGACACGACCCTGAACGTTGAAAACTTCGTTAAATTCCAATAAAACAAAGAATACGTTAAGTTCCTCATTAATTATTCACTTTAAAATTATAGATCTTTCAGATTTAATCAACTTGAGTAAGTTATTGGAATATTAGTTTAACTGGTTGAGTAACAGAAGCCACTTTCAGGGCTTTCAAAAATGAGAATACCAGAGCAAAATCCAACATTTTCCGTGCTCGTGTTTCATATTCAGTCAAACGCAAATGATATTTTGTTTATATAGATTTGTTTTAAATCAAATAATAAAACACATTCTGAATAACAATTCAAATCATCAACTATAATCCAGCCCTCAAACAGTTAAACAACATTTATTGGAACAAATTATGTTTTGTGTATACAAACTGAAATACTTCCACGTGACAGAATGTGATGCAATAATAGGCAGAATAACAATACTTAGAGGATATTGCTTGGTTATTTTCTTATCCGACAATATATCTGCCCAAAATAACTTCTTATCTGTTGACTAAAGTGAATTTTTTGATTTGATTGGTTGATAGATACGTGGTATGAGACCATATTCACTGAAACCCACGATACGTCCTCCCAGCCACTGACAAATTTCCCATACCCAGTGGAAGCCTCGTTCCGAAATCTACAAATTGTCCATACCCCGAAGAAGACGCGTCATTCCAGTTTTACAGTGCACATGTATTATATTTTAATTTTTTATCTCCAAAATATAGCTCATGACCCCTTATTGGAATGAGCTTGTCGAGTACCCTCCAATGTGGGGTTCATAAGCTATGTTTTTGAGACAAAAAAGAAATTCAATAATTTTTTTATACTAGTCATATCGGCATATTTTCACAAAAACTCTTTTGCACAAAAAATCCACAGAAACCTTTATGGCTCAACAATGGAAGATAAAAGATCTCATGCTGTGTGTATTCACACATGAAATAGATTGTACCTCTAAAACGGAAAGTCAATAGATAAATTCGTTACCCCTTGTCTGATCACGTGGTACGGGTTTTTACCTACCCGAAACCAGCCGTATCCCATGAGGCCGAACGGCTGGCTTCGGGTAGGTAAAAACCCGTACCACGTGATCAGACGCGGGGTGACTAATAATATCCGCCTGAGACTGAAGGTCGAAGACTGTTGTGAATTTACCGACGGTTAATATCTCGGCCGCTATGAAATTAACCAAATTTTATTTATTAAACCAAATCGAATAATTACAAAATGTTCTCAGATCTGATACAGTTTTTTTCCAGAAAATTCGACGTCTTCTATCCTCAAGGTTCAATTGCCCGAACGTTGTTCTATTGTCATATCTCATCTGCTGGTTCTTATAAATATACATCATCATGACCATGTACATGCCCTGTAATTTGAATCAGATTCGCGGTCGTGTTTACAATCGGATCGTAACGAGCCCGTGGGGGCTCGTTGCGAGCCGATTGTAAACACGACCTCGAATCTGATACAAATTACAGGACATGCACACGGTCATTATAATACATTTATCTGACAATCCCGTTACATAAAGCGCGTTTCCCCCATTTTTCAGTTTAAAGTGAGTTGAAATTGGTTAAAATTTTGAATTTCAGGAACTATATTTTAATGCGCAATAACAATGCATATATGTGATAGTGCGGTGTTTACCGGAAAATGAATCTGTCTGATATGGAATCAGAACAGGGTGGGTGAGTGGTGGCTGATACAAACGTTTTTTCCGAGTTTTTTGGTGCAAATTATGTTGATTGCTAGATAAAAGTACAGATCGGGAGATTTGAAATACTCTGTTATCATCATTATTTTAATATATGACAACTACAAACAGCTCTTCGATACTTTGCATAGGAGCCGGAACCGCCCCGACTATCCCGACCTTGGCCGGGGCAATAATTTGATTTTTTTTTTCCTTTGTTGAGCGAAACTTATCTCCGTTAAGCAGGGGCGGCGTAGCCGGGAGGGGGGGCACGTGTCCCCCCCCCCCACACTTTTTCCCGCAACCAAATTTTTTGATAATCATATATATACACCACTATCACCCTATCTACTTTTTACAAACAAGTAAATTGGACTCGAAAGAAGATAAATTCACTGACAATCACCTTCTCCTCCCCGTCGGTAACATGTCAAGGGTAGTCTCATAGTTTATTTGTCCGAATTGTAAGGTAAAAAACATGCATTTTCCTCATGAAATTAGTCAGCATTTTATGTTCGAAATGCCTCCAGAATCCATCTAAGAGCATCTAGAAATCAATTTTTCTGCGGGGTGACCCCCCCCCCCCCCCAGGCCTTCCTATATGCGCCCATGCCTTCGACGCGTGCGGCAGACGCTTCGCGTCTGATCAAAGGTAGTCGGGGCAGTCTATAGGACCTTCCGGCGCCCCTGCTTTGCTATTGAATTCTGCCTCACTCGTAAATGAGAGTCTCAACCTTTTCCAAATTCGCACCGTGTCTGTCTCAAACATGACTCGCGTGACGTCGTTGATGTGTGTGTATTTTCGATGCGAGAATTTTACAAACGCGAAATAAAATATCGAGTGCTTTTGTATTGAGTACTTTGGACAAGCATTCCATAATTTATTTTAGGTATTCTATTCTATTTTCGTATATCCAAGGTCATAATAAAGAAATTATTACAGTAGTCAATCGATGGGAGTTGTGGTATTCCGTCACATTGACGAGACAGATCGGGCAGAACAAACAAGACGCCGCATATTTGTGGGCCCAGTACGATAGAACTGTTATAATGTATTTTCTAGAATTGTATTTTCTAATTCTGACTTTAAATGGGCTGAAATGAACAATTAGCATTTTCAAAGATGTGGCTATTTGCCAGTTGGCAAATTGCCATAATTTTTAAAATGTCAAGGATTCATTTTAGTCAGTTGTATTAATAAGCACAAAATACAATTCTAGAAAATATAATTGTAAAAGTTTTACAGTATTGATCCCTGGTCTCATCAATGAGAAGGAATATAACAATCCAGGTCAAATAACTATTGTATTATTTTTATATATAGTCATTGTGCGGAAATATGTGACCTTAAATACCAATAAATAAACAAATAAATGGTTTTACAAGTGCACAAGATTATTTCATTTTTTTTCCTTGAAAAAAAACTGCTTGTATAGTGCTAGCAATCTGAAAGTTTTAAAGAACAAAGCTGCCCCTACCTTTCACGACAGGTGTTCTGGTCGTGTCTCCGTGTTCTGTAATCTACACAAGCCTAGTAAACGCACCTCAGATTGCATATCTTATCAATATATTGCTTGATTATTTTTACGAGAACACGCGCACACTAGCACAATATGTTAAAACTTTCCGAGAGATCAGTAATACACTTCAACCTTGTCATGCTATTGGAACTACACAAATATATCAAGACAAGGTTTCATGTCTTGTTCACCATATATTGCTACGTACTTCTCGAAATAATATATTAACCCGTTGAACTCTAGTGGTATATTCCATGCCAGTTCAATGGCAGCAATTAGAAGAGTCCATATTCATTATTTGGGGTAGACCAATCAATATTTTCAACCTGCAGCCTCGGGGCTCACGTTGAAAATATTGATTGGTCAACCCCCACACATTTACTGCCATCATATTTAATGACGTTATGACGTATCATGTTCCTGGCCCGAAAAACGGCCTCTATGGTTCAAAGGGTTAACATATATGGTAGAAGCAAGTCCAATGGGGTGATTATTCTTTTATATGCTGTCGATCTGGTCTCTTCTGAAAAATTTATCGGAACAGTCGTGCCTTTCCTAACCACATTTGGTTTACATATTCCCATATACTGCCGCTACAGTGAGACTATTCGGGTGTGCACCCAGGGGTGTTCTCATCGGGTATGAATGCGCTCCCCAATATACACACATAACTATTCACACACAATTAAACGCTAAAAACTAAAGTGTTAAAAACTACACTTGAAGTGCTGTATTTAACACTTACTAAGTGCTGAACTAGCACTTTGTTCAAGTGTAGATATCCCAGAACTTGACGGATGTTACAATAATACCACTTGACAAGTGTAATGTCGCGACACTTAGAAGGAAACAACGCAGATGACGCGGATCAGGCTCGAACTCTCGAGCCTGATCCGCGTCATCTGCGTTGTGTCCTTTTAATTATGTACCCACCAAGCGCAAATCAAATTATGGACGATTCTGGAAGAACCACCAATGCTAGACACATGGGAAGTGCCATCCATTCAAGTTTCAGATGTCTGACGATTGTAATGTCTAAGTGCTTAAAGCATTGCACTTTGAGTGTTAAAATCAAACCCTAAGAGTTAGAATGGGTTTAACACCTTGAAAGTGTCAGTTTTAACACTTTAGCTTTTAGTGTGTACGTCCCCTCTCCCACACACAAACATACACCAACCCTTACCACCCCCCCCCCCCCCCACCATCACCACAAACACACATATTCTTGTATTGTATCTCAAGCGGGGGCAATTGTTTTTTGAAATCTACTTGCGGGGACATGGGTTGATTCTCCAATTTAATCCATCGCACGATTGGTGGTTTCCTGTAAGATACAGAGGAAGAAAGATTGTCCCACATCAGGAATTAATATCCCTTCTTCGATAAAAGAAATAAACGTGTTTTCAATACAGAGTGAGGACATGTGAGATTCACACACAAAAAGGTTACAATTTCACACACTTGGAAACATTTGCAGATTGTCATTTTATATCGCACATTCATGACTCCAGTTTCAAGATAAAAACTGTTTTGTTTTTTTTTGACCGTGGGCGTCTCCGGTGTTATCGTAGGTTAAAGGTATATATCTGTCCCTAGTCGGTGCGATTTTGTCTTCCTCCTCCAACACTCACACGCGCCGTTGTTTGCATATCCTTCTTCTACGGCATTTCTTACCCGACGGCTAACCATGGCTGACAAGTTTCGTCAATGGAAGAGAATTACGGAAAAGTTAGCTCCCTTTATTTTTCTAGAACTGCCAGTAAATTTAACACTGAGGGTGTAAGAATTTTATTTAAAAATTGAAATTTCGAGATGTTAACGAATTTGTATCATCGATGTGCGCATCATTTCACAACTTCCCGCATTTTCCTACAGAGTGGTAGAAAAATTCATAAGCTGGCTTTTTTTACAATTTTTCCCAATAGGGCTGAACTTTTCCCTTTTATTCTCTGTTAAAACCCATTTGAAAATGAAAAATGCCGTTTTCACCATTTTTAGATGTTCTGTATTTGTTTCTGTTCATTATATTAACAGTGAGCACATCGTGACATATAATACAGACACTGCCCTTTTCATTAATATAAAAGTCTATGCGGCCAGATTTGTTATTTTTTTACTGTGAGGAATAAAATCATGCAAATTACTGCAAAACACATTCGCTAAAAATGAGCCAAAGTGGGCACTTTATTGCTAGCAAGTGTCATACTGATAGATATTCTTAATGACGGATTATCTGTGAAATACTTGCTTCTAATTAGCTTGCTATACAAGCAAGTTTCCTTTTGTTACTTTTAATAAATGAAAACGACCAAAACCGGCCAGCTATTCACAAAAATCACCATTAAATTTTCATTATTTTTTTCATTTTCTGTCTCAAAACCATAGCTTATGACCCTCGTTGAGCTCGTTCCAATGAGGAGTCATCAGCTATGGTTTTGACGCAAACATTTTAAAAAAAATAGTTATTCGAGAATTTTATTTGCAAGTGTCGTATGCTTTTCGTGTCAGGTAAAGGGTTAATGACCGTGGAATCGCTTCATGACAGTGGCACGAACTCGATGATTCAACAGTTTGTGTTAATACGTTTCTCCGTTGTGCATTAATATGGGGTATACGAGAACAAAAGGACAAGTCGTCCCCTGAGTTCCTATGTGTTCTATGTGCCTACTGGCACATAGAACACATAGGAACTCAGGGCACGAAGTGTCACCATTGAGAACTGTCTGCCCATTGTAACCGAAAAGTAGGAGCTGTCTGTTGTTTTTCGTTTATTAAAAGTAACAAAAGTAAACTTGGCTCTATTTTCTACTGATGCCATAGGTGTTTTCTCAACATTCACTTGTTCTTAATTGGACCTCCAAAGCTTGTCTAGTAATTTCAAGGGAGAAATCTATATCGAAAGTCGATTTTCATGACGAAAAAAGTCAGGGATGCTTCGGGTTGGTAGATGGTTGATGAAAATGAAAATTAACCAAACCGGCCGAAGGTGGAATTCATTGGCAATAATCAACGAGATCTGTTTACGTTTGTAGAAAATACAGTATCCTACTTCTTGTATATTGGTACATTTGTATACTTCCAAAATAAATTGTAAAACTGTTCGTGTAATCATGCAGTATTATCTGTGGGGAAAAAGTGCCACCCCGCTCCGATTCCGCCATCTCTGGTCTTCATGTCAAAAATAGTAGTGGGTTCTCAAGGCGAACCGGTGGGCCGATCAATCAAGTTGTCAAATCCACGTAGCAAATTTGGTAAGGTTCGAAACTTTTCTTTAAAACATTCGTTAAATGTGCTCCATGTGACGAATAGAGTATCCAAGGAACGTTCGGTTGCGTGAGAGTTAAGTGGTTCTGGCGGGTATGCACGCCTGTCGCAATCGGAACGGGTGTTATATTTCAACTTTGACTGATTGGTTTGCGTTCATGGCTTTTGGAATACATGAAGTGGATCAGTTAATGTACGAATTTGCCGGGCTGGTTTGAGGAATCAGTTAGCCTCTCTAAGTACTTTTCGGTTACAATGGGCAAACAGTTCTCAATGGTGACACTTGTCCTTTTGTTCTCGTGTACCCCATATTAATGCACAACGGAGAAACGTATTAACACAAACTGTTGAATCGTCTAGTTCGTGCCACTGTGATGAAGCGATTCCACAGACATTAACCCTTTACCTGACACGAAAAGCATACGACACTTGCAAATAAAATTCTCGAATAACTATTTTTTTTTAATTTTTGCATCAAAACCATAGCTGATGACTCCTCATTGGAACGAGCTCAAAGAGGGTCATAAGCTATGGTTTTGAGCCAAAAAATGAAAACAATAATGAAAATTTAATGGTGATTTTTGTGAATGGCTGGTCCGTTTTAGCAGTTACGTTGGGTAAAGGGTTAAGGCCCGGTGAGATTCGATTCGGTTCTGAATCTTTTTCCTGATTCGATTCGAAAACACTTGGATTATTCGAAAAAATCGAAACCCGGAGAATTTGGGATTTCTTCTTTTCGACTTTCTGAAGGTGATCCCACAGTTTTCCGTGGAACGAGGATGGCAGTATGCAGTTGAACTAGATAACTCAAATATAGTCGAAAAATTCCTTGATATGTTATTTGAGGCAATGACGGAGAACGCGTTATGTCTAGATTGCACAATATATCACCGCTTGAGGGGCAAAATGCACCATATGCAATGCTACAGCATTGTAGATGGCGCATTTCTCCACCCACGGGGCAATAAACAGCTTTTTCTGCGTCCGTTTTTGCGGTAGCTGGTCCTTTTTCTTTTGAATCTAGTCTCGTTGCCAAGAAAACCGCGGAATGAATTGTCACCACAGGAATATTAAGAACAAACAAATAGGATTCCATTCTTCGAGGGAATCTCGTCCTATTTGGTTCTAAAATTAATGAAAGTACATTGAACATCGGATCAATACGCTGATCCCCGCTAGTGTTAACAGCGTTGCGTTCTTGGGCAAGGCACTTCATCCTACTTGACCGCGTGGGGGCACGGTGGCGCTGTGCTAAGGCGTACTGTGCGTCGATGATTTACTTGTCTTCAGCCAATGCTAACTCTGCTTGTGTGGAGTTAGTACGTTGGGGAGTCTGGCAGTTGCTCGCTGTTGCTCGGTGGTTCTCTCTGGGTAATCAGGCTTCCTTCACCCGTAAAACTATCCGACACGATATAACCTTGGCTGTCGAAAGTTTCGTTAAATCCCAATAAATAAATAAATAAATAAATAAATAAATAAATAAATAAATAAATAAATAAAATAAATAAATAAATAAATAAATAAATAAATAAATACTCCGACCCATGCGAAATTTCTAACGCTGTACCATTGGTTGTCGCATTAATAAATTGCTCAACAGTTCCGAAACAAGTGACAAGTCCGTCCATTTGTACTTGCGGTTCTATGGTACCAAATATTCTTGTACCTGTCTTCTCGACTGTTCTATGTTCAAGTGTTTTATTGGTGGAAGCAATCTCGTAAAAGCTTACAGATCTGAGATTTGATTCGCTTTCGCACGTTACCTGATTTACTTCGAGCAACAATCGTAAATCGTCGGGCCCAAACGAAAGCGGTAACTAATAGCTGCGAACAAAATCGTTAAGTTTGTCATAATATTGAAACCATTTCTGTCAACTTTAGGACTTTGAAAAGTGGAAATTCGGTGTAGGTAGTCTTTTCCTGTGGCACGTTGTGATGCTTTACACCACTAATTTCTGTCAGAAGTTTGACAGTTTCCTGTCCCCACTCCACTCATGTTAATAATGTGTTTATCTCATCCTCACTAACATATTATTTTCACAAATTGATATCTAACAGTCCATTTCTTGTAAATTCTCATTGGCAATTTACTTTAGCATGAATGGGCAATCAGGAAAGTGAACAAATCCAATGCAATTTTAAACTTCTGACAAAATCTGTAGTGATAGTATCCCCCCTCCCCCATCAAAATGGGCATACATTTCCCCCATTTTGAGGCTCCGCAGCTCCGATCATTGTATCCTAACATTAGCTGTACCAGTGAAAGAGGGTTAGAATTGAAGTGCATTCACATAAAAAGTAGAGACTGACTTTACTACGATGAGTTATTTCAGACATATCCTCGGGTTTTCTTCTGGAAAATGTACCAGTCTTCACTTCAATCCATTCTCGGTTGCCACTGCCTGACAAATCATACTTTGCTTCTAGCGCTCATCACCTACAAAATAATATATTGATGATTTTGCATTGCATTTTGCACCGAATATGGTTATTCCTACAGTACATTTTGGACCATTTATGTCCCAACGCCCTGGACGATGTCATCTTTTATTACGCCAGTCCAAAATATTAACAAACGGTCATAACTAGTGACCAAGAACTGAGAAATATACTGACAATATTGGTAACAGTGACCTCGTATTAACTGAATATACCGACACTGGTTGTATATTAATTGTCACTGTACGTCATTTTGTTTTTATCGGCTAATTGGCACTTTAAAAAGTTTGTTTTTGGTTCAAAGCGTCGGAAACCAGGCAGAATAAAAAATGTCTGAAATAATAAAACAATATTTTTCTTGGCGATCAATGAGGTGTTGGGTCACTCCACTTGAGTAGTATGTCTCGCACGTTTCACCCCTTATTTGGGGGACCCCGATGGGGGGACCCTGGAAGTGACGTCGTGTCACGTGAGCTAGTGGCGCAATGTTGTGTTGTCATGGTAACCCGCGTGAGCGGCCATGTTGTGGCATCATCGCCACAGTGATACGCGGTGTTAGTGCGCATGCGCAGCGCGTGTTGTTAGAGTGATACGGTATCCGTCGTCCATTTTGTATACTGGAGGCCGCCATCTTGGTTTCTATGGTAGCACGTGGTTGCTATGTGACGTAAAACCTTCTTATAGGATAGGTATATGTTCGGGGGGGAGGTGTTCGATTGAATAGGAGTAAATCTAATTACCACAAACAACCCGACAATCCCTCCAAATCACCAAAATCCATCCCATATCACCTGACTTTATTTACTACGGATTTCCCATTTTATCGCCTTAGCACGTAGTGTTATAGTACAGAGGGGGTCCCTGGGGGTAAATTCGATTAAATAGGAGTAATGTTCTGGTTCCGATGTTCCCAGAGTCCCTTTTTTAGAGTTTTTTTTCTCAATAAAAGACACGTTCCTTTGGATAAGAGTAGTTTCTAACCATTGTTTAAATTATAAAAGTAGGACCCATATGTGTACATGAACGCCAGGAAACTAACCTCAAGTCCCACAATATACTCATGTGAGGATCTACCCATATGTTAAGCTAAGAGAATCCCTTTTTTTGTCTAAGGTCTAATTTATCATCCCGCTTAGCCTCATTTCGGTATTTGAGGATACCTATAACATGGTATTGTATTGATATCTTTTGAGGATATTTTTTGAGGATACTTTTTGAGGATACCTTTGGTATTGTACTACTCATTGATAACAACACAATTTTTACAATTTAATTTATTTTATTTAACAACAAAAATACAACTTTTTATGGTATGTAGATTGTCAGATATTCATAAACAGTCTTTTTGCAGATTGGACATCTTCTCAGTGGTTTACAACAGTCTTTGCACAGGCACAAATGGTTACATGGTCGCGGAGCGACATTGGCTTCGGCTAATAAACACACACTACATTTTGTCCTTCGTGAATCTTCTTCTTCTTGAAATGATGTGTCCATTTCTTCTCTGGTGGCCATTTTTTCTTCTTGAACTTTTTCAACGTCCACGAATTCAGGTGGTAAATTATGAATGTAATAACAGTCTGAAGAATATTTTCTGTGTTCTTCTACAGCATCACCTTCTGTTTCCCAGAAACGAACAATAATACCACAAAGAAAAAATTGAGTTCTGTCTCCTGTCCACAAATAAAAGAATCAAGCTTTTGTCAGTTCATTCGGGGTTTTCACACTTTCACTTTGTAACATGAATTGAAATGTCTTGAGACAATTTTCCTCCAATGCATACTTGATGTGTTTTGGTGGTCTTTGTTCTGTGTCTTTATTATTTTCTCTTCTCCGCGTAATAACTGCTCCAGTACTGGTGGTGGAAAATCACGAAAATACGTTTCGAATGAAACGCGCTCATTCTCTCTACAAAGTCTTTTGGATTTCTTGTTTCTTGGTTTCGTGATTGATAATCATTCAGTGCCATCCTGATCAAACATGGAATAGTGAACATTCTTCAATCCTTTTTATATTCATTCTTCTTTAGTTTTCTTTCTCTCTTTGGTTTAGGTTCTCCTATTTCAAGGCTTCTCTTCTTTGCAATATCCACTGCTTTGGTCACTTGTTCCCAATCTCTTGTTGTAAACTGGAACCCAACGTCGTTCTTGAACAGTTGAATCCTTAAATCGTTGTTAAATTTGAAGACGGTCACATTTGCAGACATCATTCTTCTTTGGCTGTCGAAACACAAATGAGCTGAACACCAAGTGCACCCTTTTTATAGTTTTCCTTCAATACAGCGACATCTAGTGGCTTGTTCCTCTGTGACCTCATTAACCAACATATCATTATCCATTAGGTCAGTCGTAAACATGTTGGATATGGTTTCCATCGGTACACCGCGACAGCGATGTTTCAAGTAAAACAGGCAGTATTGTCCACATACTGGTAATGTTCTTTGAATGCGTTTTGAATTATACTTCCAATATCTGAAATTCTTCTTCAGGAAATTCTCGAATGGTCTGTGTTGTGGTGGTAATCCATAGGAATCAAAGTACTCTGCGTTGTGGTGACTCACAAAGAGAGCCACCCAATGTTCTCCTTTCTGTGGTCTGGATCCGTGTTGGCTATCAAAGCCACTGGTCTGTGATCTGGTAATCTTCTTGGTAATCTGTTTCTTGCAAATACACCCAAACATATTCTCTTGAAACAACTATCTGATCGAAGTGCATTCTCTAACTGTAACGTGTTGAGTAATCGAAGATTACTTGTCTATTCTTATCGACTTCTTTGATGTTCTGGAATTCTGCATACACCAGTACGTTGATTGTGGTTGGTAAAGGGTTTTCGAAATGGACGTCTAGTCTCAAGGTTCCTTTCTTCACTAGATCAAAGTGTTGTCCATGTGATGGATCTGGGGTCAGGTCGAATACGAATAGGGTGTATCCATTTATGTACTCTTCTCGGCTGATGTGGTTTCCTTCATTCTCGTACATTTGTCCAGTCCCTTGGAACAGGGTCGCATAACATCTCGCCATTTCTTGTGGTTCGAATCGAGGGTGTAATGGTTTGGCTGGAATCTGCTGCCCATCCACGTACAAAGCCAGGTAATTGATTTTGCAGTTCTTGAAATTATATTGATTTTTTGAAAAGTTTCCATTGAAAGCATCGTTGTCTACGCATCCCACCACGATGCGTTTAGGTAATTGGCCTAAAAATACATTTTCCTGTGTAATTCTCGGATTTCCTTTCGGCACTGAAAACACCTTGGTTTCCACACAGTCGATAGGATATTTTGCAGTTGCTTTTGTTAGTGCTTTCTCGTAAGCCATTCTCACGAATGATTGGAGTCTCTATTTGCGTACAAACATGGATACATCTAGAATTTTGATCTTTTATGCATCGGCATTAGCCATCATTGCGAAAGCATCTTTGGCTCTATTCATTTTAATTTTCACATGAACATTAACTTCATTCAGCAAATAACGAGTTTGGAAAAACATGTCCAAATGTAATCTCCCTGTCATGTCCACGATTTTACTTTTCTCTATAAATTTCTTTCGAAGAAGAAATCCCTTGTTATCATCTATCAAATCTTCCATGTGTCCGGCCGAATCCGTGTACCATAATGCATGAGTCAGTTGTGATTTCTTGGCAGCTGGTCCATAACCCAACAAAGTTTCTATGAAAGATCTGTAGTGATAAGTGTTGTTGGAAGGATATACCAGTTTTTTATTCAAGCTGATATCGATTTGATTAAATAAGGAATGCATCCATAAATTGACTGGGCCCACATTGGCATCGGGTGCAATTGGTGCCCCATTGGAATCTACAAACGTTGCTTTAACATACAAGTGTGTCTGTGCCAAATTCAAATAATCATCTCCTAAGCCTGCAGTGTGGAATTCTATTGGACCACTGCTTCCTATGGTCGCCAAAGGCCTGCGTTTTACCCATTGCCTATGCTCCACACTAGTCTGTGTTGGTGATATGGAAAACAAGTCGAGTTCGCTGTTGATACACTCACAAGATTTTTCATTGATGAGAGACATCATGCACCGAGAATGTTTTGGGTCTGTACAGTTCTCCTTCTTTTTGTCGATCTGCGAGTTTTGCGTGGTGCGGCCTTTTTTATACCTTTCCTGCCGGCTGGTTTCGACCCACCAACCACTTCATTCCAAGCTTCTGCACCAGCCTCCTCGACTCCTTTGATTGCTGCCTTTTTTACATTTTTCCCTTCAATGACATCTTCGGCAAAGGCCGCCCCTTTTCTCACGAGCTGTTTCCCCACGGCCCTGGCTGTAGTTTTCAATAAAGGTAACACCATATTCTTCAGTCCTCCCAATATACTTCCCAAACCAGATCCTCTCTGTATTTGAGCTCCAAAAAAAGCTGGTAGACCGTTCCCAACTTGTTTCGTGTAATATTCTTCGTATAATTTGGACTTAAAACAGTAAGTCATGTTTATGTGAAATAAAGAGATCTACGATTTCTAAAATGAAGTGTCACTGTCACTTTCCCGAACTCGAATGGTACTATGGCTCCTGTGTCGTCCTCTATATGCACCCGGACGGTACTGATTTTTTATTTCGTTCCACTGGTACATAATACACATTCTCAAAAGTTTTAGAGATGATATTCCCATATTTTCCACGTACGGGTTCGATACGAAGAAGTGGTATTCTTGTATCTCCTACGACTTGGTCACGAACTAAGTCACAGTATACATAGAGCGAATAAAATCCTTAGTTGACATCGGCAACTCTGGAAGAATTGTAAGTCCCTGATTTAAAAACACACTCGTTAAATCCAAAAATATTTGAAGAGTAGGGCTCAATGTGACCACGACTCCATCTCGTACCGTGATACGAACTTTACCAGTCACTTCATCCAATTCAAAATCTACCTTATCGTGACAAGGCAAGAGTAATTCTTTAACACCATTGGTAGCCCGTATCACATCAGTGGGATCCGAATAACGACCTTCCTTGAGAGTAAGTCGATAATTCTTTTTCGAAGACCAGAACACTGTAACGAAAGCTTCTTCTCCACGAATATTGAACCAAGTATTTTGATACTGAATCTCTACCAGACCTACTTCCCATTCTCCCGTGAGATTCACTGGTTGTGATAACTGAGTGGTGTACGTAGTCAATGTCCTTTCAGGAAACACGTTCATAGAACTATTACTTTGTAGATTCAAATAAAACATTACATTTTCTTGATGGTTGGATTAGGCAACAAATATCCTATGCTAATACTCAAGAGAGCAGTCCACAACTTGTTGTCTGTGTTCTCGAGAGTGAGATTAACGACACTGGTAATGATGATGATGTGCAAAATGATTATTTGTGAAAAGTAAGTGATCTCGCCCCTTGGAATTCTTTTTCCAAATAGAGGCCAAGAACCGTTCGAACCTTCTTCCATTTTGAAGAAACCTCAGAGGTTCACTTCCTTTTATAAGTGGGCTCACTCTGCTTGATCCACGAACTGAACGAAGCAGGGTATCCTAATCACTTTACTAACAGTTCTCTTTTCTTACCTCGACCACGTTTCTTGAGCACGTGTTCGATTTTTAAATAGTTTTATGTGAAATTCGCTGAAGTTCTTCAGTGTAGAACGACACTTTCAGTACTTCCCCATTATCATCTTGTAAGATGTATGTGACTGGATATCCTTTCTTGATGGCAACCACTGCGAATAACTCTTCGGTCCAACTGGGCAAATAACCTTTCTCAAAAGTTTTCTTAACTTTACTGATTCTCACTCTGTCCCCCACTTTGTTCTTTGGTGTCTTGTGTTTTATGGGTTTGCCATAAAGTTTCTGCCAAATCTCTTCTTGATTTTCAATGTTCACGGCAATGGGCGCCATACCGATACTACGACGATGAAAATGATCATATGATTTCACCAAGTTCTGAAGTGGAAAAGTTAGTGTACCGTTCTTGGTAAAATATTTCCACATCTTGGTCTTCAAAGTTCTATTGAATCTTTCTACTATGGAACATTTTGTTTCCACATTTTGTATAGTGAAAAATTCGACTTTGTGATCTTTGAGAAATTTCTAAAATGTTCTGTTTAGAAATTCTTTGCCTTGATCAGCTTGTAATTTTTCTGGTTTACGACCTTGTTTGAAAATATTAGTAAAAACTTTTACTGTGGAATCACCAAGTTTGTTTTTGAGGGGTATGACCCAAGCATATTTACTAAACACATCTATACATGTCAACAAACATTTTGTGTTTTTGTTGAATTTACTTATGTTTGCTACATCTACCAAGTCAGCTTGCCATTGTGCATCGATACCACTAACTATCACTTTCCTTCTAGGAAATGTACGACGAACAGCTTTGTGAAGAGTGTATGTGTCTTGAGTCTCTAACCATTTTACAACTTGTTTAGTCTTTTTTTTTTGGACGTTCTGCGAAGAGCGTCTACACGACCAAAACTACCAGGCGCTTCAGAATAATAGTACAGTGCTTCCATGACTGCCTTATTCAAGTGTCAACTCTATTTATACCCTTCTTCGGTCCACTTTGGCGTTTCCGTTTTCTTTCGTTGTTTAGGTTCCGACTTTATCGGTGCCTGTTTCATGAAATCCCAACGTTCTTTATAACCAATCAATTCTAGGGGTATGTTACTATCTCGCAGGGCTTCGGCCAACACTTCGCATCCCTTTGGTTGGAAAGATTTCCGTCTTCTAAATAAATCGTTTAGAAGATCTGTTATATTCGACCATACCACTGTTTGATCCTTGTGGACTAGTTCATCCTTCTCGTTCCAAGGTATATTTGGGTCACTTCTAATACGATTCAACAACAACTTTCCCTTTCTCTTCATAGTCATAGGTACAGAATCGAGAATGTCTTCGTCTTTATTATCTTTCTCAATTCCGACTTTAATTGGGCGGGGAGCCATTACCTTTTGTTGAAATGTCAAGTATCTTTGTAAAATTTGATTACATTGAGTCATTTTTTCGTCGGATGTGAGAAAAGGGGCATCGAGAATATCTCCCATTTCTCTATCCAATGATGAAACAGCCGATTCATTCGGTTGTCTCGGAGTCTGTTGTAGACGTTGCAATAAGCTTGGTTCTACCAAAGCCATCTTCTTTGCATATTCTATCATCCAAAAATACCTTTAACAGCACCCAATAGTACAGGAGGTAGTAATGCACCCAAGAATTCCCCTTTCTGCAAGATTTGTCTCTTCCGTTTGTCAGAGGTACCTCTATTTGCCGGGGCCCTCACTGGTTGTTTCTGAGGAACGAGTTTGGTTCTCTGAGCTTTGGTCAGAGGTACTGCCCCTTTCAAGATATTCGAGGCACAGTCACACAAACAAGTAACCAATTCTTTGTCTGCATGTTTTAGTATGGATTTGACGAGTGTGTGTTTCGATTTAATAAGAAGCTTGAGAAAAGCGATGTTGCGCTTGAGACGGTCAGACATACTTCTGACTTGAGTCAGTCTTGTTGCTCCCCTTTTATACTTTTCGGAGGTACACATACTGGGTTTCTCCTGGGCAAAATTGACTTCTTAACCTCATGTGTTCAGGGTTATCTTGTTTGTGATCGATTAAAAGGTAACCATATAGGGTCGAAGTGGCATCTTCGAAAACTTCTCTCTGGAATGACCAGAATACATCTGTGCTGTCAAGTGAGAGATCTTAGAACCATGCCTAGGATTTTTAAACACGATCATGTAATGACAATTGAGAGCTACAGTCCTATGGACTTTATTTTAGTCGAATGAATTTTGAACAATGTACGTCACAATAATCTTACGGTGATGACTACCTTTAGTAAATAATCTAGAGACTCGAGCATCTGCATCGAGCATCAGATCATCTAATATGACTAAACTATCAGATTTTAATTCTTGAGGGAGACCCTCTACGAATTCTACTTGGGGTAAAGTATTGTTTAATGGTTGCCATTCACTATAATACGAAATGATGTGACATGGAACAGTTGATATAATATCTTGAATGTTTTGAATAACCCGATTTACAAAGGATAATTTACCACTACCCGTGGGACCACACAATAAACAAGTGAATGGATGCTTCAAACGAGGATCCATTGTTGTTGTCTTTGTTGTTCTATGTAGGTACTACTCCCCTTTTATACCTTTTGGGGAGGTGGTCAATTTGACCGCCCTCCAAAAATATACACTGCACCGGTGGCCCTCTGACTTACTGGCTGGGGACAGGTTAAGTTTGTTTGATATTTGTCAAGACGTTAAACATCAAATAACTTAAGCGCCATTACCACCTTTTTTTCTTTTTTCTTCATTTTATACTTTTTTTCTTCTGTTTTTCTTTTTTTATAACAAACATTTATTTACAACATCTATTTACATGTTCAGACTGAGAGGTTTCTTGAAGGTTATGAATTCAATCACTAAATCCATAATACAACGTCTCTGTTCATTTGTGAGAGGTTTCTTGAACATATCTTCATTCTGTTTCTGTACTGGTGGTGGATTCATTCCAGAAGTATTATGGTGCCATAGTAGATGGACATCATTCTTGTTAACTCTTTCAAGTGCTTTATTAAAACATGTTATAATCTTCTCTTCGTCAGACATCATGAGTCATACATTATGCTGAATCTGACTTTGGTGATCGACTGTACATTCATAGCGTCAATGTTCTCTTCGATATAATGAGCATATGCTAAGCAAAGTTCATGTTGCAGGCGAACTTGCCTGAGTTCACTATCAATTTCATCAACGATCAATGGTCGTGGTTGGGTTATTCTCACTGTGATCTTCTTCTTCTTCAAAGGTGGTTCTTGAATTGTTTTTTTTTTTAAGTCTTCATGGTTAGTAGGTTTAGTAGGTTTAGCAGGGTCAGTGTCTTCAGGAACTTCAATTAAAGCTGTTTGTTGGGTGTTGATGGCTGCAAGTACTTCTATTTGGGACTTCAAGGCATCCCATTCTTCTAAAGATAGAGCAATACCAGTCTTCGTAGGATAAGGTTTCTGGTATTTTCCCTCAAAGTGTCTTCTGTGATGAATCGTCCGTTCACCCTGGTTCTGGGTGACGTTAGCATAAGTCTGGTTGGTGCCAATTCGGAACAGCTTCTCTGTCAATGGTTCGATCGTGAATGAATGCCAAGTCCATGCTTTGCCTAATCTTATATATCTTTGACGGACGTGTTTGATAACATCTCCCCAGTTCAACAAATTTTGATCGACTTTTTGATTCTTGGTTTGGGTTTGTGTTTGTTTCTTAGAAAATTAGTATCGAAGTCAATGGAAAGGAAACACAAGGGGAATACACACATTTAATTGGTTGAATAACTTCGATCTGATTGGTCAGTTTGGCGATCAAACTGCAATCTTGATCCTTAAATTGTAGGATATGGTCTTCTGCATTTTATACTGGCTTGGGACAGGTCAAGCTACGAACCTCTGTCCAATGGAGATAAGTCAAATAGCTCGAGTGCATTCCCACCCTCTACAGTTCGTACCCTTAAAAAAACATGTCCAACTTAGCAATTCAGACGTTTTGTGCATTTCTCATTTCTTTTAAATATTCACAACCGAGAATTTCTTAGTAATAATAATGATGATGATTTATTCCTTTGGTTATACAATAGGGGTAGCCTAAAAGACACCAGGAATCAACTTTTTTGTTTAAATGAAACTAAAAAGTTTTGAATGAAACTAAAAAGTTTGTTACAAAATGTGTGTCATCTGGTTCCAATAGGGGTAACCTAAAAGATACCATGAATCAACATTTTTAAAAAATAAATGGAACTAAAAAGTTTTGAATGAAACTAAAAAGTTTTTAATGAAACTAAAAACTTTGTTACAAAAACAAAACGTGTATTATCTGGTTCCAATAGGTGTAACCTAAAAGATACCATGAATCAACATTTTTTAAAAAATAAATGGAACTAAAAAGTTTTGAATGAAACTAAAAACTTTGTTACAAATGTGTATCATCTGGTTCCAATAGGTGTAACCTAAAAGATACCATGAATCAACATTTTTTTAAAAGAATAAATGGAATGAAACTAAAAAGTTTTGAATAAAAATAAAGAAGTCTCCTCCACTTCCAATAGGGTTAGTCTAAAGTATACCAGGAAATTACAACATGATGATGATAATGATGATAAAAACTCTCTGTATTAGAATAAATAAAAAAATGAGAAACAACTTTCAATCCATATCTATGTATTGCCTTTTAAGATTTGCCATGTAGGATTTTTTTGAGGGCTTGCCATTTAGGATTTGTTAATTAGAGAAATATACTGCTATATAGGACTTATGAGGACTTGCCATAAAGGACTTTATGAGGACTTGCCATATAGGACCTTTTAATTAGAGAAAAATACTGCCATATAGGACTATATGAGGACTGCCATAAAGGACTTTAGAGAATGCCATATAGGACTTTTTAATTAGAGAAATATACTGCCATTTAAGACTTTAGAGAATGCCATATAGGACTTTTTAATTAGGGAAAAAACTGCCATATAGAACTTTAGAAAAAACATTTGGTGAACCTAATATGATTGAGTAGACCACCTAAAATCCATTACGGCTTTTAGGAATTTTCGGTCAACTAAACAGGACTTTTTTGTAGGCAAAAGCTAGACTTTTCTGTTGTAGAAAATATGACACTCACTGAATTGTTTCTTCTTTAAATCTCTAGTGGTACAGTGCTAACTCCACCTTCTAAAACTCTTCGTATTGGGTATAAATATGATAATCCATCTCTGCACTGCTGGTAAGTATACATGGTGATGTCATTCATAACAAATCCTCGGTTGATGCCGGCTCCACTTTGTTGAGTCTTCAAAACTTCCAACTATTTGTCTTTCGTCAAATCATTGTGGCGTTTGCTGATTCCTTTACAACTAAATTTATTGGTGGCACCGAAACAATAATATGTTTTACTACACAGTCCAACAAAGCCGGTTCCTTGCCATTCTACCTTGAACAAGCCAGAAGCTCTCATGTTAAAACAATTTCTTTCCTGGCAACACGAGGGTGACAGCCATTCTTTGCCTTCTAATTTGGTTTTCACATAATCATCTCTGTGGAAATCACAACACTCTGATGGAAACCACTTGTGATTCTCTTTGTAAAACTGTACTCTCTTCTCTGGTTTCACTAATTCATCTATGGATGGTGTCGAGGTACATAGATATGCAGAATCTGTGTCTATTTCAGCATATTCGAAATCTTGGCGGTTGATAAAAGTATCGATGACACCATAGCAGAACTGAAGCATCCGGAGTTTCGTATATTGGTAAACAAAGAATCCGGTGTGGAGTGGCAGTTCCAACTTGATGGTCTTCTTGTTGAGTTCGACTTCATATAATGTATCATCTAATGGATTCAAGGCTCTAAAGGACATGTCATTTACAGCTTTGGTAACTTCTTCGTCGTCGCAATAGCACACACGTCGATGCTTCTCTTTATTGGTAATGGTTTTGCCATATCTAGAATTTCCCAACAGCTTCATGGTGTCGGCAACGATCGAATTGTCAGGGTCAACATTTCCTTCTCTTCTAGCTCAGATACTTCATCTCCAAATTTCTCAAAACATCTTCTTGGTTTATATTGGACAACCTGGTAGACGTGGTCAACTTCAATGCCATGCCGGAGGTACCACTGCTGCAAAGGGGTTGCAAACAACATTTTTTCTGCTACATAGAGTCCGATGAAACTTCTACGGGGTTTCTTCATCATTCCATTCTCAGCAAAGACTTCATGTGTTCACCAATATCATCTATAGAGATATCTGTATTCTTGAAGATAGGTGTCATCTCTTCAAAGTACTCTTTCAGGTGATCTGGTACTTGTATATCACATTCAATCAAACCAAACAGTTCACCGGACTTCACTTTCTTCAATACTTCTTCATCTGTCATTGTACCATCTATTTTTCTGAAAAGTTCTCTTTCAGGAAGGCTTTGAGTGTGGCATCGGTCTTCTTCATCTCTCTCCACTCACACTCCCAGATTTCAACAAGTCTATAACCCAAATCGGTGATGTACTTTGCATTGGTACGGGTGTCTTGTAACAGTTCTTTCGTGGGTTTATCTCTGACTTCATTATGAAGAATAGGAAGGCCATTCCTATCTTTCATGCAGGTATGTCCGTGCCAGAAGCAGCCATTGAATTGGTATGCAGTCTGTGTCTCTTTGCACCAACCACCAACAGGCAACTGTCTTCGACCAATCATTTTTTCAGCTCCGTTAAACTGATGTCTGATGTGGATGTCATCTCTCATCGATAGAAACTCTAACCATTGTTCGGCCATTTTACCCTACTTCATAGGATGTTCTGGTTTAAACTGGTTTTCTTCACGACGTCTAATATCCCAACCCGTTGGCATTTCTTGCATTAGGCACCATAGATACAACGCATTCGTATCAAATCCTACAATACTTCCATATGGTTTTGCTTCTTCGCCATATTTTGTTTCTCTGATTCGGGTAACATCTTTCTCGTGGTACCGGTTGAAGATTATTGAAGGTCCATCAACGATACTATCTTTCCATAAGTGATGCAGGTCTTTGTTTTTCTGGTTAAATAACGTGAAGTAGGTGCCATTATTCATGGTCTGGAACAGGTATTTCAACGTAAGGCTCGGAACAATGATACCATCTTTAAACATGTCGATGTGGCGTTCTTGATAGAAAGCAAGCTGCTTGTCAACTGCTTCAAGGAATGGTTTTACATCTCGGTTATTATACCAGATCAGAAAATCACGGAAAGTTGTCATCTCCAGGTCGTTCCATACATGCTGGCAGTACTGGTATTCTTCTTTGGATATATTTTCTTTCTTGAGAGAACTGTAGAAGGCTTCATGGTCTGGTAGGTGGTCTTGATCCAATTTGTGCAAGCTGTCGGTCCGTTCATATGGTAAAAATCTCTTTGTCACGGAACAGCCAAATGCTTTCAAAAACTTGTCATAGTTGAATCTTGGAGCGAGGTAGTTGCAAATATCAACAAATTTGAAAGATTCTGTCGAGACGCACATGTAGTTATTAGATTTTTTCACTGCAAACTTGAGTGGATTTTGTCTCTTCGGGTATGCCATCAGTTCACGCTTGACTACATTCATGTGGTATTTTCCAGAGTTGAATCCGATGACGGGCATCTCTTGCAGGTAGTCTTGAAATTTCTTCTCCAACTTCTGTAAAGGGTGCATCTTGGATGTATCTTATCCAATAGCTCTGGCTTCCGCTTCAAGCGTTTCATCAATTTTCTGTCTGAGTTTAAGTAAGGTCCACGCATGATAGGTCTGCATCAGTTGGAGGTAATGATATGAAACATCTGTGAGATGTGTCATCATTTCTTCAACAAGTTCTTGAGAATTTCCGTTAGGAATAAAACACTTCGGTTCCTCGTATTCTGGAACATTAATGCATACGCTCACACTCAGTGGTCGGTGTTCTGCTTCCCATATCAGTTTATCACTGTCGGCAGGTAGACTGGACTTGACAAAGCAACTTTCAAAATCAAAGGTTGCACGGTATGGGTAAAACTTCTTCTCTTCAGGCACTTCTATGCCTTCATCTTCTAACAGATCAAATACGGACTGGGATGGATGGTATACACCGCCAACATAATTGTAATTCACTTCATCTGTACATGTCTTCTCGTGACGCCGTAGAGATCGGGCAGATTTCCATAATTTGCCGCATTTGCGGCATTCAAATGATTTACAGTATTGGTCTTTATCGATGATGTAGCTAAAATAGTTCTTGTAGACGTTCACATACTTGATATTCTCAAACCTTCTAGGAGGTCTCTGGACTATTTTGGCAACCATTTGGTCATCATCATTCTGGACAAGTTCATATACTTGATATTAACTCCAAAACATTTCTCCAAGTGGGGTAATTCGGCTAAAGTTACTCCACGTAATTCATTCTTTGGCTTCTTTGCATACTTGCTGTACATGGCATCTGCTGTATTATTCAAATTGTGGGAACCAATCCATAGAGCTAAACATCGGAAGATACACAGGTTGTCTTCGTAGGTAAACTGGTTATTTTCATCTTTCACCAAAGCATTACTGCTTTGTTCTGGAGAATGTAATCTGGAAGATCTTCCACCATTCCAATTGGGTGGTCTTTCAGCTTATTCACATAAAGGGTGACATTACTAACTCTCTCCATAAGCCATTTGGTGTTTGGTCGTTTTAACCTGGCCCATTCCAGGACATCTTCTTCCACGACATCATCAAGGAATTCTTCAAATTCTTCTTGGCAGCATACGAGTTGTGGAACATCAAGTCCCCGAGCGTTGTTTTGTGATGGATGGTAATACTTCAGTTCATTCGTTTCATTGTGTCTCAGGATAAAACCAAAACGAAGATTAATTTTAAATCTTAGGTGCTGTGGCAGTCATCAATTCAGCATTCATCATCTTGAGGTTCACATCGTTCCTCCGGTAGTTATACTGGTCCTGGGCACTTCTGTTCATCTTATGGCGCGTTCTAATAGAACTCCAGTTATCTTCGTATACATTCAAAATTTCATCGGTCTCTTCTTCGGACATCATATTCTTGTCAAAATCAATCGGGTCAACATCATAACGGGTCGTCGTCGTCGTCGTTGTTTGGTTGGTTGGTCCTCTCTTCGGTTCATCAGTCTTCCTTAGCTGGTACAGGAACTGGTCGGTGGGCGACGCTCTGGTGACGGTTAAAATGGAGTAGTTGGTTAAACTCCTGGCCGCATTCCATGCATGTATAGATCTCCAAACATTTCTTCAGATGTTGGTCTAGCTTCTCTTTCCTAGTAAAGGTCTTGTTACAGTCGGTGCAGTCGTGGGTCTTCTCCTCTTCGCCGTGCTGGGTGCGCACATGGCGATTCCGGTTCCGACGGTCCCTAAAGGTCTTCCCACACGCTTCATAGGCGTAAACATCCGTCCTGGTAACGGCAGTAGAAGCATCAGACTCCATCTTCATAACATTTTTATGAAGGCAAAATTGCTATAGAAAACTCTCTAGCGATGTGTTCAGTTTGAAGGATCGAAACAGAATGACGTGACGTTACTCTTCTCCGGAATTTATCTCTACGTGACGGATGTTTTTGAAAACGTCACGACGTCACAGCGTTTTTTCATCGATTTTTCTCATTCTCGGTGGGTATTTGTGTTTATTTTCTGTAGGATTATAGGTTGAAGTGGGAAAGCTATAAAATTAGTATAGAAAGTAATGGAAAAAAAAACAATGGGAATACAGAAATTTGATTGGTCGATTAACTTCACTCAGATTGGTTAGTGTAGAAATATCTTGATCCTCATTAATTTTATTATTTAAAATCGTGTAGTTGAGGGTCATTTAAAGAAATTGCTAAATATAGACCCTAACAATTAGTTAGGGGGTCAGTTAAGGATGATACTAAAAATATAGCGTAGGAATTTATACAAATATAGTTCCAAGTAGAAGCAGAGGATTCTGGGTAATGACTCTTATGCAAAGGAACGCGCTTTTAATGAGGAAAAAAATCTCTAAAAAGGAGATTCTGGGGGAATCGGAACCAGAAAAATACTCTAATTCAATCAAACTTACCTCCGGAGGTCACCTCTGCACTATAGCACTACGTGCTAAGCCGACAAAATGGGAAATCCGTAGTAAATAAAGTCATTTTCGGTGATTTGGGGTGGATTTTGGTGATTTGGATGGATTGTTGGGTTGTTTGTGGTAATTTTATGAAACGGAAAATTACTTCTATTCAAGTTAACACAACCTCCGAACATACCCCTGTCTTGTTGTAGGCCTTTGGGTAACATTGCAACCACGTGGTACCATAGAAACCAAGATGGCGGCCTCCAGTATACAAAATGGACGACGGAAACACGTATCACCCTAACAACACGCGCTGCGCATGCCCATGCGCACTAACACCACGTATCACGTCATAACATGGCCGCTCACGCGAGTTACCATGACAACACAACATGGCGCCACTAGGTCACGTGATATGACGTCACTTCCGGGGTCCCCCATCGGGGTGCCCCAAATAAGGGGTGAAACGTGCGAGACATACTACTCACTTGTATTGCATCGCTACTGCTTTTGTAAATAAATATATGCCGATAGGAAATTTTAACCAAACATGAAACGGTTTGTAAACACAACTGATGATGAACTGAAGAAATTTCGGAGAAAAGGGGTTGACATAAATACGGTACGGGGCGTTTAGTTGGCGGATAAGGTGGCGCACGAGGCGAAGTGAGGACAATATTAGGCCAGGCTAAAGCTTCGACTGATATTGTTCTAAATTCGCCTCATCTGACATCGTATCCGCCAACTTAATGTCCCATGATCTATAATACACTGCAGTGAAATAGCAGACTCCATATTGTTTTTTGGTTGAAGGCTCAGCTGATACTAGTTTAATTCCAAAGCCCCAAAAGGCTGTAAGCTAAACTATTACCGATCCTCCTTCCTAATTAGATGTTACACAAGCATGGATTGTCAATCTTTGCTTTACCCAAACCGTATGCATACTATGGCCCTGGGAATCGTGTATTTTTGCTCGAATCGACTCTCGAATCGAGTCAGGCAAAAGGTTCGAAATCGAATCGAATCTCGAATCAAATCCACTTCCTAAATGATATGATGCCCCCCACCGTATCGATATGAGCATCAGACTATTTGGTGCCATCGAAACGGAAGTACAAGTTGATGAACCACTGACTTGATTCAGAATGTTGAGCAATTCGACGGTGCATATGCCTTCAACCAATGCTAAGGATGTTTGTGCGGTGTTATTACGTCTTGAGTCTGAGAGTTGCTCGCCATTACACGGTGGCTATCTCCAGTTACTCTAGCTTCATCCACCCGTCTTACTCGCCGACACGGGGTTACCCTGGATGTCGAAAGTGTTATAGAAACCTCGATAAATAAATAAATCTATATAGTTAGAGTGGACACGACCAGACTCGTTCCACATAAAACTGGGGGAGGAGTTGTCATCTTCAGAAACGAGTTGGTTTCGAATCAATGAAAACATTCGAAACCGAATGGAATCTCGAACGTTCAACAGATCTAATGCATACCGGTATGGAAATCGTGAAAGTAAAACATTTCTTTTACGGGGATGTGTACTTGCTGTTAGCGCATTACGTAAGCACGTTTCATAAGTGATGTTTAGTCCTTAACTCGCTGAGTATTTTTTAAACATTTTTCATCACATTTGGTCATGGCTGCTGAGAAGCAGTCATGGCTAGGTTTGATAAAACATTCATCTAAATATACTGAGTCCAAAAAGAAAGTATAATCAAGTCTAAGGAGCAATTTCTTTTAGTATCATCGACTTTAATCCCTAACAAATTATTGTAAATTCATATTTGGAGTCTAGCTGTGTGAATTTGCATAATTTCGTGTTATTACTGTTGCCAGCGTCACGCCAGGATGTCGCAATTCAGACATGGGGTGAAATGAAAAGTTCACACATACAGTCAATAGCGTGTATGCCCGCCGCTTGCCTCTTGGATGGCAAGACATCGACGCACATCGACCTGATAAGTCTCTGGATGTCACCCTGTGGTATTGCGTTCCACTCCTGCCTCAGAACATTACATAAATCGCCTAACGTCTGATGATCATGAAGTCGTACCCGACGGTCCAACTGATCCCAAAGATGATCGACTGGCGACAAATCTGGCGAATGTGGGGACCAGAGAAGAAGTTCGATGCTCTGCTCCTCAAGAAAGTCACAGCAGATACGCGCCACGTGACATCGGGCATTGACTTGCTGGAATAACTGCAATCCGACGTTAAAGATGAACAACGGGACAACAACAGCGTTAAGAATTTCGTCCCTATATCGCTGCCCATTCAGATTACCATCGGTGAAGATCATCTACGTTCGATGGTACAAGGAAATACCTGCCCAAACCATTACACTAGCCTCGCCGAAACTGTCGCATTCCCACACGTAAGTATCAGAAAACTGTTCTCCTCGTCGGCGATACACTTTTGCCCTACCATCGGCGCGCCGTAGACAAAATCGTGATTCATCACTAAAAAGATCTGTGCTCCAACGCTGCTGAGTCCAGCGAACACGCTGACGTAACCATTCCATTCTGACGCTTCGATGACGTTGGGTAAGGACTGGTCCGTGATATGAACGCCTACTTCGGATGCCGTGTTCAGCGAGTCTGTTGCGGACAGTTTGTGCACTGATTCTATTGTTAGTTCTACATGGAGTATTTGCTGCTGTCCTCGTCGCCGGAAGGAAGCGATTCCGCAAGTGAGACATCCTGATATGTCGGTCTTGTGCACGGGTCATATCTCTTGGTCGACATGAACGCGGTCGGTCGGCAGTAGATCCAGTGGTTCTATACCTTCCAATGAGATGGTAAATAGTGGTAACAGTGACTCCGAATACGGCAGCGAGCTCATCTGGAGGTATTCCAGCCTCATGCATACCAACGGCACGCAACCTCTGATTTACGGTTAACCTTGGCATTTTTTAAAATGTCGGAAGACAAAAACTAACGTGTTTTCTCAATAACCCAGGCTCTCTAGCACAACATAACACAAAGAAAATCATTGGTCACCCATTCAATTTGACATCCTCGGGTAGCACGTGCTATTTTGAAATCCGTATCAAAATTCATACGGTTGGGTGGACAATAACAGCATGTCATTAAACTCTTTGCATGACTTCTTGTCCACAAACATGCAACATTAGAACTATTATATTTCATCCTTTATGCTATTTTTCACATTTGTTTCTATTATACTTTCTTTTTTGATTCAGTATATAACTCAAGAAATCATTGAAATAATATCCATTCAATTTTCAGGATAGAAATTGGATTACATTTGTCCAAATTATAAACATTTCAGTGGTAATAGAATTCCTGTCCCGGAACCAATACTTTTACAAAACTTTTACAATTGTATTTTCTTGAATTGTATTTTTAGCGAGTGGATAAAAAATGCCCGAACTGAATCATTAGTATTTTAAAAGGTGTGGCAATTTACCTCCCGGTAAATTGCTACTCTTTTTTATAATGCTAATAATTACCTTACGTCATTTACAGCTGTGGACATAAAATACAATTCTGGTAAATACAGTTGTAAAACTTTTATAGTATTGGATCCTGGGCAGAAATATCCGCCAGTAGCATGGAAGGAGTTAACCCTTTACCCAACGTAGACGATATCAAAATTTATTATTTTAAATATCATTTTTTCAAAAAATTTCAACAAAACCATATCATGTGACCCCTCGTTGGAACGAGCTCGACGAGCTCGTTCCAACGAGGGGTCACATGATATGGTTTTGTTGAAATTTTTTGAAAAATAATATTTTTTCAACTGCTGAATTTGTATATTACGCGGGCGATTCGTTGGGTAAAGGGTTAATTATGAAACATTGGTTTGAGCATTGAGGACCGAGCTTTTCATGCTGTCTTGATAAACAAGTTTTCAGTAACCATTTTTTTGTCTGTGTGACTTACAATCATCAAAGTGCAACAATAACCGTCGTACATCTGCACATTTATTTTTGATTACGTAATAAATTCTGAAGATGACTGATCGCTGCAATAATATATCCATGCCAGCAAATTGCTGAATAACAAGTGTTAGCAGGTGTCTTTTACGATTAAATGTTGACGCGATTATTGTTATTTTTGTTGTTTTCGTACTGACGAAATAGAAAAATACCCCACTTCAAGTCACTTGTCACTGAGTCACTTGAATAGAACACCCAACTGATAAAAGAACGAAATGATATATTTTTATTACTTTCCAAAGTGTAATTTACTGGGATTTCCCGGTTTGATTATAAACTATAACTTCACAAGTGAATTATGCAATCAACAATTGGGTCATGTATCCGTGCGCGCAAACGAAGACGCTTTGCCGTGGGTGTAATGGGGCCTTCATTGTTTTTTGAAAAGCAGACGACACTTGCAAAAAAAAATTCTTGAATAAGTATTATTTTCATTTCTTGTCTCAAAAGCATAGCCTATGAACCATCAGTGGAACGAGCTCGACGAGCTCGTTCCAATGAGGGATCATAACCTATGTTTTAGAGACAAAAAATGAAAAAATAATGAAAATTAATTGGCGAATTTTGAGAATAGAGCTGGCCGGTTTGGGCCGTTACGTTAGGTAAAGAGTAAAATAAAATAATTATCGTTAATAATGAAAAGTAATGAACAGAGTAATCGCATGACTGGACTGATTACGTGAAATAATTCATTCGAGTAGAGGGACTATATTGTAAAACACTCGTGCGCACTCGCATTTAAATAAATGAATAAATAAATAAATAAATAAATAAATAAATAAATATGGTATAGGAATTTTACCTCAGTTCACTGCATCAAAAGTGTGACACTGCGTTCATTTGATTTTGCGTTGCTATATTCCATTGAGCAGCTCCGACATAAAGTTTCCTGTCTGCCTCAATAACTTCTAATATTACTTGTTTATTTATCAAAAGTGGAATGATCTGCCCCATTAAATGTTCTTCTACAACTTATGACTTTGCCATTATTTATTTACTTATTTATTCATTGGGAGTTAACGGCACTTTCGACAGCCACCGAGAGACCCGCCGAGCAGCAGCGAGCAACTGTCAGACTCTCCAACGAACCAACTTCGCACAAGCAGGGTTAGCATTAGTTGGAGGTGAGTGCACCAATGATGTGAGATACGTCTTAGTACACAGCGTCACGGTGACCGCCATGTGGGCAATAGGGATTACATGTCGTGCCCCAGGACACAACGCAGTTACCGCTGGCCAGGATCGAATTATGGGTCTTTCTGTTTGAAGACCAACCCTCTAACCACTAAGCCACCGCGCACCATGATGTTTTATTGAATGTTATTCCAGCACTGTGGCATCCCGAAATTACCACAGTGTTATAATTTTTTATCTGAAAATAAGTGTGTATTGAGTCCATAATTCCCAGAATACGTCGTTTATCACGAACCCCTGAAACAAATGCTGTATTCTGCAACTGTGGTATACAAGCGCGTGCTTAGTTTCAATTTGATTACGCTACTATCTTTAGAACATTTACAAGCTTTCTATTGGCGTTTTTGAGAGATCATATACATTTCAATACATGAACTGCGATATTGCATGTACCTTGTGGGACGTATTATCTGTGAAAAAACTCCATCTTGTGTTCGTTGTAGTCATTATATTCTATCTGCATGCGATAAATGATAAAAGTCTAGCTGATTTGCTTGGGATAATGGCAAACACAGGATGAAAGAAACGTCCGTCTTCTGACTCGTGGCCTGGAATCAGAATCAACCTCTGACTCTTCTCACAAACGTCCAGCCGACGACAAAGAAAACACATGGACAACATGAGGAGGGGAAAAGACAGCGACAAATCTAGACCATACTCATGAAGTCAGCAAAGAACCTTTCTAGAGCATATATCAAGCTCAAATAGACGACGAAACAAAACACACACGAAACTTTACGGATCTCTTTGGGGTCGACGGAACTATCACCGGGTGAGAAATGAGCGGTAACCCATTTCACTACAGGACAAGTTTCTATACTCTACTAAATTGGGGGCTCATAACAAAATATACTTCAAAGGTATTTTAATCTGTTGTATCCATTAATCTGTGTAAAGGTGGATTGCTGGAATGTCAGTGAAAAACTCATTGTACCCCCCTCCCACACACACACACACACACACACGCCGTTATTAGTCATCAGACTGAACATTATATGATCCCTCCTCCGTTGGAAATTAACCCGGAGACAATCCTACTGCCACCATCATAATCATCATCGTCGTCGTCATTATCTTCATCATCGCCAACATCAGCATTAAGATCTGTGAAATAATCTCAAACTGCTATAGATAAAGAATTTAAACTACTAAAATGTTTATTTGGGATGTGAATGAATTTACTAAAAGTGTAATTATCGTGATCGTTAGCCTTTTTTCCTTTTGGTCTTTTTTATATTAGACAAACTGCAGACACATTTCAAAAAGCTACGGTTACTATGATTGATACACATGTTAATGGTGACGCCGAGTTATACAATTAGCAATTAGTTTTCTGACTTCAGAATTAATTAATTAATTAATTAATTAATTAATTAATTAATTAATTTATTTATTTATTTATTTATTTATTTATTTATTTATTTATTTATTTTATTTATTATTTGTCCGAGTCTGGCGTTTAATGTCATTTATTTGAAACCGAATTATTGTTTACCTATCTATTCGTAACTTTTGCAGCAGGTATCTTATGCCACTGGCAACTTTCTGTCGTCAAACTCAGAAACTTTTTTTTTTTTTTGAAAAAGTTAATACACTCCATTTTCCTGTTCTTGAGTCATTATTTTGAAATATAATATACCTTTATTTACTTCTTTTGTCAGTATTTTGGGCACTGGTGACAGTTTTTTTTTTTAAATTCACAAGTTTTGTTGACGGCACTTAACCCTTTGAACTCGTAAGACCGATATTTCGGCTCTAAATTTGCCTTTTTATAAAAGGTCTATACACGGGGCATTGATGATAAAATAATAAACGCAGTCTGCAGCCAGACGGCTGCAGACTGTAGTTATTATTTTATCCTCCCTGAATACTGATTTTGGACTGACCCATCCCATTGTAAGGCGATCCCATTCCATGAAAAGAGGGTTCAAATGGTTAAGCAGTGGGTCGAAATTTCATAAAGAGAAATTGCGAAATCAAGACCGAACCAAGAAAAACAGGTGAAAATAGCACCTGTGATTCAAAGTTTTGGCATCTATTTTTCTACAAGTGTGGTCCAACATTATCACGGAGAAATCGAACAGTGATCCAGTCGCGATTCGGTCGAAATTCTTTGCTTGGTTTTATAATCACTGCCCTTCTGTTGATTGTGATACCGTTAGCGATTGCGTCCTGAAATGTCCGTGTAACATCTATTTTGTATTTACACGGACAGTTTATGAAATCCATCAATACGTCTGATAATAAAACGATGAAGCAGGTTCCAAAAAAAATACACTCTAAAATCAGGTGGGTTAAAAATTAACCCGAATCAACTGGGTTGAGTGAATATGAACCAAATTGTGTTTATATTGACTCAATCCAGTTAATTTGTGTTTATTTTTAAACCAACTGATTTTAGAGTGCGGGGAAGTTGTAAGTCATGACTATCGAAAGTGGTAACAAGTACTGATGAACTGAATGTGATTGTGTGACTATTTGTAACATTACATTGGCAATTATAATAATCTGGGAAGCAGTCATTAACCGGTCATAGCTTGGAAGCTTAGATGGGATTGTTGGGCAAGGCGCTAAATCCCGATTGCCCACGCGGGGGGTGGGGGGTGGGGAGGTAGGTGGTGCTGTGTACTAAGGCGTACTGCACGTCAATGGTGCACTTGCCTTCAACCAATACTAACCCTGTTTGTGTGGAGCTAGTACGTTAAGTCTGACATTATTCGCCGCTGCTCGATGGTTCTCTCCGACTTCCTCCACCCGTAGAACTGTCCGACATGAGGTGACCATGGTTGTCGAAAGTGTCGTTAAACCCCAATAAATAAATAATTAAATAAAAAAATAAATAAATAAATAAATAAATAAATAAATAAATAAATAAATAAATAAATAAATAAATAAATAAATAAATGGGACTGGAAGTAATGTAATGACATGTATTGTATGGGCTCATACTCTGAATGTGTTGGCCCACTATCTGTGACAGCACGTACTATGAGACAAAGCCCATATTCGTCTAGGACACGACATCGTCCCAGAACTGTTTTGGCAGGCGCTGTCCCTAAAGAACAGAGCTGTTACAAGTTACAGTGGTTTTAACTGGTAGAGTGCTGGAAGCCCATATTCGGGCTTTATTCTGAAGTGCAGGTACCGCAATTTAAAAGCTTCATATTCTGTGAATGTGCTTCATATTAGCTTGGTAGTGATATTATTTTATCTGTAAGGATTTGCCTTGTTACAATTTATGTGAGAGTGCCTACTGGCACTCTCACATAAATTGTAACGAGGCAAAGATGGACAAAGAAATTTTGAGGACCAAAAATAATTTAGCACTCTACCAGTTAAAGCATCAAGGTAAATGTGAACAAGAGAGAATATGAACAAAATGATTAAATAGCATACTGAGTGAAAGGGTATACATTCTATATTACGACGCCCTTTCAGTTCATTTCCATATCGTCACCCGAGTGCTAGAATGTCCTATGTCCCATAGGGGAGATAATATATAGTCCCACAGGGGACATAGGACATTCTAGCACACAGGCGACGATATCATAAATAACATATGCCAAGAGCACTAGCTTTTGTTTCTTTTTATAATTTAAAATTTTACAAAACTCACTTTTAATGTGTGATATAAGTAACGACGAGCGAATTTACCATAAAAAATCCCAAGTCTAAAATTCCATAAAATTACAATGAATGTACACAAATTGTACACCAAAACGAATGTTGTGGTGTATAGAACACGGCCAAAATAAATGTGTTTGAGTCGCATTGCTGCTAGTAGAGGACACTGGCAACTGTGGGTACTGGGATTTAACACAGGCTTCCCCATGCCCCGGGATTGGAACTATAGGGACTGGGATTACTATATGAATTCTCATAGCTCGATGCCTATTGCAATTCCTATAGTAATCCCACTCCCTGTAGTGCCAGCCCCTCGGTATGGGAATCCTGTGTCAAATCTGTCCCTGTTGTGCCAGTGGCCACTCTTGTTGATGGCAGGCATGAATGGTTCATTTTTCCTTTCAAGAACATCGCTTAAGCCCCCCTCCCCCCCCCCCCAAAAAAAAAAAAAAAAAAACAAAAACAAACTCAATGGGTAGCACAATAGAGGGGAGGGGGCTCTGGGGGCTGACTCAAGGGGCGCTGGGGGGAAATCAAATTTGTCGGGGAGATAAGATAAAGATAGAGATAACACTCCCGAAGACCGGATATACAAGCACAATGGGAATAACCCGATGGGATTTATAATTACCGTGGTACAGGCAGTGTTAATTACATTGCGAGTGTTCTACTTTAATCCGACGCCAGAAACTTTCTACACAATCACTGTTCGACACTCCTGGTCTCTGTTGTGAGTTATATAGTACTTATTAAATGTGTGGGTTGTGGAACCAGAGTATCAAAAAGAGTGCCATGGAGATTTTTGATTTTTATTTATTTATTTATTTATTTATTTATTTATTTATTTATTTATTTATTTATTTATTTGCGGTTCGTTTTGACTCTCTCAAAGAGTCACGGATACTGCGACTTTTTCCTAATTAGAACATTTTTTTCCACCGGGCCAAACCATGATCAGTCAGGTGGGTCCGGGAATCCTCTAGCCCCCCCCCCCCCCCCCCCACCCCCTGTCGGGGATCATAAGTCCCACGTCAGGGAAATCCTGGCGGCACCCCTGCGATCCACGTGCGACCGGCTTCTTCAAATCACTTTTGATGGTGGTTTTGGAGCTGGATTTTAGCCTTTTGAACCCAGGTCGTCTCTTTCATGTCAGTTCTATGGCTACAATTGACAAAGTTCATATTCATTATTTGGGAGTAGACCAATTAATATTTTGAACGTGCAGCCTTCGGGCTGCACGTTGAAAATACTTATTGGTCTACCCCTTGCATTCACTTGGCAGTCATCCATAAAATTATGAAGTATCGTGTTGTTGGGCCGGAAAAAAAGTTCTCCCGCCCCCAAAGGGTTAAAAGCGTAACATGACAACTGTTTATCTATTTAGAAAACAAAAAGTGCATTTACCACCTTCTGTTCATATTAGATTATGCCCCAAATAGCGCATAATATACGAGTTGTGACATCTGTCCCAAGAACTTCTTTTCTCATTGAAACCTTGTAGTTCAGCATGTACAGAATAGTTCTCTCCCTTTGTATGGAAATGGCATTTCATACTTTGACTTGAATAGCATCACGATTCAAGATCGCAGCACCAACATTTCGCATTCCCGGGCAGAGAAAACTTACAAAGTTCCTTATTTTAGTTTAACGTGTAATGTCCCAATGACTCATTTCGAGGGCCATCGTCATGTACCTATTCCTTGGCTGTGAGGACTTATCGGCTAAAGAATAATTGACAACAATGTAATATCTAGAGGTTATTACATAGTTAGTTTCATATCGGGTTTATGTATTTATATTTGTTTATTTATTGGGGTTTAACGACACTTTAACAGCTAAGGTCATATCGTGTTGGTGACAATTCTGTGGAAGAAGCCGAAGTACCCGGAGAGAACCACCGAGCAACGACGAGCAGGTGCCAGCTCCCCAACATCGTAACTCCGCACTGCAGCACGGGCGGGGTTAGATTGGTTGAAGACATGCGCACCATCGACGTGCAGTACGCCTTAGTACACGGAATCATCGTGCCGATATGTGGACAGTCGGGGTGAAGTGCTTTGCCCAAGGACACAACGCTGGAGTCCGAATCGATGGCTCAGACGGTCACCCATCCAAGGACTAACCGGGCTCGATGTTGCTTAATTTCGGTGATCCGACGAGAACCGGTTACCCTAAAGCCACCACCCCCACCCCCCTCCAATATCGGGTTTAAAATCGCGTTTCGTATTAAGATGTAAACTTACCGCGGGCTGATATCTCAGCTGATATGAAACTAATCAAGTAGAATCCTTTTTATTTATTAAAGCAAAACAAATAATTACAAATATTCTCAGATCTATTACAGTTTTCTATCACAGTTATTGCGTATCATCTTTTCGGCAAAGTCCAAAGTTTTCTCTTCTCCTACTCCTAGTGCAGCTATCCGAACGTCGCTATCCGAACGTCTTGGCTTCCCCAGTGGGGAAGCCGAGACGTTCGGATGCCTAAACTATCTCTTCTCCCACTTCGACGAATGTCCACTTAAGACTCAGAATTTTAGTTTGTGATAAATTTTCTGTACAGCTCTCTTCTTTATTCTATTCATCCCCTAATCATTAGTCATTGCCATCATTAATTCCTTATCATACAAGACTCTGTGCCAAACTACCCCATCTTGCCTGATAACGCCATTTTTCCTGCTTGAGTACGACGAATAGCTATGAACATTTCAATGTAAACAAATTAGTCGCGCCTAGTAACATATCAAGGTGGATAACTCTAGCTTGTTTCATATCGACTGAGATCGGCGTTATTTATTATATTTATTTATTTATTGGTGTTTAATCCTTTACCTAACATGAAAAGCAGACGACACTTGCAAAAATAATTCTTGAAAAACTAATTTTTTTCATTTTTTTGTCTCAAAAACATAGATTATGACCCCTCGTTGGAACGAGCTCGACGAGCTCGTTCCAACGAGGGGTCATAACCTATGTTTTTGAGACAAAAAATGAAAAAAATAGTGAAAATTAATTGGCGATTTTTGAGAATAGCGCTGGCCGGTTTTGGACGTTACGTTAGGTAAAGGGTTAAGGCCGCATATTTATGCATAATGGCTAATGGCTAATCGTGACCGTGGCAGTTTTACGGGTGGAAGAAGCCGGGGTAACCGGAGAGAACCATCGGGCATCGACGACCAACTGTCAGCTCCTCAACGTTCTAACTCTGTTCAAGCTCCGCTCAAACGGGGTTACAGCGGTTGAAGACATGCGCACCATCGACGTGCAGTACGACTTAGTACACGGCGTCATCGTGCCCCCGTGTAGGTAACCGGGATAAAGTGCCTTGCCCTAGGACACACCGCGCGTCGTCCCTGACAGGGATCGAACTCTGAACCTCTAGCATAGAAGTCCAAAGGTCTACCATTGAGCCACCGTTCTCCCGATCGACGTTATATTAGCATAAGTCTGAAAACATATCGGCCGTGTTTGATCATGGGCAATTCAGGGAAAATAATCATATCTTATAAACAACGTCTAATTCAAATCGGATGAATAGTGGGGATTAATCCTAGGAATGGGATTTTTTGGTTCTCTTTTATAAAAGTCAGTAACGATACCAGGAATGTTCCGGTTCTTGTTTGTGAATACCAGTCCGAATACGCGGGCAATTCATAGACACAACCGGAAATCAAATGATGCGTTTCCGCAACCCTTGATTCCCGATTCTAGACTATGAATTTCTCGGGCAGTAGCTCTGATTTTGAGAACTGATAACCGGGGAATTCCCGTTCACGACATTAAACCGTAGCGCCAAAGGCAATGCTGGTCTCGGAAGAAACTGACATTAGCCGTAATCTTATAAACTACAATACGAAATCATTAATACCATGGTCTATGAATTTCCCGGGTATCGTGATTGACTCTCAGAACCATGATCCGCAGAGCCATGAAATTCTCGTTCCCGGTATTAGCCCTTTGATACTTTTTGTACGTCTTATGACGTACGAAATTAAACAGCGCGTTGATACTTTGTGGTGATTTGTTTATTATTATTTTTCGATTTTTTTAAAGTTTTAACCTCAGTTCCCATTTCTCCCGAATAGTGCTCATTGACAACTGTTCAGCCAAATGCTATCGCGGCTTAAAATACTAATATAATCCTGCTGTCAAGACTTCTTAACTGGCTGAGTGTTAGAAGCCACTATCCGGCCTTTTAAAAATGAGGATACCAGAGCAAAAGCCAACTCTTGTCTTGCTTATATTTCATATTCACCCAAGCACAAATAATATTTTTTTTTTATATCAATTTGTTTTATTGCAAATTATTGGAGAGTGCCTGTGGGCACTCTCCAATAATTTGTAACAAAACAAGTTCTGAATAACAAATTCAGACCACCAAAAATAATCTACCCCTCAACCAGATAATCACTAATGTGAACAATATCTTGTTATTCGTACTTTCCGACGTTTGACGTACATTTTGAAAAACGTTGAAGAAACTAAATTCCCAGGGGCGTTTGGACTTCAGGGTAATCAAAGTTCCAAAGGGTTAAACCTTGGCGAATAGGATGGTTTCTGATATTTTGTTAACGAAATTCAAGTTCTTTCGAAAACATTCAAAAATCTTTCCGACTCATATTTAAACACCTCCTCTGTCTCTGCTAGATAATATTCAATGTTTTATAAAGATATTGCAGTTGTTTTATTGTCAATATTATGGGATTGATTTATCAGCATGTATTAGAAAAATCTATATTTATTTTGTAGGGTGTATCAATTGATATTTTCAACCTACATCCATATGACTTCAGGATGAAAATAATAATTGTTCTACCCTACAACTGGTCTGTGTGTAATTCATTCTTATTATATATTCGTGGTGTTGGAATACAAAAGGCGATTGTACAGTTGTTTCGAATATATGGGTCTTATACTATTGCACACTCCCATCGAAATAAAAAATTACCCAACAAAATGGAATGTATGCCCCAGCAATCAAGAATTAATTTTCGGTCCGACTTAATGTACTTGGAATTGTTTCGACATTCCAGAATGGTGCCCATAGATCCCTAGCAAATTTGGACTTTAAGAATTTTCTACTTTCTAAAAAGTTTGAGTTTGAGACTTTTCTTGTGTATTATTAGACATGGCTAACAATTTTCGTCACTGTTATAGATTTACAGGAAAGTTAGCTCCCTTTAATTTTCTTCAGCGGCCCGGTTGATTCACTCTCGGCACAGCACAAATTGTAACAAAGTTATGACGTCACTTGTACCGGTGAATCAACCAGGACAGCTCAGTTGTAAGCGAAAGTAAACAAAAAATGATGGAGTCGCATTGAAACATCGTCTGTCTGTCAGACATTTTGTCGAATGACGTCACGGCACAAATCTTGCACCACCTCGCGAAGAGGTGTAAATTTGTGCCGGTCGGCACAGTCCCGTCACATGTTCTGTTCGTGGTTGATTGTAGGGAATCCCTGTTCCGTCACAGTTTGTGCTGTGCCGAGAGTGAATCGACCGGTCCCCAGTAGTCAGTAAATTTTACACTGAGGGTGTGGCAAGTTCGAACGAAAATTAAAATTACGAAATATTAGCGAAGTTGTATGATCGATGTGCGCGTCATTTGACAAACTTCAGGCACTTTCCTGTCGAGGAGTATAAAAATACAGAAGCTGGCTTTTTACAGTTTTTTCCCAATCAGATTGAATGTTTGACTATTATTCTCTGTTTAAACCCCATTTAAAAATAGGAAAACGGCGCTTTCACCATCTGTTGATGTTCTGTAATTTTTGCTGTTCATTATATACACAGTGGAAAGGATTGTGCCTGCATTATATGTCACAGACACAATCCTTTCCATTAATATAAGCATCTGGGAAGTAAGACTTTCTATTTTTTTTCTGGGACAATAAAAACTTGGAAATCACTGTAAAACACATTCACCAAACAAAAAGTCAAAGTGGCCAATTACTTAACCCTTTACCCAACGCAGACGATTTCAAAATTTACTATTTTAAATATCATTTTTTAACTTTTTTCAAAAAATTTCAACAAAACCATATCATGTGACCCCTCTTTGGAACGAGCTCGAAGAGCTCGTTCCAAAGAGGGGTCACATGATATGGTTTTGTTGAAATTTTTCGAAAAATAATATTTTTTCAGCTGCTGAATTTGCATATTACGCGGGCGGATGCGGGCGATTCGTTGGGTAAAGGGTTAATTGCTTCTGATTATCTTGCCATAAAAGCCAAGTTTCCTTTGTAAATATTAATAAACCAAAACAGCAGACAGCTCAGAGAGCTGTCTGTTGTTTTCGTTTATTAAATGTAATAAAAGAAAACTACTTTTTGTTTTCTACTGATTTTTATTGTTTTCTCAACAATTGCTTGCTTCTAAATTGAACCTTCCTCGCCAGTCAAATAATTTCTGGGGTGATTATCAAAAGTCAGTTTTCATGACGAGATAAGTCAGGAATGTTTCGTCAGGAACTTTCCGAAGTCGTGTACTTTCCAGGCATCACAAAGTACTTTTTGAAAGCAAACAACAACCAGGAATCCAAAGACCTCCAGGAACCTCTCACAGTGTATACTTATACACCGTAATACGCCACTCAGTACGTTTGTGTTCGTGTTGAGCAAAGATTATCATTGCAGATCTTTAGAATGAAAAGCTGTCATTCGGTTGTTTCGTACTTAATATTTCTAACACCCCGATGTCCATGCACAAAAGTAAACTGTATCTGTTTCTTGTGATGAAAGAATAGGTGTTAGTGTGCACAATTGCTTAATTGAAATGTCCCAAATGCAATAAATGTCATAAACTGACTGACATTAGAAGCACTACAAAACTATCATTGTGCGCATATAAATAACACCTAGAAAACATTCGCACTCTTCCTTATTCTTCCCTACCTAGTCATCAATAAAATGCCACGCAACAAATCAAGGAGATGGCATCTAATGAGACAACAGGAGGGCGGAGACACTATTATTAGCAACGATGCACGTTGTGCCTGCGCATTAACACAATGTATCACCATGATCGTGACACGGCCGCTCCTACGCTTTACTGCGATAATCCACAAGCCACCTATCACAAAACGCCTATCATTTGCTTTCCCATGAGGCACATTTTTCTCCCTCAAATCATATATTTCGGGGTTCATCATATAGTATTAATTATACCCTCACTTGGCTCGTGTCGTGATAATATGACAGTGTTATGAAAAGAAAAAAATATGAATTGTCATTTTGACATGGTATTAGTAACAATGTCGTGTGCATGTATGTCAATTTTGAACAAACTTTATTTAGTACTTAAGCACAATGGAGATATGTCGGTTTGTGGAAACAGCATATGTCAAACAGCAAACCAAAAACACAAAATGCGCTTGCAGCACGCAATGAGCAAAGAATATTCCCCGGCATGTGATGTGATTATCATTCTTTTGACTCTGTGGGATTTATTTAGTGATCGGACCGCAAAATACCGGCGCAGGCACGAAACGAGTTGGTCCGGGTGGTCAAGGCTGTCTGGGGGGGGGGGGGGGTGGGGGGGGGGTTACTAATGGGCTCAGTTGTCGTTAGTTCGGGACATAACTCTCATTTTGTTGACTTTTCTTTCCAACGTAACCTGTGAAATAACTAGGAGATTTGTTCTTGGAACACGTTTCCCTCACAGTCTAAGATCGAAGTCGCTCCATGTAGGAGACACCTGTCCCTGAGTGAAGGCTTAAGTGATGCCTGTAAAATGTACGCCTGGAACTTAATTAAGCATCACCTGCTTTTTACGCAGTAGTGTTAATAGAAACTGTCGTTACTATCATGCTATCTTTCAGATGACCAAAAGTAATTGTTTGCGGAACGAATGGTCTATTGACAAATGAAAGACAACACAATAATGAAAATATGCAGTATTGTAATGTCGCTAATTACACATGTCTGTCACTAATGTTTTTGATGGAAAAATGCTCTCTTGACAAGTATGGTGCTGGAACGGTCCATAATGAAACAATGCCGGTAATTACTGACAAAAAAATGTAACTTGTGATCTCCTGAACACAATAGCAGTGTGTGACATCAGTAGCGAGTGTATCCACCACGTGCCCGGGTGACAGCCTGAACCATCCTCCTGATGCTACCAATGGGCCTTCTGATACGGCTCAGAGGCAACTGGTGCCACTTCTCATGCAAATCAGCTTCCAAATCGACCAGATTCTGTACAGGCAGATCCCTGGCTTGCACACGACGTCCAAGAAAGTCCAAGATGTGTTCTAAGGGGTTCAAATCGGGGCTCATTGAAGGCTAAGGTAGTGTTGTAATAGCGTTATTCTGAAGTAATGCGCTCACAGCATGGAAACGATGTGGCCTTGCATTGTCGTCCATGAATACAGAGCGAGTATCCAACGGGTGGTTGTCAAAATGAGGCACGGCAACCGGACTGAGAATGTCCCGAATGTACTGATGACCATTGAGATTCCCACGGACAGTCACCATATTAAGTTTCAAATCACGAGAGAGGCATCCTCAGATCATTACTGGTCCTCCACCATAAGGAGCAGTAGATCTGATATCCCTACTGGCATCACTCCCAGTGCTTTAAGGCGGTTTTGGACAGTTCTGTTGCACAAACGCCTGATGGGGGAGCCAAAGGCGTTTCAAAACCCCACTTGAAGCAAAGTGTTCAGACTCTGATCCTCCCGAGGAGAGGTCTTTTGGGGTTGCCCGGGCCTTGGTCGGTCCTTAACATCGTTGGTTTGTTGATGTTTTCGGACAATTATGTTGATAACAGAATGACTATAACCATGCTGCTGCCTTCCAATAGCCTTGAATGACATGCCTGTTGCATGCATGCCAACGATTTGCCATTTTAGTGCCTCTGACAGTCTCCTCCTTGCCATGTCAACATTAACTGACAAAAGAAGTCACAAATTTTCTTGTTTTATATCAGATATTGCATGCAGATGATAGTATTTTTGGTGACATTCGTGGGAATCGTGATTCACGTGGACGAGGGGATGTGTTTGGGGAAAACGCTATCAACCAGGAACATCATGTTTCACAGATGAATTGTACTGCAAGACATGGCAATCATTAAAACAAAATAATCAGTGCAACTTCACTGTCATGAAGCACTACGGTGTGAGCTTAATTAAGTTCCAGGTGTATATATCACCCCCTGAGTGCAACAAGGTGTGCTGTCTGTAATGCCATATCATTGCAGATGGCTCCTTGCTGCACTGAATTTCAACACAAGATATTCGCATGTTACAAAGTTATAATATAATATTAGAACGTTCCTTTTCATGTTCTATCGGTCGATAGTACCTGAGTTTGTGTGATTTCTGAAATAAAACCTGAAGCAGCGAAGCTGATGAAGGTTTTATTTCAGAAATCACGCAAACTCAGGTACTATCGACCGACAGAACATGAAAAGAAACGTTCTAATTATTTTATTATGCCGAACAAAAAATAACGTTCATTGTTAAGCGTTAACTGTAGCATGCCATCAATCTTGTAACAACAATGTAGTCGAATTCAAAAACATGACGTCATGTCGAACGAATGACGTCTCTTCGAAAATGACTTGTCACAAGTGCCGTCGCTTTGGGAGTTTCTATATCAAAAAATGCCAGTGTTTATAGCTGTTCGTGTTATAATTCATTGTTAATGCTTGTGTGATAAGTGGTATAAATTAATGGAATATAAATTCATGTTTCTCGGACGACGGCAGTTGATAGAATTAAGCGGAGTGAAACAATTTATTTTGAACTTGAGGCGGATGTTCAGTGAGGACGGGGATTACTAAACTTGTGGAAATATTATTGATTGAGGTCATAACTCATATTCAGGATTCACTGAGGTGGTGAACAACAAGTGAGTTTTTAATATTTCTGATTCTTTTGAATTCATTGTTTGCAGTTAAAATTGAAAACACACCCACTGAAGATGGTATATTTGTTGGTACGTTTGTGTCTACCGGTGACGAAAAAAGTTAAACGAACACGGAGCCAGCGTCTGGTGTTGAGAAATTCCAATCGACGCTGATCAATGGAAGTGGAGGTTACATTTTCTTCGTTATCTTGTCTCCAAGGAAAAACGTTCCGATAGTACCCGTGTTTTGCACCAAAACTCCAGTACTATGACTTTTAGAAGGTGTCAAATTAACCAATCACGGCTGATTTTACAAACGTGAGGCATAATAATGCCTTTTTGAATTCCCCGTTTTGCTGACAGTTTATCAAACATGTCTGATATCGACTAAAACCTGCAGTCAACCTCCACTATCGACCACAAATACGTAAGGCGTCAAAATGCTGTGTATTTGTTAAAAACGAAAACACTAGAGTGGACTGCTCTAATGGGAAAAAACCCGGACCTGATACTCGGATACCTGACCGTATCAGACCATTACTGTTTGGACCCGACCATCAACGTTTCAAGTCATAAGATTTGTTTACCATAAAACAAACCAAAAATATGACCCTACTACGCTCCCCTAATCATTACAATGACAACATGATAAAGGCAGAACAAAAATAAGAGAAGATAGGGATTGGGTTTGTCACACAAATCGCAACCACTTCATTCGTGTTATAACGTTGTCTGATAAACCTTTCAAGCTGGCAAATGAATATTCTGTTTCCCATTACTCAACGTAACATCCAAAACCGGCCAGCGCTATTCACAAAAATCAACAATTAATGTTTTCATTATTTTTTCATTTTTTGTCTCAAAAACATAGGTTATGACCCCTCATTGGAACGAGCTCGATGAGATCGTTCCCATGAGGGGTCATAACCTATGTTTCTGAGACAAAAAGTGAAAAAAAAATAGTTATTCAAGAATTTTGTTTGCAAGTGTCGTCTTCTTTTCAGGTTAGGTAGAGGGTTAAAAGTGAAAGTGGTACACTACAATAAATTACTGCTTGTTTGTTTATTAGGGTTGACCGACACTTTCAACAGTCAGGGTAGTTTTGTGTCTTACAGATTTAAGTGTGAGGTTAGAACCACCAAGCAACAGCGAGTAACTGCCCGACTATTCAACTGTCTATCCTATCACAAGCAGGGTTAGCATTTATTGGAGAAAGGTGCACGGTCAATATGCTGTTAATCCGTGTACAGATCCAGTGTGTTACCGCGTGGGCAATCAGGATTAAATGTCGTATACACTCTAAAATCAGTTGGGTTAAAAATCAACCCAAATCAACTGGACTGAGTGAATATTAACCCAGCTGATTTGGGTTAATTTCAACTCAACTGATTTTAGAGTGTACCCATGGACACAACGCAGGTGGTGTGGGTTAGGGTAGAACCGTCGTCGATTTGAGTACCATTATGCAAACCACTGAAGCTCCTAAAAAATACTGTCAAAAGTACATAAAAATACTAACAAGTAGCTACCGTATCATCTCCAGTATATATCAACCCATTTAATCATAATACCCCCACCCCGACAGTCCACAGGTATAGAGGAACAATCGTTGTAAGATCGAGCACATTTTGCTCTTCACTTCCGGCTTTTTTCAAAATGGCACCCTTCAGGTAGGAATTTGCCTTGTTTTAGAAAATATTATTTCTGTCGGTTGAGGCGCGATATAGAGAGAAAATATCTCCTCGTGATAGGGTTAATGCACTGATTCATCAGGGTGATTAAGAGAGGCAATCCGTTCGAATGTACGTGTATTGGTGGCGTGTTGGTCATCTTGGGACGATACGAAAAGAGGTCTGCACGGTTTTCCGTTTTGATAACGAAATTGTTGTGAAACACTTTTAGTGTTCAGTGTTAAACTGTGTTGTTTATGTTTGCAGATGTGGAAATGAGGTGTTGGAAAGTCCAAGTTCTGTATTGGTATGCATTTTGGTATTGCAGAATTACACAGGGATTCGTCTTCGAGGATGAAGATGATTCTGTGGAAACAGGATGATCAGTTTCTGCTTGCAGAACCGTGAGAATACTTGTGGACTGTTGTTGGTCTGTGTATTTTAGGAAATTATATGGTCGTATCGCCAGTTCGCCTTTGTGTTAGTTTCGCGATGGAAATGGGGGACATATGATGATAAGTGCATTGGTTATGGTTATGGAGAAAGAAGGGAGTTAACGTAGATTAATTAACATATTTACCTCGCAGCCATACGGCTGCAGGTTAAAGATACTATTTCGTTTGAAAGTGTCTTAGATTGCGCCTTGATTGGTGGTATTTATTTTCGCGGAAATTCTATTAAGACATAAACATCATGGTTGGAGTGGTGAGAGCAGAGACAGCGGTGAAGCATCACGATACGTTTTTCTATAGGTTACCACCATGTTACGTAACGTAACCTGCTTGAGGGGTACGATGTAAGCCATTTTTTTCCAGGCCTGCATTGCCAACAATAGTTTCAAACGGCGACACTACACGGTGGTAGTAGCGGCACAGGGATGCAGGTCTTTTTACCTATTTTTCGGGCTCGAAGCCACTCAATCCCTGCGGTAATCGGTATCAGGGTATTCAGCACACTTGCCGATTAACGGTATGTATGACTGTACCAAATATTTGAATACAGTTAACCGTCTTGAAAAGTTGCGAAGTTGCACTCGGAAATGATGCAATCTCCGAAACTAAGCAGCCTTGGGAAAATATATTGTTTCAATAAACGTTTGAAACATTCTATTCTCATATTGCATTGCATTATTGTTGACTATTCCAGATAAATAAACAAGGCGATTTGATGACTACTGGGACCTAAAACTACAATTGATTATTGGTGCACTTTGTTGGCATTCCCTGAAAAATATGTGCAAGTGACCGGTACTTCCCTTCATGTCTGTTTCACTCCAATTTGTCGCACGACTCCCGGTTTCCGGGTCAGAAAAGTTTTCTAAAGGGCCATACTTGACATATTTGAATGCCAAAACTAAACTGATATGATCATATTTGTTATAATGGTCGCCTATGTGAAAATATTTAGTACTGTGATATCTGTAATATGTGCCGTATCGTACGTCCGAGGTCATTATTTGCAACGTGCAGAACAACTAGAGTTCAAATCGAAGCATCCAAAATTTTGACCTATGTTTGTTGGTCTTTTGGTCAATACAGCTACTAACTTCATCAAAGACTACAACTTATACGACCAACCCATTACCTGACAGAACTAACTCTTACATTCTATGTTTAGAGTACAGATGTTCTTGATATATCCAAACTGGTCAAATGGCAACTCAGAAAACAAAATGATCCTTTGTTTAACCCGTTGGACTCTGGTGGTATCTTCCATGCCAGTTCAATGGCAGCAATTGGAAGAGTCCGCGTTCATTATTTTGGGGCTGCACGTTGAAAATATTGATTGGTCTTCCCCACACATTTACTGAACAGTCATCCTAATCAATGACGTTATGGCGTATCATGTTCCTGGCCGGAAAAGCGGCCACTCGGGATCAAAGGGCTAAAAGCGGTGAGCCGAACACTTTGAGTCATAGTTCTTCGATATATTTGTGAAAATATAGTTTGCTTGTGCCACTTTATTGCATTCGAGTCCAGCAAAGAGAAAATCTGGCGGTTTTATTCAATATTAGAAATTGTGTCATATACATATTTCCCGATACCTTGTTTTTCTCTTCAATTGTCGTTGCCGTCTAGTCTCTTGCAGGGGGAATGTTTTTGCACGGTAATTCCATTTCACGACTTTCTTGATAGGTCAAGTCACTCAATTGTCCGTATAAGGGGAAACAACTCCAAATTGTTTCGACAACTTGGTCAGGGGAAACAACTGCATAATTCTATTGTTTTTAGCCTTGTTCGAAACTGCCATCTTGGACTTCAATCTATGCAAAGTCGCAGGTCGCAAGGTGTAAACATTTCAAGAAAACACGTTGTGAGCAATGGAAGAAGAGAGCGGGCGAAGTGCTTTGGACCCCATTACGTTCATTAGTGAGAATTAAAAAAAACATTTAGCCAAGATTACCATTTGTTTAACCCTTTACCTAACGTAACGGCCAAAACCGACCAGCGCTATTCTCAAAAATCGCCAATTAATTTTCATTATTTTTTTTTCATTTTTTGTCTCAAAAACATAGGTTATGACCCCTCGTTGGAACGAGCCCGTCGAGCTCGTTCTAACGAGGGGTCATAACCTATGTTTTTGAGACAAAAAATGAAACAAATTAGTTATTCAAGAATTATTTTGCAAGTGACGTCTGCTTTTCAGGTTATGTAAAGGGTTAAGGCAATAGCAATATTGTATTATTTCGAATTGAGTTTCTATCGACATAAATGGTGTTTGAATGCACGCTGTGTCATTACTCCGTGGCCATGGACACTGTTTTCAACAACTTCCGGGGCTTTCCCAAGCCGAGAAACTCCGTGCAACACATGTGTCCTTGTTGCCATTCAAAATAAGTACCCACCGCCGTAAAAACAATGTAAACCTGCGATATTCCATCGTTTATCATCGTCTATGATTGCCCCTTTAATTAATTCGAATGACGACATCGATTTTAAGAATTTCAACTTGATATGTCACAAAACTAGTTGATTTGGCTGACATAGACCTTAACGCGATGAACATGGAAATCGCTTTGTTTACACCCCGCGACCTGACCTTGCATAGATTAAAGTCCAAGATGGCAGTTTTGAAAAAGGCTGATTCCCCAAAACACCTCAACCATAGTTGTCTCACTGGCTATATATTTGTTAGTAATGCACGCGTGATTAGTTAACCCAGCATGATAATTGCTCCCAGAATGTTAAGTTTATATTTTAGAACGGACAAAACAAATAAAAAAAAACAAGAGGCGTGCACATTTTAAGGTAAAATCTTATTTTTACTTTCACGTCGAGACATTAATAATCCTTTGTTTCGGTATGATTATGTGCTAAAGGATTGCTATTCATATTTTTTCTCGAGTTGGGTCTTACAGCGCAACACACAAAAAGTGAAGAACAGTTCTGCACATACTGAACAAATTACATTGTTGCTGTAAAAGTAGAATCAATAGTATTTATTTATTTATTTATTTATTTATTTATTTATTTATTTATTTATTTATTTATTTATGGGGGTTTTACGACACTTTCGACAGCCAGAGTGGCGTCGTGTCGGACAGTTTTACGGGTGGAGGACGTCACCTCCGAGGAACGGCGAGCAACCGTCAGGCTCCCCAACATACTAACTCCACACAAGGAGGGTTAGCATTGGTTGAAGACAAATGCACCTTCGACGTGAAGTACGCCATAGTACACAACCCCACCATGCCCCCATGTGGGCAATGTGGGTGAAGAGTCATGACCAAGGACACAACGCGGTTGCCGCAGGTGGGATTCGAACCGAGGATCTCTCGGATTGCAGCCTGCACACCCACATACTGAGCCACCGCGCCCCCAGAATCAACTGGAAAGGGTTTTATACTATACTAAACCACGTACACTATTCGGCCACTAACAGACCAAGTCTGTTGGTTTCCGAGTTGTGTGCGTGGTTTAGCATAATTTCGGTCTGCTACTGGCCGAGTGATGTTCGTGGTGGAGTATAGTTTCGCTAGGCGTTTGGTGCCGACAAAAACTTTCTCGCCGTGTGTTCTGCGAGAACATTTTTTTTTCAAATTTCACGAACGCTGTAGAATGAAGAAAACCCTCGTTACATTGTAAGTGGCACGGCAATGAGCAGAAGGAGAAGAATGGATCGTGTCACATCGGGGGAGGGGACCTGGAAATCCGGCATAATTCTTGAGGATCTGTATGCGTAAGTCATCTTTTAGCTGTACCACTGCATCCACTACAGTGCTAAAATTAAAAGATGACTTACACATACAGATCTTCCCAGGAAATGGACCAATTGATTCGTATGGTAGGCGGAGTCGAGAGAAGAAACCTAGACCACCTGACTGGGGTTATGGGAAAGAAACAAATATATGTGGAGACACTGTATGGTGTGGACCTATTGTTAACCAAAAGGAGTTGATGAATGAAGAGTCAAAGAAGAAGAACGAAGTTACCACTCAAACTACACGCGAGATAATGAAAGAGATGCAAGAAATGCTCTCACTGTACTAAGGAACAAAGAAGTTAAGAACAATGAAGTTTCCACTCAAACAACTGTGAACAGTTATGTTACCACTGAGAACAAGAACGAACTGAACAAGACTGATGTTGGCACTCAGAAGAATAAAATTTCTACCCAACCTGTAGCTTAAATAAAAAACAATGTACAAAAACTTGAAGATTCAATGCTGGACTAATGTGGCAGCGACTTTTAACAGGTGACGTTTAGTTGGGCTCTTTGACAACGACCCGGGGGCACTTTCACAACAAGATTAACAGAATCGCTCAATTTGACCGAAATCACAGCTTTTCAGACCCTTTTTACATGTCCATCGTTAACAAAGGCTTTGTTTAAGAAACAATAATACTAAATTCATAACACGCCAGTAATCACCTCTGACTGATTAATGATTTTTTTCGCCATTCATAAACTCTTTCGCCGATAATTTTGTTACCATTATGTCAATTGTTCTAACAATCCACATCATATGTTATATAATCAGAATTTGTAGTTATAGTATCAAGATAGGAACTGGCTCACCCGAAACACACCCACCAATCTGGAGAAGAAAACTTCACAAAGCAGACTGGAATAATTTTAGAAATCTACTAACAGGAAAAATCGACGATGGCAAAATCCAAACCATAGACGCCATAAATGATCTCATTAAGACACTCCAAGTAGCCATCCTATCAGCTCTGAATAACGCATGTCCACCGCCAAAAATCAAGAAAAAAGCCTGGAGAGTATCTGCCAAAACACTACAGCTGATCAAACTAAAACAGAGATCAAGACGGCTGCTCCAGAAACAGAACTCAGAAGAGCTCAGAAACTTGTACAACACGCTTAACAAACAAGTTAAAGAAGCTTTCAGACAAGAAAAAGAAAAAGCCTGGCACAATATCACCGGAAAACTAGGAGAGCAGAAATTTGACAAAACATTCTGGAACACATTCAACGTACTAACAGGCAGCACAAACGACGACTCTGCCAAACTTGATAAACCTCTACTTAAACCCGATGGATCTCTAACAGAAAGCGACTCAGAAAAAGCACAAGTATTCGCCGACAATCTCCAAAGAATCCATAATACTCACGTCTGACCGATATTTTATAACTCCTTCAAGACCACCGTAGACACATACATGGAGGAAAACGAAACCCTCTTCAAGCCACTACAGGATGACACCTATGAAGACTCAGATAGCCACGACCTAGTACAAGACTTCACAGCAAACGAAATCAGGCACCAACAAAAATGATGCAAAAATAACGCAGAGCCAGACGAAGATGGTATCACATACGCCATACTGAAACAAGCACCGACTAAATTCTTCGACAAACTAGCTAGAGTCTTCATCAGATGCCTACAACTAGGATACTTTCCACAATCCTGGAAAAATGCAGTCGGAAAAATGATACCAAAGAAATTCCAACAAACCACAGACCAATCAGCCTACTCCCCTACATCGGCAAACTGTTTAAAAAAAACACTAAACAACAGATTACTAAACCACCTTGAGAACACAAACGTCTTCAATAGATGGCAAAGAGCTTACAGAAAGGGCAAATAAGGCATCGAACAAGTCACACGACTATCCCAAGACATCAGACGAGGGCCAGCAAAGAAATGGACTACAGCAGCTGTACGTCTAGACGTCGAAAAGGCATTTGATTCAGTTTGGCATGATGGACTCAAATACAAACTCGGCAACATGAATCTACCACAGGAAATCATCAGAATAATATCATCATTCCTAGATAACAGAACCCTAAAAGTAAAAATAAACAGCGACACATCTAGACCGGTGGAACTAGAGGCAGGCACACCACAATGATCTGTCCTCAACCCACCACTGTTCGTAATCTTTATAAACGACCTTCCTGTCAACACAAGCAACAACTTGCAAACATCCCAATTTTCTGACGACCTAGGATTCTGGACATCAAACAAAAGAATTACCATAATCCAAAAAGACTGCAAAAAACCCCAAATGACATTGAAAGATGGTGCGCAAAACGGAGAATAAAACTAAACACCACAAAGACGCAATTAATCCTCTTCCACAACAAGAAAAACGAACCAAACATCAAAATCGCCGTATTTGGAACAGACGCAGAACAATGCAACGAAGTCAACTTACTAGGCATGATCTTAGACTAAAAGCCCGCCCTGCGTAGCCATAGCAAAAGAGTCTGCAATGAGACAAGAAAAAGAATCAACCTACTCAAGAGACTTCGAGAAACAAACTGGGGCACAAACACGACGAGACTATTGCAAATCTACTTATCCTACATCCGGCCAGTACTAGAATGCGATGCAGTTATCCCGAAAAATGCTTGCAAATCGACACTTCTAGAGATACAACGCACACAAAACTATGCAATCCGAACAGCCCTCCCTCATGCTTCCTAGAGACACAGCGACAAATTACCTCCACGAAACAACAAACATCCCAACAATCATGGAACGCTATGTCGACCTTCAGCAAAAGACCATCGCCAGACTGAAAGATAGCCCACTCTTTGAGGAACTACCAACAAGAACACAACTTCTAGAAAACGGAAAAACCAAGTCCCCCTGAGGATGAACTCGATAACTTGGCAGTGGTAGTACCTCTCAGGGAACATAAACTTCTCACATTGGTCCACGTCAGTCGGAGGGTTCACTCTAAGATGCTCCCGAATCAACAACTTAGAACAACAACAACAGACAAATATCAAATCAACAACAGCGAACCAGAACAACAACACACACAAAAATCAACAATCGATGGTGCGCATGTCTTCAACCAATATAACCCTGCCTGTGCTGCAGTGTGGAGTTACGATGTTGGGGAGCTGGCAACTGCTCGTCGTTGCTCGGTGGTTCTCTCCGGGTACTCCGGATTCCTCCACCCGTAAAACTGTCACGGTCATGATAAGCCATTGTGCATAAGTATGCGACCTTAAACACGAATAAATAAATAAATGGCAAATATTCACATCTGTTTGCAGCAGAACTTTGTTTTGTCCGCATAGAATAAGGAGAACCATGCATCCTCTATTTCAAAATCGAACGTGACCTATGATGTCTAATGGTATATTAGATCAGTGGCGACTGGATGGAAAATGATTATTTACTTAATATTGGTTTTAATATCGGTGTCTGGTGAATGAGAAACAGTGAAAACAATGTTTTCTATTCAACTTTTATAATAGAATTTCTTGTTATCTCTAATAGTTCAACAGTGCTTGACGTGAACTGTCGTGAGACTCGCCTTGAGATAATTCATTCGCTTGTTTCTGGTGATAGGTTATTTATTGGCTCCTCACGCCACTGTGATTACAATCAACAAACTCAAGAGAACAACATGCAGAGAGTAGAGAGAAAATTATTGCATTTCACTGAATTAGGTACGAATGTATTTATGATCTGAAAAGTAATTTGAAAAAGGTTAAATGGATGAGTTTGAAAATATCAATCAGTTCCTTCAGACAAGATACATGCGCGTGTGGGATAAACGAACGTTGTAACGAATAACGACTTATAACCATCCTAAATGGGACGGAGTACTTTTACATTGAAAGAAAGCAATCCATCGATTAAGACTTTAGATAATTTAAAAAAATGATTGACTGGCGTCAGCGTTTGCTCCCTACGGCTTATCAAAGATGATCGAGACCAAATTACCATTCGTAGGTGTGTTGGAGTGGGTTGTGGGAAGGCTGGCATCAATTGAACTGCAACACTAGTACTGATGAACTGAAAATTAGAATGACCTTTTCGGCAACACATTAGTTTCAACAAAATTTATTTCAAATTTTCAAGAGATACACGATCCGACATACAATTGATGCAAGTGGATTTAACTGAAAGCTGAAAACTTATGAAAGATCATTTCCCTCATTGTCGTATTGCAGATATAGAGGATATGGAATGAGTGTTTTTCTCATATAATATTTATGAAACGAGTCTAAGAATTTTCCGATTTGGCGAGCCTCTGGCGAGCCCAAACGGAAAATTCGGACGAGTTTCATGAATATTATATGAGAAAAACACTCATTTCATATTCTATTTATCATATGACACTCACAAATTAGCCACTTAGTATGACTTTTTAACCCATCACCTAACTTGAGTTGCAGACGCACTTGGAAAAAACATCCTCGTATAACTAAAAATTTTCATTTTTTGCTTCCAAAACATAGGTTATGACCCCTCATTGGAACGAGCTCCTCGAGCTCGTTCCAATGAGGGGTCATAACCTATGTTTTGGAAGCAAAAAGTGAAAATATAAAAAAAAATGAATGGCGTTTTTCTTGTAGGTAAAAGATTAATACAATATAACCCACCCTAAATAGGACAGATAACGTAAATTCTCCCTACTGAAATTATGCAAATGTGACCCAGTTGTATTTTGTTTAGCCAATCAAATTGTCCAGTTTTGAAATTGACCAATGAGAGCTCCCAACTCTAATTATGCAAATTATGAAAATGCGGCCCAGTTGTATTTTGTTCAGCCAATCAAATTTTCTAGTTTTGAAATTGACCAATGAAATTGACGGAAGGCTTTATTTATCACTGATTAATATGAAAACAAAATATCAAATGTTTTAAAGTGAACAAAACGAACGAGTCGTATGATAAATAATGATAATCGAGATGGCAACGGCATAGCTGTTTCAACCCCCAAAAGCTGATTCCAATCTCTGCGTACATACAGACCTTATTTTAGTTAGCAAATAAACAATGAATAGCTAAGTTTTAGTTGGAATTAAATTAGTAGAAATAGAAAGCAGAGTATAGGGCCTTTGCGGTTGCTGGCCCAAGGTTTGAAATTCTCTTCCAATCGACACAAAAAAATAGTAAATCACTTGAATCATTCAAGTCCTGTGCTAAAACCTACCTTTTTCGTAAGGCATTTCTTTCAGTTGTCTTTTAATTTTGGTCATAAACTGCCATTACCTGGTGTGTGAGTTTGACTGAGTCAGTGAGGATTGCCTCGTTACTCGTCAAGTTACACTCACATACTTGTTTTGGTAAAGTTGTAGTTTGTTTTTATTTTGTTTTAATTCAATACCTTTTTTTCTTTTATCGCCACGATATAGCCTTGGTTGCTGATGTGGCGTTGGGCGCCAATAAATGATAATAGCGATCCACGTATCAATGTATCTGTGAGAGAATGTACGTGTATGTGTGTATATGTATGTATGCAATTAGGGAACGATTAGTGTCGGGGTGAGTTGCGAAGATAACCGATTGGGTAAGTAAACTTGATTTGTTGCGATTGTGAAGGTTCAAATCATGACTGATCAAATATTCCAGTTACATCATCAAGGCATGCCTTCATTGAAGGAATGCCTTGGTGATGTAGTTGAAAATCACTGCTCTGTCGGAATTATAGAGAAAACAATCTCAACACTAAGTCTTCCTGGAAATGTAGAAGTGAACAAATAAATTATACACGCAGTAGCCGTGACGCAACTTCTTCCGGCTTATTTAATTAACACGTACCGAACTGGTACTTCAAACTGTTAATGCTGGACCCCGATCCTCTCCAATCTGACACTACAGACCTACATTTGTATGACGGCAGTGTGTGTGACATTAAGTCCAGGGGTCAATACTATAAAACTTTTACAGCTGTATTTTTCAGAATTGTATTTTTTATTTATGGAAATAACTAATGGACATGAACCATTAGCATATTCAAAGATGTGGCAATTTGCCACATCTTTGAATATGCTAATGTGGAAAACACAATTCGGGAAAATACAACTGTAAAAGTTTTATAGTACTGGTGCCAGCTATCAAATCTAGTTGTATAAGAATGCACATGTTAACAAGCAAGAGGGAAACAGGGGAGCGCGGTGGCTCAGTAGGTAGAGGTGCAGGCTGCAAGCCGACAGGTCCTCGGTTCGAATCCCACCTGCGGCAACCGCGTTGTGTCCTTGGGCAAGACACTTCATCACCATTGCCCGCGCGGGGGCACGATGACGCCGTGTACTAAGGCGTACTGCACGTCGATGGTACGCATGTCTTCAACCAATCTAACCCTGCCTGTGCTGCAGTGCGGAGTTACGATGTTGGAGAGCTGACAGCTGTTCGTCGTTGCTCGGTGGTTTTCTCCGGGTACTCCGGCTTCCTCCACCCGTAAAACTGTCACGGTCATGGGTAGCCATTGTGCATGAATATGTGACCTTAAACATCAATAAATAAATAAATAAGAGGGAAACAGTGTGAAAAACTCTAATCCAGCCGAAATTGTCCCGACTTAAAGAAGTATTGGGGTATTATCCCCATCCCCAAAACCACGCCAGGCCACGGTTGTCCAGTTAATGTGACAGACTGAAAGACTAAAACATGTGTCTGTTTGGTTCCGTGTAACCAAAATTGGTCCCCTTACCAAGACAAGCTGAAGAACCAGTTTTGGGTTCCTGGTGAACCAAAATTTCTCTACATTAGTTTGTCTTTCTATTTGTATAGGATTTGTTGTTTCATCTACCCAATGTAAATTGTTTTGGAATTGTACAGCAATAAGTAATAATGATAATAACCTTTTCGGTCATCAGCTGGTTTGTCTCGGTTCGCATACCAGAAGGGCTTAATTACCACTGGGCTCCCAAATGTTGCTCCCTCGGATCAAAACTGAATCTCTCTCTCTCTCTCTCTCTCTCTCTCTCTCTCTCTCTCTCTCTCTCGAATACTAGGAAATGAGCTGTTGAATGCTATCCTTTACTTCTTTCTTCTCAATTCTACTCATCTGCTAATTAACCCTCCCCTTTGTATCACGCAATAATCACATATCTTTTATTCTTCCATTTGATTTCCTCGGTATACTCCTAGCTAATCTTATTTTGTCAGACTAATATTTTGGACATTTTAAGAGAAAGTGCTCCAAGTTATTCATTGCACCCAAATTACACATTTAGCACTCATTGTCACTGACTTTCCCTATTTACCGCCTAAGCTCCAGTGCCATCGATCTGTTTGAACAGCAGTGACCCCCACAAAACTGCCATCAAGGTAATCCTCAAATGCTGTCTTCTCCTTATTACGCAGGTCGCCCAAAGACTCCTTTCCTCTATCCCTTCCTCGCCAATTCGTTTACAATCCGTCATGATTCTCGCCCTGGCGAGTCCTTCACCGTGGGTTGGATACCTTCTCGGTCAAATATATCTATTTATTTATTTATATTTATTGATGTTTAAGGTCACATATTCATGCACAATGGCTAATCGTGACCGTGACAGTTTTACGGGTGGAGGAAGCCGGAGTACCCGGAGAGAACCACCGAGCAACGACGAGCAGCTGTCAGCTCTCCAACATCGTAACTCTGAACTCTGCACCGCAGCACAGGCAGGGTTAGATTGGTTGAAGACATGCGCACCATCGACGTGCAGTACGCCTCAGTACACAGCGTCATCGTGCCCCCATGTAGGCAATCGGGGTGAAGTGTCTTGCCCAAGGACACAACGCGGTTGCCGCAGGTGGGATTCGAACCGAGGACCTCTCGGCTTGCAGCCTGCACCTCTACCAACTGAGCCACCGCGCCCCCAAATATATCTATTAAGTAGTTTTTCATTAACTCTTTCACTTGCTCAACATATCCAGTCTTAACCCTTTACCTAGCATGAAAAGCAGACGACACTTGCAAAGAAAAATTATTGAATAACTATGTTTTTCATTTTTTGCGCCAAAACATAGCTTATGACCCCTCATTGAAACGAGCTCATAGAGATTGTTCCAATGGGGGGGGGGGAGGGTCATAAGCTATGTTTTTGAGGCAAAAAATGAAAAAATAGTGAAAATTGAATGGCAATTTTTTGTGAATAGCGCTGGCCGTTTTTTGGCCGTTACGTTTGGTAAAGGGTTCATATTTGAATCCGAAATATTGTGAAACGTCGATTAACACCTGGTACCACAGTTCACTAACATGATGTTGAACCAGAGAATATTGGCCTAGAACTCACATGCCATTGTCAGATAACCCAATACAATTGGTGAACAGTAGCTTATTAGCACATCAACTGGAATACCAGCAACGAACAAAATGTAAAATGCGGATAAACCCATGCATGTAGTGTTGAAATCACAGGAGACAACTGACACCCACAAGTTTGGGTGGCGACGAGTACTCCATTGTATAACAGCCATTTCATTGTTGCTGAAACCAAATACCATAAACGTTTTTGTAACATTAACCGTACGAAGTTCTGTGAACCTTAAGTCGTCTTTTTCAGAATTTGACAAACGCTGCGGTCTTAAAACAGATATATGAACATAGAGTTAAGAAGAGGTCCTGTGGACAACAGTCAAATTACAACAGTAGTTGTTTCTAATTGAGTCTTGGCTGCCTCTAGAGGCGGCCACGTCTTGGCTAGAAATCACTGCTTTGCCGCTAGACTAACAAGGTATGGTGTAGTAGGATGTGTGCATAATTGCCGAAAGCCTTAACCCTTTACCTAACATGAAAAGCAGACGACACTTGCAAAAAAAATTCTTGAATAACTAATTTTTTTCATTTTTTGTCTCAAAAACCTAGGTTATGACCCCTCGTTGGAACGAGCTCGACGAGCTCGTTCCAACGAGGGGTCATAACCTATGTTTTTGAGACAAAAAATGAAAATATTTAAAAAATTAATTGGCGATTTTTGAGAATAGCGCTGGCCGGTTTTGGTCGTTACGTTGGGTAAAGGGTTAACCGGTAGCTTGCTGAATTATTTATGGACGTCAAAATTTGCTCACTCGTCTTTGACTTGTTATAATTTATGGGAGAGTGCCGAGAGATCTCCCATAAATCGTGACAAGACAAATAAATCCACACAGACTTAATAATTTCTCTGCAAAGATAGCATAAAGCACATCCACAGAATATGAAGCCACTAAGCTGCGAAACCGCCACTTCAGAATAAAGACGAGATATGGGCTTACGGCACTCTGCCAGTTGAGGGTTGAAAGTGATTCTGTATATTTCCATTAAATTTATTGTGCGAGCATTTAGTTTAGAACCCCTCGTTTTATGAAAGATTTTCTTGGTGGGCAGCCATACATTTTCTGTATCATAGGAAGTATGTTCGAAGCGTGGGTGTTCTAGTTGCAATTATAACATCCTTTAAACGCAATTAAAACGTCGCATGCATATAATAAAAAGAACACATGCTGGTTCTAAGTTGGAACTGGAAGCATCTCATTCGTGACTACAAGAAAATCGAAGTTGTCACTTATATTTCCCTGCCGTACATACGATAATTCTGATACACTCTAAAATCAGTTGAGTTAGAAATCAACCCAAATCACCTGGGTTGGCTGAATATGAACCCAATTGATTTCATATTCAGTCAACCCAGTTGATTGGGGTTAATTTCATTTCTAACCCAGTTGATTTTAGTGTTTATCTATTCAGAAACGGAAGGTGTCTTATATTTATTATTATTTTGTCCAAACCGAGAAGAAAACAAGGTGTAACGCCACCGATATCCCCCGCCAATGGGGCGGTTTACTAAACATGAACCATAACAATCGGAAAAGTCGAAAAAGGCCCATAACTCTGGAAGAAAAAATTGAACAAAACCCATTATTTGTGATTATCCTTTCTCCTATGATGATCCATCAGCACACCTAATATCGTTCAAATCCAATATGCACTGTCCGAGATACAGAGGTGTAAAGTTGTTACGGACGGACGAACGGGCGGACTTCATTGCTAGATCCCCCGCAAACTTCGTTTTGGCGGGGGATAATTAGGAAAAACTCTCAAACAGGCCCACATATCACCGTGCGCTATGTTCACATAGCCACCAGTGTACAGAAGAATTTCCACCTCTTCTCAGAATGCAGGAAACATAAGCTGTCATGACACCAGTCTAATACCGTTACGAATCCGACAATGTTATGGGCTATTCGTTTACCCACTTTTCGTGAAGTTTGCGACCAGGCTACCTTTGATATAATGTGATGTCCGTTTATTAACACAGATACACATATATTCTTATGTGCTCTAGTTAAAGATTTCCAGTCAGTCAATATTATTTCACCTTGAAAATGTCAACATACTATCATAAATGATAGACCAACGCGGAGTAATTTTAAAAATACAGCTGTAATGAGTGTTCATTATAAGTATTTATTTTACGAACATGTATAACAATATTGTAAAGTGATTAAAGATTCGGCAAAATCAATTCCAGTTCTCGATTGAAATGCATTTCTTCAGTTGATTAAAAAAATGAATGTTTTAGTACTTGTACGCCAATTTCCTAACGGAATGAGACTGATGGCTTGAGAGCTTGGAAGAAAATATAAGTAAACAGATTCCAGAAAGTTGTGAAATAATATTGCAGTTATCCTGTTAGGACATGTAGCCATCTCCAACAGACTATATGGACGTTAGATTCGACTTAAAATCCTTTGTCCGATGGGATTAAAGATTTGATTCGAACCAAAAACTGGGATGCGCAGGGCATAAATTATGTGAGTAAAACATAGAGCTGAAACGATTGATGGGTTTTCTTGATCGATTAATCACGTGGATTAACCTTGGTTAACCGATTAATTACTTGTCCAAATAGATATCAGAATAATTGCCATACCGTTGATGATTTACAGCATGAACCCTTTACCCAACGTAACAAACAAAACCGACTAGGCCTATATACAAAAATCTCCATTCAAAAAAATTATTATGTCTTCATTTTGTGTCTCAAAACATAGCTTATGACCCCTCATTGGAACGAGCTGATTGAGCTCGTTCCAATGAGGGGTCATAAACTATGTTTTTGAGAAAAAATTTAAAATTTTTAGTAATTCATGAATTTATTTTGCAAGTATCGTCTGCTAACCGCAATGGGTAAAGGATTAAGAATGACCATTTCCAGCCACTGATACAGTATGGTGACCATGTAAGTAAACAAGTATGTAAGCAAGTAACTTACATGCTTTACTCTGTCTCATATAATTGTTGTGAGTCAGTGTGACAATGTTTACCTGTTTTGGAGCAAGTTTGTTCATTTGTTAACCCATATGATATAGTAGTTCAAAAGTAACGGTTAATAGATTAATTACTTTTTGGATCGATCAAGCTGTTGATCATTGATTAATCGATTAATCGATTAACCGTTTCCGCTCTAGTAAAACAAGGACACAACGCAGTTTCCTGGCGCGGATCGGACCCTGGACCTTTCAGTTCGATCGCTGCCAGGGGTAACTGCGTTGTGTCCTTGCGCAAGGCACTTAATCCCGATTGCCCACGTGGTGGCGCAGTGGTGATGTGTACTAAGGCGTACTGCCCGTCGATGGTGCACTTGTCTTCAAACATTGCTAACCCTGCTTGTGTGGAGTACGTTGGTGAGTCTGACAGTTTCTCGCCGTTGTTCGGTGGTTCTTTCCGGGTACACCGGCTTCCTCCACCCGTAAAACTGTCCGACGGGAGGTGACCCTGGCTGTCGAAAGTGTCGTTAAACAAATAAAAAAATTAATTTGAGTTAAAAATGCTCATTTCTTTTAATTTTCTACAAAAATAAGGCACTGCCTGTCGACTGAGTTTTTCGATTGGCATCGCACTGCGTTTACGAGACCTGTCTGTTTGTCAAGAAGGTTCGACACGATTATTCAAGAACAGATGCGAAGTACATAACAACTGATTTTTTTTTTCTTTTTTGCGGCCGGGACATCAATTTCGTTTATCCGTTTTGCGAGTGTAAATAAGCAACCGTGCACAGTAATGGCTTAATAAATCACCACACCACGACATTGACTTCGAAAACTTAACTGACTATTGGTAATAACTCTTTGTAAACACAATGATGAATCCTATCAGCTTGATAACAATGTAAAATATTTGTTTTCTGAAATTTAATACCTCTCCATGTCAAAAAGGTCATTGTCCCTCAGTCCGTAATAACGTAAGTGACAGCTTTGCAATAAACATTATCTTCTCGCATCAGCTGGAAATAGATTGAACTTCAAGAAACTCTTTACTTCGACAGTGTTGAACAGCAACGGCAAGCTTAGAACATGACATTTCGTCTGCAGTGGCGGCGCCAGATATTTTTTTGTGGGAGTGTGGGGGGGGGGGGGGGCAACTATGGGGGCAGACTCCCATGAAGGGGGACAAATACGTAAAGGATCATATCATTACTTTGTTATGAGGTAGTCCAAACTTGGACCCAAAGTCCGTAATATACTTTTTTGGTTTGGTACGTCCTGTGGACGTACCAAACCAAAAAATTATATTACGGACTTTGGGTCCAAGTTTCGACTAAATGTAAAGGTAATTAGCTGTCCTCCTTTCAAAAAATCCTGGATCCGCGTCTGGTGGGTCTGTGCGTGAGAGAGAGAGAGAGAGAGAGAGAGAGAGAGAGACTTCAAATAATTGAACAGTGCAAGGGAGATAATGCCTGTCTGTCATAATGCGAAATCCATGAATATTTTTAGACAAGGGATATGGATAGACATGCCTTTGTTGGCTCATAACTTAATTATAACTTATAAGTATCTGCATCCGAGTCTTTAAATCTCTACTGCCTGGATGTGTTCATCAGCTAGCCTGAGGCTTTGGGCTAAGTGTGTATGGGAAATTATTGGGAATAAAAAAAGAGAGGGGTGTGTGTGTGTGTGAGAGAGAGTGACTGAATGTGTTCGTGTGTGAGGGTGGATGGAAATGCATGCGAGATGGTTGGTGGGGGGGCAACTGGGGGGGAGGCAAAGCCTTCGTTTGGGGGGGGGATGTCCCCCATGCCACCCCCCCCCCCCCCCGTAGCGCCGCCACTGTTCGTCTGACGACAAAGGCTTCAAAACAAGCCTGACCATATTTTGAGCAGTTATAGTACAGACAAAGATTAGCAACAAATGTGTGTTTTTCCAAGTCGGAGTAACATGGTTGGAAAAAAATCAGGCCGGAACAAGGCCACGAAAAGTTACCAGGGAATGTACGAAGGGGCCCAGACCAGAAGCAAATTTTGATTTTACCAACTGAACGAACGCGGCCTCCTTGCATCTGAGCGAACAATGACAGCCCACATATTTTCATGGCATTTTTGTATCATCTTCATCTATTAGTTGACAAAAATGGTTCTACCGGGGTGGGCGGACCCATCGGGAAGACCATAGTTCGGCCCACTCGGAGAAAATTTTGATTTTTTAATATTGAAGGATCGCCGCTTCCATTCATCGTAGCGATCAGTGGCAGACTAGGCTTCTGGTATATCGAAATGTCCTCTATGTGGACTGCCAATGGCAGTCCACATAGAGAGCATTTCGATATACGGGCAGTCTATGCAATCAGATCCATTTCATCTTTTGGTCATTTTCACGAAATTTCACGTACCAACAGGTGTTGGGCTACATCACATACAGAAAAGTAGAGCTGGGAGGTTTGGATTTTTCCTACTTGGGTAATCCGATGAATTGTAATTAAATTGAACGTTTCGGTATTGACCTGGTGAATAATCGATTAATTCATTTTTATTGGGGTTTTTTTTCAATCTCCCAAAATGGTCATACTATTATTAACATTTCCAGTAATTATCTTAACCCTTTATCCAACGAATCGACCGCATCCGCCCGCGTAATATACAAATTCAGCAGTTGAAAAAAATATTATTTTTCAAAAAATTTCAACAAAACCATATCATGTGACCCCTCGATGGAACGAGCTCGTTCCAACGAGGGTTCACATGATATGGTTTTGTTGATTTTTTTTTTAAAAATGGTATTTAAAATAATAAATTTTGATATCGTCTGCATTGGGTAAATGGTTAAAAAGGTAGTATTATTTAAAATAAGATATTTCATGGGATAATTATGATAACGGTGCCCAATTTAGTTTTCTACTGTCAAATTCCAAGTGGGTTATTCCATACTTGGTGCAGCTGTAAATATTTTAATCAGATTACACCGCCAAAATTAAATGCTATTTAATTAACCCATTTCATCTTGCATTCAAATCAAACGTAAATGACCAGATTACGATATTTAGAAGCTGTTACTCTGAGGTATAAGTTTTGCAACGTTTAACCCCCTGTTGTGCCAAAGCTATATTGAATCAGGACTGATTACAAGTTGGAATTGCCTGAAGGTTTATTGCACAAGTGGACAGTGCTGATTCATTGACTTATACTTACTGTGCCACTAGTAAATATTAATAAACCCAGTCCATCTAAATAAAATACCTGTATAAACTGTACATAAAAATATGAATTTAAAATATATATTATAATGTTTTGTTTTAACCCTTTACCCAACGCAGACGATATCAAAATTTATTATTTTAAATATCACTTTTTCAAAAAAATTTTTCAACAAAACCACATCATGTGACCCCTCGTTGGAACGAGCTCAATGAGCTCGTTCCAACGAGGGGTCACATGATATGGGTTTGTTGAAATTTTTTGAAAAATAATATTTTTTCAACTGCTGAATTTGCATATTACGCGGATACGGCCGATTCGTTGGGTAAAGGGTTAAGCAAAGCTTCTTTTTCTTCCTTGTAGGACTTCATGTACTCAAATATACTTCTAAGTCAGTCAGATTCCCCTATGGTGTAGGATAGGTTAACTTGGGAGACCACTTACCCTTACATAAATTTGGTGAGGCTGTACCAGGATACAGATAAAGAATTAAAATTAATTGAACTTGTATCCAGAGATACGAAACTGTCTGATAAAAAATGGTTAAAAGTAAAAAAAATAAAGCGGAAGTTGCCCAGCCTGATAGTGGTGATGAAACCAACTTGGACCAGTATGCCAAAGATGAAAATAATGAATTAATAGAAAATGAAGCAAGAATAGATAATGCAACTGAGGGAAATGAAAAGAATTTTAACTGCATGTAAAACGTTTACAGGAATTCATGAAAGAGAAGAACTCGGTGATAAACATGGAATAAGACAAGATACATGCCAAAATAGAAATGAACGCATAACTATTGATATGCGGGGTGGGGGGGGGGGGGGGGGGCGAAGCGACAAGCAACGCAGTGATTTGTATATGCAGGGAAAGAGCGCATGTTTTAAATATATTGATCGCATGAATTTTAATATGCGGGAGTTGGATACAGGACCACATGGTAAAATAGACACTGATTCCTTATTGACGAACATAGAGGTACCTGTTGTAGAGAAGCATCATCGTCGTAGAGCGGGTTCTGAAGCAAGAGCAACCGAAACGGGACATTTTAATTTTGATACTCAGGAAATGGTTATGGATCATTGCAGTAGAAACGAGCTCATGACTTTTGAAATACGGGTAATGGTAAATGAAAGAAATGAATAAAGGATTTCGACATGCAGTTAAAGAGTTGGTAACAATTACATGTAACTCTACTGGGAATAATAATGTGCAAGAGAGAATCGTGACAAATGGGGCCTGTGATACTTTAGCAACAACACCCAGGGATCCAATGTACCGCTCGGTGCGCAGTAATGAATAATAATAATAATAATAATAATAATAATAATAATAATAATAATAATAATAATAATAATAATAATATACATTTATATAGCGCAAACATCTCACAATATTAAAAAAGTTCCATTGCGCTTTACAACACTACTCATAAACAAAATGATGACCAACATAGGATTTAAAAATATTTGTTAAATAAATGGGATTTCAATCTAGATTTAAATGAGTCCAGCAACGAAGACTCAAACGACGTGAGTGATGTCGACTATAACTCACAGAGTCTAAAGCACTTTCCAGTTACAAAAGTGGAATTTCGTGTAAGTTACTTGTATTTTCTGGTAAGGAAGATAGGCACGCCTGGTACAATAGATTTGACGAAGTTGCAAATAGACGAGGATGGTCATATACCGACATATTAGATGAAATTTGACCTCGTTTACAGGGGCAGGCTGGAGAGTTTGTATTTGGACAATTGACCCATGAAGTACGGTCAGACTATAGGAAATTAGTCTGTGAACTAAATAATAGGTGTAGGAAAATAGAAACGTCTAAAACTTATGGAGTATGGTTTTGAAACCGAAATCAGCAGACACATGGCAGAATTGAAGAATTTGCAGTGGATTTGAAAAGGTTGTATGATAAAGCATACCCCAGAAGAGGCATGGCTACAAGAAAAGCAGACTTACTCAGAATATTTTTAGAAGGCTTACTGGATCAGGAAGTAAGATTTCAAGTCGAGTTCTTCAAAGAACCCACAAGCATTGATGATGCTGCTGTTCAAATTATAAATGTCATGGAAACAAAAAACAGGAACAAGGGAGACAACTGCAAAGAAAGTCAATATAAAAGATAAACAAGAAAAATTAATCTAGACACAGACAGCTGAACAGAAGACTTTAACCCTTTACCCAACAAATCAGTCGCATCCGCCCGCGTAATATGCAAATTCAGCAGTTGAAAAAATATTATTTTTCAAAAAATTTCAACAAAACCATATCATGTGACCCTTCATTGGAACGAGCTCGTCGAGCTCGTTCCAACGAGGGGTCACATGATATGGTTTTGTTGAAATTTTTTGAAAAATTTGAAAAAATGATATTTAAAATAATAAATTTTGATATTATCTGCGTTGGGTAAAGGGTTAATGATGAAATCAGTATTACTTAGAAAGGAAAAGCAAATACAAGTTTTCTCAGAAACACTAAAGTCACTGGTAAGAATGGCAAATCAGAAAAACTACATGTAGCTAAAAATCAAGTAACTGGGAATGGAGATGAAAAAATTGTAAAAGTGCTGCCAGTTGTTTCTAAATTAGAAAAGAAACTTGAAAAGTTACAAAAGCATCTAATGATGTCGCTAAACTAAATCAACCCAGAAATTTTACCACAGAGCAGCCTGCTTGCTATTTTTGTAACATTACTGGTCACTTTAACCCTCTGTACACTGATATCTAAATATCAAAATATCAACCTGCAGATTTTTCCCATAATGCAACTAAGAATTTAAACAATTTAATCTTGTTTGACAGAGCTCAAATTTCTATGGTGGCCAGAACACCAATCAAGCTAACTATAATCCTCAGCAAATGGCACAACCTTCATGTCTCAAATGGCATAAAAAGTACCAAACCATGGATCATTCCATTAAGGCCCATGACTCCAATGTCAAGAATACAGTTAACAAAGATTTAAACTAGATATGACTGACTCTACTGGTCGGGGGTTGGTCCAAGAAAAATAGACTGAAAATGAGCAAATTGTAAATGAAAACAAAACTTTGAAAACCTCTGCTCACACACCTCCATTAGAGGATAATGAAATGATTATTATAAAACGGAAAATGCCAAGAGTTGATGGAGTGTATGTAAATGAGGAAACTAAAAGCATAAAATTATTTTTTACAACCGACACAGGAGCATCAAAAACTATAATTTGAGAGCTTGGAAAAGGCACATTTGAAATTAAACTGGGAACACTAAAGATAACTACAGATATTATAGTGGCTGAAATTGATTATGATGCCTTACTGGAAATAGACATATTACAAGGAAAAGAAGGACCGGCTGGCATAGTGTTAAGTAAGGGTATAATCAAATTTAAGAAGCATGATGTCCATTATATGCAAGTGGATCTAGAACAAAGCTACAAGATACCTGCCACTGATCATTATGTAGCAAAAGGGAACAGAGGGGCCATTTTGGATGTCTTGATAGAAAGACAGCCTTGTGAGGGTGAATTTTGTGAAGTATTTCTTGCGTCTACACCATATTTCACTGAAAACATTATGTTAGTCATGGCACTGTGTATAGCGGATATATAAAATAATACAACAGCAAAAGTTAGAATTACGATCCTTTTCCAAACTGATGCTCATATTAATCAGGACACAGTGATTGGAAGAGCAGAAACTTTTAGTAGTGCAGCCAAAGTAACTGATTGCAAAAATCTCGAAGAGAAGGCCAACTTTGCCTATATGTGCAGAATACAATTCAGCAAAATACAAGATAAATTAGATGCTGAACATTTCACTAACATGAAAAAGGTCAAAGATGTGAATGCATCGCATCTGAAAGAAATGTTTGAAAGTTCCTCAGTCAATTTGTCATGTCATGAGCAAGAGATGCTATCATCTATCCTCAATCAATATCAAGATGTATTCTCAAGAAATGAATCTGACTTAGGATGTACCAATGTAATTGAGCATGCAGTAGACACAGAAAATGCTAATCCTGTCAAACAACCTCCAAGAAGGGTACTTATCGCTTATGCAGAGGAAGAAAGAAAAATGATAGAGCTGCAAGAAAAATAAGGAACTATTAGTAAATCAAATTCACCTTGGGCCTCTCCGATCGTTTTAGTCAAGAAGAAGAATGGGAAGTTATATCTATGCTGTGACTACTGAAAGGTCAACAAGGTCATGGCAAAAGACACGTTCCCCTTACTAAGAATACAGGACTGCTTTAATGCTGTTTCTGGTTCAGTACTCTTTTCAACATTAGACATGATGATTGAATATCATCAAGTACCCGTAAAGAGAGAAAATATATGCAAAACAGCATTTGCAACACGTTATGGCTTGTATGAATATACCATAATGCCCTTTGGAATGTCAAATAGCTGTTCAACCTTTCAGCGATTGATGGACGTTGCCCTTTGCCCTTCATGGTCTACAATGGCAAACATTATTACTGGTATATATTGATGACATTATATGCTTTGGGAAACATTTTCAAGAACATACGGAAAGGCTAACTGAAATCTTGGAAAGAATTCGAAAAAGCAGGATTGAAGCTAAAGCCAGACAAAAGTAATCTTATTGAAACTGAAGTTACCTTCCATGGACAGGTAATATCGAATGATGAAGTAAAACCCAATCCTGATAATGTGCAAAAATTATACACATGGCCCATACCAGAAACTGAAAATCAAATCTGCCAGTTTATCAGAATGGGATCCTATTATGGGAGATTTATCAAAGACTTTGCAATTATCTCCTGACCACTGATGGAGCTTACAAACAAATTAAGAAATTTATTTGGACCACCGAGTGTCAAAACTCATTTGAACAATTAAAAGAAGAATTAAGCAGTCCATCGGTAATGGCCTACCCAAGAGATAAAGGTGAATACACAGTGGATACAGATGCTTCAGGTGTAAGCATTGATGCAGTACTCAGTCAGAGAAAGGGTCATAGCATATGGGAGGCGATCTTTAAATAAAGCAGAGAAGAACTACTGCATAACTGATAAGGGGCTGTTAGCAGTCCATTATTTTGTAGAATACTATAGGCAATATTTACTCGGGCGATGCTTCTTGATCAGAACTGATCACCAAGCAAGCATATGGCTTTTCAGTTTAAAGAACTAAAAAGAAGAATAGCTCAGTGGATAGAAATACTTTCCGAATATAATTTTCAGATAGAACACAGAGCTGGAAGCAAACACTTAAATGTAGATGCAATATCCAGATGCGAAAATCTCAGAGAGTGCAAGTGCAATGAAAATTACAATCTGGCACCTCTCAAGTGCGGTCCATGCAAAAAGTGCAAAAGAAGATCTCTGGAAATGATGAGCTCTCGAATAAAATGTACAGATTATACTAATTCTATGACAGGGCAGAGGGTGATCCCCAAGAAAATCCACAACTGAGGAAAGTAGAAACTAGGTCATCTGGCAAAGATAAACTATGATTAGACCCCGAGTCTCGTCACATATTTACTCCATGGGCAAATCACTATACAGATAAGACATTACAATAGCTTCAAAAGAAAGATACTGAAATAGGGGTTGTATACAGTTGGAAGGACAATAAAACTCAACCCAAATGGAGTGAGGTAACTGGATTGAGTTCAGCAGTAAAGTAATATCAGCACATTTAGGACGCCTTACTTTTGAAAAATAAAGTGCTGTGCAAGATGTTTCACTGCAGAGATTATACAGGGACACATCTTCAACTCTTGGTACTGAAAGTTTTACGAGAAGAAGTAATGCAACAGATGCATCAAAATATCTTGCCTGGACATCTCAGAAACAAAAAGACATGTGGAAAACCTGTACAGCAATACTACTGGTTTGGAATTGGGAAAGAAATACACATCTGGATTGCAAAGTGTCTTGAATGCACAGTAATATAAACCACCTGTTAAACATCCTAAAACACCACTCCGTACTATGAATGTTGGTTCACCACTTGATCGCTTGGCAACTGACCTCTTAGGCACATTACCTTTGACACTCTGAGGGAACAGATACATCCTGTTAGTAACGATTACTTTACTAAATGGGTCGCAAAATGTTCAGTGCCCAACCATACAGGTGGAATCGGTGCCAGCAAGATACTGAATAAGGTCATAATTAGGTATGTGTTGTCCTCTCACCCTCTTTTCAGACCAGGGTCGACATTATGAAGGGGTAATTTCTTTAAGAACTGTGCAGCAACTTGAGATATGCAAGACCAGAACAAGTCCATATAACCCTAAATGAAATGGCCAAGTAGAACGGTTCAATCCCACATTGCTGAGAATGATAAAGGCCTATTTAAAGGGTCAACAGACTGGAATTTAAATTTATGATGTCTAGATCCTGCTTATACGATCAGATCTACTTTTCCGACTTCATAATATTTTCTCATGTTATGTGGAGTTTAATTAGTGTTCTGTCACTGTATTGCACGATGGTGTCAGCCTTATTTACTGACAGATGAATAGTTCTTCATCCACAAAAGCTTCAGACGTTATTCATATTTGTGAAGTTGTCCGAGAACAGAAACTGTTGCGTTCTTCAACGAAAATGGCAAAAAAGTCTGATTTTGGTGGAAACTTCATAACCTACAGAACTAATTGATGTTCCTTCTCAATATACGTTGAAAAAGATAAGAGTTATTCATAATAACTCAACTTTATCCTTAAAATGAAGACCACACAAACATGCAACAAAACCACTTGAATGACTAAAAAGGTTCATTTTTTTACTCAAAAACATAGCGTAGGACAACTCAATGGAACGGGCTCGACAAGCTCATTCCAATGAAATGCTCTAAGATGTGTCATGGAAGCAACAACTGGAGAGAAAAAGCTAATATCAATCGCGATTTTTGTGAATAGCACGTCCTGATATTGCCGCTGGGTTACGTAAATGACTAATTAGATTGGGAGTAATACATAAGTCTGAACTCAGTTGGTTGCAATTTTAAATACATTTTCGCTGTACAAAATATCAACTCAGCCTTCCATCGTCTGCGGTTATCCACAATTAACAGCTGTTTAGATAAAAACGGCATGCACTAGACCAAGATATCAGGCCACAGCCTAATTTTGGTTAGAATTTCACGTTTTTATGTGTGTTTGTTTACCCAGTTTTCGAGGAAATTTGCGCGCAGACGACCCTTGATGCAATAAGATGTCGTTTCACACACAAAGATATACAGAATTATTTACGTGCTCCCGTTATTGAGTTTCCAATGAAAAAGTATTAAACTCACCCTGTAAACATCAAGATATTGACACAATTAGTTGAACTGATCATAGAAAATCTGCTGTAGTGAGTCTCCTTTAACAATGATAATGTTATCAAAGTTTTGGTCTAATCAGATCTTGATTGAGAAACATTTCTGGCGTTGATTCAGAAAATGAATTTTTATGGTATTTTTGAAATTCAATTGTCTGGAATATTTCTGTTGGTCGGAAAAGCGAACCGTAGGTTCGCTTTTCCAACCAACTGAAATATTCCAGACGAGTGAAGCTAAACACATGCGACAAACTATTTAAAAGCTAGACTGGTTCCTGGTCATAACTGCGTCGAATTCCTTATAGAATTAGACTGGTGGTCTGAGAGATTGACAGTAGACCTGCAGACAAACATCCAATCAGATTATACATTTCAGGATCCAAAGTGTTGCGGGTTACATCCATACGAGCAGGTACTGATTTTGGGAAGTAGTTTGCTAACTAACAACCCCACTCATTTTGCTGCATTTCTTTTCTCTATAGAGAAGTCATACAGATGACATCTTGAATAAATTATCCTGATTGATATAATATCTCACGTTTGACCGCTCAGGGAATTAGAAATTAATTTCTCCTTATTGTGGAAGCCGCCAGAGGGTGGTGTGTTTGAGTTGTGCACGAGTTATTTTGGTCATTCACCGCAACAACACCACAGTGACCACTACGTTAATTTTTTCATTAACAAAAAAATTGTACAGATGACACTATTTTCCGGGACTGTTTTTTGTTACACAGTAATATATCATTACCAATTTCAGCGTTCTATGGTTGACAATGTTGGCAAGTATTTCGTGCCTGTGTGCTTTGGGGGTTTTCAGTATCTAGGCACGTTTAGGCAACTATTTTTTTCCAACATCAAATGTCTATTTGTAGGTTTGTATCATTCCTTGTCTACAGTAGTGATTGCAAGAGTGTACGATAGGTCAGTTCGCTATTAAGTGGTATGTAATGTTTTTTCTCAGTTGTATGTTACTGGACATAAAGTGCGTGTTCTCATGCTCTGAATATTCCAACAAGTGTTTTGTTGTTTCCTGGGAGTGCGTATGCATGGGGAGAAATATGCACTTACACCAGCCGGCTGTTTTATAGACAAATGCGATTTGTTATGCTCGTTACACCGTGTAAGGCCTTTCCACATGCTGGGAAGGTCGAGCGAAGTGAGATATGGTAACAACTAATCTTCTTCTACGTTTAGAGTGTCGATATATTGTGATGCCTCTAATTTCAACCTTACTGTTGAACAAAGACAGCGAGTAATTACACTGAGTCTCAAGTAAAACACAACATCATGGGATATAATTTTGACGCAACAGTTTGTTGAGCCAAACCAATAAACAGTTATTTTATTTTTAAATTTTCACATTGGCCTTGATGTACTGAATATTTTTAGTGATTGTTTATACCCCCGATAGGGCGGTATACTGGTTTCAGTCTTGTCACGTTACACCACGTTTTTTCACGCCATGCCAAAGCATTTTTAATGAAGTATATTACCTTTAAGAGATCAAGTTTATTTATTTTTATTTATTTATTTATTTATTTATTTATTTATTTATTTATTTATTTATTTTTATTTATTTATTTATTTATTTATTTATTTATTTATTTATTTATTTATTTATTTGGGTTTAACGACATTTCGGACAGCCAAGGTCAACTCCTGTCGGACAGTTTTATGGGTGGAGGAAGCCGGAGAACCTGGAGAGAACCACCGAGCAGCGGCGAGCAACTGTCAGTCTCCCCAACGTACTAACTCCACATAAGTAGGGTTAGCATTGGTTGAAGGCAAGTGCACCATGGACGTACAGTACACCTTAGTACACAGCACCACCGCGCCTCCACGTGGGCAAGCGGAATGCAGTGCCTTACCCTTTAAGGGATCAAAAGTAAAACTCGTATAGCATTTGCAATAGCTTGTTTATGCATTTAATACGAAGCATGTCGCTTTGACTTAACTAGTGGCGGCCACTTTACTCAAAAAAATAATTAATATTTATTTTGCAATTCCACTCGTGAGTCATGGATACTGTGAGAATGAATTTTCCATTTTGAGATAAAGGTCAGATATAATACGACGAAGAAAAAAAAATGTTTAGAATTGGACTATTCACGATGGCCGAATAGCAACCATTTTTTCATATTTTAGCAGGGGAGGCCACCAAAAATTTGCAAGACGTGACGTGGGGGTGGGTGGGTCTCTTGAGTGTGCCATAAATGTGCATTTCCAACTTGTGTAATTTTTTGAATTTTTAAAAAATGTATCTATATATCAGCTAATATATACCATCATTTGTGTTTCAAACCTTAAAGATGATGTTGTACATCACACTCTTAACATAAATGCAACATCAGGAAGCATTATATGTGAGAATATTGGGCTTAAACTGGGAAAATGTCACACGTTAGTAGGGGGTGGGTGTCTTGTTCGAAATGTAGAAAGTGTGCAGACAATATTTTGGGAACAATTCAAATGAAAATTTGTTCCCTTATATGTACACCTGCTCTGGCCAAGCCTGATAATGACCAGCTTGTCATTTGTAGATTGGGGCCCACAGCAGCCCACAGAGGTTTAAATTGGTGGTGCCAGTTTAACCCTTTACCTAACATGAAAAGCAGACGACACTTGCCAAAAAATGATTGAATAACTAATTTTTTTCATTTTTTGTCTCAAAAACATAGGTTATGACCCCTCATTGGAACAAGCTCGACGAACTCGTTCCAATGAGGGGTCATAACCTATGTTTTGGAGACAAAAAATGAAAAAATAATAAACATTAATTGGCGATTTTTGAGAATAAAAATTACCGGTTTTGGCCTTTATGTTGGGTAAAGGGTTAAGAACATTATGCAAACCCCCTAAAGACAGATGTTCCTACTAAGTTTATAAGTTTATTTTGGATTTTAATGGGAGAGTGGGGGTGGGTGTCTGAGAACGGTAGTAGAAAATTTGCACGCAGTGGGTGTGTGGGTGTAAAAAGGAGCCGAATAAAAAAATAGGACGCCACGTCTTGCAAATTTTTAGTGCCCAACCCCCCCCCCCCCCCCCCCCCCACACACTTGATTTTAGAGGTAATTTTTGTCGTGGCAACTCGTTAACCAGATGTGTTTTGAGGTTGAACTGTTGATATTTGAGATACTTATCAGCCATGACAACAGGAAAATGCATGTGTATCTTTAGGGGCGAAAAATGTAAGACAACCGAATGGCGGCTGTTTTGTGTTTTATTTTTGAGGTTATTATCACTCACTGATCGGTGGTGCTTTCAGACTTAGCTTGTTGAGTGCACGAAACAATTATCGGGGTTTTCAAAAAATAAAGGAACCATTGCAAAAGCCAGCATTTTCCTTGCTCATGTTCCTTATTCAGTCAATCGCAAATAATATTTTGTTCATATAAAATTGTTTTATTACAAATTATTGTAGAATGCCCTCAGGCACTCTCCAATAATTTGTAATGAAATAAATTTTAATGAACAATTTCAGACCACCAAAATAAATTAGCGCCAACCAATTTACTTTGATGTTTAATACATTATTCATTACAAAAAATAAAATGCAGAGGAATTTTGGGTCCTCAAAAATCTAACACTTCTCCCTTAGTCTAGCACTGCATCGGGAGTATGGATTGCAATAGTTCTAGATTTGTTGGATTTACAGCAAGAAATATATTTAAGGTAAAACACTGTTTTAACTTTCAGGAGGAGATCATTGTTGTGTATTACTGTATCTCAACGCCCACATCACCTTTTTGTCCATATCGCCTTGATATGATGAACTGACTGACAGGCCGCCTTAGAAATCTTCCAGGTTTAATAGCATTATTTCTTCATTAGTACCTAAGATTCACCATACGTCTTACGTCTCTTTAGAAAATTACAACTTTCGATGCAGTGGGGCCTACTGAGCCACTGGACTACCACTTGTGAAAATCGAAGTGCACACAATCTGTTTTATGACATCTTGAAGAGGCGTCTGTGTTTTGTTATAAAATGTATTCTTAAATTCGTAAGACGCAGTTAATATTCGAACAGATTGTATAGTAGACATCAATAAGAGCACCAACCCACCAAGGGTAATTGATTTTTAGCAATGCAGTACGCATTGCGGAATCCATAAACTAATTTTATAAGAGCATCCAGTAGTTCATTACAAGAGAAAGTTGCAGAGGAATTTGGGGTGTTCAATAATGAGAATGAAGTAGAATGAAAACTCATATAAGAATCGAAGCCTATCTTTAATAAATATTTTATCTGTTAAATATATAGAGGATATGGAATAAGTATTTTTCTCATATAATATTTATGAAACTAGTCTAAGAATTTTCAGTTTTGGCGAGCCTCTGGCGAGCCCAAACGGAAAATTCGGACGAGTTTCATAAATATTATATGAGAAAAACACTAATTTCATATTCTATTTATCATACGACACACACACGCACAAATTAGCCACTTAGTATGACTTTTTAACCCATCACCTAACTAGAGTTGCAGGTAGCACTTTGAAAAAAAACATCCTCGTATAACTCAAAAAATTCATTTTTTGCTTCCAAAACATAGGTTATGACACCTCATCGGAACGAGCTCGTTGAGCTCGTTCCAATGAAGGGTCATAACCTATGTTTTGGAAGCAAAAAGTGAAAATATAAAAAAAAATGAATAGCGTTTTTCTTGTTGGGAAAAGATTAATACAATAAAACCCACCCCAATTAGGACAGATAACGTAAATTCTCCCTACTGAAATTATGCAAATGTGACCCAGTTGTCGTTTGTTTAGCCAATCAAATTGTCCAGTTTTGAAATTGACCAATGAAAGCTCCAAACTCTAATTATGCAAATTATGAAATGTGGGCCAGTTTTATTTTCTTCAGCCAATCAAATTGTCTAGTTTTGAAACTGGCCAATGAAACTGACGGAAGGCTATATTTATCACTTAGTAATATGAAAACAAAATATCAAATGTTTTAAAGTGTGCAAAACGGACGAGTCATGTGATACATTATATTATGAGAGTTTATAGGTACTAAAAGCGCTCAAGTAGGCTTTTATATCCAGACAGAAACTATCAAATTATGGAAAAGTATAAGAAGCACAAGCAAGGTGTCTTCTAAAGGACCTCCTGGATGAACTCGTATGCCCTGTAGATGACACACCGTGGGTGCTTTTCAAGTATCTCTAAGAAAAGTCAAGTTAGTGTCCGATTTTCATTCTAATTCTCTCTCCCCATTCTACATATACAGTGAATGTGTAACATGTCTATTTCTCTGATTTTTTAACAGACACTGAGTCTTGGAAGAATCGATCTTCCAAAAAGGAACATAAAATCCAATTACTGCCAACAAAATTGTTTCCTCCAACAAGTAACTCTATCATTTGCTCAAAGCGAAAACTAGATAGTATATTATTGTAAGCTGTCCACACTGACAGTCAAATGTCAAATTTCTTTAAGTGGCTCTAAATAAAGGACGCAGTGAAGTATAAGACTAAATCGGTTTCGTGATCATGTCAGAAACGTCCATTTTTTGCTTAATTTTCAAATATTGCGGACAACGATTATCACGTTTCGAACAATAACTCGAAAAACAAAGTAAACATTTCTCCACTGGGTCATAATCGAAGTGTTGACTTTTAGTTCGTTCTTGAGTTGATTTCACATGTTGGATCAAAATGGTACACCATTGATAACAATTCTATAAACCCGTGTCCGAATACAAGTCATGTACACCAGAGAATATTATCACAGCGTTATTGGCTCACACTTCAATTGCAGGCCTGAAAATAAGCAGTCTGGCATTTGCAGAATGAGGTCCCCAGAGGGTGAATTTGATGATGCTATCCCATACAGTGGGCCATTTTATCCTCTGGGTACCTCTTTCTGTTTAGTTATGAGACCCTGATTCAGACTGAGGTTCACAGAGGGTAAATTTAGTGATGCTACACTGCTGTGCAGGGTAGCATCAGTAAATTCACCCTCTGGGGACCTCATTTTGTAGATGTCAGTCTGCTTATTTTCTGGCTTGTTCACTTGTCAACACGATAGATACAAGTTTGTGAATTTCTAGTAGTTCCAGAGTCTTTTTTCTGTAATTATCTTTTCTGTGTATTGACCTGTATTCAAATGAATGAATGAATGAATGAATGAATGAATGAATGAATGAATGAATGAATGAATGAATGAATGAATGAATGAATATATAAATGAATGAATGAATGAATGAATGAATGAATGAATGAATGAATGAATGAATGAACGAACGAACGAACGAACGAACGAACGAACGAACGAACGAATGGATGGACGGACGGACGGACGGACGGACGCCCGGTCGAACGAACGAACGAACGAACGAACGAACGAACGAAGTTCGAACGAACGAACGAACGAATGGATGAAGTTTATTCAACAATATACCAAATTCACATGTTAGATTTGTACAGAGAATTTTACATATATAAGGTATAATGGTACATTGTTAGGAGACAACATAGCCACATTGGCTGTCTTCCTGTTGTCCCCGAGAAATGCGTAAATAAATCTACACTGTCATGGAGTAGACTGGATTATGTATCCAATTACACTGCCTATGGCTCAACAGTAGAATAGCTGATGAAAGAAAGAAAGATCTCGAATCTGTATTTGGCCCTCCATCCATCTCGAGTGAAAGATTGCACTACATGGGCAGACATTTTATTTGATTGTTATTCTATAAATTAGATTAAATTATGTTAAAATACATCAATTAAACTGAATTAAATTAAGTCAAATTACATTAAGTTAAATTAAATTAAATTAAATTAACCCCTCGCCCAACCCAGATAGCAGATGACACCGGCAAAATAAATTCTCGAGTAACTAAAAACTTTTAGTTCTTGTCCCAAAAGCACAGCCCATGACCCTCACCAGAACGAGTTCCACGAGCTCGCTCCAAATGAGGGGTCATAAGCTGCGCTTCCGATACAAAAACTGAAAAATGTAATCAAATTTGAATGCCGAATTTTGTGAGTAGCGCTGGCCGGTTTTGCCCGCCACGTTGAGCAAGGAGCCAAGCAAATCATTTCCTGCTGCAAGAACAAAGCCCAAGACCCCCACTGGAACGCGCTCCACGAGTTAGTTCCAACGAGGGTCAAGCATCACGTCACTATTGAATGGCAAGGTAATATTCAGCGCTGATCAATTTCGGCAGCTACGTGAGGTGAAGGGTCAAAACACATTGAAGGTGGTTAATTCGAGGTCGGTTGCATGAGATAGCAGGTGGAATCCCAGTTGTGGTCTGGCAGATGGAGTCCTGCGGCAAGCGGTTTCCTTTTCCTTGGTAAAAAGGACCCAGACAATCGGCGCCTTGAGCAGAGGCACTTCAAATCGGGCGTGAGGGCGATGGGGAGGTGGGAGTATCTGTTTCAATGTGGAACTGGCCTTGACCTTCCCATCTCTTCTCTCTCAGTGTCCTTGACCTTCCCATCTCTTCTCTCTCAGTGTCTATGATCATACGGGGAAGTATGGAAGCGTGCATGTGTCACTGGACGTTAGGCCTACAGTCTGGGCACATATGATACGAACAGCTGACATGTGAGGAGTAGCTTTCTATGCATTTATTAGCAAACTGTTTCTTGAAGATTAGCCTGGAGGGTAATAATAATAACTCTTTGGCCAGCCGCTGATTTGTCGCGGTCCTCATAAGAGAAGGCCATCATTCCCCCTGCACCCCACCCCCTCTTCCCCTCCTCTTCTCCCAGCATTCAGATATAAACTGCTTAATAGTGTCCCTCACTTCCTCTTTTTCAATTTCTTCAATAAGCATTCCTACCCTCTCCCTCGTGTCCCCCTTCAGCCATCTATCCTTTGTTTCTTCACCCCCCTTCTGCATTATTCTTCCAGTAAATTTTATTCTATGAGGTATATACTGTGGGCATTCCAAGAGAAAATGTTCCAGGGTCTCCACTACTCCAGAGTGGCACATTTGGCATCCCTTTTCCCCATCTCTCCCAATTTTTCCCCGAAGCTCCAGTGATCTTGATCTCAGTTTGAACAGCAGTGACCCTCCAAAGGTGCCATCTAGGTACTTCTCAAAAGCTGGCTTTTCTTTATATTGTAACCCCTGCAGTGATCTTTTCACGCTAACCCCTGCTCGCCAGTTTCGATTGCAATCTTCCATGACTCTCTCTTTGACAAACCTTTTGCCTTCTTTCATTCCTACTTCTATGTTTGTGACCTCTATAGAGTAATTGTCCATTAGTTCCCTCACATGTTTTGACCACCCCGTTTCTATATTAGAATTCCAAATGGTATCGAGCATCAATTTGCACCACCGGTTGTCAGGCAGGTTTCTCAAGTAGTTAAAGTAACACAGTTTTCCCAAATCTACCCTGTCCTTGATTTTCATCCACCCAAGCTCCCCCCTTACTGCTTCCAAAGCTGCAGCATTACTCGACCCTGTTATCCATCTGCCGGCATCATTTTGAGTATTTTCCAACTTCTTAATAACGGTTTGGTTTAATGGAATCACGTCCGTGCCATACGTTATACTTGGTAAACCCACCCTCTCCCACAGTGTTTTCCCCACAAAGACCTTGTTGAAACTATTTTTCCCTAAAAGTTTTAGTTGGTTCAGAATTCTTTTCCCCTTCAGAATCAGTTTGGCTGAGTAATTTCTGTACACCCCTCTTCCCGTTATATTTATGCTTACCCCTAGATACTCATACTCTCCCGTTTCTCCTACAGCGATTTGTTTGCTTTCCCCTTCGGGGATTGAGAACTCCCCCACTCTCCATCTCTTCGTCATATCTACCTTGCGTCCAACGGGTATTACCTTGCTTTTATTTTCATTTAGTTCGAGCCGCCAAGTGTTCCCATATCTACCAACAATTTCCAGCAGTTTCTCTAGCCCCTGTTCAGTTCTAGACATTAACACCATGTCGTCCGCAAAGAATAAGCCTGGTATCTTTATGTCTCCAACGTTTACCCCCTCCGCACTCTGAATTAGTTCGTCCCCTAAATCTTTAACATACAATGCAAACAAAATCGGTGAAAAGATACACCCCTGCTTGAGGCCTATATCCACAGGGACTCGTTTTGTAGTGATACTCCCTAGACTGAGTTGGCTTTGCACATCTGTATACAGTGCTTTCATGATTCCCACAAAGTCACCCCCCAGTCCGATGCCCTCGAGCTTTCGCCACATACCTTCCCTCCACACTCGGTCGTACGCTTTTTTCACATCTAGAAATGCCAGAAACATCTTTTTCTTTTCAGCCTTTGTTGATTCTATCAGTTGGGTGAGTGTAAATAGGTGATCAGTGACTCTTCGTCCTTTCCTGAAACCATTTTGAATTTCTCCTAAAAAACCTTTCTCTTCAATAACTTCCTCTAGTCTACCGTATATGACCTTACAGAATACTTTTCCGATGTTACTACTAACTGATATCCCCCTATAGTTATCTAGAACTTCCTTATCCCCCTTTTTGTGTATGAACGACACCTTACTTTCCCTCCACTCTCTGGGGACCTCTTGCTTTCGCAGAGCCAGGTTGAAAAGGTTTGTCAGGACTTCAATAAGTGCCTCCCCTCCATTTTTGAGGAATTCGTTCGGAATTTCATCAGTCCCTCCTCCCGCTTTACCATTTTTTAATTTCGAGACCACGTTCCGCACTTCTTCTGCCGTTATTTCGCTACATACACGATTGGATAGGTTCTCCTCCACCAGTGTATTTCTTTTTGGTGGGGACCCACTGCCCCATCGCCTATCGTTTATCTTTTCCCAGTGCTTGACTAACTCTGAAGCGATACGGCCTTTATCTTCTGTACTTTCCCCATCCACTTTGATACTCTGCACACTACTTTTCCCCCGTTTATTTACCCAGTTCCAAAATACGTTTGAGCTCGAACCCCCCGTTTTCTTTATTGTTCTGGCAAGACTGCAATTGGGCTCCTTCCTATTATTATTCTTTATCTCATTCACCTTTTTCCGTGCCAGTTCATATTCTCCTTTCATTAGTCTCGTGTCATTGTTATCCACCCCTTTAAGCTTCCTACTTCTTCTGTAAGCAGCGCATTTTACCTTCCTTTCTTTTATAGCCTTTTTCAGTCCCTCGTTAACCCTGTATCCAAGCTCTCTCGTTGGGACCCTCACCCTTCCTATACACTCCTTCCCTGCCTCTGTTAGGCTATTTACTATGCCATCTGAAATACTCTGGACATTTGCATCCCTAGGCATACATTCAAGATTTGGTTTTAGTTTTTCCCGAAACTGCTTCCAGTCGGCTCCTTGTTTTAGTCCCCAAACTTCCTTGAAGGTATTTCTGTCTCTATTCGTCTTTTTGCCCATAATCTTAACTGTTATCAGGTTGTGATCACTACCCAAGTCATTTTTTCCCTCGTCATCTATTTCTACATCTATAACCTCCCTCCATACGCTAATGTCAGTGAGTATATAATCAATTATTGTTTTCTTATCGTTCCTCTCCCAGGTCCATTTACCCTTACATTTCGCATCCCTGTTCAGGATCTTTAAACCAAGCTCTTTTGATAGGTCCAACATCTTCCTCCCATTCGTGTTAATTTTCCTATCACCTCCCTGTATGCCCTCCTCCTTATCCCCGATGTGCCCATTGAAGTCCCCCATTAGGACAATACTGAACCCTCTGCTCCCAAGCTCTGTGATATTCGATCTAAGAGTTGTATATATTGAATCATTCCACTCGGGCTTACTTCCCTCCACTGCTAAGTATACAACACCAACGGCAACACTCCTGTTTCCTAACTTGATTTTTGCCCAGACTATTTCGTTGGATACTGGAATCTGAGTCCTTGCTTCTGTGAGATCTGTAATCAATGAGGGCTGTAATTCCTCTTTAGCGTAGATGCCAACACCCCCACCCCGTTTCTGACCCTCAGTTCGCCCAGCTCCTATCCACACGCAACCCTTCATCTGATCAACCCGCTCATCCCGTCGTATCCACGTCTCACTTAGACCCATTATATCGAAGTCTTCTTCGTCCATCATTGTTGATATTTCGCTTACTTTCTTGTGCAGACCCTGGATGTTGCAGTACCCAAACTTAATGAATCTTTGTTTTTTTGTCATCACTGGAACATTATTATAACCCTGGTATGTCCCTGTATTGTGCATGTTTGTTGTTCTTCCCATGTTCCCAGCATTTGTGCCACTCTGGGTTACCGGCTGTGGTCCCCTACCCCCCTTTTCTCCAAAAAAGGCCCAGCCACCTGTAAGATTTTTTGGCCCAACAGGTCTGTACCCATCCTACTTAAATGCAATCCGTCTCGCCCATACAACTCTCCTTGTCCCCAGAATGAATCCCAGTGGTCAATGAAATGTACTCCCAAGTCTTTGCAGTGCTCTTCCAGCTCCTCGTTTAGTGCCATAATCCGCGAGTTCCTCTCATTCCCACCACCCATAACGGGGAGCACCCCTGAAACGATGATCCGAGCATTCCTGCTAAGTAGCTTACTAATTAGGTCCTTGTATGTGTCCACCAAACGAACTGATTTCCTCTCCCTGATGTTATTGGACCCCACATGTAATACCACTACCGGATCAGGCCCCGACCCAGCTACAATACCGTCCACTCTATCCTTCGGGTCCTCCACTTTAGCCCCCGGAAAGCAATGCTACGGTGTTACGGATATGCTACGATTCTGCGACGATTCTTCTACGGTCTCTACGATTATGTCACTGTCATGTCACGGTCTCCCACGGTTTGGTCGGTCAAAACTTCTATATTTGGCCCACCAGACCAACCGGGACACAATCGTAGCTATTCCGTAGTCTATCCGGCGCTTTCCGTTATCAACCGAGACCCCATTTCTGACCACGGTTAATGCCGGATCGGCTACGGATATGCTAGAGTTGTGTCCCGGTGTCTACGGTTTCTATGGTCACTTATCATTAGTGACGGAAAAAAATGAAATTTTCAAACATTTTGCAAATCCCACCACAGAAAAAAACAAGTCGGCGGATGCCACCACGGCCATGTCTTCGGGCGCGGAACGGATTTATCAGGGATAATCACGGATTAAAACCGTGGGCTTCCGCACCACGAACCGTGAAAGTGAAAACCTCGAGTTAACTTTAGAAAGAGACAGATCTGATCTATAACTCGATCTAATGCAACTGTATTATGGATAATAAAATCATGATGTATATCGTCCGTTGGTAGCATGAAGGCGCCATCTGCAATGCTAAAGCATTGCAGACGGCGCCTTGATGCACTCAAGGGACGATAATTGAACGCGGTACGTAATTCCAACTTGCAGTCATTGACTGAAGGTTAGAATTATTTAATGTTCCGCAAGAAAAACAAATAAAACAGCAAATTCACATCATCATCTTGAAGAATGGCCTATTACAGTACGTGGAGAGTGGATTGTGACTAAATCACCCGCAGAGTGGAGTTATCACCCAAGCTATAACTTTCAAATTTTGTACATATTGACAAAAAAACAAGCAATGTTTCATCGAATGGACTTCCGGGTTTAACCCGGAGGTCCATTGGCTGAAACTTTGCTTGTATTGGTTATGCTTTGCAACGAATTTGAAATTATTGCTTGGGAGGAATTTCCACCCTGCGGGTGATTTAGTCACAATACACTCTCCACGTACTGTAGATATTTCGTATAATTTTCAAGAGAAATTGGAAGCAAACTGAAAAAAAATAAGTACCTTTACATCTTACTGTGTAAATGAGACACCAAAGCATTCTTTGTTTAGCACAGTTTCTATTTAGTCTATGATTGCCACTAATTTTATCCATTTGACATTTCGGAATAAACAAAGATTGTAAAATCGTCTTCTATAATGATATCAATCTTTTGAGCGATTGGAGTATGTCGCAATAAAGTCTCAACTCGATGCATTTAGTCTGTGCATTGTTTACACGTTATTTATACGATCGAGTGATAAAAAGGACCTCACGATCGTCATATCTTAAACGCAATTTATAAACCCTGCAAACCTCGGCGGAAATTGAATTTGCTGTCGTATTAAAATTTAATTTCCCTTAAAGATAGTCGATTTGCTTGCAAATGATTGTTCGAGGTGAATTTTTCATAACTCGGTGAATAATTATCTTCTCATTTGAATGTTTTATTTTGCCCCATCCATTTGTCAAATATAACATTGGGAACGTGTCCATTTATATTTATTTATTTATTTATTTATTTATTTATTGGTGTTTAAGGTCACATATTTATGCACAATGGCTAATCATGACCGTGACAGTTTTACGGGTGGAGGAAGCCGGAGTACCCGGAGAGAACCACCGAGCAACGACGAGCAGCTGCCAGCTCCCCAACATCGTAACTCCGCACTGCAGCACAGGCAGGGTTAGATTGGTTGAGGACATGCGTACCATCGACGTGCGTACTGGTGGGATTCGAACCGAGGACCTCTCGGCTTGCAGCCTGCATCTCTACCTACTGAGCCACCGCGCCCCACTGGGAGCGTGTCCAACGGTTCATTTTAACTAAAATTGTCTCCGGTGAGCTGGTAGTAAGGGTTCACGAGGGTTGTTTACACTGGTTTTTCTCTTGAGTATTCGAGACCGAGTGTGTCAAAGTCAAAACGTGGGATGAGAGATTTATGGTCACCCCAGAGCGTGGCCGTGCACAGAGACTACCACCTGGCCTAAGGGCGACATACGTCTCATCACCTCTGTGTGTTGTTAGGGTAGATTTGTCATTTGGATGTGTCACTGACTTCATATTCAGAGAGATAACCGATAGTTATCATCAGAATATAATTTAACCCATTACTTAACCTGAAAAGCAGACGACACTTGCAAAAATAATTCTCGAATAACTAATTTTTTTCATTTTTTGTCTCAAAAACATAGGTTATGACCCCTCGTTGGAACGAGCTCGACGAGCTCGTTCCAACGAGGGGTCATAACCTATGTTTTTGAGACAAAAAATGAAAAAAATAATGAAAATTAATTGGCGATTTTTGTGAATAGCGCCGGCCGGTTTTGGCCGTTACGTTAGGTAAAGGGTTAATGATAATAAAACAACAAAACAGAGGTTTACTCCAATGCTCTCGCCGAGAATGAAAATGTGTACACAACACAATATTCGAATTTCTTCGGGATCCCGCGTTCTCTGGTTAACCCTTTGAACCCTGGTGGTATATTCCATGTCAGTTCATATGCAGCAATTAGAAGAATCCATATTCATTTGTTAGGGGGTAGACCAATCAAGGGCTGCACGTTGAAAGTATTGATTGGTCTACCCCACCCTTAACTTAGCAGGCATCCTACTTAATGAAAGTATGACGTACCATGTCCCTGGACCGGTAAAAGGGCTCTGATGGTCAAAGGGTTAATGTCTCCTATCGTAGATCCTCCCCTGGTAGCTATCTCACCCTGCTGACACAATGTATTGTCTATTTGCTTCTTCCAGGCATCCCGCGCGTAGCAGCTTCCTCTTTAACGCTAATTGTTCTACTGTTTCGCTAACTATCACTGCCCGTCAACTCCTCTGCCATCTTTAACAATATTAACACTTTATCGTCATTTTACCCACTTTCGAGTGAATTTCATAGACTCATTCTGATTAAACCACTCTCCGTCAACCGTTTGAACATTCAGTGTTCATGCATTAGGTTTGTCTGGTTTCCACTCAGCCCCCTCCGAGCTCGTAGCTTGAGGCAAATCTATAAACTCTCGATAGCTTCCTCAAACTAACTTTACTTTGGTGTTATATCAATTAAATACCAAACATAAATTTCCAAGAGTCCGGAGAACAGTCACTCTTTGGAGAGCGTAACATTAATTAATGGGTCCATTGAGTGCTAGAAAAGCGTCTAGTGAGAGCGTACAATTCTCTTCATCTCAGTTGCAGCTTCGCGATTTCAGGGTGGTCATCTGCTGCATATGTCACACCTGTTGAAGTGCAGGTAAAAATGTTGACCACTCGAGGCAATGTTTGATTAATAGTTTGCCTGGACTATTAACAAACCCAAAATATACATTTATTTACTAACCTACATATCAATTTCGAATCCATCTTGACAGAGTGTATCAGAGAATGTTGAAAATAACAACACTATCGTGTGCACAAAAGGTGATATGACTACAATGATATAAATGACGGTCTAGGGGCGTGGTGGCGTCGCGGTAACCGGTTCTCGTCAGATCATCGAAGTTAAGCAACGTCGAGCGCGGTTAATACTTGGATGGGTGACCATTTCAGCGACTGATTCGCGCTCCCACGTTGTGTCCTTGGGCAAGGCACTTAACCACAATTGCCTACATGGGGGCACGATGATGCTGTGTACTAAGGCGTACTGCACGTCGATGGTGCGCATGTCTTCAACCAATCTAACCCTGCCTGTGCTGAAGAGCTGACAGCTGCTCGTCGTTGCTCGGTGGTTCTCTCCGGGTACTCTGGCTTCCTCCACCCGTAAAACTGCCACGGTCATGATTAGCCATTGTGCATAAGTATGTGTCCTTAAACACCAATAAATAAATATACATGACGTAGACATCGGCCACGTAAGGGTACATTATAACAGAAGTCAAATACTTTAACCCTTTAAACCCCAGGGTCCGTTTTTCCGTCACAAGCCGAAAAAATGCCTTTAGGTCCGCCCTGAACCACGCTCCAGTGTCTGTCTTAAAAAGTACGTTGCACAGTGTGAATGTAAAAAAAACCTGCAGGCTCATATTGTTTCAACATGAAAAGTAATTAATATTTATCTCATCATATTACAAATACTTTCAAAATAATTTTTAAAAAAATTTAATAAACAATTAAATCCTTTCATGCTTTTTTCCATGTTCAACTTGTTTATATCCAATAGATGATCGTCTGCGTTCATCGTTTTACTCAAATCAAACGTAAACAACGGCCGGTTATAATAATCCACAAACGAAACTCACGCCAGCAAAACTTTCCAATTTCCAAATAGCCTGAATGAACTCTTTCTGAGACAAAGTTCAACCAACTTCATGTCATCTGGGTTTATATCGAACTCCACATTTACAAACTGTGTCTTCAGTTTCTCAGGAAATGGTCGAAATTAGAATTAAATTTAACTCAGCTTTGCTTTGAATGACTGCACCCTTCCGTGAAGTGGAAAAGAAGATTGAAGTTTTGTGTGGGCGTGGCCTAAGATGTTCCTTTTAACTTACACATTTCATTGGTCAATATTTTTTTTAATAACACGAGAACACGTTTCAGTAAAATGTATCGTTATTTCAAACAGAATTTTTGAAAACTCTGCCTTTTTATTCAGTTATCACCAAGAAGCATGATGCGACCTGGTTTTCATTTTAACTCAGCAAAGTAGAGAGTGTTTAAATTTATTGCCCCTCAAGTTTAATTATAAGGAATGATCGTTTGTTTCTGTTAATTTCTTGAGTTATGAACCCCAAAAAACAAACGATCATTCTTTATATACCAAGGAAATATCAAACGGTGACGTATATGACTGACTGTATTATCCTATCAATTTTTGTGCTACCGTCAGTTTAGCGGTTTTCAGAATGGGCTAATACATACAGTCTTGATTACCCAAGAAGAAAACTAGTGCGCTCAATACACGTGAATAATAATTTGTAAATTAATCTATTTATCTGTATTTTCATTATTGTAACTTCTCAATGGTTTTAACACCGACCCACATTGTAGTTGACAATACACCAATAACATGATTTTTGAGGGCGTTATAGTTTATTAACGGCCCTACAGAAATGATTAACAGCCCAAGGGTCTATTAGCGGCCCGAGACGAAGTCGAGGGCCGCAAATAGCCCAAGGGCTGTTAATCATTTCTGTAGGGCCGTTAGTAAACCATAACGCCCGACAAAAATCATGTTATTTCTATTATGACCACTAATAGGGGAGGACATTCAAGTAACCTCAAAATAACAATGAACGCGTGTCGTCTGTTTGCAAACAATACCATGTGATCAAAACAAGCCAAAGTAATTGAATATTCATGAGTTGTCGGAGTTTATTTTTGGAAGTTTTTTGAAAACAAGTACGAAATAACCGATGTTAAAAATCCAGGATCGGAGTTTGGCAGCTTCAAAAACAGAATGATACTCGCATTATATCACTATTTGGCCCCTTATGTTTCAGTAAATAGGTTATATTTTGTGTAATCACCTCAAGTAACTGCTGTGAGATTTGTTTACCTCGCACAGCATCCGAACTTACAAAGCAGAAACAGAAGATTGGGAATGGGAGGTAATTCGGTCACGTGACGTGTCGGGCCGCGGGCGCTAATGGGAAGGAAAACCCATTAGCGGCCCAGCACGTCACGTGATGACCTGAGCATTTATCGCGTATTAATAATGCTCAAGAAATTAGCGATAATGGCCTAAGGAACGCCCACTAAAGTGGAAATAATTACGATGAATGAATGCCTGGGGTAACAAGGGAATGAAATATGACGACTTCTCAGCCCAGTAGATGCAGTTATAGTTTACTTGCACCGCCGGGTACGCCCACAACGTTTTCGAGAGATGGCGGAGGGGGGGGGGGGGGGGGCGGATCAGCAACATTCATCCGAAATTCAGAATCCAGGATCCAGTCATACGTTGTGCACAGAAAGTGGGCCATATGGAGAACGAATATTTATTCTACGATTGTTGGGTGTATTCGACGTTACTCGTGTGAGCTTGTCAAACAAGATTTGATTTGTTAAATTCTTTGTTGCATTATGGGAAATCAGTGCCGCTTGAAATGTTTGCATTTCGACATTGTTGTGCTCCGTGTTAAAACAGTCAAAATTACAAGCATATCTTGGGTGAAGAACAATTAGAGGAATGTCGCCTCATTTCAGTGATCGTGTAATTCCTGTTTCACATTTACTTCCGTTGAACCCACAATTTTGATTATCATCCTCTTGCTGATTCTCAAATTCTCATGAACATTTTTAATGAGATGAAATATTCAAAGTTTGTTCAGAGTAACTATGCAGTGTCGACCCAAGGGAAAAAAAGTAATTGGAAATACTAATTTCGTTAAATCTTTGAACACGAAAGGTAGCATTTTCGGCTCGGGAATATGATACATTATAATTTCATTAAGCTACTGGCTGAATGTGTGAGGAAGACCAATGAATATTTTCAACGTGCAGCCTCAAGGCTGCACGTTGAAAATATTAATTAGTCTACCCCCCCCCCCCCCCCCCCCCCCCACAAATAATGAATATTGACTCTTCCAACTGCTGTTATTCAGCTAACATGGAAGATGTTACCAGGGTTCAAAGAGTTAAGGATCATTAGATACTTCCATGATTATTTGGATTGAGAAGTCTTGTGACATGACCTTCCGATTTATCAAGTTTTTTATCCCTCATATTCAACATTATATTTGTACAGCGCGTCAGTGAAAAAGCTGTCCATGTTTATCAGAATCGACTAGCCTATGTGTTATGTAAACTGGGAGGGGACCGCGGTGGCTCAGTAGGTAGAGGTGCAGGCTGCAAGCCGAGAGGTCCTCGGTTCGAATCCCACCTGCGGCAACCGCGTTGTGTTCTTGGGCAAGACACTTCATCTCCATTGTCCGCGTGGGGGCACGGTGGCGTTGTGTACTAAAGCGTACTGCACGTCGATGGTGCACTTGTCTTCAACCAATGATAACCCTGCTTGTGTGGAGTTGGTATGTTGGGGTGCTGACAGTTGCTCGCCGTTGCTCGGTGGTTCTCTCCGGGTACTCCGGCGTCCTCCATCCGTAAAACTGTCACGGTCATGGTTAGCCATTGTGCATAAATATGTGACCTTAAACACCAATAAATAAATAAATAAATAAATAAATAAATAATGTAAACTGGGATAAGTTATAGCAACTATATCTAAATATCAACTACATATTGAAATATATACTGTTTTTCGCCCGATCTCGAATCTTTATTGAGGGTAAAATCAAAGGAATAATTCACTTTCGTCCACACAAAATATCACACTGAAGGAAACAACTGTCTTGGACTGTGATTTTAAAGACATTTGTTTGTCTAGTCATGGCAATTTCATTGCAACTGAAAGCAATCATAATTTTGAAATTTTTGAACTGGAAACATCACGAGAAGAGAGTAGGACTCGCCATAGCAATATCGTAAACGTGCAGAACAACCGATATAGAACTAAATCCGTCAGCACTTATTTTAACGTGAAATACACTAACTAGTTAAAACACACGTAAATGTCCTGCATCCTGATGTGCATGGAAAAAGAGTAGAACTCAAAAAAATGTATGACAATCTCTTAGGCGTTCAAACCAACCCTATTAACAAAAATCCACAGAATTTAGTTTAACGCGCAAAAAGCTAGCTAGTAAAAACACATTGTAAAGATCGGTGTTGTTCGTTCAAGTTATTGCTGCAAATCTAAAATTATTTCAGCAACACGTTTTGTTCATGTAACCACAATGATGTCGAAATATCGAGATTTCAGCATGAAAATTGTCCCCAAGTTGGGTATCTAGCCGATTCATTTTTATTTGACAGAGCTCACTGAGTAATGTCAAACAAGGCTGGATTGCTTATATTCCCAGCTGCATTATGGAAACAAATTCTTGAAATTTCCGTATTTTCATATCAATGCTCAGAGGGTTGTGAAATGTTCCCAGACAACCTCAACGATAACGAGCTGGAGGAATAGCGGGATCGAAGCAAAGATTCTCAGTGCATTATTTTGGTGTTTTATTACAATTGCAGTGACTGCAGTATAGGAGTTACAGTACATGGGGAGTGGATTGTAACTAAATCACCCGGGGAGTGGAGTTATCACCCAAAGTATCACTTTTAAATTATGTACATGTGAACAAAAATCATAGGCAATGTCTCAGCCAAGGGACCTCCGGGCATAACCCGGAGGTCCATTGGCTGAAACTTTGCTTGTGCTTGTCATGCTTTGCAACAAATTTGCAATTATTGCTTGGGTGGAATTTCCACTCTGTGGGTGATTTAGTGATAATACACTCTCCACGTACTGTATTATCATCGGAAGTTAAATTGACAAAATGCACGTATTACCATCGGAAAGTTTTATTGACAAAATGCATTTGTCGTTACAAATAAATTAAAAATCTTACGAGCAGAAGGCAGTTATTTCAACATTTTAAGATTGTCTTAGTCCAAAACCTCCAGATTATGTACCGAGTTAGGAAAGAACTTGCATCACCAGATTCAGGTCAGGACACATTTGTTTTAGCCCCTCCACCACCCCACCTCTCTCCCGCGATTGCCGATTATCCATTTTTTCTGAGAAAAGCCTCAGAATATTATGTAATTTTTTCTTCATAATTTTTTAAATTCTTCATTTCTATTAGCTAGCCAAATTTGTTTTTGTTATTATCAGTAGAAACAATTTGATTGTGTTTGTAGTATCTGTGCGATTTCTACTGCTTCGTAATGTTGAAGTTACACAGTGGAACTGCTATTTTAAAGGAAGAAGTTACCATGGCAATCATACAAAGCTACATTTAAAACTAGAAGTCCTGTCACGAAATGCGCGCTTATCTAGGCTTAATTGCGCGTAGGAATTGCGCGCAATAGCCATATCGAATGACATCCAAAGCACAGCAGGTTCTCCTGGTTACTGATAGCAAACACCTGCAATGTTTCTGCCAATGGACCTCCGGGTTACCCAGAGGTCCATTGGCTGAAACATAGCTTGTGCACAGGCCAAATGCACAAAATTTGATAGCCTAACTATGGTCATAACGCGTAGATTAACGCGCAGATCGACGTGCTATTTGTGCGCATTTCATGACAGGACTTCTAGTTTTAACTGAAAACACACCATCTTCATTCCATGACTTGACAATGACTGTACGTGTATGCTTGATTTTGATCCTGTAGTATTGCCCAAGAGTTAATTTCACAGATAATCCTTGGGACAAAAAGGAATATTAGAGCCAAACGTAAGTCAGGTGCCATCAGCCCTACGCTTTCACAATGAATATAAAACATCGTGATGCAAGGTGGGAAAAGTCTTTTTAAAGATCAGGAAAAGAAATGACGCATCTCCAAATGGCACGAGAACGAGGAGCAAGTTGTATACATTTTTCAGGCCATGGAGCCGCTAAGGGAGGTTCAGACGGTGACCCCACTCCAATAATTTGTTCTAGTCAGAACATCTTTGTCTGGACTGGTGACATATATAAGTATCAATTCACTTTTACTTGGAATCATGTATATTTTTTTCAATTCATGGTCGGTCATGCAGCAAACGTTTTGTTGTTATGTTACCCAGGCTAAGTTCACTCTGTACATCTCTATATAATGCTTTCAGAATTCCAACAAACTCGCCTCCCAAGCCCAGAGCATCAAGCTTTCGCCACATACCCTCCCTCCATATGCCTTGTTTACATTCAGAAAGGCCATAAACATCTTTTACTTTCTTTGCTTTCGCGGATTCTATCATTTTGGGATAGCGTGAAAAGATGGTCAGTGACTCTCCTTGCCTTCCTAAAGCCATTCTGAATCTCTCCCAAAACACACTTCTTCTCAATCCCTCCTCTAATCCCCCATACAGGACTTCACGGAAAACTTTTCCAATGTTTCTACTGACAGAGATCCCTCGATAATTATCAAAAACGTCTTTTCCCCCTTTTTGAATATCTTTGTCTGGACTGGTGACATAGATAAGTATCAATTCACTTTTACTTGGAATCATGTATAATTTTTTTTTCAATTCACGGTCAGTCATGCAAATAGATTTCTCCCCCACTGCATGTGCAACATACGTCTGTACAGGGTGAGATAGCAGGGAGAGACAGATGTATCCCACCCCACCCACGTGACGTTATACATTTATAACGTTATTATGACGTTATGCGTATCGTATCAGTTTTTTGCTACCAACTAATTCATAGTGACGTCATCAGAATGCCGTGTGATCAAAGTCTGATGCTCTAAAACTCTTTAGACCCCAAGATGCCACCGTTCCCAATTTATTTCGTGGTATATACCTTTGGTATATACATAACTTTTGCATGCTAGTGTCATTAGTTTTTCAAAACAACGAGTACCAAATGAGTTGATTATATCAGCACGTGACCGCCGATTACCTCTGCTAATGTAACCGCTCTATGGTGGGGGAGAAAAATAATCCCTGATGGGTACGGGTGTGGGATGGGAAAATCTCACCCTCGGGACAAGATATTTGGACCAAATATCTTGTCCCGAGGGTGAGATTTTCCCATCCCACACCCGTACCCATCAGGAATTATAATAGTGTGGCACCTGACTTGTGCCGTTGGGAACCCATCATGGTCAATTTTGAGTACCGTTACGGTACCTGTTAATCAAATAAGATATTTTATCACGATTACTATGTGTATATTTTATTTATATATAAAATCATTTTATAGAAGTATTCAGTGTATTGAAGGATAATGCCGACTGACTAATATTCCAATTCGTAGAAGGCATGCCCTGGTGATGTAGCTGCAATATTTTATCAGTCAGGTCTTGGACCGCCACAATCGGGAGAAATAATCATTACGTCACACCCTACTCATTGTCAGTCGGTCATCGTCACGGCGCACCTATTTCGCGAACACGCAACGAACACCTGGACTACCTCTCACCTTCTGCACTCGTTCATTACAGCCCAAACACGTTCAAAATGCTTTCGCCGCGCATGGGTGGTAATTTGTGTAAGGCAAACGGTTAAACGTGAAGGTCTGACGGTCCCTGGGTCACAGTATTTCCTGAACCTAGTGAAGTTTTGCAGAAGCACTGAGCTGGAGTTTTCTTTCTTCCATCGTGGAATGCAATACAATAACGTGCGAAATGATGTTGTCAAAATATTACCAGTTTCAATCTAAAACAGTGCAGGCGGCCGCCATCACTATCGTTCTGACAATCATTATCCTGACAACAAATAAATTTTATTGTGGCAAACATTCTAAAAAGGGGCGAAAAAGTAATAGCAAAACGTGATGAATAATCTTCTTCAAATATTAAAGTTTTATACCGCCTGTGAAAGAACAAATAGAAAAAAAATGTTTTCTATGTTTTGTGGAGTTTTTTGTTAATCTGAAGAACGCAGCGAATCTGATTGGTAAAGCGTTTTTTTTCAGAAGACGATGTTCGATAATTGGTTGTATCTGCGTAACAATGGGCAGCTTAGGTGTCTTTCTGTCTGCAGTTGACAGTTAAGGCGCAGGTCTCGAGATGATGTGAACTGAACGCGAAAATGATTATTCCACTCCCGAAACGACAACCATGTGATTGATTGAATGCATGTTGGTGCATACCTGATCCAGAATCGAGACAATGTCCAATAAATTTATTATAAAATTGGAATTGTTTTTTCATGTACGTTCTTTTCCTTAATATTGTTAAAGAAATGAAAAGTTGGAGGAAGTGCAATTCATCATTTTAACCTTCCCCAGCCATTCTCGCGTGTGCCACAGTTTTGTAAGCGACATACAGACTGCAGTGTGTCAAAATAATTTAATTTTGATCCAACTCGACTGTTAGCGAGATAAAAAAAAATACTGTGACTCGCTATATTTTTCCTCTATCCCTCAACGTTTTTGTAAAAGCAACAGGGGAGGCGGAAGCACAATGAAAGTGGTTGGTCACAAATTTCCAAGGCTACAGTGGTTCCACCCAGTGGGAGAAAAGTTACATTCCTGTATCGGCAAATCTTCCCGCTAGTCTCTCGTTTAGATGAGAATACAGCTGTGTGTAGTTACTGTTCTGTCTCTTTCTTCCATTTTAATCATCTTCCATACCGAAGGCTAGCCGTCGGATTGGAGGATGGTTGTAGTAGAAGAGACCGACCGAAAGTGGGGGTGCTTTGGCCAATGCAAATAATTTTGTTTGGTATTTGCAACTAATATATTACAGAAATGCCTGTATCTTGACACAGCTTACATGCATCCATTTAACTCATTGTGTAACCGCGTAAAATGTCTGCGGGAAAGCGTGAAGGGGCATTTGTTTCCTCCCCCACTCCTGCCGCCTCTTACTGAATGTGTGTTAACCCTTTACCTAACGTAACAACCAAAAACGGCCAGCGCTATTCACAAAATTCGCCAATTAAATTTGTATTATTTTTTCATTTTTTTTTTGTCTCAAAAACATAGGTTATGACCCCTCTTTGGAACGAGCTCGTCAAGCTCGTTCCAATGAGGGGTCATAACCTATGTTTTTGAGACAACAAATGAAAAAAAAGTAGTTATTCAAGAATTGTTTTTGGCAAGTGTCGTCTGCTTTTCATGTTAGGTAAAGGGTTAAAATCATTGATCTCTATACCACTAGATTTCTGAAACGCTCATTGGTACATAGAAACTGCTGCCATCTTTCGGGGGTGGATGTTTCTATAAAAAGACAATGCTCAAACAAAAAAAAAAATTCTCGAAGGTTTTCAACTTTCGGATGCCTGCCAATCGCCGACAGGTTTTTGAAAAATATATTTTGATGTATGTGAAACTGAATATTTTGATGATGTGCGCCCTTTCCGCGACAATACAAATTGAATATTAACAACGTGTTTTAGTTATTATTGATAAAACAGATGTACGGAGATTGAACGTTAATACCGTGTTACTATTTATTGAGCTGGGCTTTCATCTGATGTTTGATGATGTGAAATCGGCTACGACATAGCTCCAATCACAGCAAAAACAGCTTCCACGTCATTTTTATATAGTTAACGACATGTTCTGCAATAATTATATATGTTATATTATATTATATTAAATAAATCTAGAAATAACCTTGCTAGCCTCCAGGATTCCAACCCGAGTACACTGCCTATTTGTTAACGCCTTGCCCAACACACTCGTTATCATTTTTAAACTTGAACTTAGAATTAACAGAACAGAAGTTCGGAAAAAATCTCTTAACCCTTTACACAAGGTAACGGTAAAAACCGGTCAGCGCTATTCACAAAAAATCGCTCATTAATTTTCATTATGTTTTCATTTTTTCTCAAAAACATAGGTCATGACCCCTCTTTGGAACGAGCTCGTCAAGCTCGTTCCATTGAGTGGCCATAACCTATGTTTTTGAGGCAAAAACATTAGTTACTCAAGAATTCTGTTTGCATGTGTCTTTGCTTTTCATGTTAGGTAAAGGGTCAAAAGTGTGCGTTGAGTTCGAACACCCTAGAATATTCCACGATTATTTTTAGGAAGAATATAGAGAACGGGAATAGTGCACGATTATTTTTAGAACCCTCGACGGGCAAAACTATTGGAAATAGAATAGTACCTCTCATCCAATCAGACGAAAGTCACGTGAGATATGATATATACTTCACTGTTCGGATATGATTTGTATCCTCGAATGGTGCGCGATCATTTCACGAGGCGTTAGCCAAGTGAAATAATCCGCGCGGCCCACAAGAGGATAAAATGGTTCTCGAATCCAAACAGTGAACATTTGTATTTATTTTAATTTCTCCTTATTTGTTTTCTCCAAACAACCCTTTATAACTGATTCCATGGTTACTTTCAAAACATATAAAAAATTGTCCTTCATCGCTTAGAGTGGAATACGATGCCGGGAGTGGAAAACCATTTTCGGTGAGTGGGAATGGGAATACGATTTGTTTTGTGGGAAGAAAATCGAATGAAAATAGAATAATATATATACTACTCAAAGTTTGCTAAGCACCAAATATTTGACACAGCATTGTGGAATTTGCTTGTGACATATTTGCGACATTTTGGGTGGATATGATTCCGGAGTGTATTGAGATGGTCCCCAGAGTTTTCATTAGCTCTTTTGACAGGCAGACTTTTTGTGACAGTCATGGAAAGCATGTACCCCTTGATTTTCATGATGTTTTCGTAAACTGTCTACATGCACATGTGTAGGGTATTCAATCTTCATTTCAACACACACCCTTGTGATTTAATGATTGAATATGGCAAAGGAAAATGTAAGAATACATATGTCTGAAGCAGAAATGTGGCGGGCTGTAGTGATGGTGGAGCAAGGGGCTACCCATCGTCAGGTTCGTGAAGCCCCTGGTCTGCACCAAACGGTGATCACCAGAGCCTGGGCAAGATTTCAACAGTATGGCACACCAGTAAGACGGCATGGTGGTGGCAGAAACAGGGCAACATCTGCAGCTGAAGACTGGTTTTTGATCATTCAGGCCCGTAGGAACCGCTTTGCCACAGCAACCCAGCTTCGCAGTGACCTTCAGAATGCATCCGGGGTAAATGTTTCGACACAGACTATCCGGGTAATGTTGCACGAATGTGGTCTCCGATCGAAAAGACAATGTATTCGCATGCAGGTGTCCCAGAACCACAAGTAGGCACGATATGAATGGGCCATGGACCACGTTGGATGGACCAGAGAAGATTAGTGACCTGTCCTTTTTACAGATGTGTCAAGGTACTGCCTAGACCACACAGATATGCGTTCTAGGGTATGGAGAAGACCAGGAGAGCGATTCCATGCAGTCAGCATTGATGAGCATGACCGCTATGGTGGAGGGACATCACTGGTCTGGGCGGTATCATCAGGGATGGACGTACAGAGCTCTGTGTCCTTGAACGTGGTACATTGACTGCACAGCGGTATATTGATGAGATCCTGGATGACCACGTCAGATTGTATGCAGGTGCAGTGGGTGATAGATTCATTCCGATGGACGATACTGCCCGTCCTCATGTTGCCCATGCTGTCGGGGAGTACCGACAGAGGGAGGGGATTGAGCGTATGGACTGGCCAGCAAGATCCCCTGACCTCAATCCAATCGAATATGTCTGGAATGAGTTGCAGCTTACAATTTCAGCCCGTCCAGTCCATCCAAGAAGTGCCCAGGAGCTTGGTGCCATGCTGGTCCAAGAATGGAACAATATCCCAGAAAGGACCACCAGGAACCTGATTGGGAGCATGAGAAGGCGTCGTCGAATGGTAATTAACAGTAATGGGTCTCTTACTCGACATTAAACCCACACCAGTTCGCTACGTCAACTTTTTGGCAAATTGAAAAATTACCTCTTTTACCAATAATATCCATTTTCCATGGTTATCGTATTCAAAAGCTAAAAAATAATGTCAAACACAAATAAAATCTTACTTTCTGTACTTAAATCATTAAAGATATAATTAAATAAAAAATATATACACTTTTCATTACAATTTTTCATCTAAAATGCAAAACAGGTAGTTGGATATACTTCATGCTTAGCAAACTTTGAGTAGTATAGTATATAGATTTCATCAGATTGATGATGATGGAGAGATTTACGAATCGAACGCCTAAGACTTCATCTCGTGTGGCTACGCACCAAGCTAACCTTACTGTTGATGTTTAATTTTTCGTTGGTCAACTTCGGGATTGAAGGAAGTCAAAACGCGCAGGGAGGCTCTTCCATTCAACCGTCGGTAATAGGTAACTACCAGATTTGTCAGCCCACCACGTTTAGGATGGGTCGGATTGATTATAGGTGTACTCCAGCAATGCGTTTTTACCAGATTTAGAGTACTGAGAGTCGTGTTCATCCATCATAACGGGAGAATAATCTTATATACAGCGTGTACTTTTCAAACGGATATTATATTTTTCCACTGTACTGTAATCTTTTCACGGTCAGATTGCGATGCGTTCGCAAAGTATTTACATCAGTGGGCCGAGGTTTCGAAAACAAAATACTGCGAAATGAAGAAGAGAAAACCGTCTTAAGAATAAAACGACGAACATAGCATCCCAGATTCAATATTCGCGCATTATATTTCGACAGGTGGTATTCTGTAGTACTGCGCGGGGGAGGGAGGGGGGGGGGGGGGTAAGCGAACAAAGAATTTTGACTTCATCGCCACTCTGTCGCGCCGGGTTGAAATTGTTTGTCCGCTTTTTAGATAACAGTATTTTAAGTTAAAATGTGACAACGTAATTTCGGCGCTGCGTGCATGTGTCACTTTAGCCTGTTGCACTTACGCAGTTTATTTGCCTTCATTTTTTACCTATTGTTTCTGAGATCTCTTCACAGTTGCTAACCATTTTGCTGACAGTCTATGGTTGGTACATAAACTGCAGCTGTCGTTTACCTTTTCAACCCAGAATGCATCGTTTTCCCCACAAACAAACCGTTATTAGTCCTTGCCCAGACAATATAATAAATACCAGATTTGCAAGAAGGGTGTCAAGGTGATAGCTCAAAGTTGCGATTTTGTTGTATAAAAGAGTAAATATTTTCGATAATATTTCTGCCTGGGTTAAATGTAAAGCGCATAGATAGGAATGTGACGGACCCTGAAAATAGATTTGTTAAACTCTGTTAATTAGGCATGAAATTTAATGTCCATTATGGCGCACGTGTTCAACGCCACGTGGGCGAAATTATAACAGATCAATAGTAAGAGAGACAATATTCTCGTCTGATTCGTTATCTGGGTAATTAAAGCCAGTTAAAATCTAATTGTTGGAAAGAGTGCATCACATATGGTCTCGACACACACCCATATTACGCATCTATCCTGTCTCCGAAATGTCAGAAGATACCAAAATGCGAGTCTTTCAAAGGGACTTTAAAGCGAGTGTTAAATTAAGATAGATCTAAGCAGCCAAGTTCAAGAGAAGCGATTAACTGAGAATAAATGTTCTGGCTGTCTAATAAAAATCGGAGGATTTCTCGCAAAATTCATTCCAACCAATCCCAGTCGGAAGGTGTGTAAGGCTGTGGGTCGTTGAGAGGTAGTTGGCCTGAGGGCACTCAGAGAAGGTCCGAATTTAGCCTTGGCCGTCGAGGGTCATAGGCACCGAGATTGAAAGTCCGCGTATTGCCGAAACCCAGTGAGGACTGTAAAGGACCGATACTAGTTTGTTAACGGTTGCGAACCGTAGTAGCATAGTAGCCAAAGAAGTAAAAGCTGTAACGCTGAGGTCTAGAGACCGTATTAACTGGTAGAGTGCTGAATTATTTTTGGTCTTCAAAATTTGTTCACATATCTTTGCCTTGCTACAATTTATGGGGGAGTGCCAATAGGCACTCTCCCATAAATTGTAGCAAGGCAAATCCTAACAGACTAAATAATTACACTTCAAAGGTGATATGTAGAACATCTACAGAATATGAAGCCTTTAAGGTGTGGTACCGACACTTCAAAATAAAGCCCAAATATGGGCTTCCAGCACTCTACCAGTTAAGAGCTTGAGTAAGCGGTGGAATAGCTCGCGAGATAAGATAGTTTTAGGCGGTGCGAGAATTGGTGATGCTGAGAACACTTTGCAGAATGTTTTTATGTAAGCTTTGTTAAGTATATATCTGAAGGCGAAGAATAACTTAACCCCGTGAGAGCCAGGCAAGGCGCAAAGTGAACGTGAACTGTGGTAGACGCCGATTGAATTCTGATTGAACTGTGAGAACGCTGATAGAGTCACACAAGCAGAACATTATATGTGTTAAGCCCAACTGGCGGTGCAGTTAACCCTGCGAGGAGGAAGCAATGAGAAGTGAATAGACACTTTACATTTATCACAAACCATGAGAAGATGAAGATGAAGTGAGGTTGATCCAGCGGACACAGCTAGCTGTGGGAGACGTCGAGGTCCCTAAAGAATAAACTTTTATCCGCGTTATTAGTGTATTCATATGGATAATTTTGTGAGTAATTTGTTTCATATTATATTTCTTCGTACCTGTAAATAAATGATCTTTCAGTGAATTATCGTTGATCACCCTTTGGCGTTGTAAGCCACAGGCACCTTTATGAATCCTAAGAGTCCCAAGCGGATAGGGCATTGATAAGGTGGCAAGGTTTACGTTTGAACTGGGGTTCAGACGACAGTCACTGGCTGTCGGCTGAGCACTGAGGAGAACATAAATTTTCCTCCATCACTTAACTCCTGTAATCCTGCGACAAAGGGTAAGTATTATTTAAATCTGAAAGAATTGTATGGCTGTTGGATTAAATTTGTTACACCGGTCTGTAAGATTAACGAATGAACGAACGGTTATAACCATTGACCGAGGAGTATGGAATACACTGACATCAATCATCAAAAGTGACCACGGATCAATGCAATACACCGACGCTGGGGGTATATTAATTGCTACTGTCCGCCACATTGTTTTATAGCAAAATCTCAGTCTGAATTCGGCTAGCTGTAGCTTCAGAAAGTTTGCTTTTCAGTCCAACGCGTCAGAATGCAAGCGGAATTATAAATGCGCCAAAATCTTCGGAGGTAATAATTCAATAATATTTTGGGAGAATGAGACCAATGGGACGTTGGATTACTCCCCTTACATTGATTCACTACTCGTCTGCTTTTAAAGGGGTCGTCCAACGAGACCTTTGACAAATTTCATCAGTGCCCTAACAACAGATTAAAGTTGTTCATAGCGACACATTATATACAAAAATAATGACAAAAGCACACAAAACTTGCATTTATCCACTTCTTCAAAAAATAAATTTGATATTTTTGTTTTCTGGCTTTTGATGACAAAGAAATTGCCAACCACATAAGTAACCGACAAGAAAAGCAAGGAACAGGTAGGTAATTCTAATGTCTGAGTTGTAAATAAAAGACTCAACTTTCCATCCTCGGAGAAACCATACTCATCATTCCATCACCGAGGTATTGAATACTCTTGGAGGAAGATGAACGAACACGAAATATATATTGTGTTGGGAAGACATGCTTGTTTTGATCACGTGATTCTTGGGCCATGTTTTGTCCATACATGTAGCTCTGAAATCTGTAAACATTTCATTGCTGTTTTTGAATCTGCGATGCGATGTAAACATACAGCACATGATACATTCATAGAAAAATGTTCAACTGGTAAATTAATAACAGCTAGGTACAGTCCTTAGTGGCAATGTTGAATCCGGAAATTGTAGAAAGTTACGCTAGTTTCAGCAAGGAATTAATACGTCACCGATTCGAACTACTACTATTTGCTTGTTGTCGATGAGCAAAACATAACACTGGAAACTTATGTTTGAAAACAAAAATATATTCACATCAACATACATTGCAGTCATCTCAATTGTATATTTACGAAGACATAATTTGATTACAGCCAAACTATATTTGTGACGTATAGAAGTCTGCTAACCGAATAAGAAGATCAAAGTTTCCGAAAATTCTTTTTCTGTTCATTAAGTATAGTGAAATTTAGTACCATCATAATTTATATTTCTTCCTCGCACAACCGCATCTTGTGTAAGGTGGATCAACGTCGATTTTGATCGTTATTGACACCAAAGGTTTAAAATATCTATGTGTATTGACAATCTGTTGACAGGAATAACACAAAGTCACCTGGTGGCCGAAATCACTCGAATTTCCAAAATGAGACGACAACGTCTCAAGTTTTTACATAAATGAATTTAATATTGCCCCGGTCAGTAATTCACTGCCTATAAAACTGGCATTGGTAAGCAGATCAGTTATTAGCCCTTTACCCATCGTAACGGCCAAAACCGGCCAGCGCTATTCATAAAAATCGCCAATTAATTTTCATTATTTTTTCATTTTTTGTCTCAAAAACATAGGTTATGACCCCTCGTTGGAACGAGCTCGACGAGCTCGTTCCAACGAGGGGTCATAACCTATGTTAAAAATGAAAACAATTAATTACTCAAGATTTTTTTTGCAAGTGTCGTCTGCTTTTCATGTTAGGTAAAGGGTTAATGTTCTTAAATCTCACGAGTAAGTAACAGTCAAGCCTCCCCAAATAGCAATTACAGAAGGTCGATAGTTTCAAAACAAATGAATCATACAACCATATACACAAATGAATTAGAAGCCATGCTTTCTACTACAACGAAGCCGATTAATGTCAGTATTCTGCATGCAGGGCAAGTAATTTTTGTTGTTTGGACCATACTTGAGCATTCACTTGGCACTCTAGGCAGCTGTGATTACTCATGCAAAAGTCTGTGTATTGTACAATCTGTTGACAAAATTAACATGACGCCACCTGATGGTCAAAATCACACGAATTATCGAAATGAGACCGCCACATCTCATAAGTTTTTAGATAAATGAACTTAATAACTAACATGAGAGCTATATTGTTCAGGTCTGTAATTCACTGCCTATAAAATTTGTATTGGTAAGCAGATCAGTTATTAATGTTTTTAAATCTCACGACTAAGCAACAGCCAAGCCTCCATAAACAGCAACTACAGAAGGTCGATAGTTTCAAAACAAATGAAGCATACTAAACCATGTACACAAATGAATTAGAATCCATGCTTTCTAACTAAGCCGATTGATATAAGGATTCTGCATGCAGGGCAGGTCTTTTCTGTTGTTTTGGTCATACTTGAGCATTCATATGACACTCTTGGCAGTTCGTCCCCTGAGTTCCAATGTGTTCTATGTGCCTACTGGCAGCCTACTGGCACATAGAACACATTGGAACTCAAGGGACGAGTTGTCATTGCTCATGCCACACCAGAGATGGTCACAGACAATTCCAAATGGGAACTTTAGGCAGTTTTCCCATTTTCGTGTATCAGTCTCATCTTTTTTACCAATTTGTCTCAAATCTCATGCAAAATGGTTCAGAATTATATGAAATGATAATATGAATTAGATATGATCACTGCAGACTGACAAAAGACACATTGGACATTATTCATTCTACATCTACGCACACTCTCATTACGCCATACTTGTTCTTATGAACTGTGTGTATTTGACCCTTGGTGAACTTTATAAAATGTAAACAAACACAAGAAAAATGACAGCCCTTGTGAAATTCAGACACCCTAAATTATAATTTGTCTTACTAATCGTTTCATGCAAGGGTGAGAAAAAAAATTCTCCAAGTCTTGCAGAATGTAACTATTCATTAAATTTCAGGTATTTTATTGTATAAAATCTCGTCTCTTACTTATGCCATAGCAGACTTTCAGGCAATGATTTCTACCACATGGTAACGGTTCTATAGGAAATATTAGTTTCCACATGATCTATGTTTCCTTTTCCAAAAATTAATAATTAATTTATTAGGCTTAATCCTTTCTGGCCTTTTTTTAGGACTTTGGAGAACATTACCTGAAATTTGACCAAAATTAGGTTGGACGCCCCTTTAAACAAATGAAAGTTGAAACGCCAATTTAACAAAACAATATGAAACGGTTTGCAAACACAAAACGTATTATTTTAAATACTATTTTTTTAAATTTTTAACAAAATTCAACAAAACCATATCATGTGACCCCCTCAATGGAACGAGCTCGACGAGCTGGTTCCAAAGAGGGGTCTCATGATAAGGTTTTGTTGAAAGTTTTTGAAAAATAATATTTTTTCAGCTGCTGAATTTGCATATTACGCGGGCGGACATACAAAAGTTCCCTTTCTTCTTTTCCTTGATGACACCAACCTCTGCAAATAATTTCCGGGTAAGCAGAAAGTGTTAACTTTCCAGCAACCGGTGACAGAGGCTAATGGTTGAATAATTACGATAATAAGAGGGCACTGAAAAGCTTCGCAATTCGAAATGGTCCCGATGATTCGATTCAATCCCTTTTATGTGGCGTCGATTCGGAAACTTTTGAATCGTCGAGATGGTTTGAAAATCCTTCCAATTATCTCTCCATGAACCTTTTTTTCCTCTACAGGAAACCTGATGATAGAAGACCAGTTCAAAGAGTTTCCGCTTCTGAAACCACTATTTTCGTATTGGCACATTCCACTTTTTGCATGACTTGCCTAAACAGACGTGTCGCAGTTGAACAGAACAGGCTGGCTATGTTTACGGAAGAAATAAGGTGCAATATTTACAATTTACACTACTGTGAGATACGTTCGAGGTACGATTCAAATTACTCTACCTGCTTCGATTCAGGGTTCGGTTTGACCGGAAATTTGAGATTCACGGGGCTAAAGTCAAAAACAATGCTGTTTGATAAACGACAGCCAACTGTGTGTCCTGTCATCGTAAATATTAGGCAGTGGTCGTCACTAAAACATACGAAACATTAATAAAGGAGTATTCATGTTTTGCACAAACGAATTCAACTCTAATTCCTGCCGTTTCTAAATTGGTTCGTCCATGTCAAAAGATAATTTATCTTGGTTCTTGAAAGAGAACATTCCATCATTGCAGTACACTATTTGATACGACTGTATGGTTAAGACATTTGTTGGCCTACTATCATAGTCTTCAGGCATAATGTCAGTTCCATGGAATTGTCTTTTGTCAAACAACAAGGTTCGCTATTGCAAAATATCCAGAAATGTGCCGTAAATGTATATTATAGCAGTAATCGGGTATATTTTCCCATATAGGTCACGACAGTTGTTCACAGTTCATATAGAGAATACAGGTGCAGCTCGAGAGAATGCTAGTTTTGCTTATCCTCAAAATTTATAGACGAATTCTCATATACGGGTGAGCAAAGCCTTTTTTTCGGAACGAATGCCTTCAACTCTAATTCCTGATTAATATATATATCAAAAGATGCCTTGTTTTAGAAGACTCAATTGTTTAGGTAGACTACTTAACAACTTTAACCTGCAGTCGTAAGGCTGCAGGTTGAAGATATTAATTGGTCTACCTTTTGTGACAACCAAGAACCCTCTCGTTTAGTATTTATATATTTATTTATTAGAGTTTAACAACACTTTCGACAGTCAGGGTCACCTCGTGTTGGACAGTTTTAGGGGTTGAGGAAGCCGGAGTAGCCGGAGAGAACCACCGCACAACGGCGAGAACCTGTCAGACTCCCCAACGTACTGACTCCACACTGGGAGGATTAGCATTGGTTGAAGGTAGGTGAACAAATGACGAGCGGTACGCCTTGATACACAGCGCTACCGCCCCCCCCCCCCACGTGGGCAATCGGGATTAAGTCCCCTGCTAAAGGACATAATGCAGCTACACCTGACTGGGATCGAACCGTGAACCTCTCGGTTTGAAGTTCAATGCCGTAACCACTGAGCCACCGCGATCCCTTTCACGTTTAGTGAACTGAAATGAAATATCACTTCAGTAGTAGGAGATGTATGGATCGGCCCCGGTTGGTCGGATCTCATGCCGGATCTCATGTGACGTCATAGTCACGTGACCTGGTGGCGCCATGTTTGGTTGTCATTGTAACCCGCGTGAGCGGCCATCTTGTGACGTCATTTCCATAGTGATACGTGGTGTGAGTGCGCATGTGCAGCGCGTGTTGTTATGGTGATACGTGGTTCCGTCGTCCATTTTGTATACTGGAGGCCGCCATCTTGGTTTCTATGGTAAAGGGGAAGTAGGGTGCGATGGGTTAAGATATTCTTTATGCGGCTGATTACATTAAGAGATCTAGACACCTTTGAACATATGGTGGATATGTGCATCTTATATGATAATCTATCGTCAATATGTATACCAAGAAATCGAACGGTTTTGTCGATTTCCGATGCTCCTACCCTACTAACTTGCGTACCATTAATAACAATTCGTTTTGATGTACCGGTTACACTGAAATGAGGAGGGTTGATTAATATACATTTGCTTTTATTTGCATTTAGTTTTAATTTGTTTGTTGAACACCAATCCAAAATACAGTTTAATTCAGCATTGACTGTTTAAAATAAGTGGTCCATATCATGTCCAGATGAGTATCCCGTTGTGTCATCAGCGAAAGACAATAAGTTGAGGGACGTTGAGTTTGGTATATCATTAACATATAATAAGAATAAAATAGGGCCTAAGACTGAGGCCTGAGGGATCCCGAATGTAATTGAGGTGGGGTGCGATCGACATCCGGAATATTACGTGTTCAAATGGTTAATTTATTTAATCGATGCGAACGCGTTCATACAAAAGATATATATAGAATATACCAATAGTAGCTTGTTATACCAAATGTTCACCACGAGTGGTGAAGTGATGTTAACCGCGAGCCTTCGGCGCGCGGTTAACACCACTTCACCACGAGTGGTGAACATTTGGTACGCCAAGCTACTTGGGGTATATTTTATTTATACCATGATCGTCAGATTATTAAGAGTCGCTATTATTTTTTCACGATTTTACTGAGCACCAGACGTACATACGAGCGAACCTGTTTTTGTTTACACGAGCATCGGTGGGCGGTACTTCCGCTGTCAATTTTATCGCCGAAACGAAATAAAAAATAGAAACTGAGCCTTTTTCGTTTTAATGACATGATAACATACTATTTCGAGTTATGGATGCCTTATTAACATGAGACAATGCATGTTTGTTAATTTTTAGCATCTTATGAGGTAAACCCATTTAAAAACGTAATAAATAATTGCCACTTCCATTTCACTCTTCGCGAGGGGACATGCGATAAATTTAGACAAGTTTGCATTCAGGTCGACGTCACCAAAGGTCAAAGTGAATATAGTTCTACTGTGGGTGTAAATTTTTACTATTGAAATCCCATTGCTGGAGTGTTCACCACGGTTGATGTTTGAAGCTAAAATTTATGTCACAGGCTTTTCATATGTAGTACAATAGGTTATCATGGTATATATGAAACCTACATGTAAGGGTACTCTTTCATAACAAAAATTGTGAATTTGTTAAATGATCAACTTATGCTTTTGAAATTCGTACTTTATTATTACTTTAATAAAACCATCAAGCTTGAGCTAAGCATAAACCTGTTCCGCTGAGTATTCCTTTACTACTTCCGAGCATAAAACTACAATCCGGGTTGTAATACATTTTACTGAATCCAACCATATTTCACAGTGTTTTTTACTCTATCCCTTCCGAACACAATCGTTAAAGGTCATAAAATAAGTAAATATGTAGATACGAACTGCAAAATACTCATTAACTTCGAATTGTCCCTAAATCGATTCATGGAATTATTCATGAATTATTTTGTTTAATGACATTTCCGAGGGTCAGCTACCATTTCTCTGAAAGCACATTTTGTAACCCATCAACATCCCAGAGTAGTTATGATTGTAATAGATAAATAACCAGTATAGAGAATCTGTTTGGAGACACGATCTGATAATGAAATTCCTGAACCTTGTTAGTGGTGGCGAATGCTTAAATCGGGGACGACGGAACCGAGGGAGGGGGGCTGGGGGGGGGGCTTCAGCCCCTCCACTTTTTTGCCGGGCCATGTTTTTTTGTATGCATATATTTTAACACAACCAATGACTGGTGAAACAAGAGCCTCCCCATATTTTTGCCAGTTATGTTTCTCTCGTACTGGTTCAGTTACGATGGATTTAGGATCATGTTTTGCAGTAAGTGGCAGCAAACGCTAAAATGTATACAGTCTCCTAAAAAATCGGTTAACTTAAGTAGATCGTAATCTTACAGACACACAAGTACCAAATCCACCCCCACACAAGATAATCCACAGACAGTATAATTGCTGTTAACGTCTGGTAAAGCATGCAGGTCAGGTCTATTTATCAGCTTTGGTCGTTACGACCAAAGCTGATAAATAGATCTCACCTGTATGCTCTACCGACGTTTTTTAACGGTTCTCAAAGTCTGAAATCTTTCAAATACATCTCCCGAAAAATCTCAAAATATCCGCTCAGATGCATGGAAATGGGAGTTTTGGGACCCTGAAAGTTAATTTTTTTTACGGCGGGCCGAACCATGGTCGTTCCGTCATACCGACGACCATCCATCGCCCAATCCAGCATCCCCCCCCCCCCCCCCCCCCGCCACACACACACTTTGAAAATCGCTCCTCTGCCCCTGTAAATATACCAAAGCATTTAACATAGGAGTCCGCATACCCGGGGCCAAATATTTACGTTAGGAATTTCCACGGGGGATTTTGGTCTATATCACCACTCCTGGGAGGGTGGGTATAGATAGACCAGAACCTATAGGTCCAAACTTACATGTAATAGTAGGCCTATGGGAATTGATATAGTAAATTTTGCAGTCGACTGCAAAATTTACTATGAGATTCATGTGGTAAATGTTTGGTCTAAACCGCCATTCCTGGGTATGGGGAATCATGTGTTAAATTCTTTCATCTATATCACAAGTACCCTCTACGCTTGTTCATTAAAATCGACATGAGCCGAGATTAAGACAAGGTTTATTTCCATTACTTTTAGAGGGGAGCACGGTGGCTCAGTGGTTACGGGATTGAACTTTAACCCGCCAGAAGTATTTCCTTTATGGCCTTGGGCAGCCGAGGCCATAAAGGTCCACCACTGACGTGCAGAACGTCTTCGTACACAACGCCACCGGGCCCACGTTGGGGCCCAGTGGCGTTGCGTACGAAGACGTTCTGCACGTCGATGGTGGACCTGTCTTCAACAAATGCTAACCCTCCTTATGCGGAGGTAGTACGTTGGGGAGTCTGACAGTTGCTCGCAGTTGCTCGATGGTTCTCTCCATGTACTCCGGCTTCCTCCACCCGTAAAACTGTCCGACTCGAGGTGACCATGGCTGTCGAAAGTGTCGTTAAACTCTAATAAATAAATAACTTAATTTTAAATTAAATTACTTTTAGAGTGGTTAGAATTTTGTCAACCACTTCGGATGTTCTCCCACCGACAATTAGTATATCAGCGCATGGGATGATATCACGTTAGACGGATATACTCATTCTAGGGTTCGTCTCCTCTCACTAAAATCTACTTGCGCAATATCATTCCACACGTATTCACTTCGACGCCATGCAAGCTGGGATTACAAAATTACTGTCACTAGATTGTAGAATTAGTATCCATAGGAGGATATCACCGACTACCGAAGGGTATTGATGAATTTGGGAGTAGTTTAACTAACCCGGGACGCATTCGGATACGCATTTACATAAACCGCATTGAATCTGTTACTTAATTAGCGTACAGTGTTTGTGAAATCAGAATTCCGTCGGTGTATAACGGAAATCAAATTAGCCCAATCTATATTTCTGTTAGATTAGTTTGCGTGTTTCGATTTATAGTGGAAAGTGGATTCATAGACTTGCATCATTTCCATTTTTCGCCAATTTTATCTTTTTGATGGAGTATGTATACTCTTGTATTATTTTGAGTTTCAGTTGATCACTGTCCGCTTCAATAGAACATTGAGCTCAAGTATTGCCCCACCTTGCAGCTGGGGCAATACTTCAGCTGATTGTTCTCAATACACATATCTGACGTCTGTGACGGAACAGCAGTCAGTGAGATCATCGATTCTGGGCGATGGTGGGGGATCCGATGTGAAAACAATTGAGATTTTAGGGTCAACAGTCGACAATTACTTCAGTATGTAAGAAACAAAAGGGGAGATAAATCAAATGTCTAAGCGCTGAATATGCTATCAAGCTGCACGTCTGAAAATGCCGTCGCAGTTGGTCAGGTGTCTCTTGACCTGCTAACTAATAAAAGCACAACGAAACGTTAAAGATTGTTTTGATATCTCTCCCGTCCACTCATATTTATATTTCCTTCTTTGCTGTCGCCTTCCTTTAACCCTTTACCTAACATGAAAAGCAGACGACACTTGCAAACAACATTCTTGAATAACTTTTCTTTTTTCATTTTTTGTCTCAGAAACATAGGTTATGACCCCTCACTGGAACGAGCTCGTCGAGCTCGTTCCAATGAGGGGTTATAACCTATGTTTTTGAGACAAAAAATGAAAATATAATGAAAATTAATTGGCGATTTTTGAGATCGGTTTTGGCCGTTACGCTGAGTAAAGGGTTAACCAAAATATATTAATATGTAACCATCCAAGTCTTGAGATTGGGGAAGGTAGGGGAATGGGTCAGCCCGGAACTCTCCCACACATACTCCAATCACTTCCAATGTGAGTGCCGATATTGTCTGTCGGATATTGTTTTGTGGATCGAGTGGTGATGATTTCTTAATGGTGATCCACGTTGTCAAAATGAAACCGAACCAAGTATCGTGCATGATGTGAGTTTATTTGTATAGTTTCCACTCAAAATAATAGGTTGTATTTGTTAATCAGCAGTACAGCATATACGGACACTCGCAATGACACATAGTAAACCATTTATTTATTTATTATTTATTTATTGGTGTTTAAGGTCACATACTTATGCACAATGGCTAATCATGACCGTTAGTAAACCATTAACGTTAAAATTATAGAAGTCGTACAGACAACCAATTGCCGTTACTTCTACAGTACATTTACGAAAATGTCTATTATTACCACCCAATCTATAAGTTACTAGTCGATTAACATAAGTTTGGAGGCCCGTTAAAACTCCATAATTTCAGTGACGTCATTCGGCGGGGTCGGGCCGCGGGCGATAATGGTATAAATAGCCATTTGCGGCCCGCGGTCCGACTATTTTTAGTTTCAAGTTAGCTGTAATAGGGAGTGGTAATAATAGTAATAACATGATTGTTGTCAGGCATCACGATTCATTAGCGGCCCTGCAGTAATGATGAACAGCCCTTGGGCTTATTAACGGCCCTCGACTTCGACTCGGGCCTTTAATAAACCCTCGGGCTGTTCATCATTGCTGCAGGGCCGCTAATGAAACATAATGCCCTCCAAAATCATATTATTGTTATATTACTACTCCAAGATTCACCATATAAAAACTAATAGGGGAGTGCTCATATTCAGGGGCAATTTTTTTCAGAACGAACCCATTCAACTGTAATTTGGTTTTTGGCAAAGATGCCTTGTGTTAGAAGACTCAATTGTTTAGGTAGCTTAAATAATATTTTAACTTGGAGCCAGTACTATAAAACTTTTACAATTGTATTTTCTAGAATTGTATTTTATACCTATTGATATAACTGACTAAAAAGAATCATTAGCATTTTAAAAGATATGTCAATTTGCCAACTGGCAAACTGCCATCTTTGAAAATACTAATTGTTCCTTTAAACCCATTTAAAGTCATAACTAGAAAATACAATTCTAGAAATTACATGTACAATTGTAAAAGTGTTATAGTATTGGCCACTGCAGTTGATTGGCCGTAGTTTAAAGGTATTAATTAGTCTACCCTGTACGACAAACCAAGAGCCTTCTCGTTTTGTGAAGCGAAATGAAGTATCGGTTCCTCCATTTTTGCCCAACATCGAGCACAAAAAGCCCGGCATTGGCAAAAGTATTTCAATACGGTATTTTCACCGAAATATTTTACGGTAGAAGTGCCGGCAAGTGGATTGCCAGTACGTTTAGCGTGTTTTTCCGGTATTTTTTATACTGCAGATTCTCTGTGGAAGCGGCCACTTTCTTCTAGCATTTACCTGTAAAAGACTTTTATATGTGATAAAATGTATATCAAATTAGTCGCTTTTCAACGAAATTAGGTCCATAACTTTTGAAAGCGCAGGGGTTATTGTTTTGTGGTTACAAATTCAAACATTCTCTCAAATGAAGTAAGAAGATTGTGTCATTTGTGTGTGAAGCACATTATGGTATATCTCCAAATTTGCATTTCCGATTATGAGTGAAAACATCGCCTTAATAATATTAAATCTTTACCCAAAGGGGACGATGTTAAAAATTGTTATTTTAATTATTTTTTTCCAGATGTTTTAACAAATTTCAACAAAACAATATCATGTGGCACCTCATTAGGGCGAGCTTGACAGACTCGTTCTAATGAGGAATCACATGATATAGGTTTGTTGAAATTTCTTGAAAATTTATAAATTACGCAAGTGATGTGCGCGATTTGTTATTTATTTATTTATTTATTTATTTATTTATTTATTTATTTATTTATTTATTTATTTATTTATTTATCTATCTATTTATTATTTTTTTATTTACTTATTGGGGTTTAACTACCTTTCCACAGCCAGGGTCACCTCGCGTCGGACAGTTTTACGGATGGAGGAAGCCGCAGTACCCGGAGAGAACCACCGACCAACGGCGAGCAACTGTCAGACTGCCCAAACGGACTAACTCCACACATGCAGGGTTAACAATGGTTGAAGACAAGTGCAGCATCGACGTGCAGTACGCCTTAGTACACAACGCCACCGTGACCCCACGTGGGCAATCAGGATTAAGTGTCTTGCCCAAAGACACACCGCCTTTTCCGCAGGTGGGATTTGAACCGAGGACCTCTACGCTTGTAGCCTGCATCTCTACCCAGTGAGTCACTGCGTTCCCGTTTCGTCAGGTAAAGGGTTAATAACGAAGCCGCTACCAAATGGCACATAACAAATACGAAACTTCCGTGTTCATCTGCAGACACTATTGCAACATATGGGCAGGAACTTAGCGTTTCGGGCTACACATTGAGTAATCTTTCGCAGGAAACTGTATAAGGAAACACTACAGTAGCACTTGTGGCACAGTCAAGTGACGCATGAAAAATCCGAAATCAGTGCGCACATTTGCACATCCTATCGCAGCATTTGAGTACGGTTTTAGCGTTTCGAATTACAAAGACTAAAATCCATTCAGGGTAAGTCGTCCAAGAAACTACTAAGCACTGCCAAGTTGTATAAAGAACTCGAAACGTCCATGTATATTTATTGTCACATCTGGGGATAGATTCAGCATATTAATTACATATGATAGAACCCTTTCGCCAGAAACCGTCTATGTCCCAGGTGACACAGCCATGTGCCATACGGAGAATCCGAAACCACCTTACACATCCACAGAGCCTATTTCAACATCCGAGAATGGTTTTAACACTTCGAGTTACAAACCTTGGGAGCATTTTGCCATATAAGGCCTAACACTAAGGTGGCTTAGGTTGCATCCCCGAGTACATATCAACAAATCCTAATTCACCATCTATGAATGGTTTTATCATTTCGAATGATACACCCTAGATACATTCTAACAAGACATGGAAATTCGAAACAGGTGACACAGCTATGTTGTACACAGAAATTCAAATCCTTGACGCATATCTACAAACGATGTTATCACATCCAGAGACAGTTGTGTAATATCGGATTAAATATCCCACGGTACCGTCGTCGTGGAAAGGTCAAAATCCACGCGTGGGCGATATTTTCCACACATGCATTAGCAGTGAATCTCCTACATAAAACAATGGAATCGCCATCAAATATTCAATGAATGAAGCACCGGGTGATATGTGATATATTGTTTATTCAACAGTATACAAGAAAATTAATACAGTGTTTACAAATGTACATATACATTTATACAATATTTACGTTCAAAAGACAATCTAAACACAAACATGCAATCATCGAATACAATACGTATACTGGCATGGGAATGCATAGCCAGATTGGCTGTCTTCCTGCCTTCCCATATAGAAGGGGGCGTAACAAAATTAACAAAGAAAGAAGAAGAATAAGAAAAAAAGAAAGAGGAAAATATAATAGAGTAAACAGTAATAAAAAAAGAGCAAGAAAAGTTTTGTTGAAGAAAGCATGGGCAATATTGTTCATTACAGTTTCCATTCACAACATCAAACGATGAGAAACCTATGCTGGTGGGTGCAAATGATAGCTAGTTTCCAAAAGAAGAAGCGAACTCAGTCGACACGGCTTCAACCAAAGACCAATTAATAATTGATATAATACGGGTTCAGTGTGCACCCCATGTACACATGCACGTCCCCACGGCACGCACACACACACACACACACACAGTATACACATACATATATATATGTATGACCTTCTGTCTACGTGTTGATATTGCATTACGTGTCACAGTCCGGGAAATAAGGATTCGAACATGTGACGTCGTTCGAATGGAGAGAGATGAAATGAGCTGTTGACTTTTTCTTGAATTCTGCTATATTTGTTAGTTCATGAATATCTTTTTCTAATTCCCTCAATAATTTGGGGAATGCATAGACTGGGAAGTTGTCAAATGTTTTATTTCTAGTTCTATAGCAACGAAGGAGACCGGTCTGGCGAGTATTTACAGAAGTTTCATTATTCACGGTAGAAAAAAAATCTACAAAGGATACTGGGAGATTCCCATTCTGCCAATCAAACACAAACAAACAAGCATTTAATTTGTATAAATCCTCAATTTTCAAAATATTGCCTTGTGGTCCGTGTGAGCATTATATTTCTTGTTGTTTATGATTCTTATCGACCGCTTCTATAATTTATTGAGGCGATTACGTGCCTCCGATGCACCCCCATATTTGAACTCCATAAATCAAGTGACTTTGTACCAATGAATAAAATAGGGTTTTCATAGCTTTATGTGGCAAAGCTTTCTTAATCTTACTGAGGGCATAATTGGCAAGAGCAACTTTCGAACAAATTTGTGATATGTGTGCATTGTAAGAAAGGTTTTCATCAAGATTAACGGCAAGGAATTTTACGTATTTTTCATCCTCCTTATCGCCGATTTTACTAATGATTTCATTGTTTATACGTATTTCTTGCTGTGTGGATGATTTATCTTTACTGCATGGGTTAAGTAGTATCTATTTTGTTTTTTCAGCATTCAAGACTAAATGGTTGGCGGCACACCAGTTAAATATTTTTTGAAGTTCATCATTGAAGTATAGAGTTAGCGAGTTAATGTCCGAACCAGATTTGTTTACTGAGGTGTCGTCTGCAAATGATAAAAGGTTCAATTTCGTGGTCTTGTGGATATCATTTATATATATAAGAAAAAGAATAGGGCCGACAATAGAACCTTGTGGGACTCCGCATGTCAGCTCAGTCAGGTTGGATTTACTCTCTCCGTAGGAGACATGTTGGGTCCTATTTTGGAGATAGCTATTGAACCAATCATTTGCCTTGCCTCCTATTCCATAACATTCTATTTTTTTAATTAATACATCATGACTTATAGTATCAAAGGCTTTCGATAGATCCAGGAATGTGGCAAGCGTACTATCTTTGCTATTTTTGTTATTCTCATCAGCCATGTATTTTAACAGGTGCATAATCGGATGCAAAGTACTATGTCGTTTCCTGAACCCATATTGATGTTGATAAAGAATGTCGAATTTATTAAGGAATTTTACAAGTCTTTTTGACATTAGTTTTTCTATGATTTTTGAAAATACAGGAATGATACTGATAGGCCTGTAGTTTGTACATTTGTTTTCGTCACCCGGTTTGAAAACTGGTATAACTTTGGCGATTTTCATCCTGTCTTGAACCTTTCCTGACTGAATGAGTTGTTCATAATATGGACGAGTGGGGTGGCCACTTGGTTTATTGAATATTTAAGGATGTTAGAGCTGATATTTTCACAGTCTTGACTTGGTTTTGTTCTCATATCGCTTACTACCCTACAAATTTCAAAGGGTGATGTTGGAGTTATGAATAACATATCATCATGTGAATCATTCAAAAGCTCTATAAATCACTTACGACTTTTAGATATTTGTTTAGATGTTTGGTTTTCTATGTTTGCGAAAAAAAAAGTATTAAATTCGTTCGCAATCTCATCTGCTGCATATATTGTCTTGTCACTAACATTAAAAAATGAGGGTAAAATGCGTTGCCGTTTGTTAAAGTTTAGTGCATTATTAAGTATTTATCAGGTTTTTCGCATATTGCTCTTGTTTCCTGAAAGTACTTTTTCATAATACATAGCCTTGCTTTGTCATTTAATCTTGTTAAATAGTCAACAGTATTTCTTATAACTGTTCGTATTCAACTGCGAGGGAGATTTGAGTGTTTTGAGGAAAATTTTGTTCTTATTGTTGGCAGAAATTAGAAGTCCTTGTGTCATCCAAGGCTTTTGTTTTATAAATTTCTTATTTAGTGTTTGTTTGCGGAAGGGGAATGCTGTTTCAAAAACATTCATATATAAATTTATGAAAAGTTCATAGGCTTCGTTTGGACAGTCTGTTTCCATGACTGGACTAAAGTTACACTGAGACAACAGCGACCCGAAGTGTCCAATTGTAGTGGAGTAGAGTTTCCTTGTCAGTGTCAGCATCATATTAATGGTTTCCTTATTTGTCTGTTCGACATAAAAGATACCAAAATGGTCGGATACATCTGTCAAAATTATTCCAGATTTAAAAGAATTACGGATATTATTTGAAATCTAAATTTTATAGTAAATTTCCTTTCTTATTATACCTACCACAATTGTTTACTACAGGCTTGCACTACAGTGGAAGTCCCTAACTCGGATAAAATACTCTCTATTTTTGTCTTTCCCAAGCAAGTTGGGAAAGAAAAGTGGTGCAAAAGCACCAATAAAAATAAGCCAAAACTGGGTCGAGTGCAACCGGCGCAGACCCAGTACGGGACGCTCTCTCCCAAGTACAACTCCACGACTTCCGTTGCCAGTGCGCATACCGTCTCTAAAGACTCATTCTTTTTGAATCCGTAAACGTTAGAGTTATGTGATCAGCGGGGAGGAAAGATTCTTTACCCGTAAAGAAGACGGGAGGGCCTCCATGTAAACAATTGTGGTAGGTATAATAAGAAAGGAAATTTACTATAAAATTTAGATTTCTTATCAACCTACTCACAATTGTTTACTACAGGCTGAATAGACAAAAGGCTGGAGGGAATCGCATAACCAACCCCCACATAACCCTAGTGCACTGGAACCGTGAAGCAGAAGGAAGAGGTCCCGAGGCTTATCAACCATAATGTCGCAATCATTGGTAAAGGACAATGAAAAGAGACATATGAGCCTGTGTGACACACAGACAGAAAAAAGGGCAGTAACAGCACAAGGCTGAAACTGACCCTCAAGAAGCCTAATGGCTATGGCAGACAACAGCCTGAGCAGAAGAAAGAGGACCCAAGGCAAAAAGGTCCTCCGACTGCTCCTGCAACTGGCGTAAATAAAAGGTGGAGAAAGTAGAAGCATTTCTCCAGTAGGCTGCCTGCATAACATCCGACAACTTGACGGAGTTAGAATAAGCCCAAGAGGTAGACAGTGCCCGCACCTCGTGGGCAGAAATACGATTGGTAATACAATCGCCAGCTGCTAAACGACTATAAGCCGTACGAATAGCAAGACAAATCCATCGAGAAATGGATTGAGGAGAGATCTTCTGTCGACCCGGAATAAGAGACAGAAAAAACCGTTTTCTGCCCTTCCGTATGAAGCGTGTCCGATCAAGATAAATGCGAATAGCACGGACCGGACAGAGCAAAGGGCGAGTACCCTCAACAGAGGGAAGAGTCCTGATACAGATAGGAGGAGGAGTAGTATCTGGTAACTGATTCTTAGCCAAAAAGGAGCAATCAGTGGTAAAAGTAACACTGTTGGGAGAACTCCTAAAAAAGGCCGGGTCAACCGAGAGGGCGTGAAGCTCACTAACCCGTCTGGCCGAAGCAAATGCCATCAGAAAAGCCGTCTTGTATGTGAGAAATTGCATATCCACCTGGGATAAAGGTTCGAACGGCGCCCCCCCACCCCCCCACCCCCCCCCCCCCCCCAAGCAAAGCAGCACCCACGAAAGATTCCATCGTGGAGTAAGCTGCAAAGTCCGAGGCCTTTTCAAAGAAAAGTGCCGAACAAGCTTGGAGAGGTAAGGATTAGTGCCGATACGACGCTTCCCCACATAAGAAAAAGTCTCTGAAAGCATAGACCTGTAACCCTTGATGGTAACAGGCTGGAGACCCCGAGAATCAAACAGATATACCAGAAACTCCGCAATCTGTGAAATCGAAGGATTGGCATAATCAACAGAGTGATCAGCACACCATCGACAGAAGACCTTCCATTTAGCTGCATAAGCTAAACCAGTGGAGTGCCTCCTTGAAGAAGAAATGCACTCCACTGCTCGTCTCGAAAAACCTCTACGGAGGAGACAGGACCTGACAAAAGATATGCGTGAAGGCACAATGAAGTCGGGTCGACGTGAAACCTCCTCGGGCGACCTTGACAAAGAAGGTCGCGACGTAGCGGGAGACGTGCCGGAACCGCCGCCATCAGCGAGCGGAGCTGATTGATCCACACCCGCTGAGGCGACAGGGGAGCGATCAGAATGATTCGACAACTGCAGGTTCGAATTTTGGCGAGAACCTGAGGAAGAATCGGAACCGGCGGGAAGGCGTAGCCGACTAGACCGTTCCAATCGAGTGACAGAGCGTCCACGGCAAAAGCCAGAGGATCTGGACACGGGGACACGAAAGTGTCCACCTGATGGTTCCAACGAGTCGCAAAGAGATCGATGTGGGGACGTCCCCAGAGATCGCAAAGCGACTGGAACACTGCCCTGTGAAGCATCCACTCGGTGGAAATAACCCTGCCCTGTCGGGACAGGGAGTCGGCTAGGACGTTCAGACGACCGGGAATGTGACGAACAACCACCCCGGCGTGAACCTCCTGAGCGAGCAGTAAAAGATCCCGAGCTAACTCGTACATCGGAAGCGAGTGCGTGCCGCCCTGGTTCCGAATGTAAGCAACCACTGTCGAATTGTCGGATAGTAGAAGGACCTGGCGATTCGACAAGTGAGGGATCCACTGCCTGAAACTCAGAAGAAGAGCAAGAAGCTCCTTCTGGTTGATGTGTAGAGCTGCTTGATCCTGGTCCCACATCCCGTGTAGGGAAAGACCGAGAGGATCCAACGTCGCACCCCATCCGAGATCGCTGGCATCTGCCGTCAGGACGCGATCGGACGTGGGTAAGTCCAGCGGAACACCCTGCGTAATCCACTGAACATCTGTCCAGGGAAGAAGGTGAGGATACAGAGAGTCCGGAAACGGAAGCACCTGATCCAGAGAATCTACATTCGGTCTCCAACGACTGAGCAGAAAGTGTTGGAGAGGTCTGACACGCAGCCGACCTAGAGGAATGAGATCCGTCACCGAACCGCAGAGACCGATCAGCCGGAGAAAACTCCGAGCGGTCGCGGACCTGGACTGGGACAGAGTCAGAGCAAAAGCTGAGAGAATCACAGCCTTGGCCTGGGGAACAGCCACCAAATTGAATTTGGTTTGGAAAGACATCCCCAGATGACAAAACGACTGAGAAGGGACCAGGTCCGACTTCTCCTCGTTGACTCTGAATCCTAGCGACGTGAGCAAGCTCAACAGAGTGGCGACATCCGATTCCAGTAAGGCAGCATTGGAATGCCTCTGGAGGATATCGTCCAGATATGCCGAAGTAGTCACCCTGGACTGTGTGCGATGGAACGCTATCACATGCGACATCAGTCTGGTGAACGCCCAAGGAGCCAGGTTGAGGCCGAAAGGCATGGCCTTGAACTGGTAAACTCGCCCCAGAAAAGCGAACCTGAGATACTTCCGTGACGCCCGATGCATCGGAACGTGGAAGTAAGCGTCTCGCAGGTCGATGCTGGCGGCGAAATCTCCCTGGTGAATTGAATGGCGGACCGACCTGAAAGTCTCCATGCTGAACTTGGGAGCAATGATAGACTGGTTCAGGATGCTCAGATCGATAACCGGTCGGAGTCGGCCGTCCTTCTTCGGCACCAAGAACAGGCGGGAATAGAAACCCACTGACTGAACGTTCTTGACGACCTCGATCGCCCCCTTTGCCAGGAGATTGGCAATCTCCGTGGACAAAAGTTCCCGACGTAAAACGTCTGAAGGAACTGTGGTTGGAAGAGGCACCCTTGACAGAGTGGGGTGCCGTCGGAAGGATATGCGCAGCCCGGACCGAACAACATCTAACACCCATGGATCGGATGTGATGGTGGTCCAATGGTCTGCAAACTCTGCTATCCTTCCTCCAACCTGGGACGAGTCGAGGTGAGGACCTTCATTTCGAGCCCCGACGAGGCCCGCGAGAGGAGAAACCACCTCCTCTGCTAAATGAAGAATCCTGAGACTTCCCTCGATTCTGCCGACCCCTACCTTTACCCCGTGAGTAAGAAGCAGAGGAGGCGGCAGAAGGACCAGCCTTTTGCTTCACAGAGGAAGCAGAAGGGTACTTGTTAGGCTTGGAACGGCCCTTGCCTCCCCGAGAAGGCTGATCAAGCTGACGAAACAGCAGCTGATCTTTGGAATGACGTAGGACGTCATCCCGGACCGTCGACACGGAACCATGGAAAAGTTGCGGACCTGCCAAAGAAGCAGATCGAAGAGTAGCACGCTGCTCCTCGGGAAGGGATCGTCCTGTGTCCAGCACAGCGTCCCTTCGAACTAATTCCAAATTGGCCGTGTTACAGGCATGCGTGTGAGTAAGGTGCATAAGCGCCTTGGACAGCACACGCAAAGGAGCCTGTACCTCGTCAAACTTATCTGGAGGCAGATAAGCAGCCAAAGCTGAGACGACGTGATCTGAGAGAGAAAGCATGCCAAGCATCTCTCTAGATAAGCCCAACGTGGACTCCAGAGTCGTCATTGGAATGACGGCAGACTTGGGCTTGGAAAGCCCGAGGGAAGTGGAGTCCTGATCCAGAACCGTCAAAGTCTGGCAGACTGACGGATTGGCGGAATCGTAGGAACGATAACGCACAGGAGGCAAAAAGGTGTCAACCCTGGTGAAGAACGAAGTCTTCAAAGCCTTGGAATTCAGCTTGGCATCCAATGCTGAAAAAGCTTCAACCACCTGTACCGACTGGCACGGTCGAAGGCGCCCAGAAGCAGGTTGCTCCATAGGCTGTTGGCGCGCGACCGAAGATCGCGGCCAGGCTGACACTGTCGGCTGGTTAGCAGGTTTGAGCTCAGGCAGAAACCCAAACACAAAGTCAAGAGCCGCCCCCAAGTCCGAAGACTGCTGGCCCTCGACCTCAAGCATGTCGGACTCCTCCCCAGAGTCGGAAGACACATAGCCCATCGTGGGCAAACCAGCCGACGCCTCCCATGGTGTCGGGACACCAGAGGAATCGGAAACCGGCCTGTTTCCAATCCCGGGAGGCGGCGCCATAGGAGGCGCCTGGAAACCACCCATAGCCTCGCTGGAAGCAACAGGAAGGCTCTTTGAGAGAACCTGAGTGAGTAAGGAGAGGGCCTCCCTAAGCTCACTGCCTGTACCGACCGGTTCGACAGGGGAGCGAACCGGCAAAGTGGCTTCACCTCTGACCCTCTTAACCAGCGAAGGGTCACGATCCTCCAAAACACCCGACGCGGGAAGACGGGCGGCAGCCGAAACATCTGAAGGCAGACGTGTATAGGGGTACGATGCACCCCGAGGATCAATATTGCGAGAACTCATGAGAGTCACCGCGGACCTCTGCGGGGCAGAAGGTCCAGGCTGCACAAAAGGCGTTGGTCCCCCAAAACTGGTCGTGTGACCAGAGTGAGCGGACGGAAACGCCCCGGAGTTCATAGTGTTTCCACTATGAACATCCGAATCCAAAGACACAACTGTGGTACTCGACGGCGACGAGACCACAGCGATGGGCTCGGCCGGCAGCCCCTTCCGACTTCGCCGAGTTGAAGTCAGGGAAGGCTGGGGCCGATATCCCACGTCTACAGTATCGGACAGTTCTGCAGTCCCCTGCAGCGAAAAGCCGAGGCCGGCTGAAACAGACAACGAAGCAGACGGACCAGCAGCAGTAGTAGATACGTCGAGAGTCGTTGAGGCTGGTGAAATAATGGAGAGAGCACACCGGCTCGGCTCCGAAGGAGGAGTCACAACCCTAGTGACAGCCTCAGATGTCGACTGGAGGGGGACCGTAGTCCCGGAACCAGGCATCTCTACACCAGAACACTCAACGGCTCCCGCAGTATCCACCACAGGAAAAGACTGCACATCCCCCACGGAGGAGGAATAACTCTCACCAGACAGAGTCGGTTCGGGAGGCCCCGAACGACCACGTTCTCCTTTCCCGCGGGAGCGGGAGGCACGGCCACGAGAACGAACGACACGATTTACAGACGCCCAAAAGGTGGAAGACCATGTTCCACAGACACCACACGGCCGCTCGGCCGAACACCCATTACAGGAGGAACACGACGAATGTACATCGTCCACATGCTTAGGCAGCAGACACTGCCCACAAGGAATTGTCCTAGGCATGAAAGAGGTGAGAGGAGCAGAGAAGGTGAGATCTAGAAAACAGAACACCCCCAAAGAGAGAAAGGTGACAGAAACAAAGACCCCAGACGGCCGACCGGGAACCACCCAACAGGAAGACTACTCTCAACAGAAAGAAGAAACACTGTAGGAGTGGTACCCCGCTGACACCTAACTCTAACACAATTAAAAAATTTTGCAAAAAAAAGCATTAACAATAATTGTGAAATAATCTAAGTCCGAACCGCGTGGCCCGCGAAATTCGCGCGCGACGCGAGAGAGAGCAAATAAATATACATGATGGACATATAATAGAAAAAAGAGAATATAAAACACTGTTCCTGAGAATACAAAGGATACACTGTGGTATAATGAATCAGGAATCATCAAACATCGAGTTGGTGGAACACTGATAAGCGTGCAAAAACATCTCGACACGAAGCGGATTTTAAAAAGAATGAGTCTTTAGAGACGGTATGCGCACTGGCAACGGAAGTCGTGGAGTTGTACTTGGGAGAGAGCGTCCCGTACTGGGTCTGCGCCGGTTGCACTCGACCCAGTTTTGGCTTATTTTTATTGGTGCTTTTGCACCACTTTTCTTTCCCAACTTGCTTGGGAAAGACAAAAATAGAGAGTATTTTATCCGAGTTAGGGACTTCCACTGTAGTGCAAGCCTGTAGTAAACAATTGTAAGTAGGTTGATAAGAAACCTTGTTGTCTATGAGTGTAGCAGAGTGATCTGTAACTCTAGTTGGTTTGGTGATTACAGGCTCAAAACCCGCACTGAACATCTGCTCTATAAACAGATCTGTTTTGGAGTGTGAAGCTATTTTTAATAAATCAATATTAAGATCGCCCATAATTAATGAAGATTTATTTTCTTTATTGATAGCATCAGTTATATAATCTATTTTGGTTTAAAATGGGTCAATATCCGCTTTAGGAGCCGTATTTGGCCTGTAAATTACCCCAACAATTTTCGATAATATTTTATACTTTAATTTGACAAACAGAGACTCTTTGACGTAAGGTATGAAGACGCAAAGATCATGTCGAATGCCAAAAGAGATATCAGCCCTAATGAAAAGCCCAACACCACCGCGTCCATCGTAGTCATTGATTCTTGTATGTTTTAGTAGTTGGTGATAACCTTCAAGGGTATAAGATATATTCTCGCGGATTTGAAATATTTATGTAAGTCCGATGATGTCTAATCTGTTCTGAGCATTATTCAGTTCGCAAAATAAGTTATATAATGGGTCCCAGTGAGCTTGGAGACTTTGGCAGTTAATGTGAACAGCTGAGAAGGCACTACATGATCCGTTGAGCTCAGAACGCACCTCACTGGGGAGAATATACTTACTTTCTACAATATTGTAGGGAGGAGGCGGGTTATCATCTTCAGACAACATGCAGATTTTATTATTTATTAAATGACTGAATTCATACTGTAGATTCGTCTGGATCTTATCCAAACTTATACTACCCGTCATGGCGATAAAGCCAGCCACCAATAGCACCTACGCATACGCACAGAACAACAAATATAGTAACTAAAGTTACTGCTTTATAAAATACAGCATGGTTGTTGGTGAGTTTCAAGGAGAAATTAGTTGTAGTTATTACAATGGCACAAGAGCCGGTGATAGGTAAAATTAAGTACAATGTTGCACAGCAAATATAGAAAGTTAGAAGGGTTGGATAAACTATCTCCAAATTAATTTTAGGTCGGCGGGGTTGGGGAGAGTTAAATGTTTTTTTTTAGATCTTGGAAAATGAATAATCAAATGGAACATCACAGTAATGACAGTTGTCCACCTGAGATACGTTTAAAATCGGTACTTGTAGTTATGGTATCCATGTGCCGGTTGGTATTGACGCTTAGCACCTGGCCACATAATCACTAGAAAGGGTCCTAGATTGTACTTTATCAGAACTATATTATGGCAGACATTTTCATCATGGACGCTGTAATGTTCCAGATCCATCTAGGAAATGGAACATTTCAGCACTAGGGCGACAATATAAAATTTTCTATCCTAAATATATATGAGGCTGTGAATATTAATAGGGTTAAGCATCAACAGGTTTCATGGGTGTAATTCCCACAGAGAATATGATGAGAAGCTACATGTGTATCAAGGCAGATTGCGACTGAGCGTCTCTCATCGAAAAACTCACACAATGTGTGTGTGTGGGGGGGGGGGGGGGGGGGGTGGTCACGCATTCCAATCATTGTTGGAGATGAGCAGATCAAACATGCAAAACTACTCCTATGAAGTTTCCGATCCAGTTCATCGGACACAGAGAAACTAACTATCGACCTCATTTAGCTGACCCACAGACAGTGGATAGACTCACAACAATTTCCACCAGTGCTTGTTGTGATACTGATCAGTTAGGTCACTCCAATCAAATAAAATAGCTCCATGTCAGCTCCGGGTCGTACGACTCTGTGCTTCATTCATTGAATATTGGCTGAAAACTTATATCACAGGGCGTAATTTAAGATCTCGATATTAACAAAGACATTTATAGTGACGTAATTTAAGATCTGTTATAAATTAACAAATAAAGTATCAATAACGAAATCAGCTCTTGAAGGCAGTTGGAGTTTATTACCTTTAGTCGAAATAACAGAGAAAAATAATGATCTAATTCTGAAATTTAAGACAAAGCTCAGGTCATCCTTTAGTTACATAAGAGGCGAATGGAAGTTCGTTGCCTCCATTGTACATAAAGGATATCCGTTCATTCATATCAACCATAAACAACTGAGAAAATAGAGATAGAGTGATAATTTATTATTAACCCTCTATCTAACCTGAAAAGCAGACGACACTTGCAAAAATAATTCTTGAATAACTAATTTTTTTCATTTTTTGTCTCAAAAACATAGGTTATGACCCCTCGTTGGAACGAGCTCGACGAGCTCGTTCCAACGAGGGGTCATAACCTATGTTTTTGAGACAAAAAATGAAAAAGATAATGAAAAGTAATTGGCGATTTTTGAGAATAGCGCTGGCCGGTTTTGGCAGTTACGTCAGGTAAAGGGTTAACAAAAAGAGAGCTTGATGTCAACTTCCTCGATTGAAAGGTGATAATCACTTAGCCTCGGGACATGCAAGGTGGCGAAAATTCTATAAAACCCACTGTCAGGTGTTAATCTGGGTCTTTCTGAGAGACACCCTGCAGCGAGTTACTTCGTGCTGGTGGAAGGATGGCTGGGAATGGTCGGATTCGGATATTCACGGAACGTACAGGATAGGAATCAAGCTAAGTGTATTTTTATAATTTGTAATAGGCTATCCATAGTCGGCTTGTCACGAGCAATTAGTACATTCCACATTTAAAAGGGGCAGCACACTTTAGGGAGTGCCAAATGGGTAGCTAGAGGATAGACTAATAGATCACATGACTGAGATAAGGAAGCACTTTGTTATCAAATCCCAAACCCCTCAGCTAACAGATAGGTATCGAGAAGGTCATCAGTGGATGTAACTGATGCAAGATTACCCTCCTTTCTAACTCTCACGTTGGAACAGTGTAGTCTTAAAATTGGCTGTAATTTATTATTATTATTATTAGTTAATTACGGCATTAAATACAATATACAGAGGGTTATAAGTAAATATAAATTGTTGTATTTGTAAATCAGTATTTCAGAGGGTTATAAATAAATATAAATTGTTATCTTGTAAGTCAACATTTGCATTCACAGAGTCCATCCTGAAGCCTTTCCTTTAAAAACTATGGAAGCATCAGAAATAGCTCGATTTTTGCATTCAGAAGTAATTTGCCGTTGCGGAGCTCCCAAATCATCACTGTCAGATCGTGGACAAAATTTTATGTCGAAATTAATTAAAGAATTGTGTTCTATCTTTCAGATAACAGACTCCAACAAGCTCATACCATCCACAAACAAACAGCGCCCGTGAACGCATGAATTCAACAATTACGGAGATATTAATGATGTTTTGCAACAAGGATCAATCGAACTGGACGCAGTTGTTGCCAAGTGTATTGTTTGCGTATAGAGCCACACCATGCACAGAGTCAACTCAATACAGTCCTCACGACATGCTATTTAATCGGAACTGTCGCCTACCAATAGACAAAGAGTTGAATCCGAATACAAACATTGGAGCAAATGTAGCTCAACAATTGGATCGGATCAGGAAGGAGTTCGAAATTACAAACGAAATCGAATGATCAAAAGAAGTACAAGAAACAGTGCGACAAGAAAGCAAAACCACCAACATTTGCAGTAGGAGTTAAGGTATGGGTATTCAACAATAAGAAAACAGTAGGATTAACACCAAAATCGTGTCAAAAATGAACTGGACCTTACAATATCACAGAAGATAGGAAAAATTCAACCTACACTCTGCGGAGATGGTCTGAGGACATACAAATAAAATCGCCACAACATGCAGAGAGATTAAAACCTTATATTAGCCCAACAGATCGACCAACCAACACGACATGAGACGAACTGGAGCAAGAGGAATCACTGGAGACTCAGTTACCAGATTTACCACAAAATGAGTCAACTCCGCAGTCATTACCAGATACGACTGGAGAGGAAAAGGAACAAGAGGAGTCACATGAGATTCAGTTATCAGATCAGACACAAAATGACGAGTCAACTTCGCCGTCATCACCAGAAGCGTCAAGATCATCAGAACCAATAAGGGAATTATTTGTGGAGAAAATATTGGCAGCCAAAAACACAGACGGCAAGAAACATTAGAAAATCAAATGGAAAAACTACAAGGAAACGACATGGGAACCACGCGCAACATATCGGAGGAACTAATACAAGAATTTCACATAACAAAAACGGCTAAGGGTAAGAGTAGGAAACGCAAGGTAAAAATTTCAACTGTTGGGGTTCAACCAAAAGCGGACCTCACAGAATGGGTAATTTTATAAATTCAGTTAAAATTTTCAGCTCTCTGAACAAACAAAATCCTTCGAAAAAATGTAGTGTTCTTTTTCCTCTTTAAACTTTTCACATTAGTTATTAACTTTTTGTAATATAGTTTCTCAAAACGGCAATGTTTGTATTTGATTATGGTTTACAGTCACGTATTACCAACTTTAAATTCAAATATCAATGTGTTAAGTTTTCTGATGAGTGTAAACTGGCCACTTCCACACATTAGAAGGCATATACTTGAAGGGCGGTATAACAGAATCTAATTCATTAACACTCTGGATGTAATCTGTCTCATTTATATTTCAGTATTGGCATTGAAACTAGAGCAAGAAAACTTTTTTTTCATTTTCAGATTGCTGTATAATCTAAAATTCCTATTTTCAGAATTTCAAAATTTGTTTCCTATTTCAGACACGGAGTCTCGGTATAAATGTAATCTAAATCGTTTGTCTCATGTCAACAAAAAGGTGCTGCCAGTTTATTTATGCTTTCAGGATTAGATAGATGAATTCATAGAAAAAAACAACAAATGGTAAATTGAACAAAGTCAGAAACGACAGAGAGAGAGAGAGAATTGTGGGCGAATCAACTCTTGCCAGACATGCAGTAATCTGCAGATGGTGATACAGGAAATCAACAGAATCTACAAGGAATCAACGGAGAAATCAAGAGTAAAAAGAAAGCGTCTCACAGAAAACAGATAAACATACAAATTAATGATAAAAAATACAAGGAACCGTGTGGTGTTATGAAACTGAATGCAAAAATCCAGTGGCTTGTGCCCTTAGGACGGTGAATGATAGACAGTGATGTAATAAAACTGTGTACAAATCCCAGTGGCTTGTGCCCTTGGGACAGGGAATAATAGATAGTGGTGTAATAAAACTGTACAAAAATTCCAGTGGCTTGTGCCCTTAGGACGGTGAATAATAGATAGTGGTGTAATAAAACTATGCAACCATTCCAGTGGCATGTTCCCTTAGGACGGTGAATAATAGAAAGATTTGTAATAAAACTGTACAAAAATGCCAGTTGCTTGTGCCTTTAGGGCGGTGAATAATAGATAGTGGGGTAATCAGACTGTACAAAAATCCCAGTGGTTTGTGCCCTTAGGACGGTGAATAATAGAAAGTTGTGTAATAAAACTGTACAAAAATGCCAGTGGCTTGTGCCTTTAGGGCGGTGAATAATAGATAGTGGGGTAATCAAACTGTACAAAAATTCCAGTGGATTGTGCCCTTAGGACGATGAATTGTGGCTTCTAATGAAAATAATTATAGACTTTCTCCGGCATCTTGCGCTCGAAGCATAATGAAATATTGGAAAGAATATGTTATTGAATGAGATAACCTCAACGTACTACAACGCGTGTAAATCCAACTGTGTGTTAATAGAGAACGACAAGAACAAATGCAAAGTCTAATGGGTTAAGCAACTGAACTGCATGTGGGGACAAAAGAAACAATGGGTGAACAATGATTAACTGGTAGAGTGCTGGAAGCCCATATTTGGGTTTTATTCTGGAGTGTAGGTACCACAGTTTCAAGGCTCATATTCGGTGGATGTAATTTGTATTATCTTTGAAATGATACTAATAAGTCTGCAAAGGTTTGCTTTGTTACAATTTATTGGAGAGTGCCTATGGGCACTCTCCAATAAATTGTAACAAGGCAAAGACATGTGTACAAGATTTGATGGCCAAAAATAATTTAGCGCTCTACCAGTTAATAAAAACTTGGTATATTTTTTTCTTGTTCAGGTGTCATTAGTGGACACTATTATATCTTTTTTTTCAAACTGACTATGAATATACATGTAATTTTTGTGGTTTCAGAACATGTTCAAATGTTTGCGTTTTATAACATTTATTGCAAAAAAGGGGACTATCATTGATTATTAAATATTTGGGTGTGCGGTGTAAACATCGTTCCAATATGAGAGTTGTCTTTAAAGGAATACGGAGTATTCCTCGGTAAGGAGAGGGTACATATCACAGGGCGTAATTTAAGATCTCGATATTCACAAAGACATTTAGAGTGATGTAATTTAAGATCTGTTATAAATTAACAAATAAAGTATCAATAACGAAATCAGCTCTTGGAGCAGTTGGAGTTTTTTTTATCTTTAGTCTAAATAACAGAGAAAATTAATTATCTAATTTTGAAATTTAAGACAAAGCTCAGAGTCATCCTTTAGTTACATAAGAGGCGAAAGGAAGTTCATTGCCTCCATTGTACATAAAGGATATCCATTCATTCATATCAACCATAAACAACTCAGAAAATAGAAATAGAGTGATAATTTATTCTTTACAAAAAGAGAGCTTGATGTTAACTTCCTCTATTGAAAGGTGATAATCACTTAGCCTCGGGACATGCAAGGTGGGGAAAATTCTATAAAACCCACTGTCAGAAGTTAATCTGGGTCTTTATGGGAGAAGCCCTGCAGTGAGTTACTTCGTGCTGGTGGAAGGGTGGCTGGGAATGGTCGGATTCGGATATTCACGGAACGTTCAGGATAGGAATCAAGCTAAGTGTATTTTTATAATTTGTAAAAGGTTATCCATAATCGGGTTGTCACCAACAATTAGTACATTCCACATTTAGGAAGGGACAGGATACTTTAGGGAGGTCCCAGTGGGTAGCTAAAGGATAGACTAGTAGATCACATGACTGGGATAATGAAGCACTTGGTTATCAGATCCCAAACCCCTCGGTTAACAGCTGCGTATCGCGAACGGCATTAGTGACTGTAACTTATGCAAGATTACCCTCCTCTCTAACTCTCACATTGGAACAGTGTAGTCTTAAGCAAACTGGCTGTAATTTATTACTATTATTATTATTAGTTAATTACGTCATTAGATATAATATACAGAGGGTTATAAATAATTATAAACTGTTGTGTTTGTAATTCAGCATTTCAGAGGGTTATAAATAAATATAAATTGTTATGTTGTAAGTCAGCATTTTCATTCACAGATCCCTTTCCATAGAACGGCTGTAAAAGCAACAGCCAAATAGCTGCAAAGCGAACAGCCACTACGCGAGTGAACAACATGCTAATTCCCTGCTTATTCCTTTTAAGTAATCTAATACTTGAGTACTTGAGCTACTGTAGTCCCGTCAACATAACTCGTCCAGTGAGGGTCAACTCGCTGAGTGACCACTGCTATGGAAGTCATGTTGGCGGTGCGCCATAAGCTCTAGACCGGGCCGGACTGGGTTTACAAAACAAACAATCATTCAATAGCTGCCGTCATAATTTAATGAAAACTAATGATTATTGATTGAGAAAAGAGCCGGTGGGCAACAAACGATGCATACTAGTGGAGTCTGACCATTCCACGGAGACTGTACTGTAGCAGCCTTTTGTCGGAAACTGTCTATCAAAATGCAGAAGTGTCTCGGGTGGCACAACCAAGTCTCACAAGAAAAATCCGAAACCTTCGGCCACATCTATTTTGGAGAGCTAAAAGGATGCTCTGATGCTACATTGGTATGTAACTCCAGAGCTCGAATTTTCGCATACACCAGACGCCGTTCTCCACAATCACGTGTTGTCTACAAAAGATTGACCTGTGTGGAAAGTCACACAAGAAATCAGTATGGACAATACATAAGCTTTAAAGAGGGCGAAGACATTGTAACATCTATGAGTGGCATGGCACATACATCGGTCTCGCACTGAGCAACAGCATTAAAACCCAGAACACCAACGAGATCAGCTATATGTTCGACGGAATTTAGATGACTCAGTAACACGCGTCTACATTAATAAACCCTTTCTCACTCAAGGAAACAAACTATACAGAATACCAAAAAAATTAAATCACAGTAGAAAAAAGAATAAATCAGAAAAGAGAAAAGAACAAGATCTTAAGAAATCTAGATCAGAACAGAAACATCAATCAGGACGAAAGCAAATGTATCAAAGGAAGAAACAGTAAGGATAGAAACAAAAACTTTTATCAAAGAAACACAAATGCGCTTCTGTAAGAACCCTTTGAATCCTAGTGGTATCTTCCATATCACTTCAATGGCAGCAACGGGAAGAGTCCATATTCTTTATTGGGGTAGACAAATTAATATTTTCAACGTGCAGCCTTTGGGCTGCACGTTGAAAATATTGATTGGTCTACACCACACCTTCATTCAAAAGTCAACCTACTTAATGAAATTATGAAGTATTATGTTTCTGGGCCGAAAAAGCAGCCTCTGGGGTTCAATGGGTTAAACATTTTGGGCGAATGGAACTGACGACACGTTCTGCATTCAACTATATCTGCACTTGTCTCGAAATAGGTCACCAACAAACAACTCGCAAAGGAAAGCACCCGACCAATTTCTCCCACACGTGCACCACCTAAGTCACCACAAAAATATGGCCAAAAACCATCAAAATATATACAGTGGAATTGCCGAGGTTTAAGCGCTAATTTCAATGAATTGTTCCTTCGAAGGCCAAAATAAACATTTCCTATTTTTGCTTGAAGAAAACACCACTAAAAACCTGATACTCAAAAGCATTCTGGCTTTAAGTATTACTCTTTGTATAATGCCTGGGGAGATGAGTGGTGATATTCGTGTTCGTGGAACGGAAACGACATTATTCACAGTCCTGTACATTTAGAAACAAATTTATTACACGCCCCTTCTATGTAATGCCCATCTGCAGCAACACTAAACCATGCGGAAAATTCTTATTGTGTGCAGAACGGAAATCGCTGATGGACTATTTTTAACCAGAAGCGAAGTGTCGCTGGAATTTTCTACAACTCGTGCAACGCAATTACAATTTGAATCGCTAGCGATAGCTAAAAATCGTCCCCTGAGTTCCAATGTGTTCTATGTGCCAGTAGGTAAACAGAACACTTTGGAACCCGGGGTGCGAAATAGTAACACGGGTTCTCCTCGCAAATCTGGTTGGCGATAAGATGTGTCCTTTTTGTTGATAGTCGTCGAATGAATTGCTGAGTGTCTCTTTTTAATAATTGCTTTCATAGACGTGAAGGCGTGTAATAGATGCAGAACGACACGTGGGTGTAAATGAGTTAATCGATATGGTACTTGTACCATCGTGGAAGGATAAAACTCGAGGCCTGTGGCCTCTCATTCTATCCTTCCGCGCTGGCCTTCGCTTCTATAAAAGCAATTATTGAAAAAGGACACTCAGCAATTCATTTGACGACAATCAACAAAAAGGACACATTTTATCGCCAACCAGGTTTGCGAGGAGAACCCGTGTTAATTTTTCGTCCCCTGAGAGCCAATGTGTTCTATGTGCCTAATGGCACATAGAACACATTTGGACTCCTGGGGCGATTTTCAGCAATGTTTACAAACTGTAGCAGTGCACCACCTCCAGACATGACGTTTATATAATGTCTAATTTGGATTTCAACAAATAAGACACTTCAGCTGAATAATCCTGAAGAAGTGATTCACTAACTTTCAACTCGATACATTTGTGTTCATCTTAATGCTCATAACCCTCTTAGGGAGATTCTTGCTGCAAAGAAAACCTAAACTTTAAAGCAGTAGACTGTAGAAGTCCTCATTTCAAAATATGACTGGGTTTTTCTGTTTTGGGTCAGACACTTACCTGCACTCCACATCTGATATCACAATTGCATGTTTTTTCTATCGTCCTTAATTTTTACTGAAAGGTTGCCTTCTCCCCGTATGTGTTGGAAAGTGTGGTACTGTGAGAGTATAAGATGGTACTTCTCTAAGGCAAAAAAAGGCATTCTTTTTACTAAAACTGTTTCAGAACGTTTTCTGACTGGTTTGAGTCAGGTAACGGAGCTGACAAAATGAAATTTGTTGTACACTTTTATGACAGATGTTTATTAACATCAACCTTGTTTTTATTGCATTAATCATTACGGCAACTGCTCACGTGAAAGATATTTATTATATGCTAGCCTGTGAATTATCGCAAATTATCTAAAAAGATAATTCTCAATATCTATCGACTCGATAAATATTAAGAAATATTCCTCAGTAGCTACTTAAATGGCGTCACGTTACGCGGCATTACGTCGACTTGAAGGAACAATCAGATGATCTTTGTTATTGTTTTGAAACGTACACATTTGGTGGTCGAATTGGACTGACTATTGTACAATAAAATGTCATGTAGCATATAATAAAAAAGAAAATCTACTCTATTTTAGTCAGTATCTGGAATTATCTCATGAGCCTGGACCTGAAAGTTTTATTTTTCACGAGCGCTTGCGCGAGTGAAAAATAATATTTTCAGGTACACACGATGATTTTTTTCGGTAGCTTTCTAAATGACGTTACGCTTCGGTGCATGGCGTCGTCTTGAATGTCGCCTTGAGGAAACGATCAGCAGCTTTTTGTTATTGTCTTATGACTGCTAGCAGTCGAATTGTGCTGAATATTGCGTAGTAAAATGTCACTTAGCATATATAAAAACAAATCTACGCTGTTTTAGTGAATATCGGGAATTATCTCATTCGTGTGGACCTGAAATTATTATTTTCTTTCGCGCAAGCGCTCATGAAAAATAAAACTTTCAGGTCCACACTCATGGGATAATTCCCGATATTCTCTAAAACAGCGTAAATATCCTCAAAATCTAAATTAAAACCAAGACAGAAAAATAAATAATTTTACCCATATTCTAATTTTAACCACCGATAGACCCTTAAGAATTTAATTGGATTGAATAAATCACAATATATGACGACGTGTAAGCTCTTTATATACCATATACAGCCAGTACAAATCTCAACATGGCCAACACACAGACGGGCGAGAGAGGGACAGAGAGTGTGATCGCCCCTTTTTTTATCCATTTACCAAAATAGTGGCAGGTGATAAAGAAGTACAAATTCTGTGAGTTCATATTCGTTGCAACTGCTAGTTTAGTATATACAGTACGTGGAGAGTGTATTATCACTAAATCACCCGCAGAGTGGAGATTCCGCCCAAGCAATAATTGCAAATTTGTTGCAAAGCATTACAAGCACAAGCAATATTCCAGCCAATGGACCTCCGGGTTATACCCGGAGGTCCATTGGCTGAAACATTGCTTGTGTTTTTTGTTCACATGTACAGAATTTGAAAGTGATACTTTGGGTGATAACTCCACTCCCCGGGTGATTTTGTTACAATCCACTCTCCACGTACTGTAGGAAAATAATCGGTAAGATACATTCGTTAAATAGTTAGTAAGTTAATCAAATGATATCGCATATGCCATTTATGCGAACTATGCAACTATACTAGCGGAAAAAAGAAAGAAAAAGTTTTTTTCTGTTGTAGATATTTCAAATGTGTTATAGATGATTATTTCATTGTTTGGATTTTTATGTTATTTCTTTTTATTAAAGATTAAATTTTGACGAGTATGGTTGTCTTAACATAGACAGCGTTTACATTGATAATGTTCAAACGGGGGTACCATTTCCTGATCAAAATCAATAACGGATGTCCCCACCCCGGGCTTCAGTCGCTGCTCTAACTCTGTGGGATGTAATTCCACTCCGAAAGAAGGGTCTGCGTGAGCTAGCGACGTTGTTTGGGACACTGACGCGCTTCCCGACCCTCCTGTCCAGCTCGTCCCACAAATGCTCGATCGGGGACAAGTCCGAGCTGTATGTTGACCAATCGAGAACTGGGACATTGTTTTAGTTGAGAAAGTCACGACAAACCCTTGCAACCTGCAGCCTCGCATTATCCTGCTGCAACGTAAGGCTACGCGCATGGATACGTGGAAGGACGTGAGGTATGAGGACCTGATCCCGATATCTTATGGCTGTAAGATTGCCCTGGATGACCACGAGAGGTGTTTTCACGCCAAGGGAAATCCGCCCAAACCATAACAGACCTTCCCCCCGAATTTGTCGTTTTCCTTAACGCACGCGTCAGAATATCGCTCACCTCGACGTCAATAGCAACGTTGTTGTCCATCTGACCTATAAAGCGTGAAACGTGACTAACACACGACTCCGGTGGGCCAAGTGAAACCGACTTGGTGAATGTGCCCGCAGCCATTGCAGTCGACGTGGACGTTGCCTGGGTGTAAGTTGCGGACCAACGTAGGGACGCCGTAGCCTTAAATTGAACTCCTGCACCCGATTCTTAACTGTTCTCGGGCACACTCGGCGACCATGAGTGCATACAACCTGACTCGCCGTCTGAAATCGATTACGGAGGTGTGAAAGACGTGCGCCTCTATCTTGACGTACGATGTAATGCACGGACGTCCGCTCCTAGGACGGTCAGCTAATCGTCCTGTAGCTACAGCTCTACCCCTACCAACTTCGGACATTCGAGGAATTTTGCTTTTCAAATGATTTGAAATGAAATGTTGTAAAATCGATGAGTTCTGTTCAAAACTTCGATTTGGTCTGAGTTTCAAACCCATAGGACGTAGGAGTGCCCTGGGTGCACGCTTTGTCGAAAAATCTGTTGAAAGCATGCAGCGTCACACGTAGTCATGGTTGACTGGATTTTAACCAAAGACTCTTTAGACAGTACACTGGGGTAGTTTTGTGTCAAATTTCACTACATTTGATAAAAAATGTAGTGAAATTTGACACAAAGCTACACCAGTATAATATTATCTTAGGTCCTATAAGTTTCTAGGAATTTCATTGGTTCTAAAACGTCACATGCAAGATGTGTATAAACAATATACACCCAATCGAAATATATTTTCTGCTCACAGTCGAATGATCTCCCTTTTGTTCATTTTTGAATCAAAATGTCGGTAGATAATAACCTCTTTACTTTGAACAGGTAATAATTCTATCATTTTTTATTCATCACCCCCGTGGGGGCTCCGGGAAGTGAAGCAGTACTTATTAACTGCGGTAAGCAAGCTATATTTTACTGGTAAAAATGGACACAGTCACCAATGCTTAGGTTAGAAATCCTCTAGCATGGGCAACATGCGTTAAACGATTGACTAAACTAGACTTTAACTCCATCTTGCGCAACGATTAGGCATTGTGCAGAAATAGTAAACATCAATTGCCTAAACATCAATAAATAAATAAATAAATAAATAAATAAATAAATAAATAAATAAATAAATAAATAAATAAATAAATAAATAAATAATAAATTCATTCATTCCTTCATTCATTCATTAATTCATTCATAGAAGGCGTTTGTTGACTATAAATACAAAGTCGACAGTAACATATATGCGTTACCCGGTTTTGTTAGTGACCTAATATGGTATATGGCATCAGTTAATTCCAAATTGTAATTAAACTTATATCATATATACCTTATTATGTCAGGAACAAATTGAGTAACTAATAATATAACCAAAACGAACAACACAATATTAAGGTAAGCAGTAATAAATTTTAACTATTATTGAAGTATTCATAAATACCAAACATCGCTATAAATATAAAAACAGATTCGCCCAGTTTCGGTAGATAAATTTCAAAGGATTGCGTCTTTCAGGGGCACGGTATGGTTGAGGTTAATTTTGTCCATTAAGGAACAATTTCAAACATTAGTTTTCAACATTTTCTTCAAATATGTAGCTCGGAAAAGATATTTCTTAATTTTGTAGGAGAAGGAAGTATCTCAAAACAGTTTTTGAGAATTTTCTTGGAATATGTATCGTATAGACAGGGTTAATTTTGTCCAAGAGAGAACAGTTTCAAAAGGAATTTTTTAGAATTGTCTTGTAACATGTATCGACGACGCGTGGTTTCGGAAGGATCCCTAACTACGTCTCAGAGGCATCCTTGGCGAATAGCAATGGCTGAGGTGCGCTTCGAAATGGGATTGGAAGGACAATGCTTTTCATTGCCGATTTCGTTTCCTGATTGGTAGAAAGGAAAAAGTGTGCACCAAGAAACATGCAAACCGTCCTAATACACGGGAAGAACTACAGTACATTAGCCATAGACTGGTTGTTATCCACGCGTGAGCAGCGATGTCCATGCATGCGTTTATCCGGTAATAAAAATCATCAGCAGCAAAATTTTAATTAGTGAAGTACTAGGTTGTACAGTTAAAACTAGAAGTCCAGTCACGAACCGTGCGCTTATCTAGGCTTATTGTGCGTAGGAATTGCGCGCAATCGCCATATCGAATGGCATCCAAAGTATGGCAGGTTCTCCTGGTTACTCATAGCAAACACAGGCAATGTTTCTGCCAATGGACCTCCGGGTTACCCGGAGGTCCATTGGCTGAAACACTGCTTGTGCACAGGCCATATGTACAGAATGTGATAGCCTTACTATGGTCATAACGCGTAGATTAACGCGCAGATCGACGTGCTATTTGTGCGCATTTCATTACAGGACTTCTAGTTTTAACTGTACCCGGTGCTTCCTTAATTAAATTGTTGATGATTATTCCTGTAATTAGTGTTTGGAATCTAATATTATTGCTTCCATAGAAATTTTGCCCACCCGTGGAAAGTAACCAGTCTATGACGGCCTTACTGTACCAACATTATTCTTCTTTCTCAGACTCAACACTCGTTTCAGTAAATGTGATTACTGAAGTTTATATACGAAGTTTCAAAGGTTTCAAAATGCGCAAACATTTCCTGTACAAACATTGTATTAATGTGCCGTGTTCATATTTTTGCCATCACCATACTAAGATGGAAAACCAATTTCGGGTTCATATCGGTAATGCCATTGATTATGCAAAGACCCAGTAGACTATCTTAAACCTTGTTGACATATGATCCGTGTATTGGGTTGCGATTGATGACTTTTTAATTTGCACGTTTCATCGCTTTCGACAAAAAGAAGAGGTTTGAAAATTAATGCCGTTTGTTTCCTCATATATCGACTGAAGACGGACGCAAAAGTGACCTTAGAGTTTGTTGTACTCGATTGACACTATAAGAATCTTATTTCTTCCTCACGCAAAAGTGCTTATGTAGCTTATCTTACCAAGTGAGATTAGTTACAAGACTGCAGTTGATTACTTTCCTTAATACCAGAGATCAACTCCAAGGAGAGATTCAACATCGCCTCGATATATATGTTTATCCCAGCTAGCACAAAACGTAACCGAAAAGTTGATATTTAGTTGGTGGATGGTTGTATCAAGGCTTCAACATAAAATAAGAAGTTGTTGACGGCGCAAATAGTTGTGATTACTCGACGTTTTCACAAAAGTTATCAACCCTTAACCCTTTACCCAACATAACGGTCAAAACCGGCTAGCGCTATTCACAAAAATCTCCATTCAAATTTCATTATTTTTTCATTTTTGTCTCAAAAACAAAGCTTATGACCCCTCGTTGGAACGAGCTCGTTGAGCTCGTTCCAATGAGGGGCCATAAGCTATGTTTTTTGGTGCAAAAGATAAAAAAAATAGTTATTCAAGAACTTTGTTTGCAAGTGTCGTCTGCTTTTCGTGTTAGGTAAAGAGTTGAAGGCCTACTTCCGACTCAAGTTGACCATTTTACATCAATAAAACAATTGCCCCATCATGCTGTCTCTGGAGAAACCTTCAAGTGCCTTGGTGGTCGTTTCTAGACAAATCCGGGCAATACCTGTGTAGAGAGCCAAGAGGTGTCTAGAAACAACTGCAATGTCGCCACAAGGTGGCTACAACATCGAGTAAGAGGTTGTCAAATTATTGTAAGTGGTTGCGCCGCCTGCACCATTTCAACAGCGTCTGCACAACTCTAAGTATGGACTTGGTACACGGCTGTGTTGCCACAACGTTTTCACGACGTGAATACAATGTTAAATAATACGTTGTTGATGGTGCAATACAGTTGTGTTTCCGCAACGTTTTCACAATGTCTTTACAACATTTCAGTACTTTCCAAATTGTGATTTACTGGGATTTCCGGGTTTGATTATAAACGATAATTTCACAAGTGAATTATGCAATCAACAATTGGGTCATGTATCCGTGCGCGCAAACGAAGACGCTTTGCCGTGGGCGTAATGGGGACTTCATTGTTTTTTTTTTTGTTTTTTTTTAACCCTTTACCTCACATGAAAAGCAGACGACATTTGTCAAAAACATTCTTGAATAACTATTATTTTCATTTTTTGTCTCAGAAACATAGGTTATGACCCATCATTGGAACGAGCTCGACGAGCTCGTTCGAATGAGGGGTCATAACCTATGTTTTAGAGACAAAAAATAAAACAAATATTGAAAAAATTAATTGGCGATTTTTGAGAATAGCGCTGACCGGTTTTGCCGTTACGTTAGGTTAAGGGATAAATAATATAATTATCGTTAATAATGAAAAGTAATAAACAGAGTAATCGCTTGACTCGACTGGTTATTCGAGGCGAGGACTATATTGGATAAATAATATAATTATCGTTAATAATGAAAAGTAATAAACAGAGTTATCGCTTGACTCGACTGGTTATTCGAGGCGAGGACTATATTCGAGGCGAGGACTATATGGTAAAACACTCGTGCGCATTAGCGCACTCGTGTTTGTACAACGTCCTTCACCTCTCATGAATTATTTCACGTAACCAGTCCAGTCAAGCGATTACTATCTGTTTAACAGTGTCAAGTAAAAAGTTCTTAACCCTCCTTAAAGGCCTACTTCCGACTCAATTTGATCATTTTACAGCAATAAAATAAGTGCGCAGACATGCTTTCTCTGAGGAAACCTACAGCTTACATTCTAAGTGCCTTGGCAGTTGTTTCTAGACAAGGCAAATGTTGGATAACAGTGTATATAGCCAAGAGTTATCTGGAAACAACCGCGAAGTCGTAACAGGGTGGCTATAACGTCCAGTAAGAGGCTGTTAAATGTTGTAATGTGGTTGTTTTTCCCGCAACATTTCAACAGCTTGCGCATAAATCAAAGTAAAGAGTTGGTAAGCAGCTGCGTTGCCATAACGTTTTCACCACATGACTACAACGTTACGTAATAAGTTGCCGACATGATAGTTATTGCCATTTTATCCATTTATCACTGAAACTGAATCAGATACCGCCTAGCAAATTGTGGTTGTAACAATGCTGTGAACATCTTGAGTTTTGTGTTTATAACGTTGATAACAGTACACGTTGTGGACTATTAGAGAGGTTGTGACAACGTTTTTCATTACTGAAAAACGTTGTCACTACCACACTGGGAGTCTACTATTACTGCAAAACTTTGTCATATCTTCATTGGGAGACCAGAATTGTACTGTTAGTAAACGTTACAGACACAAAAGCGCAAGGTGTCCACAACGTTGCTACAGCCATAATATGCTATTAGATTCATTTCAAGGTTTAACCAAAACAAAGTAGAGTGAACTCTGGAATTGAGAATATCATCATATTACACAATCCATTCACGTTCTGCTTTCATTCCAAACGCAAGAAAAGATTCTTAATCCCAATTGCTCAAGTGGGGGTACGATGGTGCAGCGCTCTAAGGCGTACTGTACATAGATGGTTCACACGCCTTCCACTCGATGCTAACCCTGCAGAAAAGTTAGAAATTCATACAGTTACTCGTGGCTGATCGTTGGCTTCGCCCCACCTACTCCGGCTTCGCCCCACCTAAAGACGTCCGACATGCTATGACACTAGGCACTGTTTGAGAGACCAGACAAATACCTAAAGGTCGATTCACACTAGATGCGACGCGAGCGTCCCGGGCGTTTAAATAAAGTAATAAGCAACGATTTACGGTTCTGTAAAACAAAGACAGATATTAGCTACTATAAGACCAATCTGTAATCTACAACATAAACCCAATGACTAGAATTGTGACGCAGCGAATTAGTGGTTGAAATGCTTCACTTTGGTTACTATTTATTTATTTATTGGTGTTTTAAGGTCAAATACTTATGCACAATGGCTAATCGTGACCGTGACAGTTTTACGGGTGGAGGAAGCCGGAGTACCCGGAGAGAACCACCGAGCAATGACGAGCAGCTGTCAGAGTCAGATCTCCAACAACGTAACTCTGAACTCTGCACCGCAGCACAGGCAGTGTTAGATTGGTTGAAGACATGCGCACCATCGACGTGCAGTACGCCTCAGTACACAGCGTCATCGTGCCCCCATGTAGGCAATCGGGGTGAAGTGTCTTGCCCAAGGACACAACGCGGTTGCCGCAGGTGGGATTCGAACCGAGGACCTCTCGGCTTGCAGCCTGCACCTCTACCAACTGAGCCACCGCGCCCCCTACTTTGGTTACTGGATCCATGTCAGATATTATTTTCTACCCCCACTGCATGTGTAACATTCGCCTGTCCAGGGTGAGGTAGCAGGGAGAGACAGATGTATCCCACCCCACCCACGTGACGTTATACATTTATAACGTTATTATGACTTTATGCATATCGCATCAGTTTTTTGCTACAAACTAATTCATATTGACGTCATCAGAATGCCGTGTGCTCAAAGTTTGATGCTCTAAAACTCTTTAGATCCCAAGATGCCACCGTTCCTAATTGATTTCGTGGTATATACCTTTGGTATATACATAACTTTTGCATGCTCTTTCCGATGGTGTCATTAGTTTTTCAAAACAACGAATACCAAATGAGTTGATTATATCAGCACGTGACCGCCGATTACCTCTGGCTAACGTAACCGTTGTATAGTGGGGGAGAAAAATAATCCCTGATGGGTACGGGTGTGGGATGGGAAAATCTCACCCTCGGGACAAGATATTTGGTCCAGACACTCGGCAAGCCTCGTGTCTGGCTCAAATATCTTGCCATCGGGTGAGATTTTCCCATCCCACACCCGTACCCATCAGGGATTTTAATAGTCTTCGTTTCATCGCGAAGCTGAAAGCAGAACATTAGATTATGTCGAAATTGCAATCGGAATTTATTAATTTTTCGTTGTGCCCGAAAAGCTTGAATCACGTTAGGTTACTTAATGATGCCAATCTTATACAGTATAACTCAGGCCTTTAAATTCTTCCCAGCTAACGACGGCAAACGCTGTGCCCAAATAAGATAATTGCGCCCAAATTATGCGGAGTTTGAAACTTTTTCCAAAGTTTTGCAGTGTTTTGGCAGTATATAGTTTGGCCAGGTTTCCCTGATGCTTACAATATAGCTTAAAGCTTACCTTCGAAGCAAACAATGCAACAGATAAATATTTTTTTAAAAACCGACAGAGTTCGCAATAGACATGCAATCGGCGTCGACAGTGTCGTAAACGACACTGTCGACGCCGATTGCTTTTCTGTGGCGAATTCCATATGATCATGCACTTGAAGCTTGAGATCTATTGTATTCATGTTTGTGGCATTTCTCAGTAAACTCCATAATAATTTACATTCAAACAGACCTTTGGCTGGACACTGGGAAACTAAGAAGCCTTCTCGAGTTAGTCGTGTAAACTTACGTCAAACGGTGGTGGGTGGGAACCAGTGATAATGGTGAAGACCTATAACAAAGGGTTGTAAATTAGCATTTTTAGACGGGGGACCAAAAACCTAAAATAGACGCCAAGAAGAAGAAAATACCAGTGCTTTTTCGCCAACCATGCAGGCCACATCCATATATGCCGTTGTGCCCAGATCTAAAGGTCTGGTATAACTATCCGGCCAACCCGTTCAGGGAGGTAATGCCTCTTCCGAGAGACGTATAATTTCTAGCTGGACAGAGTGAGGAATCAAAGACTTCCCATTTATATTATAGATATCAGACACCAATCTATTCACTATAACTTTAATACAAACGCTTTTGGTCATGTTTATTGGTGCCTAGAAGTCTCTTTCAGCATCTACGGTTATACTATGATGCCTGTAGCGCAAGTAACAAGTCCAGTTCGATCAATCGTTTTTGCCTATATTCCCAACTTTTGAGAACTCTCACCTCCAGCGTTGATTACCAGGTCATATTATGCCTGTGAAACAAATCTTCTTTACCCCAGTAAACAAGCACTACGTCAATTTCCGATGTTTCCACAGGGGATTACTCTGTTATCCCCTTACCTAACGAAGCGGTAATATCAGCACAACGAAAATTATAAAAAATCAACATTCAAATTGTATTATTTCTTTCAATTACGTCCAAAATAAACCTTACTGTACAATATCCTGACGGCTTCATTTACAAAAAGCATCGTTACAATTTTATTATTTTGCCTTTAAACGCAGCTGGAACGAGTACTTCAGTATTCTTCTCCACTTTTCCCATATGACCATTAAATTATGCACACCTCGCATGAACGAGCATTATGGATTACAAAAAGCAAGATATTCTGGAGTCACACTAGTTTATTGAGAGAGTTGGCGAGTTATTAGTTATTTATGGTCAGTTGGTCGGTTATCTATGCATTTGACTGATCTCAAAACCATTCGTAGACATTCAATATGAATTAAAGACGAATACAACTTATCTATTGTTTGTTAACTGGGCGCGTTTTGTAATGGATGGCCCAAAGCGTGGGTGTGATTGGGGAGTGCAGTGAGTCTATTGACTACAGTAATTTCACAGAAATCTGTAATTTTCTTTATTTTATAATCCTACTGGCGGTTCCACACATTCTAGGACGTGTCGTAAAATTGTACTGAGTTGCATACCAAGGATGATAATCAAAGCTTTAATCTCTAACTGGACGGAATGACGGAGTCACGAAATCACATACTACCATTCAAAACTATAGCTAGAAGAAGGGTATATATTTTTATTTCTCGTTTTAAAAAGACGGTTATCTCAGTATTTTCTGTGGGTCCGTCCGTATGATGAAAACTTGGAATACTGCCCAGCATGTACGTACGTGCGATTACAAAGAGAAAGTCAAAGAAGCAAAAAGTCAACGTCGTAATAATCTTTTGCTGGACGGACAATACGCGAAACCAGGAACCCACAAATATGTAATGAATCAGAAAGTACTAGCAAAAAAGTAAGAGTCGAGTTTCCAGGCAGAAAATTTGTTTTGACCTCCCTGTACATTACCTCTGAAAATTTAACTATGCCAGATCATGCGATCGCTGATTACTTTTTTTTCAAGAGAACCTTTAAAATGCAACATTTTTCTCTCTTTGTAATTATTGGAATAGTTCATTTGTATTCCAGTTTAGAATGCAAAAATACTTTCCCTTCTCAACAGAAATAATTTGATTGTGTTTGTAGAATACGTGAAATATTTACTCCTCTGTAAAGCTGAAGTTGTATATTGGCAATGTTATTTCAGCTGCAGCTGTTACCATTGCAATTCTTGACTTGACACGTCAATGATGGATCCAGAATTTGGGATTTGGGAGCGGTGTCAAATTTTTAGTCATGATCGATGGGACGTAATACGTAGCATCACCGAGCTCACAAAACGACAATTCGTGGGCAAGCACGAGAAGTGGGATATCCCGTATTCGTTGGCGAGTCCGAGGAACACGTCGAGGAAACATTTGAAAAAATGAGAGGCTTCTTTGCATATCACCAGGCTCATTCAAATGTTTAACCCGCGGCCGTTTTTTACGGCCAAGAACATGATTCGTCATAACGTCCTTAAATACAGGGATGAGAATGGCAAGCAACAAAATTCGCTGAAATTTGTGAAAATTGTTACAATATTAGGATAAATTTGTGAAAGCCAGGTTTCTTAAAAACATCTTAGAACACAGAGTGAAGCTGTTGGTTGAAAGATATTTAATTTCTATAAATTTGCATGAAAATGGTCTTTTAAGACCATTTTCATGCAAATTTATAGAAATAAAATTTCAGCTCCTGGGACAGGAATTCGCTGAAATCAGTGCATTTGCTGAAAAATCTCATCCCTGTAAATAGGATGGCAGTTTAGTAAATGTGTGGGGTTGACCAATTTATACCTTCAACGTGTAGCCCCGAGGCTGCACGTTGAAAATATTGATTAGCCTACCACAACTAATGAATATGGACTCTTCTAATGGTATAGGTGTAGAATAGGGGACTTTTCGGGGTTTTTTTAAAATAACGATTTTCTCGCTATTTTTTCTCTGTTTTCTTAAAGTAAACTATATTTTGAACAAAATGACCCAAAATTAGGTACCTCTATCATGTTTTAACATGTAAGAGAATAGATTTTAAATCCTGTTGAATTGCGACTTTCTCAATTGCCATTTGTTTCATCCGCTGAAAATTTCACAGCGTCTGTTGTTTTCATTCGTTGTTACGAGTGACGTCATAGGGGAGAAATCATTCTTTATGATAGCAGGTGCGCTTCGCTTGTGTGCGTGTTTGCATGTGCGCTTCGCTTGTGTGTGTGTTCCTCGATTTAAAGTCAGTTCAGTTAGGACCAGGGTGAGTTCATCGGTAAGCTAACCCTGGCGCTCACTAGACTGACCCTAAAATTTGATTTAGGGTCAGTTTAGTGAGGGGGCAGTGTTTGTCAGCCGACATTTCAATTACTAAACTCTCCCCCTATGATAGCGATAACGGAACGGAGCGATTGCAGTGAGTTCGACTGCGCTGTCGCAATAAAATCGTTAATATTTCTTGAAAAAAACGATAAAAGTATGTGATTTTGTGTCATTTTGTTCCAAATATAGTTTACTTTAAGAAAACTGAGAAAAAATAGCGAGAAAGGCATTATTTTTTAAAAAAACGAAAAGTCCCCTATTCCACACCTTTACCCTTCTAATTGCTGCCATTGAACTGGCATGGAGGATACCAACAGAGTTATATTTATTTATTTATTTATTTATTGATGTTTAAGGTCACATATTTATGCACAATGGCTAATCATGACCGTGACAGTTTTACGGGTGGAGGAAGCCGGAGTACCCGGAGAGAACCACCGAGCGACGACGAGCAGCTGTCAGCTCCCCAACATCGTAACTCCGCACTGCAACACAGGCAAGGTTAGATTGGTTGAAGACATGCGTACCATCGACGTGCAGTACGCCTTAGTACACGGCGTCATCGTGCCCCCACGCGGGCAATGGAGATGAAGTGTCTTGCCCAAGGACACAACGCGGTTGCCGCGGGTGGGATTCGAACCGATACCAACAGAGTTTAAGGGTTAAAAAGTGAAGCTAACTTATAACCACCCCTACAACATGAAACCCGAGCAGGAGACTAGGAGCTATAGCCGTACATATGCACTTGGGGCACGGGTGTACGGTTGTATCCCGGATAACACATGAACATCCGCTGCCAAAGGTAGTGGGTGTCCATATGTCAACGCGGATAATACCGTGTTCCCTGATATTAGTGCTCGTAAAACAAACGTTCACTTAAAAATGGGGGAGGGGCACCGTGTACCAGACTCCGCCCATGCAGATAATGGTAGTTGTCTTGTTTGGTACTCAGTAAACGCGTGATTACATCTCGACATTGAACCTTGTGTATTTGTAAAACATAGAGTAAACTGGGGTATGAGGTAAGAATTATATTTTTAAATGAAGATGCCTTCTAAGTTTCAGCCTGACCAGCTCCACTCGGGTGTATAGATTGCAGGGGAAGCTTTCCCTTGATTAAAACGATGGTGATTTAATGTTTTTCCTCTCAGAGAGATATTGATTCGACTGCAGTGTTCTACACATGGACAAGCCATTGTTCAGTTATGACTCAGACAAACAAGATATTTGACAAAGAATATATTTATCCCATAAATGGCTGTTTATTTGAACAATAAAGGCCTTGGATAAATTTTTGCTTTATTCACCTAGTAGGGTGATAAATTTTCCCTGTAGGTTTAACACTGAAAGAATTTATTCCCCCAGTAGCGACGGACTTGTTGACCTCTGGCCTCTACCACATTTGTCTAGCATAATTAATAGTTCGATTGTTGATTTCTTTAAATCGTTTTAAAAGTATATATATACACAATGCCAGTTGAAAACACCACACACTGCTCATATAATAAAGTATTTTTGAAAGTTTAGCTCAAGTTTGTAGGAGAATTATTTTTAGACGGAAATGTATTACTGCCCCTTGTTTATTTTTTGCCAATATTGCTGGTCGATCGAATTGAACCAACGTGCTCTTCACTTCTCGCTGTGTTTTGTAGCGAATTAGGGCACGATTTTGCCACGATTGTCCTGCAGAAGATTTATGTGATAAACAAAATAAACGTATAGTGTTTTCAAGTAAAAAAATTTTTCTACTCGTAGAATTAAGAATGAAACCGACTCGCCAGAGACTCGTCGGTTTCATTCTTAATCCTACTCGTAGAATAAATCTTTTACTTGAAAACACTATACGTTTATTCTATATTTAGCTAGTGTTTCTTTCTCTTCTCTTTGGTCTCCACCAGAGACGATGCTACGATGTGGAGGGGGCCCTCAATAATAGCTTCCAAGGCGACCCACCCTCTATACACCCACCAACAGTGCACCCGATGAAAAATCTGTCCGGCTCTTTCCTCAGATCCAGCACAAAAACAAACAATCTCATTGCCACACCTCCCAAATAATCGACAGAACTGTCACTGTTCAATTTTATAGGAGCAGGATCAACCATCAGACAGGGATGTTTGTCTACTCTCCAGTAGTTATCTCTGCAACTGCTGCTTTTCATAAGCTCTGAAAGCAACTGTATTTATAGTAAATGGCCTTCGTGTGTTTGATATTTATAAAGGCATAATTGATATTTTGGTCATGACAATTTGTTTTTTAATTACATGTTTTTATTATGCCAAAAACTCTCGCTATTCTTGTCATTCTTATTTGTCGAAATGTCAAAACAGTTGTTTCAGATATGACTAAAAGCGTTTGCCCACTAAACAGGATGCGATAAAGTAGAAGTTATCAATTTCGTCATTTCTAATTCTAATTTAGACGCAGTTTGATGCCGCCATCTGAGCCATGCTCTTGCGCAAAAATGTCTCAAAGCCAATCAATCCTGGATACTCTTATAAGAATGTCAGGGGTTAATTCAAGACTGCGGGGCGGTTTGCGAGGCGTGACCAACGTTGTGTACTTTTTTGTGTTAGGACCGGCGTTCAAATTGATTGTTCAGTGGTTAATTTTTATGTGTCCCGTGTTCTAAATTTTTTAACTTGGTCGACTTGGGTTAAAGATACTTCTGGGGTGGAATTTCATGCAGGAATAATTTAACAAAACTCAGAATTAATTTTGGTAGAATAAATTTTTAATTCAGAAAAGTGTTAATGTTAAACCTTTATTTTAAAACTCATATCATAAAATAATGCTAAAAATCGTTCAATTTATAAAATTGAACCTAATTTCTTATTGAGGCACGGTCATAGCTCCTACATAGACTGAAGCTCTTAACAAGGGCTTATCAAAATTGAGCCAAAGCTCTTAAACCAACATTACAGCTCTAACAGCGAAAATGAACTAGCAGCCTAAATAACATGGCTTAAAGCCATTACTCGCCTTGTAACTTTTTATGTCTCAAGCTCTTAACAAGGGTTACAGCACTTAGTTCGGGAGAACTAATAAGACTTTCTAGTTCCGGCAGGAACTATTAGCAGCTAGTTTCGGCAGAAACTATAAGATGGGAAAAATCCGATTTGAAAGCTGAGGATGTCTGCTTATATACACACTGGAGACAGCAAAGCACCAGTGAGAGGGAATGTCTCACTGGGATCCTGACTGTCCCGAACAGTGGGGATTGCACCATCCTTTCTGTTTAACACTTAATAATTAATAACTAAAACCGACAATCCAACAACAATTACTGGATGAAATATTTATTTTTTTATCTGCAGCACGAAGTCTGTTAAAGTTAACTAGGTTAAATGCTGTCATACCTCCCTTAAATAATACGTCCCCTGAGTTCCAGTGTGTTCTATGTGCCAGTAGGCACATAGAACACACTGGAACTCAGGGGACGAATAGACCAGAGTGATACACAATTTAAGCGATTTTATGTAATCAACTCTCCAGTTGTACTTAGTGCACACAGTATTATTACTGTCGATGACCGCGTTTGTTTGGAATATCTCATTGTAACAGTTGACACTGTGCTCTGTGAATTCCCTTGTCAGAATTTACTTTGCTAAGTATATTCTACATGTTGGAGCTGCATCCGAGCTCCATAGAGCCCACTTACTCACAAAAGACACGAATTAATTAAATTGAGTTCAATTTAAAGGGAGGGAAATACAGTCCTTAATTTATAATTTTGAATCGTTGCGTCAAAATTTTATTTCATGATTTTATGTTATTTTGCCCGTGGACACAGGGGGAATCATTATTTTTTTATAGTGGTTTAGCAACACTTTCGACAGCCTCGGGCACCTCGTGTCGGAGAGTTTTACAAGTGGAGGAAGCCGGAGTACCCAGAAAAAACCACCGAACAGCGGCGAGCAAGTGTCTGACTCAAAAAGTACCAACTCCGCACAAGGGGGTTAGTGTTGGTTAACGACAGGTGCACCATCGGCGTGCAGTACGCCTTTAGTACACAGCGGCATAGTCGCGGCCACCGCGTAGGCAATCGGGATTAAGTGCTTTCCCAAGAACACAACATATTTACCCCAGGCGGGGATCCAATCGTGGACCTTTCGGTTTGAAGTGAACGCGTAACGTTTGAGCACCGGCACCCGAAATCAATACTGGAGTTTACTTATAGAAATGCTCAGACTGCAGCCATTATATTGCACCTAAATTGCAAAATGAGAAGAAACCTCGTTAACCCTCTACCCAACACGGTTATAAGATGATGTAAGAAGACTTGTGCGATTCGCTTCGACATCCGAATTTATTGTCTTTAGATTCGGAATTCTATTCCATGCGAAGTCTTAGATTCACAAGGCTCTAATTGCAAGATAAGAAAAACACTCTTCAATTATAATATACTACTCAAAGTGTTCTAAGCACCAGTACATCTAACTACCTGTTTAACGTTTCAGTTGAAATACTGTAATGAAAGGTGTATATATTTTTTATTTAATTATATCTTTAATGATTTAAGTACAGAAAATAAGATTTTATTTGTGTTTGACATTATTTTTTAGCTTTTGAATACGATAACCATGGAAAATGCATATTATTGGTAAAAAGGGGAATTTTTCAATGTGCCAAAAAGTTGACGGAGCGAACTTGTATGGCTTCAATATCGAGTATGAGACCCATTACTCTTAATTACAACTTGACAACGCCTTCTCGTGCTCCCAATCAGGTTCCTAGTGGTCCTTTGTGGGATGTTGTTCCATTCTTGGACCAGCATGGCACCAAGCTCCTGGACATTTCTTGGCTGGACTGGACGGGCTGAAATTGCAAGTTGCAACTCATTCCAGACATGTTCGATTCGATTGAGGTCATACGCTCAATCCCCTCCCTCTGTCGGTAGTCCCCAACAGCAAGGCCAACATGAGGACGGGCATTATCGTCCATCAGAATGAATCTATCACCCACTGCACCTGCATACAATCTGACGTGGACATCCAGGATCTCATCAATATACCGTTGTGCAGTCAATGTACCGCGTTCAAGGACACAGAGCTCTGAACGTCCATCCCAGCTGATGCGCCTCAGACCACGATTGACCCTCCACCATAGCGGTCATGCTCAGCAATGTTGGCTGCATGGAATCGCTCTCCTTGTCTTCTCCATACCATAGAATGCCTATCTGTGTGGTCTAGGCAGTATCTTGGCTCATCTGTAAAAAGGACAGGTCACCAATCTTCTGTGGTCCATCCAACGTGGTCCATGGCCCATTCATATCGTGCCTGGCGGTAGTTCTGGGACAGCGGAATGCGAATACATGGTCTTATCGATCGGAGATCACCTTCGTGCAACCATGCTCGGATAATCTAAGTCGAAATATTTACCCCTGATGCATTCCGCAGGTCACTGCGAAGCTGGCTTGCTGTGGCAAAGCGGTTCCTATGGGCCTGAATGATCAAAATCCGATTTTCGGCTGCAGATGTTGCCCTGTCTCGGTCACCATCATGCCGTCTTACTGGTGTGCTATACTGCTGCTGAGATCTTGCCCAGGCTCTGATGATCACCGTATGGTGCAAACCAAGGGCTTCTTCACCAACCTGACGATGGGTAGCCCCTTGCTCCGCCATCCCTACAGCCCGCCACATTTCTGCTTCAGACAAATATCTTCTTACATTTGCATTTGCCATATTCAATCATTAAATCACAAGGGTTTGTGTTGAAATGAAAACTGAATACCCTACACATGTCATGTACATGTAGACAGTACACGAAAACATCATGAAAATCAAGGGGTACATGCTTTCCATGACTGTCACGAAAAGTCTGCCCGTCAAGAGAGCTAATGTAAACACTGGGGATCATCTCAATACATTCCTCAATCATATCCACCAACAATATCGCAAATATGACACAAGCAAATTTCACAATGATGTGTCAAATATTTGGTGCTTAGCAAACTTTGAGTAGTATATTATGTTAACGGGTCCATAACACTCTTAACGTGTGCAATGCTGAACATGTGTACCAAGCTAGGAGGTCCTTGTATTAACTCTCAAACGGTATTTTCAAGATATTTTTTATCAAATCTAGTCATGCCTGCTTCACACCAGCCATGACTAGATTCGATAAAAAATTGATCTAAATTTAACTCAATAAATCATTGGAGAAAAAAATCCTTTGAGTTTACAGGAGTAATATTTGATTAAATGTGACAAAATTATACTTATTTCAGTGACAAGAGAAATCTTGTCTTGGGCAGGAATATCCGCCAGCAGCATGCAAGGTGTTAAACAGTCTTAAAATTGTCCAATTACTACAAAGTATTATCATTTTAAATCTATTTTCATTTTCAAATCTACCGTTGGAGGGTTATTCAAATAGCACCTGATCATTACGAGCAAATATTTACTGCGTAATTCATAAAGTCATCAATCAACATATCAAAACACAACGAGTTTTTTTCAAATATATATTCATTACATAAATTGATTTGCATAAAGTTTATAAGGTGTAATCAATCAATTTGTAATTGGTTGCAATCGATACAGGTTATGTGTCACAATTTTATCGCAGAAGTTTCAAAAAAGATTGATTACTGTTGTATGTGTATAGGGAAACTTAGAAAACTTTTATCCTATGCTATTGGTGATGCGGAGTTTAGTTTTTACAAGAAATTAATCTGGAGTACGTTAATGGTTGGTTCAATTCTTCACGCCAGAATTATAATCCTCTCTCCTGAAGCAGACTCGGGGCTAGTAATATATCAGGTGAAATTATGCATTCAAGGCTGAGAGAAAAAGAATGAAATTGTCCCTGTTTCCCGACTGATTGTAATTTTCATCCCTCATCCCTAAACTCTTTATAAGCAATTATAAAAATTTTATCTCCATTTAAAATGATTTCGGAAGATCGGTATTTTCATTTTTTGTCTCAAAAACATAGCTTGTGGCACCTCATTGGAACGCGCCCGACGAGCGCGTTCAATTGAGAGGTTCATGAGTTATGTTTTTGAGACAAAATAGTGTAAAAGTAATACAACTGGAATGGAGATTTTTGCATATGGCGCTGGTCGGTTTTTCTCGTTACGTTAGATAAAATGTTAAGAAACTGCATGAGAAAATAAAATATCAAAGAGAAAAAAATATCGATCGACCGACCGATCCTATTTTTCTACTGCATGTAACCGAAACCCAATTCTTTTTTTTTTTTTTTTTTTTTTTTTTTTTGCCTAATGCCGGAATCTGGGAAACCCGGGGTGACGAATAGGGTGAGTGGGTTTGTACGGCTCTCCGGGTCTGTGGGAGGATCACAAGGAAATACTTCTATGGAGTATAGCACCCCCACGGAGTAATGTTCGCCGATAATATACCATTGTGTTCAAGAGTCCTCTGATTTTTCAGATGAGTTGTCGAATCGTTAGATCAGTAAATTGCAGCTACTTCAGTTCTTAGCTCTAGTTGTAGACAAACAATGTGGTGATTGGACCTATTATCTCCCTCATCATTCCTAATACCTGGGATCCTGTCCGGAATCTCCCAAATTTGGTTGTTGGTGATTACTTATTGAAAGCCTTGCCTTTGGGAGATACAGAAACTGAATGGCGTTGTATGGTACCAGTGAAGGGGTTCCAATATCGGGAGCAGGCGTGACCTTACTCATTGAGGAGGAGTCAGTGGTACTCTTGGAGAAAGTTTCGGAAACAGTGAGTAGAATATGATCGAACAGTTAGCGGCTTCAGAAAGCAATTCCGACTACGCTACTCTACCAGCGAAACATGTACCCTCACTCCAGAGAAATTTGATCCCCATTCCCATTTCCCGACACTCTCTAACAAACCAAGACACATTCATTCCTTTTCAGCCCAAATTACTGTTAGCCATCCATTTACAAAATTTCTCTTGTAGGAAATACTTTTTCCCGAACAACTAAACAGGTTTTGGGGCAATGTATTACTTTCTTTATATTCGAGAAATAGACAAAGGGTTAACATTCGAACGAGCTCAAAGAGCTCGATCGAACGAGAGTTCCTAAGCTATATTTTTACAGCACTGAAACGAGGAAAGTTTTTTGGCTGAAAGATTAAGGGAGATAACTTTTGACAGCCATGGATCAGGTTTCAGTTTTGTTCAGCGCGGCAGGTATAACCCCGTCCATAGTTTGTTTTTTGTCAAGCGTTATATTCACCCAATAATTATGTATGTTGTGGGGACAAAATATTATGCTGTGGGAATAAGATACTATGTCGTGAGAACTGGATTTTTTGTGGGAATAAGATATTATCTTGTTGGAACTAGATATTATGTTGTGCGAACAATCATGATTATAAATTATTGTGATGAATTGACGGTGACATGATCTGACTTTTGTGTCTCGGAGCTTATGTTCAACCGAGACGCGCTCAGACCATGTTACCGACAACTCATCACAAAATATGTTCCAATAAGACACTACCCAAAGCCCCAAACCTACATTGTGCGACACGAGAGGTTTATTTACTAAACCTGTGATCGTTAAAAGTTGCCTTCTGCAAGACAACTTTTAACGATCACAGGTTTAGTAAATAAATCTTTCGTGTTGCCACGACGGCACTGGATAAATAATCACTAAACCAGATAAACTCATTCCATCTTAGTTCAAATCCTAAATCGGTTTGTAATTGAAACAACATTTTATCCGGAACACCGTCTGCTGCACGTGTGAAAAAATCCAGAAAAAATGAAGCGGCTTGCTAGACACCCCGTGTATGAAGCAATTGCGAAACGGGTGACGTCATTTCAGATATTTCGTATTCTGACGCCAGACAGTAACATTTGCTACTGGAGCCGTAAACATAAAAGAAACTACGCCAGCTCTCATCCAATCAGAGGGCGAGGATTTTACTCTTATTGGAACATAATATGTTGGGGTAATAAAATATTATTTCTTGTGGGGAACAAGTTATAATGTTGTGGGAACAGGATACTATGTTATCTTGTGGAAGATGATATTATGTTGTGAGAGCAAGTTACCATATGTTGAGAACAAGATACAATGCTGAGGGAACCAGATATTTTCTTGTGGAAAAGAAGATATTTTTCTTGTGGCGAACAAGATATTGTGTTGGGGGGGACATGCTAGTCTGTTGTGGGAGCAAGATATTATGTTGTGGGAACAAGATATTTTCTCCAAAACTTTTTTTTCATGGCCTCAATCACACAGCGTAAATATGTCTCCTATAAATCCGAGTGAAAAATGTAGACGAATTTCCCATTAATAGCCTACACCATCTGTCTATCCACGAAACAATGTTTGATGTGTTTCGAGTGCAAAAGCTCACCATATCTCACTTAAATAACATATTGAACGTTCTAATCAAGTTTCTCAGAACATTAAATTGACTTTTTCGCCTGTCTGAACATTCGTATCGCGTTCTTCCAGCAGTTCGTTCATATCTTTTTGTATGTATATTTTTCTGTCTGTCTAACTCGATAGACGTCTCTCCCATCTCATTGGTTCTGTGTCTCTCTTTTCTGCATATTTGAAAACGTTCCATTGACTTCGATTTAGTGAAATACAGAGTGCGATAGATACACTGTGAAGAAATAGTGTTTTAACCCTTCACCCAACGTAACGGCAAAAAAGGCAAGCGCTATTCACAAAAATGGCCAATTAAATTTCATTATTGTTTCATTTTTGTCTCAAAAACATAGGTTATGACACCTCGTTGGAACGAGCTTGTCGAGCTCGTTCCAAAGAGGGTCATAACCTATGTTTTAGAGACAAAAATGAAAAAAAATTAGTTATTCAAGTTTCGTCTGCTTTTCATGTTAGGTAAAGGGTTAAATACGAATATATGCTGTAAAATGTCAAGGTAAAACACCATATTTTTTATTAATATTTTGTTCGATCAAGAATTAAGGAGAGACAATGTTCTGATATTTGGTTAGCTTCATTTAGGCTTTAGGTTGTTCAAATTTTGAGATATCACATACTATACAGGTCAATCGCTGTTCAGCCGTTTTGAAGACTTAATGTATAAATGACAGTTTGACTTCGCATGGCGTTACTGGTGTCTCAAAATATCTATCAGCTCTTTCGGTCTCCTTCAACCTTGCCTAACTTGTTACTGCAGCATAAGAGATTCCTCAAGATGCAATCTCAGTGTAATCTCGAAGTTACCTTTTAAGTACCTTTGCAGTTGTTTCAATGGGCAAGTCTTGGCTGCCTAAATAGGCAGCCAAGACTTGCCCAGAAATAACTGTGTGGTGTTCGCGAACGCTTGAGAACGTCTTGTTGGGTATTATTTCCGGAGTTTCACGAGTGTTGACAATCTGTATTGTAAGGTACGAGGTTTGTGTCGATTGAAAAAAAATCATTGCATTGTTGTTGAACGTTGTCAACGAAACCCATCACCCAAACGAGCTACAAACACGACAAACTGTAAGGTCAAAGGATATATAATGTCGATATGTATACAAATCTCCAGATATTGAATGTTTAAATCACTTCTTATGAAATGCGACAAAAACGCATGACAAAAAACAAACTAAACTGTCTTTTACAGCCTCCATTTTAGGAACAGTCCCGTAATTTGGGGATGACGGTTACCACTGTGAGTTTGTTGTAATGTAAAATCCCGCTTCATTACACCAGAAGACTGTTCGAGATGCATCAAAGATAGATTAATTAATATATTTAACCTGCAGTCGTATGGGCGTATGGCTGCTGGTTAAAGATATTAATTATTGTCCTTTAAGAACAGACTCTCCCCAAACATGCCAACTTTCACAATGGACGATGGCATTTTGAGAAAAAACAATAATTAAAGAACTTAATGCGCCCATTCTAAAGAAAACGTTTACTCCACTGAACAAAAACACTCTTCCACTGGTATATCGTATCATAACAGCTATTATCGTAAACATTCAGGGATGGTTTGGTTGCCAGGTTTTAACATTATATCTAACAGTAATATTTTACAGTTTAGTAAACCCAAGAAGTTTATCATTTCATAACAACGGTACTTTTTCGACTACTATTGTTTGTTCCGTGCTTAGAGTCCTATGATCACCTAGCTATCACGCCATCCTTGTTAGACGAAGGCAAAAGACTCAGATAACTTGCACAGACAGACACTGTTCTTCCTAAGGATTATTAGAACACCCATTTAACCACCAGTTAAGGATACCTTTCCCACTTGCCAGGATAGTTATAAAGCTTATAAGACTTGCGATATTGATAAACAAGAGATGATAGCCCATTTTGTCGGACTCAGCAAGCATGTTGTTACACAGGAAGACAAGACATGTCTGCGACGAGCTTCACTCTTTGTGTTTTACCTGGCCATCATCCGATTACTAAAACCACTCTGTGACTAAACTCAGTCACAACTACTGTTTCTCTCCGCCCTTGCTTTGACGTTTGTCCCTACAAGTTCCTACCATATGACATCATACAATACCAACCACAGTAAGATGTTATTCACGCCATGAAAATTTCTCTATCAATTGTATAGCTTTTGTTTTAAATATGGCTTTCCAGAATTAAATAGAAATCTCTCGTCGAGAGCTTTCCAGTACATTAATGGCAGACATAATTGGGATTAAACTAGGGCTGCACGGTATATAGATAAACCGATATATACCGGTATTCAAACCAATATCGATTGAATACCGGTGTAATTTAAAAAATATCGGTTTATCGTCATTATTTATTTACCTACAATTTAATTTTCAAGATGTCTTGAGTTTATAAACTTCTAGTCCCGAATGATTAATATTATCCCTTTATCCAAGGAATCGTCTGCTTGTGCCCTCGTAATATACAAATTCAGCAGTTGAAAAAATAAATTTAAAAAATTTCAACAAAACTATATCATGTAACCCCTCATTGGAACGAGCTCATTGAGCTCGTTCCAATGAGGGATCACATGATATAGTTTTGTTGAAATCTTTGGAGAAAATCCGATAAACTATTTTTGAAAATAATAAATTTTGATATCGTCTGCGTCCGGTAAAGGTTTTTCGAATCGCATCATCAAGGCATGCTAATTAGTTCAGAGTGTGATGCCTCGACTCTCGATTGTGGTACTTGTGTTCACATATCTGAACAGTTTTCGATATACCGGTATATCGCGGTATTTTTTTGAATACCGATACCGGTATTCCGTTTTGAATATCGTGCAGCCCTAGATTAAACCTGCAAAAAATAAACGCAAATATTAAAACATTTGAATTGTAACTGTTACTGGTTGTGACTATCCATGGGCAAAACTGAGATAAGCGTCCACACACTCGATGAACATTTTATGGCAGGTGTGTACATTGAGAGCAATCATCGGAATGTTTTCATCGCGAGGCTCCACAGGAAATACGTAAGAACTGACAAATTCCACAAATTAAAGTAATAGATTCTATGTCACAGAGGCATGTAATAAACACAGAACGCCTCTGTGTGTGAACGTGTTCGTCAATACGGCACTCATGCCATCGCGGAATGATAGAACTCGAGACTGCGCCTCTCGTTTTATCCTTCCGCGCTGGCACTCGCACCGCATTAGCGAACGCTTTCACACACCGTGACGTTCTGTGTATGTGTAATAGAATAAACTATCTCATGCCAAGTATAACTCAGCCGGCATACGTCTTTTCTTTTTCTACTTTTTTTTAAAACTACCTCTTGTACAACTGGTTTAACCTCGACTAATGATTAGGGTGTAGAGATGGGCAATATCCGAAAAACACGAACCAATACAGATACCATGGGGATACCAAAAAACCGAACCGAATCAAGTGTTGAATACCGAAACCGTCTGAATTTTCAAATTTTCCTACATTTGCTTTTTAAAAGTCCCTGTTGAGGCTTGATAACAGTTGAAAGGTTTATATTCATGAAAGAAGTGACTGATTTTCTTTTCAGTTTTGTTAATCGTTAATGCGCTGGACAACTATCCTGAATTCCCACTGAAGGATATATTGTGTCGAAATGCATACAAATCTCCAACCTGTACATGCCCAATACAAATCTCCAACCAATACAACCTGTACATATCCATTTGCTTAGTGGTGATTCTAGTCAAACCTTGGCTGCCTGTTAAGCAGCCAAAACCTGACAAGAAATCACTCCCCATGTATTTTGTCTATTGTCAGCAGGTCCTCATAAAGATGGCATGGTTTGGGCACGTGCCGGATGATCGCAGAAGCAGGAAATAGGTCTTTAAACATTAAGGTGCGTTTAGAACAGGTCACAAAATTACTGTAGATATGATTTGTGGTCGTAAAAGAATTCCATTCCCGAGCTCATTGGTAGAGTCATTTATAGTGTTGTGATAGAATGATACTACAACAACTTATTCTGTTTTTTCCTCATGCGAATTCCAATTTGGTGATATTAGCAAATCTAAGTCAAGTTAGATACCGAATATCGAACCGATACCGAGGAATACCCCCTTACCGCAATTTTTATTATCTTGTAAACGCATGCGTGGACATCACTGCCCATGCTAGGATTACGACCAGTTCACGTCGATTGTACGCTAGTAACTGCAGAAAGTTCTAGACGCGCCAACTTACTAACCGCGCAAAAACAGGGCTAGCACCAGTAGTAGGAATGCGTACCATCGAAGTATAGTACGCCTTAGCAAATTGCGCCTCCGTGCTCCCTCTTTGGGAAGTTGCGATTAAATGTTTTTTTCCAAGGACACAACACAGATGACGCGGGTCAGGATCGAACCTTTGATCCTTGAAACCAGAGTCTAGCTCTCTAACCAGTTAGCCACCGTGCTCCTATCAATTGGGTTAGGTAAAGAGTTAAAACGAACAATGAAAGAAATGAAATTTGGATAATCAGATTTTGGTAAACAGCATTGGCGCACGTAATCGTTATCTTGAGAAGGGATTTTGCCACGTATCGGGTGACCGTTGTAAACAGATAATCAAAGGATATTAAGCCTGATTGTGGGATGTGATTGTTCGTTGATTGTTCGGTAAACAAACTGTCTTATGACAACCAAAACTGACAACATTGCAATATGCAGGATATGCTTCTACATGAAACAGATGTTGCGCTATACGCACTACGTGACTCTAAACACACAGCATTAATGAAATCTTAATCTTAGAACCATATCGGTAAACACTAAATGCAGAATTTGCTAGAATATTTTTCCAACTCATCTTTGCATTGTCGCAAAGATGAATATAAATTTCTTGAAGACAAACAATTGAATTAGAAATAAGGGCAATAACTCACATAATCTCATGTAGTATAATGGTGTCATTCTTAACAAGAAGCACTTCTCTTTAGTCTAAATTAGATAACTAAGTTAGGATTTGCATGGACAATTAGTAATAGCTGAATTCGTTAGCTAAATTAACCCTTTGAACCCTAGCGGACGTTTTTTTCCGGCCAGGAACATGATACGTCATAATTTCATTAAATAGGATGGATGCTAAGATCATGTGTGTGGTAGACCAGTCAATATTTTCAACGTGCAGCCCCGAGGTCTACCCCTAAATAATGAATATGAACTCTTCTAGTTGCTGTCATTGAATGGAAGATACCACCAGGGTTCACAGGATTAAAATTAACTATTACAAAATCGCCCCCAAATTGTTTCTCCACTGCGAGATGTCGACTGTCATATTTTTATTTAACCACAAACTCATGCATACCTGGTAGCTAGTATAAAAACACTTCAAGTACAGTGTCTCATGTGGTGGTTCTCCCTGGGATAGTCGATGCATTAAATGATGAGTGGCAAGATACAGTGATTGGAACAGCCGCTCCCCATCATACATGTTCGAGGGAAAGAAAAATCCAATTTGAGATTTTCGGCGTAATAGCCTGGCGGCCAAATGTCCAACCTCAAAGTCGTGTCTTGTTCGTTGTCAGGAGATGTTATTCTTACGCTTTCCATCGAGAAAAACACTTTGGACGCCACACTGAGGTTCAGCGCCCTGGCGGTCGGGCTATAATTGATGGCTCATGTACTTTGATGATGATAGCTTTTCCTCCACGTTGAGTGCGCGAAAATAATTTCTGTTATCTCCCTTAATTCACATCCTTAATTTGTGCCGAAAACATTATCCACCCAGAGAAGGTTATCCATACCATTAGCCCTATTCCTTTTACTCAGATCTACGAAGTGGTTCAACAAGAAACGGATTCGGGATTTATTATTTTTCAATGTTTGCCACGAAAACATAGCTCATGACACTACAATGGAAAGCACTCATCAAGTCCATTCCAATGAGGGGGTCATAAGCTATTGTGTTTAGACAAAGAGGAAAACACTTAGTTCTGCGAGAAATAGGGTCCGGTGAATCTCAAATCTTTGGTCAAAACGATCCTAAATGAAACCTAACAGAGGATTTCGAATCGCATCTCTAATCGAATCTCATGGTACCTTAACCCTTTGAACTAGTGGTATCTTCCATGCCAGTTCAATGGCAGCAATTAGAAGAGTCCATATTCATTATTTGGGGCTGCACGTTGAAAATATTGATTGGTCTACCCCACACAGTTATTGAACAGCCATCCTAATTAATGAAGTTATGACGTATCATGTTGCTGGCCGGAAAAACGGCCGCTAGGGTTCAAAGGGTTAAGTTGTAAGTATTGCATCGTTTTTAACCCTTTACCTAACCTGAAAAGCAGACGACACTTGCAAAAATAATTCTTGAATAATTATTTTTTTCATTTTTTGTCTCAAAAACATAGGTTATGACCCCTCGTTGGAACGAGCTCGACGAGCTCGTTCCAACGAGGGGTCATAACCTATGTTTTTGAGAAAAAAATGAAAAAAATAATGAAAATAAATGGGCGATTTTTGAGAATAGCGCTGGCCGGTTTTGGCCGTTACGTTAGGTAAAGGGTTAAAACAGTAAATACTGCTGGACCCCAATCAAGTATTAGACTCGGCTGTGACTTGTCTGTTTGGGAAAGTTAATCCAAAAAGCGGAATACTCTGGAATGGAGTGAGCGCGATGGCTTCATGGTTACGGCATTGAACTTCAAACCGAAAGGTCCACGGTTCGATCACCACCAGGGGCAACTGCGTTGTGTCATTGGGCAAGGCACTTCATTCCGATTGCCCGCATAGAGGCACGGTGGCGCTGTGTATTAAGGCGTACTTCACGTCGATGATACACTTGTCTTCAACCAATGCTAACCCTGCATGTGTGGAGTAAGTATGTTGGGGAGACTGCACGCCGGTGCTCGGTGGTTCTCTCCAGGTACTCCGGCTTCCTCCACCCGTACAGCTGTACGACACGAGGTGACCCTGGCTTTCGAAACTGTTGTTAAATCGAAATAAATAAATAAATTCCGGAGCGGAATCGAAGTTGTTTCGGTAGCGAAACTTTCTTGAACACTTCTTCTATCATCAGGTCTCCCGTACAAGAGTTCAACACCAGACATTTGGTGGGATTTTAAGAGCATCTCTCAGATCCGTAAATTTCCGACTCTTCGCGATTCAAATCGAATCGTCGGCACGATTTCGAATTGATTCGAATTTCAAAGCTTCGCAGGGATTCTTATGAAACTATTTTATGAGTGTCGTCTTCTAGTTGTGTTGGCTTGAATTCAAATATCTATTCTAGAATTGCAACAAGCTGTTTAAAGCATTACACATCGGTCGCATAGTTCTTTAACTTCGTAAACACCACTGTACTCTTTTATAGAAGCCTACCATAGCCACCGACCTTCTCCACGGGTAAACAAATCTATAGGTCCCGTGCATGTCAGTACTCTGGCATTTCATGTCGCTTTTAGGGATCAATCCAGTAACAAATGACTGAAAATTATGTTTTGCGGCGTCACTCTTTTGGTCAATGAAATGATATTGAATATTTTTAATGCCCACAGCATAATGCGAATATCTCTTTCAGTCTTCAGTTGTGTGTGGGAGTATGTCGCTGATGACATTGTTCTCTACAGCGACCTGTCTTTAAAATTGTGGTTCTCGCTGAATAAATGTCGTTCCAGTTACTCAACAGCCGTTCAAGCCATGTGAAGGTCCATTGTGCCACTAGCGACCTGCAAATTACAATGGTATTAACATTACTTTAACAGCAAATGCATGTTCACGATTCTCTACTCTTTTGATTAAATGCACACTACACGCATCTTGCCCATTTTCACGGATAAACCGAATGTTTAACAAAACTGTTTTCTACAATTATCTCCAGTTTCTATTATCCCAACTGTGGATGTGTTAGTGACGTCTCCACTTCAATAGGAGATGGCCACTTATCGTAAAACTGAAAACATGTTTTTCATAAAGCATTAAAGAGGATTTTGCTGTACAAATCTGAGTGTAAAGTATCCCCTGGGCTTTTGGGGGCATCAAGTAAACATCATAAAATATGCCTGGTCACTCTTTTCATGTGAATTTGATTGTGTGAAATGATTGCAAGAGATTAAATTTATTGCTCGTGAAATCCACTCGTCCGGTAGTCGACCGCTTCTTGTGAACCCATATTCCCAGTGAGGCGTTCGTGAATCCACAGAGTATCAAAAGCTTCAAGCAGAACCCAGGAAAGCATCTCGCCCGATTACACTGTCGGATGCTCGCACAGGAACAGACAATCCATAATTAGCAGCGTCCATTAAACAGACTGAGCGGTAGGTCATTTATTTATTTATTTATTTATTTATTTATTTATTTATTTATTTATTTATTATGTTTGTTTGTTTGTTTGTTTGTTTGTTTGTTTGTTTGTTTGTTTGTTTGTTTGTTTGCTTGCTTGCTTGCTTGCTTGCTTGTTTGTTTGTTTGTTTGTTTGTTTGTCTGTTTGTCTGTTTGTTTGTTTGTTTGTTTGTTTGTTTGTTTGTTTGTTTGTTGTTTGTTTGTTTGTTTGTCTGTTTGTCTGTTTGTCTGTTTGTTTGTTTGTTTGTTTGTTTGTTTGTTTGTTTGTTTGTTTGTTGTTTGTTTGTTTGTTTATTTATTTATTTATTTATTTGTGTTTAAGGTCACATATTTCGGCACAATGGCTAATCATAACCATGACAGTTTTAAGGGTGGAGGAAGCCAGAGTAGCTGGAGAGAACCACCGAGCAACGACGAGCAACTGTCAACTCCCCAACATGCCAACTCCACACAAGCAGGTGTTGAAGACAGGTGCACCTTCGACGTGCAGTACGCATCGCCACCGTGCCTCCACGTGAGCAATGGGGGTGAAGTGTCTCACTCAAGGACACAATGCGGTTGCCGCAAGTGGATTCGAACCGAGGACTTCTATGTTTGCTGCCTGCACTTCGCCTACTGAACCACTGCCCCCTACCCCGCCGAGTGGTAGGTTTATATACTCTGTCCAAAGTGTCTCAAGGGCAACTGGAATATTTTTTATACTTATTCGACAATTTACAGAACAGTGGCCGTGGACTGGTCGAAATCCACACGTGGGCGGTGTTGTCCACTCATACGTTTACCAGGTAATAAACATTATCATCGGGTTCTATTCGGGGCTTCATTAATTAATTTTTTCATAACTATTCCTATAAATAGCGTTTGGAATCTAATATTATAGCGTCCGTAGGAATATTGTCCATCCGCGGAAATTGACCAGTCCACGGGGCCGTACTGTAAGCCAGGGTAGCTCTAGACACCTCTGTTTCCTGTTTTTGTCCGAAATTACAAATTTCCAAAGAGAAGAGACACCAGAACTCCACAAGTGGAAGACATCCTTTCCTCCATGCGTTGTACATCTCGGATTGCCATGTTGTGAACCTTTACCTCACAGCCTCCTCACGTCGGGCATGTTATCTGTGGCTCTGATCTCCAAGCCCAGTCGTGACGAGTGTTCCATTAACTCTCTGCACTCTGATGTCAAAATGGCAAAATTTTCAGCAGCAAATATTTCCTATAGTGCTGTTTGATATTTAACCAAATATACCTTGTTTGACAGAGCTCATTGAGCTCTGTCAAACAAGATATAATTGGTTAAGTTCAGAGTTAAACAAGAGAAAAACAGAGTGATTGGAGAAAATTATGTTGCACTACCAGAGTGCTAGGTGTTAAAATTCCCAGACACCGTTATTATCAGTATCGCAGTTGATGTCTACACATGCTGTGTGTGGTGCTTTTTTGTGCTGGGATAACACCTTTTCTGAGAATCACAAAAGACGCAAATCCGTGGACGTGATGTGACTTGAACCTGCCGACCAACATGCATATGGTTGACCAGCAGCTTCCAGACACACCTGTGGCTTGTGGGTCGCCCACTCCACGAAAGATTTGTTTATACATTTATGATTATTTGGCTAGACTGCTTCAATGTACATAATTCATAAATAGTTATACATATCATGGTAACGATCTTGACTTAATACAAGCAGTTTTTAGCCCATTTTTCGTTCACACCTGTCTTTGTTTCCATTTTTTATCATTTCAACCCTTATTAGAACACCAGGCTGGCAGTGACATAAATAAAATTTTTTGAGGTGGCAGCTTTGATGCAAATTTTATGTTTCCTTTCTCACTCTTTCAATCGAACACGACATTTTAAAAAATCTATAGCACTACGTGCTACTATTAAAATCTACGATATGGGGGGTCGTAAAAGGATTCTTCTTCTGCGGGAAATCCATATCAAATAAAGTCGTTTCCGGTGATTTACGCCCATTCTCGGGCTCATTTGGGTAATTATACAGGGAAGTCGTTCCAAAAATACTCCCAGTCAATCGAACATACCTGTTACAAACCTCTTATTCCTATAAGAAGCCTTTGGGTCACATAGCAACCACGTGCCACCATAGAAACAAAGATGGCGGCCCCCTTCATACAAAATGGACGACGGAAACACGTATCACCCTAACAACACGAGATGCGCATGCGCACTCACATCACCCATCACCATGACAATGACGTCACAACATGGCCGCCCACATGGGTTACCATGACGACCACGTGATACCCATAATACATTGCGGTATGACGTCACATGAGAACCATAAAATGATAACCATAAGAACAGGGACGTCTAGACCCTGTCCTACTACTACAATGGGTGCATGTCGCGCAACAATACAATAAAGGACGGATTTCATTTTAACACTTTACCTAAGATAGATAGAAGACGACACTTGCCAAACTATCTTGAAGAACTAAAAATTTCAATTTCTATCTCAAAAACATTCCAAACAACCCTCGTTAAAACGAGCTTGAACAGCTCGTTCCATGGGGATCATACGCCATTTTTTTAGACGAAAATTGAAGAAATTATAAAAATTGAAATGATGATAATGAGCTTTATAAATAGCTCTGGCCAGTTATCACTGTTTCCGACACGAAGTGATCCTAGATGTCGAAAGTGTCGTTCAATCCCAATAAATACATAAATAAATAAGTTATCATTGTTACATTAGGAAAGTCGTCAACGGAGAATGGTATTAAATTATGTTTTTTTTCTGGTTGGAAAATGGCAAACATAAATTTAAATTGCTGATGGGGAAAGCCGACCTTTTCTTTCAAAACTTTACTGTAAAGAAGATATTTAATGACAAATGTAATTGGATTTTATCGTGCATACATGATTTGAACTGTTTTATCATTTTTCCGTTGCATACATTTTCCAAGCAGAGACGATTTTGTTACATTTTCATCTGCCCGAATCTACGTAACAATAAACCTTTTATTACTTTTTTATCTTTTACAAATAATCGCTTGTTATCCATCATCGGGTCGAGTTTATCAGCTTGTTCGATCACAGCTTTATAGGAATTGAATTTGGGTGGGGAGCGTATTATTAAAATCTGTTTTTCTGTTAACCCTTTACCCAAAGTAACGACCAAAACCGGCCAGCGTTATTCTCAAAAATCGCCAATTAATTTCATTATTTTTTTCATTTTTGGTCTAAAAAACATAGGTTATGACCCCTCGTTGGGCGTACAGTACACCTTAGTACACTGCGCCACCGAGCCCACACGTTGGCAGTTGAGATTATATCAGTGTCTTATTCAGGGACACAACGCACTTACCGCTGGTCAGAATTGAACCGACGACCAGTTTGAATATTGTGTGAAACGTATTTTGCAAAAGCTTCGAACTGAAACCCTGCTATTCATTGTCTAATACACACACATTATCGGTGCGATAAGTGACGTATTCGTCGATATCTGAACTCACAGTGGAGCCGTCATCCGTCTAAGAGTAGAGAGAAAAAACGTTTATCGAACACATCAGTTTCATCAAAATTAAAATTGGAGAGTACATGGCGAATGCATTATTCAGAGTATTGCAAGATCATTTATTGAGATTGCATCCAATGTCTGAGATTCATGTTTATACGAATCCTAAGTGCCTTTCAGCTGTTGAATATAATCATCGTACCACTAATATTCCTGAAATAGTCACTAAAAGAGCGAACCCCGCTTTTGCGCTAGAGCTGAAGCGGTTAAGGGGTTTTCTTGATCGATTAATCACGTGGATTAACCTTGGTTAACCGATTAATCAATTGTCCAAATAGATATCTGAATAACTGCCATACCGTTGATGATTTACAACATGAACCCTTTAACCAACGTAACAAACAAAACCGACTATGCCGAAATACAAAACTCCCCATTCAATTTTATTATGTTTTCATTTTTTGTCTCAAAAACATAGCTTACGACCCCTCATTGGAACGAGCTCTCTGAGCTCGTTCCAATGAGGGGTCATAAGCTATATTTTTTAGACAAAAATTCCAAAATTTTAGTAATTCATGATTTTTTTTATTTTGCAAGTATCGTCTGCTTCCCGCAATGGGTAAAATGCTAAGAATGACCATTTTCAGCTACTGATAGGGTATGATGATCGTGCAAATAAACAAGTATGTCAGCAAGTAACTTGTATGCTTTACTCTGTCTCATATAATTGATGTGAGTCAGTGTGACAATGTTTGCCTGTTTTGGAGCACGTTTGTTCCTTTGTTAACCCATATAATACAGTAGTTCAAAAGTAACGTTTAATCGATCAATTACTTTTTGTATCGATCAAGATGTTGATCATTGATTAATCGATAACTCGGTTAATTGTTTCAGCACTATTTTGCGGGCCAATATTTTTATGCGCTTTCCTTCATAAGGTAGATGATAGCTGACGGATGTGGCAACCACTTTTGTTATACCGCCCACTTTTGTTATACCTCACCAGTTTTGTAACAGTGATCGCCCATTTTTGTTATACCTCTCCAGTTTTGTAATAGAACGCCAGCTTTTGTTATAGTTCGAGGTCACCATTTTTGTTATAGAAATCGCCCATTTTTGTTATAAAAAAACAGCTAACCACTTTTGTTATATAAATCGCCAGCTTTTTTAATACTTGAAATTAGAACTATAAACGCTAATGTTTCGACGCCCATTCGGGGTTAGTGAAGAATCATGGCAGATTGTGGGGTCGGGAGAATAATAGCTTGTGTTTTCTAAATTAGATGGTCGAGTCGAGAAACAAAAAAACAAATCCCTGTTAGTATATGGGGCATTCGGGCGGCGAAGCGCACCTGAAGTGACTTCACTTCACAGACATTGGCGGCAGGTTTGTTGTTTTCACGAATGGATTAAAATGGAATGAGAATTTCCGATTCAACATTTTTTAAGTGGAGTCTTGATGCAGGGTTCATACAGGGTCTTGAAAATTTCTTGAATTTCACTTTTGTATTAAAAAGTCATTGACTCTGCTTTTTAGCCGTGAAAAGCTCTTGAAAATTGGCCAATAGCCTTGCATAGCTCTTGAATTTCCCAAACATATCAGCGGACTAAGTAATTCATACAGTTTATATTCCTGTTCACAGGAAATGGGCAAAAAATAAATCCACCCTTGACACAGTGTCTTGAAGCTTTCCAGAAAATTGTCAAGTGTTGAGTTTTTAGGATTAATGCTCACTTCTGCTTCTTCTACAAATTATCTCCACTTTGTACCACAAGTATCACTCTTTTTCTAAAGGTACGAACATGCATAAATTGCTACGTTCATCGAAATATTGGGTGTAGAAGAGTCCTTGAAAAAAATTACAAGAGTCCTGGAAAAGTCCTTGAATAGACCTTGAATTTGAGGTGGCCTTACCTGTTTGAACCATGTGATGGTCAGTATTGCTTTTGACACTTCGAAGCACGTAGACCTACGTTCTTATCTTCATCGCACACACTGTGTCTCTTTCGGTTTTCCTTTGCATTTTTATGCAGAGAGATGCACTTATGTTCACAGTATTGGTCTCGAGTTTGAATTGATTGTCTGGAAACGGAGAGTGACACAATTCGTACAGACTAAAAGTTCCTACGTTGAATTCAGGAAGAGCAGGTTTTGAAGGTTCTGCTCTGAGATCAACCGTATAATATTTCCCATTGAGCTAAAGATAGTCTTACATTGAAATCAGTTGGATTGAGAATTAATGCAAATCAACTGGGCTGAGAAAATATGAACCCAATTGGGTGCATGTTAACCTATCCAAGTAAATGTGTGTTGATTGTCAATCCAACCGATTTTAGAGTGCGTTAATATATGTTGTTGAAGAACGTGTTTGCCAATCGCCTGAGTAGCATATGGTGTGATTTTTTAACCCCTATTTGCCGGACCCCTCCCGGACCCCATTGTGACGTCATAGTTTTTTTTTAAATAGCAACAATGTGACGTCATACGGAATCCCGCGGGCGCGGTCAACTTGAGATGTCATCACCATGGTGATACGTGGGTTACTGCGCATGTGCAGCGCGAGTTGTTAGGGTGATACGTGTTTCCATCGTCCATGTTGTTTATAGAAAGCCGCCATCTTGGTTTCTATGGTGGCACGTTGTTGCTGAGCAACCCAAAGGCTAGTACGACAGTAGAGTGTGTTCTTGGGGCGTGTTCGATCCCACGGGAGTATGTCTAATTACCCAAGTGGACCCGACACTGACTGGAAATCGCTCAAGTTCTTCGTTTTAGTTCCCATTCCATCTATTCTAAGTACATCTAACCCATGTATCTGATTGGCACGTAGTGCCATGGTCCCGTCTCTTTGTTCTGGAGTTTACTCCGGTAGTGCAGAAGAGACTATGCAATAGAAACGAAGCTGTATTGTTTTACTATTTGTATCTTTTACTACCAGAACTTATTCCGTCTTCTCTGCTCTATCTTTTGAATTGACCAATCAAAATGCTTCAGTTTCTTTAGCCCCCTCCTATTTCTTTCGAATTGACTAATCAGATTGCTTAATTCGATTCTGCCCGATCCACCCACGGTCAGCCTTTACGGAGTTATCTCCTTTGACTGCACACACGACTCTAACCGGCACATAGAAGTGCGTCTATGTGACGTATGAGAAATCCGTTTTCATATACGTCATATATCAGCACACAAATGTGCTCCTTTGTGAATTGTGACACATGTGAAATACGCCTTTGCATACGTCATATGGACTTATTTAAGAAATCGTGGACACTGTGGACGACCACTATCAGCCGATGATTGTCGTATTTTTATTTGAATTGAGTGCTCTTCGTATTTAGCAATAGAAGAGGGCGCGCACACTGTCTTCTGAAAGTTGTATTTATTATTTTTTTACCAAAGCTTTACTATCGGTATATCACTTCACATAACATCATTGACTGAGGGATAAACTAACTGGCATTGCTGCCGGTAACCCAAGGTAAGTAGTATATAAAGCGTAGGAAGGCTTCCATTTGCCGGACCTAGGAAGTGACGTCACGTTACATCCACAATGCATCACGCTGTTACGTCACTTCTCCTTCCCATTTCCCTCCTGCAAAAGAGGCCTAAAATGCGAGCTATACTCTTTCGGCTTATTCAAACACGCTATTCCACTTTAAGACAGTGAAGTCTCTGCTTTACATGGCGGAATGTCTTGTGATTATAACACCATCTTTTCTTGTTATAAAGTTTTTTTCTCGTTATAACCACTTTCTATCTCAAGATAATAAGATGTTTGCTCATTATAAAAGGATGCTTTCTCCTTATGCCAAGATACGATTTCTACTATCTCGAGCTAATATCTCATTATAACGAGGTACTATCTCGAAATGAGGAAAAATGGTTAAAAACCATATTGACCCTGAATAGGACAGAAAAGACAGTTTTATTTTCTGCTATAGTTTAAAAAAAAAAAATTAACTTATCGTAAACATCTAATTTAAAAAAAAAAATCGAAAGTCGATGATCCCCATTGTATAAAGAATTGAGATGATTCAAAGTGAAAAACAAAAATTACAATGCCCTCATTACTTTTGAAATCTGGGCGCACCAATATGTGAAACGGGGTTCGTGGATTAAATGTATTGATAAAGAGATCTAGTAAATGAAAGATGATTTGTGAGGAAACACCCATGTGGCAATAAACTTTAACACTTTTCAATAAGTTGCAAAAATGCAATTATTGACTGACCTAAAAATCCCAGAACATACAATCTGTGAATTTATTCATATATCTTGCAATATTTTGAAGGACATGCGAATGATCTCATATCGCAGACCATTAAGGGTGTCATGTGAGTTGTCATGATAGCTTACATCAAGGATTGTTTTGCGACTCAATCATCAAGATAATGTATGGTGTATGGTCACACAGAGAAGGTATTTCAGGGTGGGGGGGGGGGGAGGGGGCATGTGTTTTTGTCGACTAATTTGGTTATGAAGGTAGCCACCTTAGGCCTGGATTAGACGACGGGTTTTTGTCGCGCCGAATTCATTTATTTGCAGTTATTTGAATTCGACCCGACAAAAATCCGACGTATAATCCAAGCCTTTGGGTAGTAGTTTTACACACAGCTGGACTTTGACAATTGTTTTCAGAAAATTAGTTGAGAAGGTCTTTCAGCGTTCGACTCGTGCGTCGAACTTTGGAAGACTAATAAACGTTAAACGGGAACGTTCGTTCAACTCAGAAAGAACAATATCTATCCTTCTACTTTAACGTGACAGGCCCTTGTAACGAAAATAGGCCACTCAAACACGTGTATTTCTGTTGCCGCTATGAATACTCCAAAACACTACGTGTCGCCGCGATGATTCCTTCACGAGATAGCTATCTAGTACTAGCTAGTACTAACTGATTTCACCCCAGCAATGCACTGCGGAGCAATGGGACACATAAGAATAACACACCTTTGGACCTGAGACGGGAGGGGAGTGGGGGGGGTGGGGCTGGGGGTGAGGGTGAGGGGTGGCGAGGTAAAGGCGGTTCTTGTAAAAATTCGCCCACTTTAGCACTTTAGTATAACGTAATTTGTATAAACCGTTTTATCTAATTCACGATAACAGTGATATAGCTTGGTCATATCAACCCTCGTTTAGGGGACCCTGGAACAGACTTTGGGTCATTTTTGGGTTCATTTGGGTAATTCTGTGTATTTCCATTGGGTCGAACGCTCTTTTGTTTCTTACTGAAAGCCTATATATATATAGCGGCTGGGGTACTCAGAATACGCGGAATGTTGACTTAAAAGGCAATTTGAGCGATTTCCTGTCAATGTCGGGTTTATTTGGGTAATTAGAAATACTCCTGTTGGTTTGAACACACCCGTAGAACACGCTCCTATTGTGGTATTATGATTTGGGTTACTTAGTGTAACCCGTATTTTAATAAATAGCTTGTATATAGGCTAGCTATAGGCTAACTGTCTGTAGATTTGTGCTGTATTTGGTAAAGGGTTGACTGTGGAAGTATGACTGTATTGAGTGATTGAGCACTACTCATCCAGCACTGCACTTAACTCGGCATGTGACTAACACCTTATTTTTCCCGTGACATTCCTGACCTTTCGGGTCAGTAGAGATCAAGATATATTGAGAAGAATGGAGTGATCGCAAGTTCAATTGACAACATTGATTTAGTGTAATCTTATATATTTGCAAAGATATATTTGTATATTTGTAGTAAATGGATTGAATATTATTGTTCCACAATGCAAATATGATGGACGTTGTATATATATTGTGAAGAGATCGAGCCGTGTAAATAGATATTTTGAACCATATATATTGAGTTTAACTTTTCAAACCCAATAAGGGTTACATTAGCAATAATGTGTCACCATAATAACCAAGATGGCGGCCTCCTATAAACAAAATGGACGACGGCAACACGCGTCACCCTAACAACACGCATGCGCAGTAACACCACGTATTACCATGATGATGACGTCACAAGATGACCGCTTACGTACGCTACCACGACAACCACGACAAACACTTGACACCCATAATGCACCACTGGATGACGTCACTTCCGGAGTCCCCCAAATGAGGGTTGATGTGACCGATATACAGATTAGTTGTCTGTAGTAGCAGATTGGTGAAAGAAAATGACCCGATCCTTCTATGCTGCCACAGGATGTCAATCGCTTGGTTAATTTTCCCCCTGTTTCAAGCCCTCATAACATTTGTGGTCTTTCCTTTGACAACGGAATTTCACACATGTCTAGAACCGTGGAAGTTGATGGATTCTTATTGTATTATCTATTCACTGCATTATAAACGTGTATAGAACACACGCGACTTTAACAGCTGCTTCTCTTTGATTATTTATCCATTTATTTATTGGTGTTAGCCTAGGCGCCACATATTTACGCACAAGAGCTAATAGTAACACAACATGGAGATAAAGTCAAACTTAATCAATCGTTTAAATCCCAGTCTTTTTAAAAAAAATCCCATCTGAGCATTTGGGGACTGGGTACAATTTTACCAGCACAGCAGAACTTGTTTTGTTTACTTTAGTAAAAAATGACTGCTTCACTTTCTGGGTCCCCCACAGGAATGTTTTTGATTGTTACATGTGTTATGTGTGGATTATAGAATTTGTCGATCGTTTTAGGACAGATGAGTTGGTTAGATTCAGTCTCAAGATTTGGCGTGTTTTGGAGAGTAGACGCCTTCCAGAAGCACAGAACAGTCGACCAGTACAAGAAGGCAATAACAGTTCAGATTGATACTTGGCCATGCTTAAATAGATTGGAGTGGCGAAGACTACCACCTCTGTATAATATCAATAAAAGAACACATGATCAAGACTATAGTCCCACGCGTTACCGCTGAGAACGTGCGGTGAAAAGCTTAGAGAGTCAACACAACACTACCATACACAACATTTACAAACAAATATGTAGTCTCCCCCATGCAATGCAGTATAACCACCCCCCCCCCCCCACCACCACCACACGAGCTTCATCCCATGCCGCCATACACCCACAACACATACAATAAACCGAACGATGCACTTTAACTGGATTCGATCTACCATAACATAATTAAGAACCGGAAGTAGGCGATATCAGCATTAATTATCTGCTTACTGTAAATGCATTCATTTCTCAGGGAAAAAATATCTTGCAAACCCAAATACACATTAGTTTACAATACACTATGAAGACAGACAGGCGTACATAATTCTCCACCAAGGTGGCTATATTGCATTTTTTCAGGATTTCTAATGTAAAGCGGAACGTCGGTGTAGTCATAAAGCACCAATCCATTATAAATGAATCTGATCGATCAGACATCCGGTTTTCAAAATATTGCAAGGAAGATTGACAAAAAGAAGATTGCTGCTATAGTGACTATTATAATGAGTATTTCAGAATGCTCATCATTGAAAGAAACCTCCCTTTACTCACCACCAAAGACAACGAGAGCCGTCGGGCATTTGGGTTTTATGTTGCTTCCTGACGGACGGACGGAGGGATGGACAGACGGACGGACGGAGAACGGATGTACTTGTGAGGTGATTTCAGTGTTACGTAGGGTAAAATTCCGCACCTGCGACCGTTTTTGCACCTCAAAGGTGGGTGTTTTGAGGGGCCGCTCCTCAGAAGCGGGGACTGGATCAGTGGTTAAATCACCGGTTTGCACAAGTAACGTCTGTACGCACAACTTGTTCACACACGTACATCTGAAGTAGCCTGAACGGACAGACAGACAGACGGACTGACAGACAGACAAGCGGTGGTCAGGCGGGTGGGAGGACGGGAGGGCTTCGGGTGGGCTTCCGGGTGATCATCGGGCAGGCAAGAAATGAGGCAGGCAAGCAGGCAAGCAGGCAAGCAGGCAAGCGGGCAGGCAGGCCGGTCAGCAGGCAGACAGTAGACAGCAGGCAAGCATGCAGGCCATCGAATAAAAACGAATTTGTGTTTCCCTTTTCCTCACATGTACGTTTCAAATACACCCCAACTCCAACCAAAATCGCTTTCATCAAACACACGTCAGAATAGGGGCGAATGCAAGTTTTGATTTCATGTATTACAAAAGCTGGCGATTTATATAACAAAAGTGGCTAGCTGTTTTTTTTATAACAAAAATGGGCGATTTCTATAACAAAAAATGGTGACCTCAAACTATAACAAAAGCTGGCGTTCTATAACAAAACTGGTGAGGTATAACAAAAATGGGCGATCGCTATTACAAAACTGGTGAGGTATAACAAAAGTGGGCGGTATAACAAAAGTGGTTGCAACACACGTCCTTGAGTATTGTACTATCGTTTGTAAAAAAATTGCATACAATACAAATCGATAAAGTTGATAGGTGTATTTTATTTTCCAGATATATATTATACCTCTATATGTAATTTTGGAAGAAATTAAACATTGATAAACTCTGTAAAAACCAATACCATGCAACTAGTTTTTGTGAAAAGCCCAGTCACTCTGATACTTTTTAGAGCCGGGCTATAAAAAGTATTAAAGTAGAGACTACGCGTTTCACAGAAACAATATGCAAAGAAGAACATTTAAAATAACTTACCCTTATGCATTGCACTGAGCCATAGAGAGTACGGTGTTTCGGGGAACGTGAGGTCGCCCCATTGTAACAAAATTTTCAAATCACAGATAGAAGATAGTTCTTAAAGTGTAACTCCAATTTTGTGGAGATGTGCGTTCGCACCAGTCGCTCCTCCCCTGGCTACGCAGATGAGTTGCTGATTAAGTCAAATGTCAGTTAAAACTAAAGAATCATAAAGCAGACAAACATTCTTCACCCTTTATTACAAAATGTGGGCAAACTGGCATGACGAATGTTTTTGTTTCTCGACTCGACCATTTAATTTAGAAAACACAAGCTATTATTCTCCCGACCCCACAATCTGCCATGATTCTTCACTAACCCCGAATGGGCATCGAAACATTAGTGTTTATAGTTCTAATTTCAAGTATTACAAAAGCTGGCTATTTATATAACAAAAGTGGTTAGCTGTTTTTTTATAACAAAAATGGGCGATTTCTATAACAAAAATGGTGACCTCGAACTATAACAAAAGCTGGCGTTCTATTACAAAACTGGTGAGGTATAATAAAAATGGGCGATCACTGTTACAAAACTGGTGAGGTATAACAAAAGTGGGCGGTATAACAAAAGTTGTTGCCACAGACGGAAGTTAAGGGTTTTTTCAAATCAATATTAATTGGGCTGTTTTGATATTTTCAACGTTCAGCCCAGTTCTGCACGTTGAAAATATTAACCCACCCCAATTAATATCTTAAAAGTGCAGTCTAGAAAATTTGTCCTTTTGCTTGTTTATTTGGGTTTAACGACACTTTCAACAGCCAGGGTTATACCATGTTGGACAGTTCCGCTGATGGAGAAAAATGGCTTATCAGGCGAAAACAACCAAGCAACAACATGTAGTTCTCAGACTCTCCATCAGCTTACTAACTCGACACGAGCTGGGTAAACATCGGTTAAAGACAGGTTTACTCTGTTCGTGCCCTGTGTCTTAGCACACAGAGCCACCGTGTTCCCACACAGGAACTGAGTTGAAGTGTCTTGCTCAATGACACAATGCAGATGACGCGAATCAGACTCAAATCGTCGACCTATCGATCTCAAGTCCAAAGCTCTAACATATGAACCATCGCGATCCTTATTAATCGTTCTACGCCCACACGGTATCGCATCGCATTTTGCGAAATATATTTCGTGTTTGGACATGCCCAATATCGAGAACACGAGCAAAAATCGATACGAATTAATCGCAAATGAATAGTCCTCAAACTTCAGCTTTCTCATTGAAACGTGATTGAAATGTTTCTATGCCTGAAAGGTTCTTTATTTTCCTTGAAAGCTATGTGATTTCAGTTTAACCAACGAACATGGTTTCAGTTGAAATATTGTAATCAAAAGTGTAAAAAATTTTTATTTAATTATATCTTTAATGATTTAAGTACAGAAATTAAGATTTTATTTGTGCTTGACATTATTTTTTAGCTTTTGAATTCGATAACCATGGAAAATGGATATTATTAGTAAAAGACGAAATTTTTCAATTTGCCAAAAAGTTGACGGAGCGAATTGGTATGGGTTCAATATCGAGTATGAGACCCATTACTGTTAATTACAGATTGACAATGCCTTCTCATGCTCCCAATCAGGTTACTGGTGGACCTTTGTGGAATGTTGTACCATTCTTGGACCAGCATGGCACCAAGCTCCTGGACACTTCTTGGCTGGACTGGACGGGCTGAAATTGCAAGCTGCAACTCATTCCAGACATGTTCGATTGGATCGAGGTCGGGGGATCTTGCTGGCCAGTCCATACGCCCAACCCCATCTCTCTTTCAGTACTCCCCGACAGCGTGGGCAACATGAGGGCGGGAATTATCGTCCATCAGAATGAATCTATCACCCACTAAACATGCATACAATCTGACGTGGACATCCAGGATCTCATCAATATACCGCTGTGCAGTCAATGTACTCCGTTCAAGGACATGGAGCTCTATACGTCCATCCTTGCTGATTCCGCCCTGGACCATGATTGACCATCCACCATAGCAGTCATGCTCAGCAATTTTGGTTCCATGGAATCACTCGCCCGGTCTTCTCCATACCCTAGACCGCCTATTTGTGTGGTCTAGGCAGTACCTTGACTCATCTGTAAAAAGGACAGGTCGCCAATCTTCTCTGGTCCATCCAACGTGGTCCAAGGCCCATTCATATCGTGCCTGGCGATGGTTCTGGGACAGCGGAATGCGAATACATGGTCTTCTTGATCGGGGACCACCTTTGTGCAACCTTGCCCGGATAGTCTGCGTCGAAACATTTAACCCGGATGCATTCTGAAGGTCACTCCGAAGCTGGGTTTCTGTGGCAAACCGGTTCCTACGGGCCTGAATGATCAAAAACCGGTCTTCAGCTGCAGATGTTGCCCTGTGAGTGCCACCACCATGCCGTCTTACTGGTGTGCCATACTGCTGAAATCTTGTCCAGACTCTGGTGATCACCGTATGGTGCACACAAGGGCTTCACCAACCTGACGATGGGTCGCCCCTTGCTCCACCATCCCTACAGCCCGCTACATTTCTGCTTCAGATAAATGTCTTCTTACATCTGCATTTGCCATATTTAATCATTAAATCACAAGGGTTTGTGTTGAAATGGAGACTGAATACCCTACGCATGTCATGTACATGTAGACAGTACACGAAAACATTATGAAAATCAAGGGGTACATGCTTTCCATGACTGTCACAAAAGGTCCCCCTGTCAAGAGAGCTAATGTAAACACTGGGGACCATCTCAATACATTCCTCAATCACATCCACCAAAAATATCGCAAATATGTCACAAGCAAATTTCACAATGATGTGTCAAATATTTGGTGCTTAGCAAACTTTGAGTAGTATATGGCCCCTGATTGGAAGTAGTAGGGGATGTGGAGATCGGTCCTCATTGGGGTGGGGATGGAGAGGCAAAGTGACGTCATAGTCACGTGACCTAGTTACATCATAGTCGGGGGTCATGGTAGCCCATATGAGTAGCCATGTTGTGAGGTCATCCCCATAGTGATACGTATTCTTAGTGCGCATGAGCAGGGCGTGTTGTTAGGGTGACGTGTGTTTCCGTCGTCTATTTTGTATAAAGAAGACCTCCATCTTGGTTTCTATGGCAGTAGTTTCCCCCAAATGCCTACAGTAGGTCAGGTGTATGTTTGGGGGTGCGTTCGATTGAATAAGAGTAAATCTAATTACCCAACTAGACCCGGAAATTCCCCCAAATCACTAAAAACACCCAAAACTACCGAAATGGGTTCGGATTCTCCCAGAATCCGGCACTACCCTCGGTTGGATATTTAGCAAGCTCAATCGGACCCGCGTCAGTCATTAAATTTCCTTGATAGTACCTAGCGTGCACTAGATGAAAGTAATGTAAAGACCAATCCGTATCTGGGTGAGCTTGTTAAAGACACAACCGAGGGTAGAGTCGAGACAGGATCCGACATAGCTAGTAAGTATGACGTAGTGCTACAAGTAAATAGTAATGGTATAGTGTTGTAAGGATGGTAAGACACTATAGTACTAAGTGACTACAGTAAAAGTTGATCACAGGATAGATTATGGTAACTGTGGGTAGGTCAGCCGTGAAGATCTAAGACCTTTGAAACCATAGAACTGTCCCACATGATATGACCCTGGCTGTTGATCTGTATTTTTAATTTTGTTTAATCTAACTGAAAACTTTCCATTTTCGCATCATAAATGGGACTTTTGACCGAATTAGGTTCACAGACCTGTTTTTGAGACCAAATAGAAATTTTGCAGTTAGTATTAAGTTAGATGAACATGATGGGGAACACTGTTGATCAAACAATATCACAAAGCACTAAAACAACACCGAGTAATACCAGGAGAAGTATGTTTAGTTATGACTAAAGTTATTTCCCTAACATGACCGTTGAAAAATCCCTTAATTGTTTCCACATTCATGGTGGGTACTTCTTATAATATCTCATAATGTCAGGTTATAATAGTGTTTTGATAACAATTTTCTCAATGTACATTCCAGAATCCACAGTTTAAGCTAGATAATTTAAATAAATATTCTAGCTAAGAAATGACATAGCTTTAAAATTTTACAAAATTGCTTCATTTCTTCCAGAGGCATTTTGTCGTCGTGCCGTTTTGTGGCACACCGTGTCACGCATGTGATACCGAGATATCGGGGCCATACACTTCATACAGTACTGAAGTAAATTGGTGAAGTAAATCTAATCGTGTAAAGAAGACACCGACTCTTATGTTCTTATGCTCATCTGAGTGTTGGAAAATACCCTTGACATGATGATGTACTATTGGAGGATGCCTATTGGAGAACACCTTTTATGGGATAGTTATCGCTCCTGACACCTGATCGGCTTCTAGACCATCCCATGTCTTTCAAAGGTCTTAGATCTTCACGGCTGACCTACCCACAGTTACCATAATCTATCCTGTGATCAACTTTTACTGTAGTCACTTAGTACTATAGTGTCTTACCATCCTTACAACACTATACCATTACTATTTACTTGTAGCACTACGTCATACTTACTAGCTATGTCGGATCCTGTCTCGACTCTACCCTCGGTTGTGTCTTTAACAAGCTCACCCAGATACGGATTGGTCTTTACATTACTTTCATCTAGTGCACGCTAGGTACTATCAAGGAAATTTAATGACTGACGCGGGTCCGATTGAGCTTGCTAAATATCCAACCGAGGGTAGTGCCGGATTCTGGGAGAATCCGAACCCATTTCGGTAGTTTTGGGTGTTTTTAGTGATTTGGGGGAATTTCCGGGTCTAGTTGGGTAATTAGATTTACTCTTATTCAATCGAACGCACCCCCAAACATACACCTGACCTACTGTAGGCATTTGGGGGAAACTACTGCCATAGAAACCAAGATGGAGGTCTTTTTTATACAAAATAGACGACGGAAACACACGTCACCCTAACAACACGCCCTGCTCATGCGCACTAAGAATACGTATCACTATGGGGATGACCTCACAACATGGCTACTCATATGGGCTACCATGACCCCCGACTATGATGTAACTAGGTCACGTGACTATGACGTCACTTTGCCTCTCCATCCCCACCCCAATGAGGACCGATCTCCACATCCCCTACTACTTCCAATCAGGGGCCATATACTACTCAAAGTTTGCTAAGCACCAAATATTTGACACATCATTGTGAAATTTGCTTGTGACATATTTGCGATATTTTTGGTGGATGTGATTGAGGAATGTATTGAGATGGTCCCCAGTGTTTACATTAGCTCTCTTGACAGGGAGACCTTTTGTGACAGTCATGGAAAGCATGTACCCCTTGATTTTCATAATGTTTTCGTGTACTGTCTACATGTACATGACATGCGTAGGGTATTCAGTCTCCATTTCAACACAAACCCTTGTGATTTAATGATTAAATATGGCAAATGCAGATGTAAGAAGACATTTATCTGAAGCAGAAATGTAGCGGGCTGTAGGGATGGTGGAGCAAGGGGCTACCCATCGTCAGGTTGGTGAAGCCCTTGTGTGCACCATACGGTGATCACCAGAGTCTGGACAAGATTTCAGCAGTATGGCACACCAGTAAGACGGCATGGTGGTGGCACTCACAGGGCAACATCTGCAGCTGAAGACCGGTTTTTGATCATTCAGGCCCGTAGGAACCGGTTTGCCACAGAAACCCAGCTTCGGAGTGACCTTCAGAATGCATCCGGGTTAAATGTTTCGACGCAGACTATCCGGGCAAGGTTGCACAAAGGTGGTCCCCGATCAAGAAGACCATGTATTCGCATTCCGCTGTCCCAGAACCATCGCCAGGCACGATATGAATGGGCCTTGGACCACGTTGGATGGACCAGAGAAGATTGGCGACCTGTCCTTTTTACAGATGAGTCAAGGTACTGCCTAGACCACACAAATAGGCGGTCTAGGGTATGGAGAAGACCGGGCGAGTGATTCCATGGAACCAAAATTGCTGAGCATGACTGCTATGGTGGATGGTCAATCATGGTCCAGGGCGGAATCAGCAAGGATGGACGTATAGAGCTCCATGTCCTTGAACGGAGTACATTGACTGCACAGCGGTATATTGATGAGATCCTGGATGTCCACGTCAGATTGTATGCATGTTTAGTGGGTGATAGATTCATTCTGATGGACGATAATTCCCGCCCTCATGTTGCCCACGCTGTCGGGGAGTACTGAAAGAGAGATGGGGTTGGGCGTATGGACTGGCCAGCAAGATCCCCCGACCTCGATCCAATCGAACATGTCTGGAATGAGTTGCAGCTTGCAATTTCAGCCCGTCCAGTCCAGCCAAGAAGTGTCCAGGAGCTTGGTGCCATGCTGGTCCAAGAATGGTACAACATTCCACAAAGGTCCACCAGTAACCTGATTGGGAGCATGAGAAGGCATTGTCAATCTGTAATTAACAGTAATGGGTCTCATACTCGATATTGAACCCATACCAATTCGCTCCGTCAACTTTTTGGCAAATTGAAAAATTTCGTCTTTTACTAATAATATCCATTTTCCATGGTTATCGAATTCAAAAGCTAAAAAATAATGTCAAGCACAAATAAAATCTTAATTTCTGTACTTAAATCATTAAAGATATAATTAAATAAAATTTTTTTACACTTTTGATTACAATATTTCAACTGAAACCATGTTCGTTGGTTAAACTGAAATCACATAGCTTTCAAGGAAAATAAAGAACCTTTCAGGCATAGAAACATTTCAATCACGTTTCAATGAGAAAGCTGAAGTTTGAGGACTATTCATTTGCGATTAATTCGTATCGATTTTTGCTCGTGTTCTCGATATTGGGCATGTCCAAACACGAAATATATTTCGCAAAATGCGATGCGATACCGTGTGGGCGTAGAACGATTAATAAGGATCGCGATGGTTCATATGTTAGAGCTTTGGACTTGAGATCGATAGGTCGACGATTTGAGTCTGATTCGCGTCATCTGCATTGTGTCATTGAGCAAGACACTTCAACTCAGTTCCTGTGTGGGAACACGGTGGCTCTGTGTGCTAAGACACAGGGCACGAACAGAGTAAACCTGTCTTTAACCGATGTTTACCCAGCTCGTGTCGAGTTAGTAAGCTGATGGAGAGTCTGAGAAAGCAGCGTTCAGAGAACATGTTGATTTTCAAACCATTTTTTCCGGCAGACAACATCGATTCTTGGCAGACAGGGTCATAGGAGCCACCCCTCCCCGCTCCATCTCCGGGCACCTCCATTAGCTTTGGTCTAACTAGGTGATTATGTCAGAAGTCACAGTTGCGGGGCGGTCGAATTACCGAGTTTAGCACATCAATAGGAGAGGACAACCGCAATATGTTATCGCACTAGCGCTGGTTTATCTGTTGTGTATTAGATGATCGACAGCCCATTGCTGATGTGTCGTGCTTTGTTAAATTACTATTTCTACAATGAACTAACCGTGTTAAAAAATATTGAAGATTTTAAACACTTCCCGATAGTACATTAGCAGGTATTCATTGAAATAGATAAAGTGGGCATATTGCTATAAAGAGATCCATTATCCCATACTTGTTGGTTGGAACAGATGTTTCATGTCAACATTCAAGCTTTGTGGGCGATGTGAATTAAATGGTCAAAACTTGTTGAAGCTACGTGAAAATGATTGATTTCCTGTTTTAAGAAGTTTCGCAGTCACTAGTGCTTTGAGCCGTTAACAACCGTCATATTCTGAACAGTAGGCCTATGTTTACTCCAATACAGATCAGCATGGGTTATTTAAAATAGTTTCAAATCACCACCTTCTGAAGGTAAACCATTTCTTACATGCCATCATCCTTAAGAGTTCGAATACACGCACTGCCATTTGCTGTCCGGCGTTAATAAACAGCCAAGACTTGACAAATTTGAAAATTCAGACGTTATAGATATTCAACAATTGGTTCGGTTCGGTTTTTCGGTTCCCCCATGATATCTGTATCGGTTCGGTTTTTCGGTTTATTGCCCATCTCTAACCTAACTTTGAGCTCGCTCCATTACGCTCTCGAAAGCGTCACGTGACGTTGAGAAGAAATATAACTAACAGCCATATGGATAAGTTCTCACACACAACAGCTTCAGGCTCCGAAAAACTTCATATTGCGTTTATCGGTAAATGAGCTGTTGTTCTTGGATTAACTACTGCCAGGGGTCAATACTATAAAACTATTTACAATTGTATTTTCTAGAATTGTATTTTCCAGTTATAACTTTAAATGTGGTAAAATAAATCATTAGCGTTTTCAAAGATCTGGCAATTTGCCAGTTGGCAAATTGCCAGATCTTTTAAAATGCTAATAATTCATTCTAGTCAGTTATATTAATAGGCAGGAAATGCAATTCTAGAAAATACAATTGCAAAAGTTTTAAATCAGTGGCTCCAGATGGTATTTGAGGTATTGTGAACACGACGACTCCATTTGATAGCATAATTTCTATTTTCTTTCCAAAGCAGAACATTGTAAGAACCCTTCTCCGCTAAGACCACAGTCGGGGTGTGTTGGTGAGTGGGTTGGTGGGTGTACGAGGTGTTCTGATGCAGGAAACCTTGTGCATGACAATCAATTTCGGCTTGTGCATTGAACACCGCACTAAGTAAAGACATGACCGTAGACAGCGTTGTCGATGTTGTTAAGATGTGAAACCTACAGTACAGTCGCCGTGGACTGGTCGTAATCCACGCGTGGGCAGTGATGTCCACGCATGCGTTTATCAGGTAATAAAATCATCATAGGGAAATTTTTACATTATGAAGCACCGGATTGTATTTTACCCGGTGCTTCACTAAATTAAATGTTTGATGATTATTCCTATAATTAGTGTTTGGAATCGAATGTTATTGCATCCGTGGAAATATTACCAACTCATGGATAGAGACCAGTCCTTGATCGCCGTACTGTAGTTTCGCAGTAGAAGGGCCTTTTCATTAGTATCATCTCATATTTGACAATGTGATTTAATAGCATCACAATGTAAATCAACAAACGCTCTGAAACAAAGAATTACGTATACCAACCAGAAGTAATTCACATTAATCTCCACAGCACAGAAGATTTCTGGGAATCAGGTGGGGATGATAACCTGTTTATCGATAGAGTCTACGCCTGAGATCCATTAACCCTTTACCCAACGAAGACGATATCAAAATTTATTATTTTAAATATCATTTTTTTTAAATTTTTCGAAACATTTCAACAAAACCATATCATGTGACCCCGTGTTGGAACGAGCTCGTTCCAACGAGGGGTCACATGATATGGTTTTGCTGAAATTTTTTGAAAAATAATATTTTTTCAACTGTTGAATTTGCAAATTACGCGGGCGGATGCGGGCTATTCGTTGGGTAAAGAGTTAAAGGTGCTACACAAGTGATGGGAAACCTAACTTGAAAATAGACTTCAGATTATTTCTAATGTGGTCAAAAATATTTTTAAAAAATTGTGATAAAGTTTCATATTTTTATTGTCCATAATTGTAAGAATTATTTTTTATAAATACGGATGGACAACCAAAAAATGACAAATTTGTTTAGTTTGTTGATGACATCGAAAATAACCTGTCACCTATTTTCAAGCTAGGTTTCCCTCCTAATATATGAATGGGGAGTCTATGGTTCCGTCACTCTCCCCAATTTAGAAATTCCAGCTTTGATTATCTTCATTGATATGCAATGGACTACTTTTCTGTCGCGCGGGTTGTACTTCCCGTCGAGCGGCGGTTGGACCCGCTAGTTGCTTATATAGCACCTTAAACAATTTGTGACTTGAGCGTATCGCTCGAAAAACGCAACATTGGGCTGCAGAGCATCGCACGCTCACTCGAAGGTCCAATATTATCAGGTAGGAAAAATAATCTTGAACACTGTCAAAGATGAACCGATTTTCGTGAGAATTAAGACACTCGGATTACATCTTCTCTAACATGAATGGAGATCATTTCACATTTGGTTGTTTCGCACGTTGTGGGTCTGGCTGGGTGAGACAGTATGGAAGTATTTTGTTGGTAATATAGTCAGATACTAGACTTTAACACGCTAGCCTGATAAATTAACCAATGAACGGGCATAACTAATGACCGTGGACTGGGGAATACACCGACATTCATGGTCAACTGTGCCCCAGTATTAATTCAATATACCGACACCGGTGTCATATTAATTGTCACTTCTCATCATTTTGTTTTGATCGTAAAATTGGCGGTCTGAAATCAGCTAATAGGCACTTTTGTTTTCAGTTCAAAGCGTCGAAAATCAGGCAGAATTGTACATTCGCCCAAAAATGTCGAAGTTAATATATCAATAATTCTCTTTGAGATCAATGAGGTGCTGGATTGCTCCCCTTGTGTTGCATCACTACTCGTCTGCTTTTGTAAACAAATGAATGTCGATTGGAAAATCTAATGAAAATATTAAGGGGTTTGCAATCACAGTGATGATGCATTTTCTGAGAAAAAAGGCTGACATCATAAATATGTTACGAGACGTTTAGTCGGCGGATATAGGGTCACATGAGGCTCAGCGAGAACAATATTAGCCTCATCTAAAGCCTAGGCAAATATTGTTCTGACTTCGTGCGGTCCCGTATTCGCCCGTAAACGACCCGTAAATAAAAGGGTCACATCTTAACCATTTACTCCAAACAAATGGAAAACAACACTTGCAAGAACAAAATATTGAGTAACTAAAGATGTATATTTTTGCCTCAAACTTAGTATATGACCCCGGATTGGAACGGGCTCGTTGAGCCCGTTTCAATCAGGGGTCATAAACTATGTTTGGGAGATTAAAATTTCACAGCATTATAAAATTTGAATGGCTAATTTTATGAACAGTTCTGACCAAGTTATTTCCTCTACGTCATGTACAGAATTTAAACAAAGCGATATTAAATCTTCTTTTCAAGTTAAAATAATTATTGGAGATAAATTTAAATTGCTAATGAAGAAAGTCAACTCTTTCTTTCAAAACTTTCTTCTAAAATAAATATTTTTGCAATACAATCGTATTTAGAATGTATCGTGCACTTTTGACGAAATGTGGCTTATTCATCTTTCTATGCAAACATTTTTTACCTTATATATTTAGTTTAGTTTAAACAATATTTATTTCCAGTTCTCAAATAAATACAGTTATATAAGTTACAGCAAGTGTGGATCCAACAGTAAGCTGTAAGCTTATGCGATGTTGTTTCCACAAGTAGAACACTTGAACATAATACAGTCGAGAAGACAGGTACGCATATAATCAAGATTACCATCCAAACCCTACAATGGTGAATTATTCATTAAACATTCAAGTTATTGTTATTAATTGATAGTAGGTTTGGTAAAGGGGGAAATAAGAGATAATTGTATATGTTGTTAACTAAATAATGAAGATAAGAAGAAAATGGTAAGAAATGGTAGAAAATGGTTTTTGTTTGAGTATGAGTACTAATAACTGCAAGCTGCTGAACCACCTCCGTTCCGTACTCTTTATTCAGTTGAGGTATCTGGATAACTGTCGTTTTTTGCGATAGTTTTTCTATTTATTTATTGATGTTTAAGGTCACATATTTCTGCACAATGGCTAAGCATGACCGTGACAGTTTTACGGGTGGAGGAAGCCAGAGTACCCGGAGAGAACCACCGAGCAACGTTGTGCAACTGTCAGCTCCCCAACACACCAACTCCACACAAGCAGGGTTAGCATTGGTTGAAGACAGGTGCACCATCGACGTGCAGTACGCCTTAGTACACAGCGTCACCGTGCCCCCACGTGGGCAATGGGGGTGAAGTGTCTTGCCCAAGGACACAACGCGGTTGCCGCAGGTGGGATTCGAACCGAGGACCTCTCAGCTTGCAGCCGGCACCTCTACCAACTGAGCCACCACGCCCACAATAGTTTTTCTGAGGTTAGTAACTTTCAGTAATGTTTATCAAGAAGTATTGACTGCTGACTCAGGATAGAAACATAAGAAGAAGAATGTCAGAATGAGACAATAGTATTCAAATAGGCAAGTGTATTTAACCCTTTACCTAACATGAAAAGCAGACGACACTTGCAAAAAAAAATTCTTGAATAGCTATTTTTTTTTCATTTTTTGTCTCAAAAACATAGGTTATGACCCCTCGTTGGAACGAGCTCGACGAGCTCGTTCCAACGAGGGGTCATAACCTATGTTTTTGAGACAAAAAATGAAAAAATAAAGAAAATTAATTGGAGATTTTTTAGAATAGCGCTGGCCGGTTTTGGCCGTTACGTTGGGTAAAGGGTTAACTAGGAGAGAAGTGCCATGAATTTCAAAAAACAAAATGTACTTTTCTACCATTCGCAGTGCAGTCAAGAACTACAACCCAGCCAATATATGTCCAAAGGTCACATAGTATAACTCCCACCCGGTCAGGTAGTGTTAGGTATTCTGTGATAGACCACAACTAACAGCCATTTGCATGTAAAGTATCAGGAATGGAGTGGTTCAGCAAACCAGCTAGTATTTTACCCGATAACGACAGAACGTGGAGAGCGAATTGCAACCAAACCACCCACAGAGCGGAACTATCACCCAGTGCTTCACTTCAAGTTCTGTATATTACGACATGCAGCACAAGCAATACTCCGGCCAACGGGACCTTATATATTTGCCTGAATTAACTTAAAATGAATCTTTTCCCACTTTTCATCTTTTTTAAACAGGAGCGCGTTAACCATCATCGACCAGTTTGGGCTTCACGTTGGAAAAAGGGGAAAATAATGTTATTACACTCTAAACGATTGATTCTCGAAAAAACTGCGGAAAGATAGAAATCGTATTCCCCACTGAGAAAATATAGAATTTTTTCACTTTCACGGTATCAATCGAAATGGCGGCTTTCAAGTATCACTTCAAGGTGAATACGAGTCAAATTATGACTGGTTAATAATCAGTTTTTCTAAACACGTATAATGTAAAGAGCATCTAGTGTTTTGAGTGCATATCGATCATTTTCAGCCATAATTTAACACGTGTTCGCCTTGAATTGATGCATGAAACCCGACAGATGAATCAGATCGCAAGACACTACCTGTTCCGAGTATCGATCAAATCACTTCCGCGTATAAATGCGCTGTTTACTTTCATACATCAATTCAAGGTTGAAACGACTGGAGATACCGATAGGCGTATAATAAAAAAGAAAATCTAGTGTTTTTGAGTGGATACTGAAAATTATCTCACTCGTGACCGAGACAAATGGTTATTTTCGCTCGGTCACTTATGAGATAAATTTCGGTATACACTCAAAAAAACACTAGATATCCTCTATGTATCAAACGTCCCTGAAACTAAGTGTTTCCGATTTCCAACATAATTTAGTATACACACGGCTTTTACTTGCATTTACAATAGCGACTGTGAGTACAGCAGTAGCTTCTATATCCATGTTTTTATACTTCATCAGGTTAGTATCGGTATACAACGGGTTCATCCAAGAGCTGAACGGTTAACCGATTAATCGATTAGTCAATGATCAACATTTTGATCGATCCAAAAAGTAATTGATCGATTAGTCGTTACTTTTGAACTACTGTATTATATGGGTTAACAAATGAACAAACTTGCTCCAAAACAGACAAACATTGTCACACTGACTCACACCAATTATATGAGACAGAGTAACGCATGCAAATTACTTGCTGACAAACTTGTTTACTTGCATGATCATCACACTCTATCAGTAGCTGGAAATGGTCATTCTTAACCCTTTACCCATTGCGGGTTTCAGACGTTACTTGCAAAATAAATTCATGAATTACTAAAAATTTTGAATTTTTGTCTCAAAAACATAGCTTAGGATCCCTCATTGGAACGAGCTCGTTCGAATGAGGGGTCGTAAGCTATGTTTTTGAGACAAGAGTTGAACACATAATAAATTTTAACGGAGATTTTTGTATATAGGCCTAGTCGGTTTTGTTTGTTACGTTGTGTGAAGGGTTCATGCTGTAAATCATCAACGGTATGGCAATTATTCAGATATCTATTTGGACAAGTGATTAATCGGTTAACCAAGGTTAATCCACGTGTTTAATCAATCAAAAAAAGCCCTTAACCGTTTCAGCTCTTGTTCATGCTTTAGCATTGTAGATGGCGCCTTATTGCACACGAGGGACGTATATTGCATTTTGAATCTTTCTGCAAATGTAATTGAACTCATATGGAAGTAAAACCATTCTTTGAAGCCATTTTAAATGGGTTAATTCTCATTTTGCAGTTGCATTCAGTAACAATAGATAACGGGACAAGTTGAAGAAGCTTTCATTGCGTATAAATTCAGTATTGTACACAAACATACTCCCTCTGTGGAAATGATTTATTCAATTATTTACAACCCAGCTGTATATGACTTTTTGTCAACTCCCAGCTCACCATTAAGTTCGTATACACCGAAGTTTGCTTTGTACTTTTTCGACAAAAAATCCTGTTTTGTCCTGGTTTTGTTTCATGATAAACGTTAAAACGGTATGAGATGGCATGAGTTGCGAGACGTTTCAAACGTTTTCGATTGGCTTACAATCTATATAAAGTTTACGCCGTAAATAATCGGAAAGATCAATTCCCCACTGACACGCAGCGATGCCTTCCGAAACTACTTTCTGTCCAAAAGTTTATAATCTTGCCCTTTCACCCTCCCCATTCTGAAAGCGGTCTTCCCTGTTGTAATCCTTTATTTGACAAATGGGTGTTCAAAACGCCCAACCTCTTGAATCGTGACTGGCAATTGGCAGTTATTGTTAGCCGTGAGGAGATATGAAGAGGCCGCAGTGTGCTAACCACGTGTGGACAGAACAACAATATGTACAGAACTCTGAATTTCAGACAAAATCCGTTTGGGGTAGCTCCTACATCTCGGTTACCCGATGTGTGCTATATCTTTATATAACACGTCCAGTCGCGACAGTCACGTACCTGTTCCTTAAATAACTAAATTGGTCCCCTCCAGAACATAGCTTATGACCCCTCTATCCAACGAGCTCAGCGCACTCGTAAACGAGTGAGCATAAGCTATATCTCGAAAGCGAGGCTGATAAAGTAGCAAAACTTGAATTGCTAATTCTACACGGAATTTTCGGATGCACTTTGCTGTTTTATCAGGTAAATGATTGTCACCGCCAGTGTGCTTTATTGTCACAGTACGGCCGCCGTGGACTGGTCACGTTCCACGGGTGGACAATATGTAATATTTCCACGGACGCAATAATATTATATTCCAAAACTAATTATAGGAATAATCATAAACAAATAATTTAAGCATTTGCCCCGCCTCTGCGTTTGATTGGTTGAAAGCATACAGCGTGAAAGTTGTCAAAATCGTATAAACCAAATCACGTTATGATTTGGAATGTATACACGTTCGCACACATCCGATCCAACTTTGAAGACTCTGGAAGCCCCGCCAACTCAACTCAAATTGTCACCGTGAGGGCGTGACGGCAGTCTGATAGATGGATAACAAGCTTGTAAACAAAGATAAATGATCAGTTTTCATCGCCTCCATTCAGCGAGAATATAATGATAATTTCTCGGGAACAATTGAATTTAATAAAATATACCGAAGTGGGAGACGAATAAAAAGATCATACATCCAAACATGATTTTAGGGGGAACTTAAAAAAATGTTTTTAATGCTATTGTTACGTGACTTGCTAAATATCTGTCGTCTGCGATCGAAAATCAAAACAACAAACCATTTGACAATGATTGACGTGACCTGTTTGTGACACACTTTCCTGAGTTTGACCGTTGTCTTTTGCGAAAATTAAAAGTTTTTCGTTCACGTACAAATAGTTTTTATATTTTAATATTACAGCCGGATTAAATTATAAGAAATAACTGTTGTTTTCCTTCGGTTTATGCGATATAAACCGAAAATTTTCAGCACAAGCTTAATCATAACTCGCTACGCGAGTTATGAAGCTTGTGCTGAAAATTTTCGGTTTATATCGCATAAACCGAAGGAAAACAACAGTTATTTCTTAACTGAATTAATGAAGTTCCGGGTACAACGGATGCTTCATTAATTAAAATTTTGCTGCAAACGGTTTTTATTACCTTGTAAACGCATTCGTGGACATCATTGCCGAAGAGAGCGAACTCGGTGACACGAAAGAGATTGCTGATAAATTTAATTCGTTTTTTTGTAGAGTGTGGCAAACGTATAAGCAACGAAGTACCCGAAACTATCCGAACATTTTCAGACTACTTCGGTAACGGACCAGTAACCAGGTCCTTTTTCATCCCACCAACCGACGTCCAAGAGGTGATTCGGTGTGTGAATAGCATTTCTCCGAAATATAGTACCGATATTAATGATGTATCTACAAAACTACTAAAAGAAGTTGTTCTCAAGGTATCTAACCCCTTAATCCATATCATTAACCTCTCGTTCATAACTGGCATTGTACCAGTAAAAATGAAGATTGCGAAAATAGTCCCAGTTTTTAAATCAGGCAATTCACAAATGTTCAATAATTACAGACCCATTAGCTTTCTTCCAGTATTCTCAAAAGTCCTAGAAAAAGTTTTGTATACTGGACTTGCAAATTATCTGAAAACCAATAAGATACTGTACGATTACCAATTTGGAATTAGAAAAGGGCACTCAACAATCCGCCCTATATTGCATCTTATCAATAGCGTGGCTGAAAATAACGATCGTCCAATAAAAGACTGTACCCTGTCCTTATTTCTAGACTTTTCAAAAGCATTTGACACCATTGATCTTTCTATTCTTCTCAGTAAGTTGGATCACTATGGAATAAGGGGTCTGGCAAACGATTGGTTTGCTAATTACCTATCTGGTAGAACCCAGCATGTTCATATTAGAAATGTGACATCAGAATCAAGAATAATAACAACTGGTGTCCCTCAGGGATCTATTTTTGGGCCTATTTTATATTTAATTTACATAAATGATATCTCACAATCGACAAACATGAACATCTTATTATTTGCTGATGATACAACAGCCCACGCTAATGTAATAATGCAGAAGACCTTTTCATCAAAACAAACTCTGAACTACAACATATATCCGATTGGTGTCATGCAAACAGATTTGCACTTAATGCCAATAAAACAAAGTACATTCTATTATACCCAAATAACGACACTCATAATATTGGTGATAGACGCTTATATCACAATAGAGTGGACATTCAACCAGTCGCAAGCAACAAGAAAACTCAGCCGTTAATTCTTAGATATTTTCATGGACAAAAATTTAAATTTTGGCTTCCATATCTCAACAGTATGCGTCAAAACGGCAAGAGCTATCTATGTAATTAACAGAGCAAAAAATATCCTTTCGCACCAAGCATTGAAAACCTTATATTTTTCGTTGGTGCATCCATATGTACTCTACGGAATCCAAATATGGGGACATGAGCCATCCACCAGCCGAATCTTCATCTTGCAAAAAAAACTATTCGCATAATTAACAAGAAAAAGTATACATCCCATACTTAACCACTCTTCCGCAAAAGCGGCATATTAAAATTTACTGATCTATACAAACTCCAAGCTCTCCTTTTTATGCACGACTGGTGGAATAAAAGATTACCTGCATCCTTTGAAAACGCCTTCACAATATACAATAATCCATCGGGTATGGAAACAAGACAATCGGGAAAAATAGGAACGTCCAAGCCACGAACTAAATTTTCCTCTGATCTCCCAATTCACACTTTTCGTCGACTTTGGAACAAGATACCACCAAGTATTCAAAACTATAGAAGAAATCAGTTTAAGAAAGCTATATCTAATGGCTTTCTGAATTCCTGCTGTACGCTTGTCGAGTGTGGGCGATCTGAGTGTACAGACTGCAATCCCCCTTGAATATTTTAATAGCTCTTCTCAATTATTAACTCTCTGAAAGAGATGCCTCTTAACAAGGGCCTTGATCTCTGTCACACAGTTAATTGGCTGATACCCACCTCACCCCCCCCCCCTAAATATACGAGGTTTATAGATTTTAGCCACTCTGGTATTTCATCTTATTCTTATTAGTTTGATCTTATACTTATCATTATTGTAATTACCCATATTATCACGTCCAGTCGTTCTGTATATATTTGCCTATTTTCTTATTGAATGGTTCTGTGAAAAACATTCCACTCTGCTATCCTGAAAATTGTTTATATTTGTTATGGGAATGGCAGGAAGACAGCACACAGGGCTATGCTGTTTCCCACAGTATCTAACTATATGTGTTTACTGCTATTATTGTAAAAAATTATACTGCAATAAATATTTCAATTCAATTCAATTCAATTCATTGCCGACACATGGATTACGACCAGTCCACGGCGACTGTACTGTATTTCTCTGACTGATCATACGCCGTCATTTTGTTTGTCTTCAAGCCACAACAATCGAAAATCAAAGAGTTTATAACAAACATTTTAAATTAGTGTAATCCGCCATTCGAAAGTTTTCTAAATGTCAAAATTATATTAATTTGATTATGTGTTTATAGAAGATATCAGCCAAAGACTCAATGTTGCTCACCGAATTCACTTATTCTGACGTTGGGAAAGTTTTAGAGAGACAATGCAGCGTGTCCGCCCGCGTCTGAATCCTCCTCTGTCTTATTAATTGTGTTGAAGTCCACATCATACAACATTTAAGGAATGATCGTTTCTTTTTGTCTATTTCTTGAGTTATGAACCCCAAAAAACAAAGTCCAAACTGTGTAAATGGGCGTACATTTACGCGATGTTTGGACTTTGTTTTTTGGGGTTCATAACTCAAGAAATAGACAAAAAGAAACGATCATTCCTTATAATTAAACGTTCGCGACCCAAATAAACAAATCGTGTTAGTCGTCCTCTACTTCAGCGAACAAAGACTTAAAAACTAAAACTGGTAGACATATTGTTTTTCTGGCATAAAAGATGGCGCATATTATTGAAATGCAGGTAGCAATTGACACACTTTCCAAGTCAAATGCACTTATGTCATTAAATTTTTTATTGACCAATGAATTACGTAATGCAAAGAAAACGTCATAAGCCACGCCTCCCTCAAATTTCATTCAACTGTTCACTTCACGTAAAAGTTACGTTCCGTGGTAGGTGGAAGTAGGCCACCAGTATGACATTGTATTTTGGTTTTGACCGTTTCCCGAGAACTGAAAAACACAGTTTGTAAAAGTGGAGTTCGAAAAAAGCCAGATGACATGAAATTAGTTGAATTCAATGTCAAAATTGCCGTATTCGCCGTGACCAGCCATTGTTTACAATCGATTTGGGTAAAAACGATGAACGCAAACGATCACCCAGAGTGCGTAAAAATTGAAATGTCAAATAAATACAGTTGTGAAGAAAAAGAAAAATTGACCCACCACGTCATTTAAATATTTTATAAATAATTTCATGGTGATAAATTAGTAATATAAATTTATTTTTCTTTTCAGATTTAGAACGTGCCAGTGTTCTAACTTCTGTTGATTTGACACCATGTTGCAACTCCGAAGACTGGTATTTTAGGGGCGTGGCTGGGGGCGGACCTAATTGTGTTTTTTTCGGTTCATTGAGTTATGAAAAGAAAAAACAGAATCGTGTGAGCCAATCGTTTTATCTGAAAACGCACAAACCGAAAAAAAAGTTTAATTATTTCAAGTTATAACACAAACGTGGTTGTCCGGGTAAACATTTGCATCTTTTCATTTTATTGCCGTAGAACAGTGGCGGTTTTAGGCCCTTGCAGAACGGAGGTGAGGTGATTTATAACTACTGTTGTTTCCAATCTTTGCATTTAAAACATCGCTTATGACCCCTTATTGAAACAAGCTAGGGTTTCTTAAACGAAGAATGATAAGTTTTTCTGTTTTCTAAGATAATGCTGGTGTCGTCTGTTAGTCGCTATAGACGAAGAGTTAATTTCCCCTCCGGATAAAATTCGCCCCAACACGATTAAGAACCTGCTACTCCCAACCCCAAGAAAATCTGCTGCCGCCACTGGAAATCAATCAGTTACATACAAATATATACAATTGTCTTCGTCATGGGTGATAGACCCCCCCCCCCCCCCCCCCACTCCCACCCCCTCCCCCGACTCGACATTGTTGTAGAATATTATTTCTTATAACAGTTAAACTATACATCCTATTTCGATGTCGGTCATTTGTAAGAACGCTTGATAGAGAGGACACTGAAAAGTCAATTAAAGTGACAGGGTATTACTGCGCTGACTGAGAAGCTTGTGGATCAATTTCACATTAATTCCCGTGTAGAAGATTCACTATCGCACTTAATAATAAAACGACAGTCCACCGGACAGCTATGGTTTGTATATTGCAGATATATCATATTTAATGCGTGAGATCTAGATTGCATTACATGATATAAGCTTGTCATGTGGTTTGGGTAGAATATATCATACTACATAAATAACTTGAGTAATGATGAAAAGCTGTTTTGCATTGTTAGTGATTTAAGCGATATCGCATCGCATTTTTCGATGCAATTTCGTGTTTAGCGATGTCCAATATCTGGAACACCAGCAAAAAGCGATATGAATTAACTCCTTGCATGCTGCTAGCTGATAAGTCTGCCAGGACAGGATTTCTCTTGTCACTAAAATAAGAACAATTTGGGAACATTTAATAAAAATGATAGAATCTGGGAAAACCAAAAATAAAAAGATGTATATGGCGTTTCTGGTTGTTGAAAAGGCATATGATTGAGCATGGAAGGAGGGTGTGTGGCGAAAAGGTTGAGGCCTTTGGTATAGGTTGTTCGTTTTTTTTAATTATGAAAGCATTATATGAAGATGTGCAATGTGAACTTAGTCTGAGTAACATAGCAACAAAACGGGTGCCTAAGGCGTAGAGCTGTAGGTTAACCGAAACCGAACCGAGGTTTTTAGTTTTTTTAAAAAACCGAAACAGAAACCGTCGACATCCCGTAATCTAAGGTTTTTCGTTTTTTATTAAATACTCTCTTGCTGCAGAAATTCACAGAATGTAGCCATCCCAGAGTAGTGAGAGTACCCAGACACTGCCAATGGCAGTGTCTGGGTACTCTCACTACTCTGGGAAGGCTACATTCTGTGAATTTCCGACATTTCAGTTTAATTGTGTTTGCAGCTTTCCTCAAGTTGCGTGTAGGTGTCAGACCTCGAAAAATGGCCAAGCACAATAAAAGTTCTGTATATTTAGGTAATTATTATATTGACCTTCCTGATTCTTCATGTATTATAGCTTATTTCGGGCATTCATTGAGTTTCACTCAATTTCACTACCATTCAGTTATGACTCCGGACATAAGAAAGAGTTTTATTGAATTTTACTTGGCCTCATGAACAAACCGAAAACCGAACCGAACCGAACCGAGGTTTTTCTCCACCTGAAAAACCAAAACCGAAACCGAACAAGAAATTTAAAAACCTACAGCTCTACTAAGGAGACAGGCCTAAATCAGGGCGTATCCTTTCGCCATTTTTTTTGCATTGCACATTAAATATTTAGGAGATGAATTCATGCATTGCGACGACGGTGTAGCAGTTGGCGACCTGAAGATCCCAGGGATAATTTTCGCAGATGATATGGTACTGGTGTCAGAAGTTTAAGAGAGTCTAGAGAAATTGTTGGCAATTGTTGGGAGATATGGTAACGAATGGAGACTCTAACTGAAAACAAAAGCAAAGGTATACCCATGGGTCGTAAAGTGGAACCTATTCGAAGGTGGAGAGTGATGGAGTTCTGTATTTCACAAGTTAGAAGCAAATTTCTTTGTGTGGGGGAGATAGGTGACTACGCTTATTTGGAGCTAATTATAAACATTACGGGGAAATGCAGCAAACGAAACCTCACGAATAAACAAACTGTGAAGGGAAGAGAATTCTTAAACAAATGAAGTTTTTAGGGAGAAACAGCTTAATTAACTGGTAGAGTGCTGGAAGTCCATATTTGGGCTTTATTCTGAAATGCGGGTACCACAGCTTAAAGGCTCCATGTTCTGTGGATGCGCTTCATATTATTTCGGAAGTGAAATTATTTAATCTCTTTGGATTTGCCTTGTTACAATTTATGGGAGAGTGTCCATAGACACTCTCCCATAAATTGTTACAATACAAAGACATATGAACAAATTTTGATGATCAAAAATAATTTAGCACTCTACCAGTTAAGGGTTTTTTTGTGGGAAAAACTATTTAATAAATGGCGGGCGGACTTACAATAACAAATGGTTCTGAAGTGGAACCTCTAAGTCAAACGATTGTAAAGAGCTTGGAGCTGCAGATGATGCAGGCCAGTGGATAATAGGGTCGAGTGATGCTGCAGCATTAGAAGCAATCAGAGTTGAACTTGGGTGGATGAGGATCAAGGACAGGATAGATTTAGCGAATCTCTATTGTCTTAACTATCTGGTAAATCTCTCCGACAGTAGATGATGTAAACTAATGTTTCAAATCCAAAAGCATGGTGGATGGAGCAAGTGAGGGAGCTGATAGAAGACTATTTAATGAAGATCCCTGACTTAAAAGTGGAGACAACTCGGGGTAAAAATACGTCAGAGGATGAGTTATGGTTACAATACAGTGTTTGTTTTACACTGAAGACAGTACAAACCTTTTCCTCTCTCTCCACCTCATCAAGCAAATTTTCGAAAAAATAACCCTATTTCCACTAAGTTTATCACCTCATGAAAAACATATACCACAAAAAGTATAGGTCGCCATGTGATTTTTGCCTTCAAAATTAGTGCTTCCTGTACTCCTGTCCAGTTTCGCACTCAATAAAATAGACGTACTTTTATTTGACCCCACCCAATTTTAATGTTCTCTCACACTTTCCAGAAGACAGATATCACCAATATTTTATAATTTTTTCAAAACATGCACTTTAAAGTTTTATTCACACTTACAAACTCAGTTCATTTTCCAGCAATTGCATAAAGCAGGGAACTTTTATCCTCCATTAAAGGTTGGGTGCAAACCACTAGAGGCGCTGTTTGCACGAAAACACTGTATTGTAACCTATGGAGAACTGTAACCGAAATGGCGAGAGGGGGTTGGGGAAAAGAGATATTTGGGTGTCCTGTGTGATAAAGAGAAGTCAGGTTTTGAAGAGTATCTTGATGGTGGTTTGGTAGTTCAACGCTGTTTAAGCTGAGTTCGCGGTCGTTAGAGCTTATGGGAAAGACAGTGAAAAGGAGATGAAGTGTGTAATTTTGGAGTAGTGAATACCAAGGAACACTTTCTTTTCGAATGTGCAAAATATCAGTACAATTAAATTAGATTCACCGAGAGTTTAATAGGGAAGTTGGGTGGGAGAGTGAATGATAAGTGAGTGTTGGATGACACAGAGGAGAGGGTTAGTGTGTTTATCGGAGAGATTGAGAAGAATAGGGTACGAGATATCACCAAACAGAACGTTTTCGGATGTTGAGGGAGAGGAGAGGCGTGGGGATGGGAGGCATTCGGGGTGACAGGGTTAACCTTTTACCCAACATAACGGTCAAAACCGGCCAGGGCTATTCACAAAAATTACCATTCAATTTACATTATGTTTTTCATTTTTGTTTCAAAAACATAGCTTATGACCCCCTCATTGGAACGAGCTCGTTGAGCTCGTTCCATTGAGGGGTCATAAGCTATGTTTTTGATGCAAAAAATTAAAATATTTAGTTATTCAATGATTTTGTTTGGAAGTGTCGTCTGCTTTTTATGTAAGGTAAATGTTAATCAAGACCTTCTAACGCGAGAAATGCAATAAATTAGTGTTATTATTAGCAGCAGCGGTTGAAAGCAAGTGCACACCATCGACGTGCACTACACCTTAATACACAGAGCCCTCACACGGGCAATCGAAAGTAAGTGTCTTGGCCAAGAATACAACAGAGTTACCGCTGGTTAGAGTGGAACTGTCTACCTTTTAGTGTAAAAACCGCAGTTCTAAGCACTAAGTCACTGCTCCACTGAAATGGGTTTTATGGAAGACACATTCACACCGAAAAGGTACGATAATTTCATTGTTCTGCTATTTTTTTTACTTTCTTTTTGCTCAAGCCTAAAAAATCGACTAAAAATTGGTTGTACCTTTTAAGTGTAATTATTAACCAGTAATAATTATATTCCGTGCAAAACTATAAAGGCTCGCCAATATAACGAAGACGAAGTTTTGTGACAAAGTTGATTCCCCAAATATTTTGAAAACCGAGAGGCGAGTGATCATTGTTATGAAAGTGTTCATTTGCACATATCGATCATTCTTGAGACGAATAAATATTTTCTTTCTGACTGTAGTAATTATTCAAATTCTGAACAGTGTTTATGGATGATGGACTGTGTTTGATCTGGCTATATATTTACACATAATTCTTGAATCACAATGGTGTAAATAAATGTTTGTGTAAAGAGAGCCGATGCCGTGAAATTTCAACCAATGATTCACAAGTCAAAACAGCGCCACGTTCTTATAAGCATTGTAAAGCCTGGGGGCGCATGGTTATTGCGGATTCATGGCTTTAATCTGCATTTAACCCTTTACCTAACCTGAAAAGCAGACGACACTTGCAAAAATAATTCTCGAATAACTAATTTTTTTTCATTTTTTGTCTCAAAAACATGGTTATGACCCCTCATTGGAAAGAGCTCGACGAGCTCGTTCCAACGAGAGGTCATAACCTATGTTTTTGAGACAAAAAATGAAAAAAATAATGAAAATTAATTGGCGATTTTTGAGAATAGCGCTGGCCGGCTTTGGCCGTTACGTTAGGTAAAGGGTTAATATTATGTTATTATAACACGCAGCGAGTGTTTGCATCGTAAAAATAAAATTTTCTTTTGAAAGTTTTATGGTAGTGGCTTTCAATATTAAAATGGTGTGTCCTCACGCCGTGCATGCAAAGATGTACAAGAATAACTACTTAAAAAGGATAGACTCTATTTCAAAAAACGGATAATCTGTCACTAGTTCCAGCTATAACTCTTTGAACCCGAGACACACTTTTTTTCTGGTCAGGGAACATGATACGTCATACTTTCATCAAGAATGATGACTGTTGAGTGAATGTGTGGGGTAGACCAATCAATATTTTCAACGTGCAACTCTAAGGCTGCACGCGAGAATATTAATTGTCTATCCTCAAATAAGGAATATGGACCCTTCCAATTGCTGAAATTTAATTGACATAGAAAATAGCACCAGGGTTGAAAGAGTTAACAGAACAGTGTGGAAGGACACAATCCTAAAAACCCTTTGAATTTCCAACGATAACCTTGATTTGGAAGCAACCAACATTCATCCCTTCAACCTCTAAAGGAATTAAAACACTAAATGCGATGTGAGCATTCCGAATGTTGCGATGAAGTGATAAAAATCAAATTCCCGTCCCATTTATTATTTCTATATACATGGGTGTCTCTAATTGTGAGCGTCGCTGTATAGCAAACGGGAGAGCGGTGGCTCAGTAGTTAGAGCGTTGAACTTCAAACCGAAAGGTCCATAGCACAAACCTGACCACGGTGGCAATGTGTAATACGACGTACTGCACGTTAATGGTGCACTTGTCACCAACCAAAGCTAACCCTGTTTGTGCGGAGTTAGTACGTTAGAGAGTTTGACAATTGCTCGCCGCTGTTCGGTGGCTGTCGTCGGATACCCCGGTTCATCCACTCGTAAAACTGTCCGACTAGAGGTGACCGTAGCTGCATGTCTAATGTGGCATTAAAATCCCAATAAATAAATAATTGTACTGCAAACACCAATACTAACTGCAATGATACTATTAATATTCCTGATGGGGGCGAGTGTGAGATGGGAAATCTCATCCTCGGGCAAGATATTTGGGCCAGACACGAGGCATCCCGTCTCAAGCCCGCCCCCATCAGGGATAATTTGTCTACCCCCCCCCCCCCCCCCCCCCACCCAAAACACTCTGACGTCAACAAAAGTAATTCAGGGGTACGTGCAGCTATATCCAACAATTCTGTCATCCATTTCTGAAAAAAAATCTGATTTGCTTGTCGAAAAGAGCACAAAAAGTTCTGCATATACCACAAGTATATACCACAAAATTAAATTCCAACGCCGGAGATACAGGGGTTAAAGATTTGTAGCGAAATGAGCATTGACACATTCCAATGACGTCATATTATGAATTTTGCAATGTATTCGCATAAATTTTCGACGGGAATTTCGTGCAGTTCTCTCCAATCCTAATGGCTTTCACACCAAAATTCATATAAAAGAATCAAGCGTCCTTTGGTTTTACGGTCTGTGTTTTTATTTCTATTTGCTTCGACAAACGTTCGTCTGCTAATATTTCCGAAACGTGATACCGTGTTGTTTGTTTACAGAAGAACGTGCGATGATTTAATAGTCCTGCGCTCATTAAATATGCTAATAAGCTGGCCACGTGGGTCATGTGAGATAGATATTTATCTCACATGGCCTTCTCACATGAGACACGTATATCTTGTATAGGAAGTGGGGAAAAATGTGAAGAACGAAATATATATGTTGAGCTTAATGTTGACGCAACGGATCGTTACGTCAAGATTGAGGCACTGCAAATATCAAAGTTCCAGTCCAATCGAATCAGACAGGAGATTTCAAATTCTATGGAATCCCGAATCGAACCTAACACCACTTCAAAATGAAAATATTGCACCTTCATATAACTGAAAATATTGCGAATCCCCACTCAATAGCGAATTTTCTGTTTGGCTAAGTCAATCAAAAAGGTGGAATATTCTATAACGTATTCAAAGTGTAGCTCAAGAAGCGGAACCTCCTTGAACTCTTGCTATATCATCAGATACAGGAGACCCCCTGAACAGGAGACCTGATGGCAGAGGAAGAGTTGAACACTTACGCTGCTGAAAGCGACTATTGTCACCTATTTATGATGATTATCAGTACGTTCCGGCATGCGCAGATCAACCCTACCATCTGAGATTAATTGTTGGAAAGGGCTCAGAGAGCCCTTTCCAACAATTAATCAGATGGTAGAGTTTCAAGTATGTCATAAACTTTATAAAACGTCCTTGCATACAAGGGTACATTGAGGTCGTCCATATATGGCAAAAGTGGGCGTGGCAGTAAAGGGGTTACAAGGAGACACTGTAGATATTTGGGAACATATTGACGATTAGAAAATTTCAGATTCAGTACATCTCGAGTAGAAGCGAATCGAATCATTAAGACAATTTCAAATAGAATAGAACGTCGAAGCTTCACATGGCCTTAGTCAAAATTAAATTTAGTGATTATATACTCCATAAACGGCATTGGATTTGGTTCAGCCCATTATTGATTTTTTATTTCTATCGCAAATGAAGAGGGCGCGGTGACTCAGTAGGTAGAGGTGCAGGCTGCAAGCCGAGAGGTCCTCGGTTCGAATCCCACCTGCGGCAACCGCGTTGTATCCTTGGGCAAGACACTTCACACCCATTGCCCATGTGGGGGTACGATGACGCCGTGTACTAAAGCGTACTGCACGTCGATGATACGCATGTCTTCAACCAATCTAACCTTGCCTGTGCTGCAGTGCGGAGTTACGATGTTGGGGAGCTGGCAGCTGCTCGTCGTTGCTCGGTGGTTCTCTACGGGTACTTCGGCTTCCTCCACCCGTAAAACTGTCACGGTCATGATTAGCCATTGTGAATAAATATGTGACCTTAAACATCAACAAATAAATAAATAATAAATCGCAAATGAAAAAAAATCCTAGCCCAAAAATTGTGTCGAAATGACAAAATTATATGATAAAAAAAAATCTTTATTCATTATTTTATCACAACGCCCAGAACCGACGTATCGCATCGCATCACATCCAGTGTGTGAAGCACTTTACGCCTTTGTTAAAGTTTACCATAAATATCTCTCAAAAAGAAACATTTCAGGTCAAATGCACGCGTGAAAATTTGTAACTGAATCACATTTTTACAGGTGATTAATGTTGCAATGGTATCATGAGGCTTCGAATTAAATGCATTAGGGAAGAAAATGTGAAGGGCATTGTTGACAGTTTGAAATAATCGCTTATCTTTTGCTAATGGAATATAGTCTCCAATTTTTATTTGCTTCCCACGTGTTTGGCAAACTCTGATTTAAATGGCGAGGGAGTGAACATAATCTTTGGGATTTTTTTGTATTAACCCTTTGAGAACGAGAGGCAGCTTTTCCGGCCCAGTCACATGATACGCCATACTTCCATTAAGGAGGGTGGCTGCTAAGTGAGTGTGTGGGGTAGAACAATCAATATTTTCAGCGTGCAGCGTCAAGGCTGCACGTTGAAAATATTGATTGATTAACCCCACAAATAATGAATATGAACTCTTCTAATTGCTGCGTTTGAACTGACATGGAAGATATCACCAGGGTTCAAAGAGTTAAATTAATTAACCCTGCTATTCATATTATATCGAATATGCATCGTGCGTAGAACAAATCTCCATGTCTCGCCCGCACATGGGTAACAGCAATATTCTAAACGCCATGTAGGCTTGAACTAGCTACCGTGAGGAATTGACCTCTGCATCATTTTGGAAATCGTATATAATATAAGCTTCTCGAACGAGAGTGAAACGTCCACCACAGTTACGGAGGTGTCCGATCAACATACAAATGAATGCCATCAAAATTAACTTTAAAATCACACTAGATCTTAGTGAAATAATTATGTATCTCCAATGTGAGTTATTCTGTTGTCGCGAATTCTGTTTTTCTTCTGTGACGTTCCCAACCTCGTCAGCCTCTGCGGGCCCGATCGACTTCAAACCCGACAGGCGTTTGCATTTCTATCCGATATAAGTAAATCGACGCGTTTGGTGGCACTATTTGATTTATTTTCCGAAAAGTGGCAATTGTGTCGCAAGATAGGGGTATTTACTGTTCGTAAACTGCTTATGAATTTAAAGCGTTCTATTGTATAAGGGGATTAACTCAAAATTGAGTTGTCCCATTATTCGCGCGATTAGATTTTTTTGTTTTAAATTCATCCCAGAAATGTCACCTATCGGAAAACCATATACAGCATGGGGCCATTCACTAGTTTATTATAAAATATAGTTTGAAATCAAAGCGACATACTGTGAGTTATGTCATCGATGTAAGCGATAGACTGGAATCTATATGCCCGTGTTCCATGCACGATTCATCATCTACTACACTATTAAATGTATACGTTGATGCCAACAAATGCAGGCATTGGGCAAAATGTGTCCCCACTAAAATATTTTACGTCCTATAAAGTTTTGAGCATTTCACTGAATTTAAAACGTTGAGTGCAAGTTATGTACATGTATATAGCGTGCATAGCCTGTTCAAATCAAAACACGGCTGCCAGTGAAAGTGATCCCCCTTCCCCATCCCCGACATCCACTTATATATCCATCTATTAAAATATTGGCAGAGGATAAATACTTCATTCCATCTTAAATAGGTAAGAACTGTGTCATTTATTATTAACACGTTGGACTTTACTGGCGTATTCCATTCCACTTCATAGCAATCAACTGGTAGAGTCTCTATTCGTTACTTGGGGGAATACGAATTAATATTTTCAACGTGCGGTCTTGGGCTGCAGGTTGAAAATCTTGACTGGTCTGTCAAACAAATTTACTGAGCAACTATCTACTTCATGAATCACGATCTTGGGAGGAAAAGTGGTCTTTGAAGTTCAAAGGGTTAACCGTAATTGCTAGTTAACTGGTAGAGTGCTAAGTTATTTTTGGTCATCAAAATTTGTTCACATGTCTTTGCCTTGTTACAATTTAGGGGAGAGTGCCAAGTAGAGCTGTAGGTTAACCGAAACCGAACCGAGGTTTTTAGTTTTTTTAAAAAACCGAAACCGTCGACATCCCGTAATCTAAGGTTTTTCGTTTTTTTTTATTAAATACTCTCTTGCTGCAGAAATTCACAGAATGTAACCATTCCAGAGTAGTGGGAGTACCCAGACACTGCCAATGGCAGTGTCTGGATACTCTCACTACTCTGGGAAGGCTACATTCTGTGGATTTCCGACATTTCAGCTTAGTTGTGTTTGCAGCTTTCCTCAAGTTGCGTGTAGGTGTCAGACCTCGAAAAATGGCCAAGCACAATAAAAGTTCTGTATATTTAGGTAATTATTATATTGGCCTTCCTGATTCTTCATGTACATGTATTATAGCTTATTTCGGGCATTCATTGAGTTTCATTCAATTTCACTACCACTCAGTTATGACTCCGGACATAAGAATGAATTTTATTGAATTTTACTTGGCCTCATGAGCAAACCGAAAACCAACCAAACCGAGGTTTTACTCCACCTGAAAAACCAAAACCAAAACCGAAACCGAACAAGAAATTTAAAAACCTACAGCTCTAGTGCCAAGAGGCACCCTTCCATAAATTGTAACAAGGCAAACCCATATAGACTAAGTAATTTCATTTCTAAGATGATATGAAGCACATCCACAGAATATGACAGCTTTAGGCTGGGGTACCTGCTATTCATATTAAAGCCCTGATAGTGGCTTCTAGCACTCTACCAGTTAAGTATATGGAAAAAATAGTCGGTAAGATATATTTGTTTCACACTTGTGTTTGTGGCATAATCTATTTTATTATAAGCTAAACGGCAGATCATCGAAAAAATTACGGAAAGCTAGAAATCGTATCCCCCACTTTGAAGAAAAAGAAATTTTCACTTTCACGGTGTCAATCAAAATGGCGGCTTTCAACGCATCACTTCAAGATGAATACGAGTCACATTATCGCTGGAAATGGTCAAATTGTTCTAAAAACGTATAATGACAAGAAAATCTAGTATTTTGGGGTGGAGACCGAACATTTCAAGCAATAATTCAACACGTAGTCACCTTGAATTGATGCATGAAACCCGCCAGCTGAATCAGATCGCAAGACGCTACCTGTTTCGAGTATCGATTAAATCACTTCAGCGTAGCAAATTGCATAAGCTGTTCACTTTCATGCATCAGTTCAATGTTGAAATGAGTGGAATAAAACGAAAATCTAGTGTTTTTGAGTGGATACCGAAAACTCTCATGAGGGACCGAGACAAGTTTTTATTTTGTAAAAAATAATCTTTTGTCTCGGTTACTCATGGCGACGATTCTCCGACTTATTATGAAAATTCGAGGTCCGACTGTCTCTGGAGGGCAGATTCAAATATTAACCATGTACCTTATCAGTTACTAATCTTGGATCCATATTTATTCATTTCTGGTGTTCACCGTTATCTTTTATATACTATTCAAAAAAAGTAAGGGATATCCAAACTGATGTTGATATTTTCGTAAAATGATATTGGATACGCGTGATTGGACACATTAGTATGCTACGAAGTTTAGTGTGGATCATGAATGTCACCGGCCCACGAAACCTTCGTGCCGGTTTCTCGCACGAGCGCCGCGTTAATGTCTGTGGAGTACGTTTTAAAATTTGCATCTGCATTGGGCGGGCTTTTTCGGAGGTCTCGTCGTTCTGTACTTGGTATAAACTCGTTCATCAACAGTTTCTGGTCGAAATGTAACTTTTGAGGTATGCGAAGACTGACACTTGACGAACGCTGGCATGTTGGAAGCTGGCAACAGACAGACTGTAGTGGCTCAAATTCTTAACGTTACTCAATCGGTGGTTAGCAGGTTGTGGTCACGCTACCGTAAGACAGGCAATGTTGATGACAGACATCGGTCAGGTCGTCCAAGGGCGACAACTGCTAACCAGGATCGTTTCATCCGAACCACAGCATTACGTAACCGCAATCAAAGTGCCTCAGAAATTGGACAGCAGCTGCACCGAGCGACAGATGTTGGAATTTGTACGACCGACGACCTCGAATAATTCCATTTTTGTCTGAACGTCACATCGCAGCAAGGCGCAATTGGTGAGGAGCACGACAGCGCTGGGACAATCGTCGGTGGAGCAACGTCATGTTTTCCGATGAATCGAGGTTCACTCTCGACTTCCACGACAAGCGAAACAGAGTGTGGCTGCGGTGGAACGAACGATACCATGACGTAACCATTAGGCAGCACGATCGTTTTGGTGGTGGATCGGTAATGGTGTGGGGGAGAGGGCATAACCATGACAAGCAGAACAGCATTATATGTCATTCAAGGGTGTGTCACATGGCAGTACTACCGTGACAACATATTATCAGCTAATGTGGTGCCATTTGCGCGACGTCTGGGCCGTCGATTCATTTTCCAAGATGACAATGCAAGAGCACACAGGGCCCGTGTCGCTACAGAGTTCCTCCAGGAGCAGAACATTACTACACTGCCTTGGCCAGCATTAAGTCCAGACCTTTCACCTATCGAGCACGTCTGGGATATGCTTGGCAGGCACGTACGACAACGTCAACAGCCCCTACCAATGTCCAGGAACTGGCCGCTGCACTGCAGGAAGAATCGAATAACATCAGTCAAGCTGATATTGAACGTTTGGTGACGAGTATGCCACGTCGAATCCGCGCTTGTCTCGCGAAACGAGAAGGATTTACAAGGTATTGAGGTCTTGGACTGAATGTGGTAAATTCTCTGACTGACCATCCATGTCTTCTACAGCTCAGTGCGTGGAATGTGTGCTTGTCAGGCACCCAATTATCGCTGAAATCATTCACTAAATGTCACAGTGCAATGCCTCAACTGTCTTTTTGATGAAAATATAAATGTATATCTTCAAATATCTCATTTTTATCAAATATCATCCACTTTTTTTTAATTATATACATTGTTTACCCTTATTTTGAAAACTCTGTCAAGCTTCCATAGAAGCGAAGATGCTCACAAAAACATCCCATTGGCTTCTATTTATGTCGAGAAAATCATACATGAAAAGAAGCCAGTGGGAGAATGGGGAATTTTTTGTGCGAGTCTTGCCGTATCTATGGATGCCGACAACTTGAAGAATTGTCAAGTGACGGCTAAAAAGTGTATAAACGGTAAATGTGAACTCCGGAAATGAATAAATGTCAACCCAAGAATAAAAATTGATAAAGGTATACGGTTAATATTTGAATCTGCCCTCCATAGACAATGGGACCTCGAATTTTCATAATAAATCAAAGAATCATCGCTCGTAACCCACTTTCCACTGAACAGCATCGCCTAAATGTTTTTCGGCATTTTCGGTGACTACTCCCAGTTATTATGTACAACCCAAGAACACCCAACGGTCGTGTAATACACCACTGTAAAGCTTATTCATTCCCCTTTCCACTGACATCGGGTACTGCTGGGTACGTTGGATGAATCAATTTTGAGGGAGATATAATGAAGATGAGTGCTATCGTTTTCGAAAAGCGAGTTGTGTACCTTGTTAATATTTATATACCATTATGGGGGTACGTCAGCATCGATTAAAAATTGCTATCAGATATCATTTTTCTCTCGATTTCACAGCTTGTGCCGAGTACCTGTGGCAACGCCAGGCAGTTAGGTGCTGATGTATAGGCCAACATCGGCCACCGTCATTCACAATAATCAATGTTCAAACATTTTTTTCCGTTTTTGCCAAAAAGGCGTAGCTTATAACACCACACTGGAACGAGTTCGTTAAACTCGTTCAAATGAGGGTCATAAGTTTCGTTATTGGGGCAGAAAATATTCTTTAAGTTTTTCAAGAAATTATTTTTGTAAGTGCCGTCAGCTATTCGGGTTAGATAAAGAGATAAAAAAAACAACTCACGACGTTCTGCATTTCCGACTTGTTAAAAAGTGAGAGCCCCATTTAGATTTGACTACAGTTGATGATCGATTTTTAACTAATTATTAACCCATTCCGACTATGGTTATCGTGACATTTTAACGTCACGAAGAATCAGGTTTTGGCGACGTCAAACGCAATCGTTAGCCCTTTGAACCCTGATGGTATCTTCAACATCAGTTCAATGACAGCAACAGGGAGAATTCATTATTTGGGGGGTAGACCGATTAATATTTTCAACGTGCAGCCTTGTGGCTGCACGTTGAAAATATTTATTGATCTACCACACACATGCACTTTGCATCCATCCTATTTCATGAAATTATGAAGTATCATGTCCCTGGACGAAAAAGCGGCCGCTCGGGTTCAAAGTCGGAGTACATAATAATACGTACCGTAGTCGCAACGCACGGCAATTTTCGTACGTAATATTACATACCAAAGTCGCAAAGTGTTAATATTTATGATTCCGAATTTATCGCTTCTTTGGATTTTAAAAACAGTTGTGGAGATATTCTTCCCAGTAGTAATACCCATGGAAAACAAAATACTTCTGGAATAATATTCCTTAGATGTTCGCTTTCCCATATATTCATAAGGCAAGAGGGGGCGCGGTGGAATTGCGGTAACCGGTTCTCGTCAGATCACCGAAGTTAAGCAAGTTAGTCCTTGGATGGGTGACCGTCTGAGCGATCGATTCGGACTCCCGCGTTGTGTCCTTGGGCAAGGCACTTCACCCCGATTGTCCACATGGGGGCACGATGGCGCCGTGTACTGAGGCATATTGCACGTCCATGGTGCGCATGTCTTCAACCAATCTAACCCTGTCTGTGCTGCAGTACGGAGTTACGATGTTGGGGAGCTGGCAGCGGGTGGTTCTCTCCGGGTACTCCGGCTTCCTCCACCCGTAAAACTGTCACCGATGCGATGTGACCTTGGCTGTTGAGAAGATGTACCTGTAATTTTATGCATTGGGTCCGTAATTACCTGGATGTATCGCGTACAAGGGGGCGCTGATACAAAAGCTTGGAAGTCTGAAGAATGCAACAAGGTGTCATTTGCAATGTTTCAGCCTTGTTGCACCAAGGGGACCATATAATGACTCCAGTGAGAAAATCCCATGAAATATAGTTTGTGAAAGTTACTATTTTAAGAACATTACCCGGGGCACGGTGACTCTGTGAACTAAGGCGTACTGTACGTCGATGGTGCACTTGTTTTCAACAAAATTTAATTCCCAATTGAAATTTAATCTCTAATTGAAATTTAATCTCTAATCAAAATTTAATCTCTAATTAGAATTTAACCTCATTCCTGCTCCGGAACAATAGGGTTGAAAGGTCAAAACTCTATCCCGTCTGAATGTTGTACCCCCAAACATATTTGTATGTCACTTCACACCATCTGCAGTTCGGAAGGTGTAGGTAGCGGTTTTGTATTTTGATTTGGCATAATACTTTATGATACAGGATGGGGGCGCGGTGGCTCAGTAGGTAGAGGTCCTCTGTCCGAATCCCACCTGCGGAAGCCGCGTTGTGTCCTTGGGCAAAACACTTCACCCCCATTGCCCGCGTAGTACCGTGACGTTGTTTGTGTACTAAGTCATACTGCACGTCGATGGTGAACCTGTCTTCAACCAATGCTAAACCTGTTTGTGTGGAGTTGGTATGTTGGGGAGCTGACAGTTGCTCGCCTTTGCTCGGTGGTTCTCTCCGGGTAATCCGGCTTCCTCCACCCGTAAAACTGTCATGGTCATGATTCGCCATTGTGCAGAAATATGTGACCCTAAACACCAATAAAATAAATAAATAATGATACACTGGAGCCTACTTAACCTGTAACCTGTCGAAAAATTACCCTAAATGTCACAAGTTTCCTTTGTTTACAGTCCTATTTGGCCTTAGTACAACCAATACAGGTATTTAATCTATTATATCTTGTTTGACAGAGCTCATGGAGCTCTGTCAAACACGATACAATAGAATAAATGCTAAGTTTATCTCTAGAATACAGGAAAGTAACACGCTTCCTAATTAATTAATTAGTTAACTGAATACTCCTGTTAACTGAATAAATTTCATTGGCAAAGTGGCTATTCAATAACAGGGTTCCACTCTATACATGGTAACCCGGAAGACTTTTCAAGGCGTAAATATCCAGAAAGTGAAGGAACAAATATAGCAATTTGTCCCAAGACATATCATGCGGAGAGTAAATGGGCCAGTTTGAGGGATTCAGGTACGAACATATCTAAGGTTGACATTTTTCAGGAAAAGTGGAAGGGCGACCCCCCCCCCCCCCCCCCCATCCCATTCTACTCCTTGCTACACAGCTGCTCACAGATGAGTTTTTTTCCACACATTTGAAATACTGCAGACATAAAATTCGCATTTGTCTCAATGTGGTCTATGATAGAGATCAGTTTTATTCCCAACAAGACGAATACCAAGAGGACGAATGTCGAAAATGGTCATCCCAACAAGACGAATCCCAACAAGACGAATTTAACCCATTTATTTTGTGGTTTCCCATCATAAACTACTAACACAGCTTACCTTTGGACAAAGAGATTTCAATTAACTGGTTGACTGCTGGAAGCCCATTTTGGGGTTTTATCCTGAAGTGTGGGCACCAGAGCTAAAAGGCTTCATATTATGTAGATGTAGGCTACTTCAGTTAATTTTTGATGTGATATTATTAAGTCTGGGTGGATTTGCTCTGTTACAATTAATGGGAGAGTACCTATAGGCACTCTCCTATCAATTTTAACCCTTTACCCAACGTAACGGCCAAAACCGGCCAGCGCTATTCTCAAAAATCGCCAATTAATTTTCAAAATATTTTCATTTTTTGTCTCAAAAACATAGGTTATGACCCCTCGTTGGAACGAGCTCGTCGAGCTCGTTCCAACGAGGGGTCATAACCTATGTTTTTGAGACAAAAAAATGAAAAAAATAGTTATTCAAGAATTTTTTTTGCAAGTGTCGTCTGCTTTTCAAGTTAGGTAAAGGGTTAAAAAGGCAATATGTGAACGCAATTTTGACAACCAAAATAAACTTAGCACGCTACATGTTGCCAGAGGCGCCAAGCTTTGTTACAAGACGCTGTTTACTAGTTTTTTGTGTGTTTTTGTCAACAAAACTCCCAAACACATGCATAAAATAAAACTCTAAAATACTTCAAATAGCATACATTGTAATGTACACGTTCTTTTTAAAATAAATTCCATCAATATTTGCTGAGAAAAATGTTTTCGTCTTGTTGGGATTCCTCTTGTTGGGATCGTCCTGTTGGGATATATTACCAATTCGCCTTGTTTGAATTCGTCTTGTTATGATAACACCAGGGATCCAGCACGATGATATTATTCCGAAATTGTGAGGTACTTGTATGCCTTAGCCACATCGGAATTCACTGATACCTTGATCTCCTTCCATAGCACCTCAAAGTATGATTCATGTGATTGGGCCGTGTGATTTATTAGCATTCTTGCCATTATTAGTTTGATATTAAGGAACGTGATTAAAAGCTAAGTACGTGAAATATGCAATTTCACTTCTACTCACACTCAGTTGGGCGTAATCCGTCCATCATTCAACCACAAATTTCAATAATTAATATTATTGATTCCCAGTGACCACAATGAACTGGAGAGCATCCATGACAACATCAATCAAGAGGTTTTGAAGAACCATGACCACTAATTATTTTCCAAGGGTGCCCTCTGTGTCACCTCAAGGTATCATGTTTTCCCTTCAAGTCCCTTACCATCTCCATAAATTTATTTTCATTAGCGCCTTTTCAGGGCTTTTGTGGTAAACTCGTTCGCATTGCGAGAAAACAAATCAACCTTTGGTGCTGAGACAAATGGTGTCCAGCAACAAAACAACTGAATATTAGTCAGGGACTTGGCGATAGGAGGGTTATGGGGTCTCCCCTTCCCCACCAAAATTTTTATTAGTTGAAAATTATGAATTTTTTAGCCTCAAACCACCGACAGTTGGAAATGTCATACCCTATGGTGGAAGATATCGCGCCATTTTATTTGACGCTGTGACCGTTTTTAATAGACATTTGGTGGTTTTTAACCCTTTACCTAACGTGAAAAGCAGACGACACTTGCAAAAAAAATTCTTGAATAACTAATTTTTTTCATTTTTTGTCTCAAAAACATAGGTTATGACCCCTCGTTGGAACGAGCTCGACGAGCTCGTTCCAACGAGGGGTCATAACCTATGTTTTTGAGACAAAAAATGAAAAAAATAGTGAAAATTAATTGGCGATTTTTGAGAATAGCGCTGACCGGTTTTGGCCGTTACGTTGGGTAAAGGGTTAACCCACATTTAACCCTTTACCCAACGAAGATGATATCAAAATTTCAGCAAAACCATATTATGTGACCCCTCTTTGGAACGAGCTCGTTGAGCTCGTTCCAATAGGAGATCACATGATATGGTTTTGTTGAACTGTTTTGAAAAATTAAAAAAAAGATACACTTATATGGCACTTCATATTTATTTATTTAGTTATTTATTTATTAGTGTTTAAGGTCACATATTCTGCACAATGGCTAACCATGACCGTGACAGTTTTACGGGTGGAGGAAGCTGGAGTACCCGGAGAGAACCACCGAGCAACGGCGAGCAACTGTCAGCTCCCCAACATACCAACTCCACACAAGCAGGGTTAGCATTGGTTGAAGACAGGTGCACCATCGACGTACAGTACGCCTTAGTACACAGCGTCACCGTGCCCCCACGTGGGCAATGGGGTGAAGTGTTGGCACTTCATATACACTCCAGAGACATTCAGCTCTAGAACACAAAGGTTATATATTTCGAACACAAGGGGAAAAGGTGCATTTGGATTTCTTCAGCAGGTGGTAATTCACAGGTAGCAGCTGGAAATTCTGACTCCGGGTGGGGTGCAAATAGTATTATCAAACGTTGGATGTTCACTAGAAATTCGAAGAATGTAGCCACCCCCCCCCCCCCACCCTCCCTGAACCGAGACTCTTTAGCAATGTTCCTGCCAATGTCAGTGCTTTTCCAAACATAAAAATTGGTGAGGTATGAGGCTACGCATGGGTAATATATATTTGGGATACCTGTTAGAATACGGAACAGCCGCGCTCTTACAGATAGGCGTCTAGTACACAAGAGATTTTCCGGTAGTTCGTGATTGCTTTAGAGTTTTTAACGAGTATGTTGCCATCAGGAAACGCCCAACTGGAAGCAAGGGGGACATCTAGACTTTTTCACAATTTGTCTATGAGGATATTTCACCAGCTACTTATTTGTTCTTTTGTTTGTACAAAGAAGATGGTCGGCAGACCGAAGGCTAGGTCGGAGTTTGGTCCATTGTGATGCTTGGTACTTCATTTAGTCGAATGTCCTTTGCTTTTGGCCCATGATCCTCCTCGACCTAGCAGGTGGTGGCAGGTCACTCAGGACTAGAAACCCAGGTTCGAAGCCCCGTCGATGGTGGCTTCAGTGGAATTACGAATTTTGAGTCCAATGTTGTCAATATACAACGCATGGTGGGAGTTCCACTTTAAGCTGGCGATATAATAAGAAAACATGTTATTTTGTTGTATATTATGAAAAAATCTCCCTTCTAAAATCAGTTGGGTTAAAAACAACGCAAGTCGACTGGGTTGTGTGAATATGAACCCAATTCATATTCACCCAACCCAGTTGATTTGGGTTGATTTTTAACTCAACTGGTTTTAGAGTGTTCTCATACGTCCTGATCACGCACGTGTAATTTTGTTTCAGCATTATTATCACAAATAGATTAAAACTAATCCCTAACTATATATCTCCATGTCATGATCATCTCACGTTATTATACCCATAATCCTCTTTTCAAGCCTGTGAATATCATCATTAAATCCATTCTGATATACTATAATCAGATATGTTAGATAATATTTGACAATACGGCAGCTGTCAGAATCCTGTCAAAGAACGTTACAGCTTAGTACTTGTTTGACCTGAGGTACAAAACATAACACTTTGGGGCCAGATGTGCAAATATGTTCGCTTGACACTTAAGGCCCTGGGGATTTTTATACCTTTTGCATGCCTTTGACAGTCTACCTCCAGCGACTTTCCAGTAGTTTTTAGGCATGTCTTGGCTGCCTAAATAGGCAGCCAAGACATGCCTAGAAACATCTACCAAGGTACTTAGAATAAAAGTTTGAGTACCCGAACACGTGTTCTCTTGCAGTAAAACGTGATTAAAATCGTTATTTTAAGTCGGCTTTTACATTTTAAAGGAAACTTTGAACCATTGAAAACGTTTGACAGCATTGGGGGTGTAAATGGGGGAAATACAGCCCCTGACCCCTCCACCTTCGTCAAACCTCTTCCTCCCATACTTAGTTCAGAGACGTCAAGACAAGATGTCTTTCTTCGCGAAAATATCTTGGGATAATATTTTATATATTCTCACGACTTAAACGAAAAACGGTATAAACGGTAGCCAATATTGTGAAGTTTATAAACAGTAAGATACAAACAAGCTTAAGTGGTCTGTATCAATTCGTCTCACAGAAGTGAAATGATAATTAGCGAATAGAGTAGTCTCAAATAATGCAACTGGGCGTTTAACAGATGCCAATTAAAGACATTAGTCCAGATAAGGTTGGGAATGTTGCGGTCATTGGACATCCTAAAAGTTACATATAACCGATAACCGTCGCTCAAACGAAAGGGAAGCTCAGTTCTTCATACCTTTCTGTGAACACATAAAATCCAGTAAGGTTCAGAAGGTTCGCACCTCATATAAATATAGAATATACCCATAATAGATTGGTGTATCAAATGTTCACCACGAGTGGTGAAGTGATGTTAACCGCGAGTCTTTGGCGCGCGGTTAACACCACTTCACCACGAGTGGTGAACATTTGGTACACCAAGCTACTTTGGGTATATTTTATTTATACCATGATCGTCAGATTAATAAGAGTTCAAATGTTAAAGAAATCAATATTCACACTTGCGAATCTGTTTTTGTTTACACGAGCGCAGGTAGGCGGTACTTCCGCTGGCAATTTTATCGCAGAAACGAAATAAAAAACGAAACTCGCAAATTACGGGACCTTTTTCATTTTAATAACATAATAACACACTATTTCGAGATCAAGGATTATCGTGGGCAAATGGAATATACCTCAAAATTACAAACTTGAGAACTCCCACCCAAGGAGTTGGTTACCGGGTTTTTTTACTAGAAAATCAGAACTTGTCTACCACAAAAAGAAAGCACTTCTCTACTTCCCCGGAGTTCCCACGTTGATCCTTCATATAAGGCGGTCGCCCACTATGAAGACATAATGTTTATTTTAAGAATAACTATACCAAAAACTACTTTGAAGAGAAGGTTAAAGGTTGTGTCCACAAATGTTGGAACTCGGTGTATTCTGTGCTAAACGATTTACGCATCATTTTAACTGTTACTTTCCTAGTAAAATTAATGTCCAACATAATGCGGTCACCGAATGTGTGTGTGTGTGTGTCCATGCGTGCATGTTGTGATGGTAATTGTGTGCATATATATGTGTAATTTTGTGTAGGAATGTGTGCTTCTGTGTGTAGGTTATTGTTTATGTGTCTGTGTGCGTAGTTGCATGCATGTGAGAGTTTTTATGTGAGAGACGTAGAGGCACACGTATTTGTGATGGTCAGGGTGAAACGTTTCTAGGTTCAGAAGACTGTGGTTTGAAACATCAAGTCCACCACTTCGGCCTGTCATCACCGTAACAAGAAAACTGGTGGACAGATATCCATTTGAAATACTTGGACGCAGAAGGGCCCTGTACCACAAAAAAAGGGGGGGGGGGGGGTAGGGGGAAAGATGAAGCGAGAGAGGTAGGTTGGACGAATGAAAAGGGGAAAGAAACTGAAAATACCAGAAAGATGTGTTTTTTATCTATTATCCTTTTGAAGTTTTTTTCCCACAGTACATATAGAAACTTTTCCTCCACAAAACACAATAGTGTGGAGTAGGGCTGTCACGATTATTCCATTAATCGATTATTGATCGGTCACGGCGAAATCGATTAGTACTTTTCGTTGTCGAATAATCGGTAAATTGTATCCCGTTTTAGACGTTTAATAATTAAAAGAAAATTTGATTAAAAAACTATTGTTTCCAAAGGTAAAGAGTTAAGAACCTCGATGTTAAACCCCAAGAGACTGTTGGAAGCATTTGTCTTTCAGGTACATTCATCAAAGGTTTGGTGTTCTGGACTTTTGAACCGTCAGTGTAATAATCAAGACCGGTCGGCAGTTGCGAAGTTCGCAACTGCCGACCGGTCTTGATTATTACACTGACGGTTCAAAAGTTCAGAACATCGAAGCTTTGAATGTACCTAAAAGATGATCGTTTTCGTTGTTTACTTGAGGTAGGTCAACTGACTTGAACTTCATTTTTATCGACTTCAATGAGAGGGAGAGGGAAGGTCATCTAGGTACGATTAATCGATTATCATAGATTATTTGCAACGATTAATCGATTCCTAAATTGAAAAATCGTGACAGCCCTAGTGTGGAGTTTACTTTCACCCCTCTTATCCCACGAAAATGTTGAAGAAATGCAAGCAAAATTTTAGATAATGGGATAAATAAAATACGAATGCAGATTTGTGTGCAGAGGCGGCTGAATCGGAGGCGGGGGATGGTGGTGAGTAAGGTTCACATCTCCATTCCACACACATTTTCCCTACAGACAAGATGCATAATAACACAGTGTGTTTAGACCTTTATCTAACGAGCCGGTCGTATCAGCACAGTGTAATTTACAAAATGAGCAGTTGAAAAGCAAATAAATCCATATTATGTGACTCCTCACTGGAGGTGAGCTCGTTCCAATGGGGAGAGGTCACATGATATGGTTATCGTGCCACAAGTAGCAACAGTAGTGACGATGTAGCAGTAGTAGTAGAAGCAGTGGCAATATGGTAGTAGTACCCACCCTACTAAAAAAAACGGTGCGCTGATTTTCTCTAATCTTCGTCTATGTGTACCGAGCGTTGTGTTTCGCAGACCCTAAAACGTCTGCTAAATAGTTCCTTTGTAACTGTTATCTAAGTCACTGTAACAGTTACATTCAACCAGTGCTCATTGGGTGTCCTCTCCGTTGAGTATGTGGTAAGTTTAAAAACAAGTTTTAAAATCGGCAATTTGGAATAGAACTAGAAATTTGGTAATTACGGAATGCGCCGAATTCATGGCATGCACTATTTCATGTTCCATGTCAGAAGGTGTATAACTTCAGTAAAATCACCCTCAAAACCATAGTAAAGGGTGTTTGCTTTATTTATTCTTCCACCCAGAAAGATAAAACATGGATCCAGGTTATCTATGTTTTTTTTATCAACACTTAATACTAGCATGGGGAACTTGAAACTTATGAATATTAATGAGCTGTTCATCGAAGACTTGCATATGGGCACATGTGCCAAAATCGCAAGTAATTTCGGTACGATGTTGCAAGAAAACGAAAAGTCATCCCCTGAGTTCCAATGTGTTCTATGTGCCAGTAGGCACATAGAACACATTGGGACTCAGTGGACGAAGTAACGATCTTAACTTGAACTTTATTTTTTCATTATTACAATTATTTTTTAGAAATAATATTTCAGTAATTGATGATGAATTCATAAAACTATGTAGCTTAAATCTTAACCCTCCGACACTATAATATCCCTATCGGGCACGAATACCATCAAAATATTTTTGTTTTTTAGATTTTTTTATTCAGACACAGTTCTGAAAACATGTATATAATACAATTAGACATTGTTAGACATGGGTTTCTACATAAAGTTATACACGTGTGACTTCATACAATCGAGGTTCTGAAGCTGATAAACAGTGAGTATGAGTATAACAATGTAGGACTTAAATTCTATCAAGATATTAGTTAAAAGGGTGTTGCAGAAGCAGGTTTGAAAGCTCAAGGAGTAATGGTAAAGCACAAACCGCCTCGCCTTCCAGAAGTTTAAAGCGCTTGAGCTTGTCACACTCGAACTGAAACCGAGCTGGGCCAAACTGCCATCAAAATTGCACGAACTGAAACTGTCGCGAAAATTTGGGAGAATATTTTAGAAACAGAATCAGCAGAAGCAGAGTCGAACACGGGTCTGGGTTAGTCTCACCTATCCGGTTGATCGTAGGTAATTAATAACTTGTGTGCTAAGTAAACACGCTATAGTCTGTTCCATATATACTCGCCCAAAAAAGAAAGTGTGCATTGCAGAAATTGATCAAACTCCAAAAAAATAATTTCGTAGGTGTAAAGAGTGTTGACCTGTTCATGAATAAGTTATATTGAACACAAAAACAGCTTTCCCCGTTAAAATTGCATTAACGTTAAATGACGTGCTGCACGTTTGTGAAAAGGCATGTTTTGCACGTGGAGAGTCTGAAAATTCATGTAGCAGTGCGAATCTTTGGGTATTTAAACACTAAAGTAAGGCCTTCCTATCGGTCACATTCAAACTTTCGCTGCTGTTAAAACGACTCCACATTAGCATGCCAAGATTGACAATGAATCAACGTCTCCTTGCCCTGGGTATGATTAGAGCTGGCAGAACACACAGAGAGGTTGACCAGCATTTGAACTGCCACCGTAACACTGTGGACAGGCTAGTCCATCGACATGCACAACATGATGACGTTCGAGACCGACCCCGCTCTGGGAGACCCCGAGTTACCACCCCTGCACAAGATCAGTATATCCGTGTCGTCCATCTCCGGAACCGGCAACAAACGGCAACGACGACAGCCAGGAACATCCCTAACCTGAGACGGATACATCCTCAAACAGTAATCTACCGGCTGAGAGAATACGGCTTACGTCCTCGAAGACCTGCAATTCGTCCGATTTTGACGTTACGTCATCGTCGTGCTCGACTGCAGTGGTGTAGACAACATCTCAGGCATCCCTGGTGGCGACGTGTTTTATTCACAGATCAATGTCGTTTCCATCTTTCATCATCAGATGGCCGCCAGAGAGTGTACAGACGTCGAAACGAACGCTACGCAGATCCATGTGTCGTGGAGCGAAACCGTTATGGGGGAGGGTCTCTCATGGTGTGTGGTGGCATCACTGCCCGTAACAGAACTGAGCTGGTCATTATTGATGGCAATCTGAATGCAGCCAGATATCGTGATGAAGTGCTTACACCTGTTGTTGTCCCATTTCTGCAACGTCACGGCCCCGGCGTCATTCTACAGCAGGACAACGCCCGACCCCGCGCAGCTCGTGTTGTTCAACAGTATCTGCAGCAACAACAAGTGGATGTTCTTCCCTGGCCCGCAAATTCGCCCGATATCTCACCCATTGAGCACGTATGGGACGAAATGAAACGTCAGCTACGCCGGCTTCCCCATGCACCGTCAACGCTTGTGGAACTCCAAAGACAGGTTATCAGAATATGGAACAACATCCCACAACACTTCCATGCTAACTTGTTCGTTTCCATGAGGCGTATATGCACAGCAGTAGTCGATGCAGACGGAGGTTATACCAGATATTGAGTGTGTGACTTTTGTGTTTGACCCTTGGTGTCTTTGACTCTCCATGGCACCAATAGTATTCGTCGTAGCGTAATGAAATTTCTCGTGTTGATCACAAATTGATTCATCTGTGATTGAATAAAATTTCCATGAAAGAAAATGATGATATATATCTTTTTTAGTGTTATTTTTCAGCATGCACGCTTTCTTTTTTGGGAGAGTATATGTTTGTCTGTGTTGATGATTGTCCATTGTGTGTTTAACGTTTCTTTGATACTCATCGCACTTAACTCTTTTTACGAAACAGAGGGTTATTTTAAAGTGTGTTCTTTTTTTAGTACTCGCAGAATTTGCAGTTTATTTTAAAGTGAGTTCTTTTTTAGCACTCACTGAATCCACAGAGTATAAATATGCAGCATTATTTAGTATCCTCAGCGAATAATAATGCTCTGAAGACTAGCGACGGAACTATGGCCCTGGACGACAAGGCAAAGGCCAGCGCTTTTCCGATCTTCTAAAGAAAGCTCATCGTCCACAAAAAGGGAACAGATATTTCAAGGTAAAAGTAAATAAATCTGTCCAAGATAACAACTCGATTTTCAATGAACCCAACTTTGACCAAAGGCATGAAGATGGGGACGACCATGAATTAACCGAACCAATGAGCGTAGAAGAGGTAATGGGCATAATCAGAAAATGCAAACAAGCTTTCCTGGCTGGGATGAGTGTACATTTTAAATAAATAAAGATTTGAATACAGAACAGGCTCAGCATCCACTCTCCCTTATAGGCTGATGGATGACTCCTAGCTTTCAAAAACACATATTTTTTCCTTTTTGTAACCGTTATGGATAACATGCTGCTCCCGAACCAACGACTGTTTGGATTTTTTTTTCTTTTTTCTTAAACAACCAACAAACTGCGGTTTCAGTACTACCAGAAATATGCCCACGCCTCTAAGCAAACACAGAGCAGAATTCGTGTAGTTATGCACAATTCCTAGTCATCTTCCTTCCAACATTGTACGAGGATAATCCAGAAGTTCAGTACGCGATACGGAGGGCTATTGCCTTTCCTTTAGTGCCTGTGCACCTGGTGCGCGATACTTGGTTTTTAACTCTTGAGGGAGCTCCAAACAGTTCAAGTTTTGAACGGTTTCCTGACTATATTACGAGTTATTGGGTTGAAGGTGGCCACGGACGGTTCATGTGGAACCATTTTGATATGGTCGGACCGCGTACTACGAAGCACATCGAAGGGCGGCAGAGAAGGTTGAGTTTGTTTAAAGCTGGCTCTCTCCCTAATTTACTCCAGATTTCCTATCATTCCAGGAATCCACAATATTGCAGTTGAGTGTTGGGGAACGTTTCCACCCAGGAAAAGAAAACACAGATAAATACACAATTCAATTGAACATTTCAAAAGAATATTTCTAGCTGGAGAAATTGGACTACTAAACTACTCGGACTTTGTGTCTCACAGTACTGGATTTTACTGTATTTATAAAGTAATTTTTAATTAATATACTGCACTTATGGGTTAATCTGGTCTGTCCCACCTATCCGGTCGGTTGTTGGTAATGAACACGAATTGAGTTAGGCGAACAAACTTACTATATACTGACTATAATCCGCCTCCTTTTGATCTACCTAAGTTTCACACATTTTACCGAAGCAATGGCAACCGGGTAAGTGAGACTACCCCCACGGGTCTATTGAATCGTTGACATGGACATTAATGACTAATGAAAACAAACCAATGCCTGGGAATATCTGCTAACATTAAACACCCGGTCGCTGATGAGAGGAACCAAAGATCACAACACAGAAAGGAACGCAGGTCGAAAGTGTCCCAGGCCGAATCGTCTCAAGACCGAAACGTCCACAACCGTTTTCATATTCAGTCACATTCGAAAGTAAAAACGGAAGTGACACATTTTGGGATATTGTCATGCACTTCACTGTAATCTCCATCCTGTGTGAACTGTCGCCATCTGGGGATTTTAAATTAAAATGATAAATAATGTTGTGCATGTTTACAAGAAAAAATCGTCATAAACATATTGGTTTCAAGTGAACATGTCTTAATTTTATCCAATAGTTAAATCACCAAAATGCAACCAGACTGTCAACAGTTTACGAAGTAAGTTGCCAGTTATATTTAAGAAATAGCTAACATTTTGGTGTATGTTGTACATAGGCCGGGGCCAATACTTTTTAACTTTTACAATTGTATTTTCCAGAATTGTATTTTCTGTGTCTGCAATGACAAATTGAAATGGAAGATTAGCGTTTCAAAAAATGTGGTGATTTACAGGTAGGTAAATTGCCACGTCTTTTAAATGTTAATTATTCATTGTAGTTATTTTATTACTTTCCAAAGTGTGAGTTACTGGAATTTCCCGGTTTGATTATAAACGATAACTTCACAAGTGAATTATGTAATCAACAATTGTATCATGTATCCGTGCGTGCAAACGAAGACGCTTCGCCGTGGGTGTAATGGGGACTTCATTGTTTTTGATTTTTGGAGTTTTTTTTAACCCTTTACCTAACATGAAAAGCAGACGACACTTGCAAAAAAAATTCTTGAATAACTATTATTTTCGTTTTTTTGTGTCATAAACATAGGTTATGACCCCTCATTGGAACGAGCTCGACGAGCTCGTTCCAATGAGGGGTCATAACCTATGTGTTAGAGACAAAAAATGAAAAAATAATGAAAATTAATTGGCGAGTTTTGAGAATAGCGCTGGCCGTTTTTGGCCGTTACGTTAGGTAAAGGGTTAAATAATATAATTATCGTTAATAATGAAAAGTAATAAACAGAGTAATCGCTTGACTAGATTGGTTACGTGAAATAATTCATTCGAGGCGAGGGACTATATTGTAAAACACTCGTGCGCATACGCGCGTTCATGTTTGTACAACGTCGCTCACCTCTCATGAATTATTTCACGTAACAAGTCCAGCCAAGCGATTACTCTCTATATATTCACATGCAGAAACTACAATTCTGGAAAATGCAGTTGTGAAAGTTTTGTAGTATTGGCTCCGGGACTTCATAATCTATTGATGGAGAACCGCTCTCGAACAGTAATCCGAATCTTCCCACAGCCTCCCCCTCCCCTCCCCCCTTCCGCTCGAAAAAGAGACGAAAATAACAAATTCTGATATGGTATGGGTTAGTAAAGGGGTAAAAATTTAAGAGAATGCGATTGCATCAATACCAGACATTTCTTCAACACATTATATACAAATGTGAACAAATTTTTTTGCACATAGCCAATGGATTCCACTTTCATCCGTTCGGTCTCTTTCGTATGTTTGAATCATCTTGAAGCATGGGAGCTATCCTTCATGAGACTCTATATGAAGTGACAATAATGCAAGCTGTCCGCTGTTTCAAAGGTATAGTATATTAATCGGCGCCCCCCCCCCCCCCCCACACACACTCTCCAAGACACGCCCACAAACTTTTTAACATCTTCAATCGCATTCGACAAGACAGGAAAATGAAGAAGGCAATTTTGTGCGTCCGTTTTGCCTCTTCCGGGCGTGTTTTTTTTGACATATAGTACAATCGCCGTGGACTGGTCGTAATCCATGTGTAGGCAGAGTTGTCCACGCATGCGTTGACCAGGTAATAAAAACCATCATCGGTAAAACTGTAATTAATGAAGTATCGGGTTGTACTCGGTGTTTCATTAATTAAATAGTTTTCCTGTAATTAATGTTTGGAATCTAATATTATTGTGTCCGTGAAAATATTGCACACCCGTGGAAAGTCACCATTCCTCGGCGGCCGTAGTGTATGTCCCTCCCCCCCCTCCTCCCCCCGTCACTTCCATTGAGCTTCCGTCTCTTTTTATTGCGTTGGGTGCCACACGGTCGTTTCGTTCTGTGAAGGGTTAGAATACAAGCATACCATAATGATGAGTCACGGCGACAAACTGTAATCGTGGAGGAGTATGTCCATTGCTTGATGAATGTTGGAGGTTACAGCTCATCAATTATTTGAAGAATTGCGACAAATTAACAATCACTTGGCTGTTGTCATCGTTCGACTGATTGAGCCGGATCGATATAGTTTGAAACAGAACAAGAATTGAACAGACGACAATCTACAGAATACCAGAGGCAATAAAGTTTGAAGACTATCTTGAAATTCAGCATTGAGATAATGATATATATTTCGCTATTGATAGTAATTTTGGGTCCTCGTCTGTTTTTCTGCCGTCTTGTGATGAGGTAGTCTGACGTTTCATGGATATACTTTTAACTTTTTGATAATGAGATGTTTAAGTCAGTGACAGTGATATTGAAATTAGAAATAAAGGAAGGAGTACAAGCAACAGCGATATTAAAAGTATTGGAAGCAGTAGTAGTGGTGGTGATAGTAGTATTTGTAGTAGTAGTAGTAGTTAATAGTAGTGGTAGTAGCAGCAGTAGTAGAGTAGTACTAGTAGTATCAGTAGGATTAGTAGTGGTGGTAGTAGTAGTAGTAGTAGTAGTAGTAGTAACAGTAGTAGTAGTAGAAGCAGTAGTAGTAGTAGTAGTAGTAGTAGTAGTAGTAGTAGTAGTAGTAGTAGTAGTAGTAGTAGCAGCAGCAGTAGCAGTAGTAGTAGTTAGTAGTAGTAGTAGTAGTAGTTAGTAGTTAGTAGTAGTAGTTAGTAGTAGTTAGTAGTAGTAGTAGTAGTAGTAGTAGTAGTAGTAGTAGTAGTGTAGTAGTTAGTAGTAGGTAGTAGTAGTAGTAGTAGTAGTAGTAGTAGTAGTAGTAGTTAGTAGTAGTAGTTAGTAGTTATTAGTAGTAGTTAGTAGTAGTTAGTAGAAGTAGTAGTAGTAGTAGTAGTAGTAGTAGTAGTAGTAGTAGTAGTAGTAGTAGTTATTTATATTTATTTATATTTATTTAATGGGGTGACGGTCTCATACTTATGCACAATGGCTAATCGTGGCCGAGTAGTAGTAGTAGTATTAGTAGTAATAAAGGTAGTAGTAGTGGTAGTGGTAGTAGTGAGTAGTAGCAGTAGTAGTAGTAGTAATGAGGACAACACTTCCTGGCTAATGGTGATATGTGGGATCGACCAAACCTTGCCGAAACTGTTATTGTCAGGATGTGAGTCGTTCATTTCGTAACCATTGTAGTTTTATACATTTTCCGTCCCATTTACTGCCTAACTAATCTGTTGATGGCTTTACTGTTGTGTATTAAGCCCACTGGTCACTTCACTACTGAAGTGCTAGAACGTTCATTGATCAAACAAAGAAATGGGTATCAACTGTCGTCATCTTAGTGTGGAGGGGAGGCTGTTGTTGCTATGAACAGAAAAATGCTCTACAAAAAAATGTTCTCGAAAGTTTTCAAATTTCTGATAACAGGCAATCAACAATCGCGTTTTAAAGGATATATCTTGATGTCTCTGAAACATGAATATGTTGATGACTTGCACATTTGTCGCGGTAATACAATTTGAATATTTACATTTTTAATTTTTATTGACAAGAAACACAAGTGCCAAGAATGGAAAGTTTATACCAGGTAATTAGATAAATACCGTGATGTTTGATGGAGTGAAAGTTGTTACGCTGTGACTACAGTCACAGCGTAACAGCTTTCGCGCCATCAAACTTTATCGATTGGGAAGATATCGCGTTGACTGACTTTTCGCCATCTTGATGGGGGGATGAATTGCGACGTTTTTTTTTCGCTGGAGTACCAGCATCAAGTTGTACAGAGATCAGTGATTGATCCACGTCGGCCGTACAGACAGCAATGATAAATGCATGTCAGTTAAGCCACTTGAATACTGAAAGAACATTTGAGACAATTTGGACCCTTATATTTATGTTTGCCACTATTTTTATTGGCAAAAATCTATTTTGTCGTATTGATTACCTCATAGTCAGACATGTAGGTTGAACGTGCAAATAAGTGTTAATTTGATCACAATATATATTATGTAGTTCCCCTCTGCTGCTCTGTGATTCTCTCCAGGTACTCCTGCTTCCTCCACCCGAAAAACTGTCCTAGTGGATATAACCGTAGTTTTTTAAAGTGTTTTTAAGCCTCAATAAATAAATAAATGTAAAATGATAAATTATGATTCCTAATGAGTTTAAATCCCTCCTCTCTTAAAAATAATTGTTCTAAAATCTTCTATTTGCTCTCTTGTTGTTCAACTCCGTGACATGTGGGTAAACTAGAGGCAGTTCCTTGAGCGTGTCAAGGCATCATCTTCAATGGTACCCTGCTGCACTCAAGCGCCGTAATATTGGAATACAAATGTGTACAGGTAGTGGTGATTAAATTGAGATGATTTCGGTGTTTCTTATGAATTCATTAACCCTTTGAACCCCGGGGGCCGTTTTTCCGGCCCAGTAACATGATACTTCATAATTTCATTAAGTAGGTTGACTTTTGAGTGAAGGTGTGGCGTAGACCAATCAATATTTTCAACGTGCAGCCCTAAGGCTGCACGTTGAAAATATTGATTGGTCTATCCCCAAATAAAGAATATGGACTCTTCCCCTTGCTGCCATTGAACTGATATGGAAGATACCACTAGGGATCAAAGGGTTAAGTGTTCCTGCATGACCATATCTATATTATCATATTACAAAAGTACGTAGGGGACTGGTACTATTGAAACAACAACAACACACTCAACGTTTTGGAGCTTTCAGATAGTAGGTTCCTAACCATTCCAATGTGGTTTCCACCAAATTGTGCACACAGCAATAGTTGGCGGCCCATGACCAGTCAATATGAAAACGTCCATGATCAGTGATAATTTAATCCACAGTTTCAGTGCCGTTCAACCCCAATAAATAAATAATAAATAAATTTCAATCAACACATGCTAGTATTTGCCTAGCGTTTTGTCTCAGAGAATCTCCGATCTGATATTTGTTTTCTTGCGCTGAAAAAGAAATCTCGCGAGTAATACAACGGAAGCTCACTAAAACCAAATGGAAAAACTCCGTAATTTCATTAATAAAGTTTCGCATCCTAACAAGTAACTGTCAAGCGTAATTAGGGTTTATAATCTAATTTAGATTGTTGGCGCAACGCAAATTCTGATCAGTTCGACCAAGGAATCAAATACCTTCATTAAAGTCAAAATCCTGACGAGATCATTATGGTAGTGATCCACAGCGTCAATCAGCGACGCAGTTCGGAACTTGAAGTATTGCCAACACAACAGGAAGGAAGTTAAAACAAATTTAACAAAAAGACGGCTATGGTTCCGGATGACGTAAAAAACGAATCTCAAAAATAGTTCACATGTCCGGAGTGAACCAGACTTTGAAAATTCCTGGAAGCTTTACAAGCTGGTCGTAAATTTTCCTAGATATAGGGGTGGGAACCTATGTCCAATCGCACAGAACACGAGGTTGCCCATCTGTTCTTATATACACATACTTGTGCTGCTCTGCAAGCTAATCAAACGAGGCATCAACCATGGCCAAAAATCTTCATCATTTGATGTGACTTTTGAGGATATTATCTCCTCTTAATTTGACGAAACTGTCCGTGACTTTTACACAGAGAGAGATAGGAACTTGATATAAAAGCTGATTTAATCTATGTTAGCGTAATTATATCCTCGATGCCCTCATCATAAAGTAAACTACAGTCACTTTCCTGAAGAGTAGTTTCTATAGAAAAATGATAACGGGTTTATTACAATTGTTTCCCTATCAGTTTGAACATTTAACTATTATTATCAAAAGAAACTCCTTTTAAATTTAGAAAGAAGCGTTTTCAGCCGTTTTTGATCGTCTATGACTTCTTTTTTGTTCATTTTATTGATAGTGCTCTCATAATTGCTTAAAATTCAGACATTGTCCTTTCCTGTGTAACATGAATGGAAGTCCGTAGGAAAATTAGTCCCTCTGGACTATTATTCCGCGGAATTATAGTCCTAGGTCTAACATTTCTAGGAATAGTAGTCCGGCGGACTACTATTCCTAGAAATGTTAGACCTAGGACTATAATTCTGCGGAATAATAGTCCAGAGGGACTAACGTTCCTACGGACTTCCATTCCTTTTACACCGGCAATCTAAAAGTCTGCCAGGTTGTGGTTTCCCATTTTTTCCTGGGAAGGATAAAAACTCCCGAATTGCCATGAAAACACGTTCGCCAAGCTTATAATGAACTTAGACACTTAGCGTTAGCAAAACGGTTGGTAAGTGTGATAGATAGTCTTAATTTTGGGATTATTATCGATGAAATTCAGAGCTTCAATTAATTAACATGCCATAAAACTGGAGTATCTAAACTAATTCTGGCTTTATTTTTTTTTTCTAATGCATGATTCCATGGTACGCAGAAAGTTAGAGAGAGTGCTTCCATTTTCTGGTAACTGTTGGTTTTTTTTTTTTGATTTTATGGTTTTTGTTTTGTTTCGATTTATTTCAGGTTTCCGAAAAAAAGATTTTATTTAATCATTCAATAGGTTGTCAGAGTCGCGAGTCGCTAAAATGCGCTCGTTTGATTAGAAGAAAATATTGCTTTAATTGCATTTTCCATTTCACACCTCAATGTTGGTTGGTCATCGACGAACCACAAGTGTCTTTCACACCCAGTTACGTTGACTTTCTAATTGAATTTGCTTTACAAGCCTGGTAATGTCAAGGGAGACAATTCCCCCCCCCCCCCCCCAAAGTTGTTTTCAACGATGATAATTATTTGGGATTGATCACCACAGTTAACTCTCAAAAGCGACACTGTCATGGCAAAATTAGTGGCAGAGTGTCAAGACATTGTCTTGGCATTGCAGTTTACAGTTTCTAATCTTGAGGGCTGGCCCGACCCATAAATCACCAAAGCAGCAGCCACATCGTCGCCTGAGTGCTAGAATGTCCTATGTCCCCTATGGGACATAGGACATTCTAGCACTCAGACGACGACATGTGACAATGCTGTGCCTTTTTGGAAGTGTTTTGACATATCAAGGTGCCATGCCTTTACCATTGCGTTGCCCATTGTCCTGCCCAATTTTAAGTGGGGGATGAGTAGTAGGAGAGCGATGGATCTTTCCAATTCAGCAGGATCTCATGCAGGATCTCACGTGACGTCATAGTCACGTGACCTGGTGGCGCCATGTTTGGTTGTCATGGTAACCCGCGTGAGCGGCCATCTTGTGAGGTTATTCCCATAGTGATACATCGTGTTAGTGCGCATGCGCAGCGCGTGTTGTTAGGGTGATACGTGTTTCCGCCGGCCATTTTGTATAATGGAGGCAGCCATCTTATTTCCTATGGTAGCACGTGGTTGCTATGCTACCCAATTTTCTGCAATGACGCGGGGACATGTTCGGAGGGTATGTTCTTTGTACCAGAGAAATTTCCTGATTCGTAGAATTACCCAAATAAACACGATAACCCCTCCAAATCACCAAAAACGACTTTTTTTATACGGATTCCCCATTTTATCGGCTTAGCACTTAGTACTATTGTACAGAGGGGCCCAGGGGTGAGTTCGATTGAATTAGAGTAATTTTCTGGCTTGGATACTTCGTAGAATTACCACAAACAACCTGATAATCGTTTATTTGGGTGAGATTTCACAGTAAATTCTCGATTTCAGCTTATATATATATATACAAGCTATGTTATGACTTCTTTGTTCTATTTATTCTGACTTCTCTGGACATGTTGATGTCATGTGTACAAATTACAGGTAGCGCATAGGCACATGCTGGATGTGCCAATATGTGCTTATGTGAAAATACACAGTGTGTCACATTGTGCACTAGCTCATAGGCACATGCTCGATGTGCCAATATGTGCTTATGTGAAAAGACACAATGTGACACATTCCACTAGCACATAGGCACATACAGCAAAAAAGGGATTCTATAACCACCGAAGTTTCGCCACAAAGGGATTCTATAGGGATTCCAAAAAGGGATTATATAACCACCGACGTTTCCCCATGAAGGGATTCTATAGGGATTTTAAAAAGGGATTCTGTAAGTGAGATTCCAAGCTCTTATACAGATAATCTTACTATCTGTCCTATGATTTGGCTCTATTTTATTCAAAAAATAGTATAGTTTTGTACCATTCGTGTGCCATCACGACCTTGTTCGATAAGTATTCCGACGACCTGTTTATGTCACGTGTTCACATTATGTGTAGTACATAGGCACATGCTGGATGTGCTGATATGTGTTTATGTACAAATGCACAATGTGTCACATTGTGCACTAGCACTTCGGCACATACGATAAAAAGGGGTGCCGAACGCAAGACGTTTTTTTCCAAAAAAAAGGATTTCATGGAGCCTGCGTGTTTGGTGGAATGTGTTTGTGTGTTATTATTACACATTGTATCACAATGTGTACACATCACCTGTAGCACATTAGCACATGCTGGATGTGCCGATATGTGCTTACGTGAAAATGCACAATGTGACACATTGTGCAATAGCACATAGGCACATACGGGTATCTGAAGATACTTATGACCTGGTTTTGTATTATTGGAGGATACCTTTTATAGGATACTTGTTGTAGAAACCTTACATCCGGGTACTTATGTTGGGAGAGTAGATAAAAGCAAACGATATATAACATTCCATTCATTTTTGTTTGAGAAAACAGTTTACAATTCAATTTCTCAAGGCATCGTTTTCGTCTTTGTAATTCTTCTGTCATGGGCTAACCATCTCATCTTCTTGTTGGCTGGAGCTTCTTCCCACTGTCTGGCTATGTTCTTGATAAAACACGTTCGCTCATTGATCGCTGGTAGCTTGGTTTTATTGGTTACTTTAATATCCTGCCTGGCATCTTTGGGTTCCTCGTTCTTTCCTTTTAGCTGTTTCACAGTGGTAACTTTCTTCTTGTTTTGATCTTCTTCAGGCTGATTCGTAGTTTGAGTAGTAACTTCATTCCCAGATTAGAAACATCTTTCTTAGTTTCAGTAGATATTTCAGACTGATTCGTAGTGCTAATTTCGTTCTTGTTTTGATCTTCTTCAGACTGATTCGTAACTTCATTCTTAGTCTGAGTGGAAACATCTTTCTTAGTTTCAGTAGAAACTTCGTTCTTACGGGATCTGGCATCGTTCGCTTTTCTTCAAGCTGTTTCGAAATTTGAGTAGCAAGTTCATTCTTCTTTTTTTTTTAATTTTTTTTTTATTAAAAACATTTGGCGAATATACATATCGCATAGAAATAGTTAAAATACACAGAACATAGAATATTAGAAAACTAAAGCACTACATTTCAATTATTCAAAAAGTTGTTGATGCAATTCCATTTCTGCTTAATAAGAACTGGTTTGTCGATTGCGTAGATATATATTGAGTACAGTTCAATATTGCTGTAAAGTTTCATAACGCCTAGAAAACCAGAGAAGGCGGGAGGTGTATTTTTACGGCTACAGCTGTAGATGATTTTTCTATATAAGGGGGCATGTGCTCCAAACTAGAGCTGTAGGTTTTTAAATTTCTTGTTCGGTTTCGGTTTTGGTTTTTCAGGTGGAGAAAAACCTCGGTTCGGTTCCGTTTTCGGTTTGTTCATGAGGCCAAGTAAAATTCAATAAAACTCATTCTTATGTCCGGAGTCATAACTGAATGGTAGTGAAATTGAGTGAAACTCAATGAATGCCCGAAATAAGCTATAATACATGAAGAATCAGGAAGGCCAGTATAATAATTACCTAAATATACAGAACTTTTATTGTGCTTGGCCATTTTTCGAGGTCTGACACCAACACGCAACTTGAGGAAAGCAGCAAACACAACTAAACTGAAATGTCGGAAATTCACAGAATGTAGCCTTCCCAGAGTAGTGAGAGTACCCAGACACTGCCATTGGCAGTGTCTGGGTACTCTCACAACTCTGAGATGGCTACATTCTGTGAATTTCTGCAGCATGAGAGTATTTAATAAAAAACGAAACACTTAGATTACGGCATGTCGACGGTTTCCGTTTCGGTTTTTTAAAAAGACTAAAAACCTCGGTTCGGTTTCGGTTAACCTACAGCTCTACTCCAAACTATGGGTCGGTCGACTTGGGAGGAGGAGCCTAAAATAATTTCACGTTCAGTTACGGCTAAATGTGAATTTAAGGGTAGGCTGTCGTTAATACTTTCTACTAATCTCACTAAAACTGTTTTCGAAAAACAACACTCTTAAAATAAGTGAGCAATAGTCTCTTTCAGGTTTCCGCAGAAGGGGCAGAGTTCTGTTTCTGATAAACCGCATTTATAGAGACGAGAGTTTGTAAACAAAATTCTGTGTTTGATTTTAAATTGCATGGACTGTAAATATATATCGTCAGTTGCTTTAAATATTTGTCTATAAATGTGTCTCCAATCGCTGTGAGATATATTTTCCTTCAGAACTGTAGTCCATTTTTCTTGAGTGTGAATAGGTTCTTCCGATACTTTTTCCAGAAATACAGGGTAAAAATGCCGATTTGCTTTTGTGCAGGATTTAATGTCATCGACATTTGGGTCAGTGACATTATCAAGTCTCAATATGTTGTGCAAAATTCTTTTCCATAATCTCGGTACAGCACTGACCACCCCTAAATAGGTGGTGAAATGGTATATCGAGGTCATATTTCTCTGAAATTCAAAGTCAATAGTGCGTCCTTCATTGTTGACTATATCGTTTATAAAGAAGACCCCCATCCTGACCCACTCCCCATAAAAAGGGGCTTGCCTTCTATTTTTATAAAATCATTATAGAAGAGAGGCTGCGATAGGACCTCGCTCGGGATTGTGGGTTCACCCTTTTTAAGAAGCGACCATGAGAAAAGTACATTTTTCCAGAAAGGGTCCATACTTTGCGCAATTTTCTGGATCCCTCTTTTCGTCAGAAACCACATCTTGGCTCCCCCATATTCTTCAAAATAGTCCAGAATTAGTGTTTTCCATTGGGCAATGACTTCGGGATTTATTAATTTCTTAACCCAAACCATTTTTTAAGGAGTGGCAAAACATTTTACGTGAGGAAACTTGAGACCCCCATTTTCAACTAAATTGATCAACATGTTACGCTTAATTTTATCGTTTTTGTTGGACCAAAGAAAGTTAAAAAATATATTTTAAATTCCATCCGGTAGACAGTCTGGTGGGTTCGGGAGGGAATGTATTAAAATGGGGAATGCCAATGTTTGTATTTCTGCAACTTTTCGGAGTAAGGTTAAGTTTCTTAATGACCAATCATTCAGATGTTTCCTAACACTTTTAATTTTTTCTGTAAAATGTGTTTTGAAGCAGTTGTCACTGTTTAATTCAGATCTTATTCCAAGAATACTGAATGACACCCTGTGATTCCATTTTATGGGTTTTATGGTTTCTAATTCTTGTCCGACATCCAATCCACAAAATCCGAGTTTTTTTCGAAATTAACACCCAGACCAGACATGGAAGCGAATTTTTCGAGTGTGTCTATAACTGTATTTAAAGTTCATTCTTGTTTGTAGTGGAAGCATCAGTCAGTTCTTCTGTCTTTATTCCTTTGTTTACTAATCGGCCAGTATCCACACATCTTTGTTTCTTTGCAACAGCAACCATGTCTAGATGTTTTCTCTTGGCTGCATTTACCACACGATTCACTTGGGCCAGTTCTTGGGAAGTCAGCTTTAATCCAGCATCATTCTTGAACATCTGTATGTGTAAGTCATCTTTGAATATGAGCACTGTTATTGATACAGACATCTTCACTCTTCGACGTTCAAAAACGGGGATGAGTTTATTTTTATACCAACACTCATTTTATACATTTTTTCTCTAATTGTCTTCTTCATCATCTTTTACTCTGAATGAGTAGTGTGGTATAAGATTGTCGAACAGAAATTTTCGTTTTTCTAAGGTATATTTCTTGGATTCTTCAAAGTCAAAGTGCTCTTTTTCACGAAGACGTTTGGCTGTTTCTTGAATTTTCTTGTGTATTGAGTCGTTGCAAAAGTTTCTAATGTATACTAGGGTATTAATGTATTTCGCACTAATGGCTTCTCTGACACTCTTTTGAAGTTCTCTATATGCTGTTTCAACTGCATCTTCTCTATCCATTCCATCCTCGATATTAGAGCTGTAGGTTAACCGAAACCGAACCGAGGTTTTTAGTTTTTTTTAAAAAACCGAAACCGAAACCGTCGACATCCCGTAATCTAAGGCTTTTCGTTTTTTATTAAATACTCTCTTGCTGCAGAAATTCACAGAATGTAGCCATCCCAGAGTAGTGAGAGTACCCAGACACTGCCAATGGCAGTGTCTGGGTACTCTCACTACTCTGGGAAGGCTACATTCTGTGAATTTCCGACATTTCAGTTTAGTTGTGTTTGCAGCTTTCCCGAAGTTGCGTGTAGGTGTCAGACCTCGAAAAATGGCCAAGCAGAATAAAAGTTCTGTATATTTAGGTAATTATTATATTATATATAGAGTACCCAGACACTGCCACTCCCACTACTCTGGGAAGGCTACATTCTGTGGATTTCCGACATTTCAGTTTAGTTGTGTTTGGGTACTCTCACTACTCTGGGAAGGCTACATTCTGTGAATTTCCGACATTTCAGTTTAGTTGTGTTTGCTGCTTTCCCCAAGTTGCGTGTAGGTGTCAGACCTCGAAAAATGGCCAAGCACAATAAAAGTTCTGTATATTTAGGTAATTATTATATTGGCCTTCCTGATTCTTCATGTATTATAGCTTATTTCGGGCATTCATTGAGTTTCACTCAATTTCACTACCATTCAGTTATGACTCTGGACATAAGAATGAGTTTTATTGAATTTTACTTGGCCTCATGAACAAACCGAAAACCGAACCGAACCGAGGTTTTTCTCCACCTGAAAAACCAAAACCGAAACCGAACAAGAAATTCAAAAACCTACAGCTCTACTCGATATATGTGTTCATGAGGCTGTCAAAATCGTCTTCGTACTTGTCATGGGCACTTTGAACGATAGTAGGCACTTTGAACGATAGTTTCCATCATAGAAACGTCTGCTTCTTCCTCTTCTTCTTCTTCATATTTCATACCTTCTGATACTTCCGACGACGCACCAGCGTCCGAATATCTTGACCATTTTTGATGTACAACTGGATTGCATTGTGTCCGCTCTCTTCGAAATAGAGCTGTAGGTTTTTAAATTTCTTGTTCGGTTTCGGTTTTGGTTTTTCAGGCGGAGAAAAACCTCGGTTCGGTTCGGTTTTCGGTTTGTTCATGAGGCCAAGTAAAATTCAATAAAACTCATTCTTATGTCCGGAGTCATAACTGAATGGTAGTGAAATTGAGTGAAACTCAATGAATGCCCGAAATAAGCTATAATACATGAAGAATCAGGAAGGCCAATATAATAATTACCTAAATATACAGAACTTTTATTGTGCTTGGCCATTTTTCGAGGTCTGACACCTACACGCAACTTGGGGAAAGCTGCAAACACGACTAAACTGAAATGTCGGAAATTTACAGAATGTAGCCTTCCCAGAGTAGTGAGAGTACCCAGACACTGAGATTGGCAGTGTCTGGGTAGTCTCACTACTCTGGGATGGCTACATTCTGTGAATTTCTGCAGCAAGAGAGTATTTAATAAAAAACGAAAAACCTTAGATTACGGGATGTCGACGGTTTCGGTTTCGGTTTTTTAAAAAAACTAAAAACCTCGGTTCGGTTTCGGTTAACCTACAGCTCTACTTCGAAGGTCAGTTTACAAATGACAAGTTACTTACGAACACGACCCTTTTATAGGATATCAGACAGAACATTGATCATAGGTTTGGGTAACTTTCCTAAAAATTCTCCTTTCTGTATGATCCGTCTTCTTTTCCGATAAGATAGTTTTCTCTTTGGTAAGGCAATTCTCCTAATCTGGTGTTTGTATGGAATCAGCTGAGCTCTCTCAGATTTGGTTATAGGTACTGCCCCCTTCAAGATATTCGAGGCACAATCACATATACATTGTATCAAATCGCCATTGGACGTCTTGATCATAGTCTTGGCTTCATGTCGATCCGCATCAAGTAGGATTCGCAGTGTATCTGAATTTCTGTTTAGTCTTGCAGTGTTGTTCGATTTTTCCGATTTCCTCATGGGACAGTAAGCATCTTCATGTCTCTTACGTGTGAAGCTTATGGAGAATTCTTTATCACAATATCTGCAGCAATGGACTTTCATGACTTCACTCTTTCGTGTGGTCGTAGAACAAATGAGCATTTGGTGTTGGTACATCCCTTTTGTATCATTTTCAGAGCTAGGATTGGGTTAATAAGCGCCGCGAGAAAGCAACTCCTTCGTAATATACTTCTTTTTTCGGCAGAAATTCATTCCATCATCTGTTAGCAGCTTCAATACATGTTCGTATTTTCGCTGGTCATGAAATTCAGCTAAATTCAGTGGTATCTTATCTTCGAGGATGGTGGTAGCACAGTTACATAAACAAGTCATCAAATCTTCATCAGCAGCGCGTAGAACAGCATCGATTTCCTCCTTATCAGCATCCCCTAAAAATTCTAAAAGGACATTATTCTGGTCAGTCATTAAATCTCCAGTATCTCTCAGCTCTTCTGTTATTCTTGAACAGAGATGTTCTTCATGCCTTTTCCTATTGTGTGGTTGGGTGAACAACTTCGTACAATATCTGCACTGGAGCCGTCTATGGGTCTTCTCGTGTCTTCTAGCATTATCCGATCTCGAAAATAACTTGGAACAGTATCTGCACCGAACTGGTAACATGTCTTCACTCGACGACGGCCAGGACACAAATGAGGTTTAAACCGAGCTCGCGCCCCCTTTTATACCTTTCCCAACAGAAGAACCCGGATGTTGCATGAAGTACCCGAAAGTAAGTTTGTATCCTATAAAAGGTTTCCTCCAATAACACAATACCAGGTCATAGGTATCTTCAAATACCCGTATGTGGCTACATGTGCTATTGCACAATGTGTCACATTGTGCATTTTCACATAAGCATATATCGGCACATCCAGCATGTGCTAATGTGCTACAGGTGATGTGTACACATTGTGATACAATGTGTAAGAACACACAAACGCATTCCATCAAACACCCAGGTTCCATTGAATCCCTTTTTTCTCTTTTTTGAAAAAAAGAAACGTCTGGCGTTCGGCGTCCCTTTTTTATCGTGTGTGCCTATGTGCTAGTGCACAATGTGACACATTGTGCATTTTTACATGAGCACATATCAGCACATCCAGCATGTGCCTATGTGCTACATATAATGTGCACACATGACATAAACAGGTCGTCAGAATATTTATCGAACAAGGTAGTAAGGGCACAAGAATGGTACAAAACTATACTATTTCATGAATAAAATAGAGTTAAATCATAGGACAGAGAGTAAGATTATCTGTATGGGAGCAAGAAATCCCATTTATAGAATCCCTTTTTGGAGTACCTATATAATCCCTTTGTGGGGAAACGTCGGTGGTTATGGAATCCCTTTTGGAAATCCTTATAAAATCCCTTGATGGGGAAACGTCGGGAGGTTATAGAATCCCTTTTTTATTGTATGTGACTATGTGCTAGTACACAATGTGTCACATTGTGCCTTTTCACATAAACACATATTGACACATCGAGCATGTGCCTATGTGCTAGTGCACAATGTGACACATTGGGCATTTTCACATAAGCAAATAATGGCACATCCAGCATGTGACTATGAGCTACCTGCAATGTGTACACATGACATAAACATGTCTAGAGAAGTCAGAATAAATAGAACAAAGAAGTCATAACACAGCTTGTAGATATATAGGTAGAAACCGAGAATTTACTGGGAAATCTGAGCTAAATAAACAATTATCGGGTCGTTTGTGGTAATTCTACGAAGTATCCAAGCCAGGAAATTACTGTAGTTCAATCGAACTCACTCCGGGGCCTTTCAGTACCATAGCACTGCGTGTTAAGCCGATAAAATGGGAATCCGATCAAAAAAGGTATTTTTTGGTGATTTGGAGGGATTATCGGGTTTATTTGTGTAATTCTACGAATCGGAAAATTACTCTTGTACAAAGGACCATATCCTCCGAACATGTCTCCGCCCCAATGCAGAAAATTGGGTAACATAACAACCATGTGATACCATAGAAACCAAGATGGCGGCCTCCAGTATGCAAAATGGCCGACGGAAACACGTATCACCCTAACAACACGCGCTGCGCATGCGCACTAACACCACGTATCACTATGGGAATGACGTCACAAGACGGCCGCTCACGCGGATTACCATGAGAACCAAACATGGCGCCACCAGGTTAAGTGACATGACGTCACATGAGATCCTGTATGAGATCCGACTGAATTTGGACGATCACTCGCTCTCCTACTACTAGGGTGGCGCCAGGATGGTCAGGGCGCTACAGTCCCTGTCGGGAGAGTCGGTCAAATTTAATACCGATACACGTGCTCAATAGGAGGAACCCGATGGTCATATAATCACTGTGGTATAGGCAGAGTTAATTACAGTGCGAGAGTTCTGTTTTAGTCCGTTACCAGAAACTTACTACACAATCACTAGCTGACGCACATTTATTTATTTATTTATTTATTTATTTATTTATTTATTTATTTATTTATTTATTGGGGTTTATCTACATTTTCGACATCCAGGGCCACCTCGTGTCGGACAGTTTTGCGGGTGGAGGAAGCCGGAGTAGCCGGAGAGAACCACCGATCAACGGCCAGCAACCATCAGACTCCACAACGTACTAACTCTACACAAGCAGGCTTTTCATTGGTTGAAGACAAGTGCACCTTCGGCGTGCAGTACCCCTTTGTACACAACGCCACCGTGTTCCGCATGGGCAATTGGGATTAAGTATCTTCTTGCCCAGGGACACAACGCGGTGGCCGCATGTGGGATTCGAACCGGGGACCTCTCGTCTTGCAGCCTGCATCTCTACCTACCAATCCACCGCGCTACCAGTCGGCACACATCTAGCCTCTATTGTGAGTTATATCGTACTTATAAAATATGTGTTTTGTAAAATTAGGTTTCAAAAATAGGTTTCATGGCGAATGACACCTGTTTTTTAACCCCTCGTTCCACATACCACATTTATTTATTTTTTCATTTTTTTGCGTTTCGTTTTGACTCCCTCAAAGCCTCTCGAGTTACGGACTTTTTCCAAATTAAAACACAACTTTCTCACCCTGGTTCGGGCCTATGGGTCCGGGCAATCTCTAAAGGTCTGTGGAGGCTCATAACCCCGAATCGGGAAAATACTGGCTCCAACCCTAATTTTGAGGGCTTGTCCGACAAACATGTCACCAAACAAGAGGCTACCTGTGACAGTTCAAGTCTTTAAACGTCAGGTTGACGCGATATTTCTGATAATGATGTGTACACTGGACAGTTGTGGCTGTCTGGGGCCACGCGTTCTAACTTTCAAATATTTGATATGTGCTGCTCCGTCACTATGGTACACTGCAGCAAACTCGTATACCATACTAGAGAAACAGAATTTACTGCATCAGTAAATTCAAATCTGTGTGAAAAGGATTGAAGTATCAAGAAAAAAATATATAGAAAAAGAATTTATGGAGGCTTATTTTCGGGAGTAAAAAATTTTTTTAAACAAATCAGAAACGGATTTTCGTTGGCAGTATTTACAGATATTCATACAGGAATCAGAGCAATTTTTATAATAAACAAGAAAAGGCATACATGTGCACAGCATTTAAAGGATTCGATCAAGGAATCAGAAATTGACATTACTGGCTCTGCCAATTATTTGAATGATGAGATACATGGATGATCTTCAGAACTGCATTTGCTGTTATAAAATGCAATTCCTAATAGTTCTGAAAAATATGTGCTTAATGACCTCCGTTGCCCGCACCGAGGTGGACCACATTTTGAACCTCCAGAAGGTTTTAACTCATTCGGTGTAGGTCCCTTGTCTATCCGTCAAACCAAACCTGAAGTATAAGCGTTTGGTAAAATATTGGCTCCACCAACTCCGGATCTGCCATATTTATAGATGATAGCAAATATTTATGTTACCAAGAAAATGTTAAGGTACATGATACCTCAGGAAAATATATTGCGAGTAAAAGAATTCAGTAATGTTGGAATGTAGACGTAAACTGCCCCCAAGAGCCCATGCGTGTTTAAAGAGACATTGTGAGAACAGAAAGTGTTATCATTATTCATGCATTACAAAAGTTAATGTTTGGGGACCCATATTAAGATATTGAGAGGGTTAATATAATCCCTTTAAATACTCCACTTTAACCTTTTAAAAGGGAACTCATTCCAATGAGAGGTCATCGGCAATGTTTATCAAGCAAGAGTGAAAAAATAATGAAAACTGAATGGAAATTTCAGCGAATAACGCCGACTGGTTTTCGCCGTTATGTTGGATAAAGGGTTAAGAATGCCTTATGTTGGATAAAGGGTTAAGAATGTTTTACTTTGGAAGGTACACTTGGAAAGGTGTCGCATTCTATAGAGAATTAAGTGTTACAGAAAGGAAAGCGTAAAAACATTCTGTAGCCATGAGTTATATGAAGGGTGTGTACTCACACTGAAGTATTAAGAGGGTTAAAAACAGACCATGCAAATATTCCATTTCATTACTTTATAATTGTGATAGGTGTTCTGAGAAAGCCACACACCACTCCATACCGAAACCCGTTGATCCTGGGTTATGATTGAAAATAAATAAATTTTAAAAATGCTTTGAAAGGTGAAGGGTTCTTTTTTCAAAATGGTTAATTTTGTAACATGATATTAAATAAATATACAATGCTATTGGATGTAAAATTAACAGCATCTCTCTGACCTCTTTGTTTGTGAGTGATTCTCTCAAGTATTAAATAATGGCAAGTGGCTTCAGTTTACTCATTTGCAAGTGCAGTCTATCAGTAAAACAAAACATTAAGATAGTATTAGATTATCGTGTTGACAAACGGTGCATAGAAGATACAAATATTACAACTACACTATCAATGCATACCTTCTATGAATATTATTTATTTATTTATTGGGTTTAACGACACTATTGACAGCCACTGTTGCCTTGTGTCGCACAGGTTTATGGGATGAGGAAGCTGGAGTACCCAGAGAGAATCACCGAGCAATGGCGACAAACTGTCAGGCTCCCCAACAGACTGATTCCACACAAGCGGGGTTAGCATTGGTTGAAGACAAGTTCACCATCGACGTGCAGTACGCGTTAGTGCACAATGCCACCATGCCCCCATGTGAGCAATGGGGGCGAAGTATGCCAAGGACACAACAGGGTTGCCGCAGCTGGGATTCGGACCGAGGACCTCTCTGTTTGCAGCCTTCGCCTCTACCTACTGAGAAACGGCGTCCATTCCAGGAATGCAATTGGAATTCTTTGAAGGCTTATTTTCGGGGGTAAAATAGTTTTAAAGAAATCAGAAATAGATTTTCTTTAACAGTATTTATTTAAAGATATTCATTCGTGAATCGGATCAATTTTTCCTTTTTTTTTTGTTCTTCACAAAAGGCATATATGTGAAGAACAAAAAAAGGGTTCGATTAAGGAATGCATTGGGGGCTAAGAAGAAGAAGAAGAAGATCCCTTTCATTAGTTTCAAATATGACAAACTTAAAACAATATAAAAAATATATTGTGCTGTACAACTGTATTGTGCTAGTCTTTAACTGTAGTTCAACAACATAGTTAACCTTCTCCACACCGATCACATCAAAATCTAATTTTCAAGTCACCAATCTTTACACCGATGACCTCAAAATCTAATTTTCAAGTCACCAATCTCTTACACATTGCAACTAGGAAATTAACCAATTCGGTCTTGTTTGACATAACAGTTTTTTACCATGCAGCTAGGAATTTAAGCCGTTGGCCAACGTAACGTCCGAAACCTACCAGCGCTATTCACAAAAGTCGTCAATTAATTTTCATTATTTTTTTCATTTTTTGTGTCTCAAAAACATAGGTTATGACCCCTCACTGGAACGGACTCGTCGAGCTAGTTCTAATGAGGGGTCACAACCTTTGTTTTTGAGACAAAAAATGAAAAAATAGTTATTCAAGAATTTTGTTTGCAACTGTCGTCTGCTTTTCATGTTAGGTAAGCAATTCAATTTTGATTGACACAGCTCGTCGAGCTACCAGGTTATTTTTCAGAATACGTTAAGAAACCATACTAGGATACCCCATCCATTCGCCTAACGTAACTGCTGTATTTTCGCGATATTGTCATTCAAATTCTAATGTATTTTTTTTTTAATTTTGCCTCGAAAGTGTGTGTTGCAACGGGTTGAAAGTCTGTATACAGTTGCCGGTACATTAACCGACGGGACTCAGCGCATTCCTAGTAGCGCAACTAAGGTGAAGTTTACCCCGACGCTTAGGATATTATATGTTTCATGGCGTGTTGCTGGCTGATGCATTTCCACATGAGGCGATGAGAGTTCATATCAGGTGATATGAACTCTCAGAGCCTTGTATGGAATGTATCATCCAGCTACACGCCATGTAATTATTATGTCGAAAATCCCTGTAAATCAAGGGATAAATACATTTTCACGAGCAACAAAGAACGACCGGGCATTTATTTTTTAGAAGCTGCAATTGAGAGCACCGCACAGAATCATCAACAGTAACTGTCACCGGTGTGTATCCATGGTAACAGTGAAAAAATCTTCGCTGTTCAAAGAGCGATAGTTCGTCCCCTGAGTTCCAATGTGTTATATGTGCCAGTTGGCACATAGGACACACTGGAACTCAGGGGATGATTTGTTTACAAAATTTAACCTATCGCTACAAGCATATCTGAAATACCCTTACATACATTTACTGCCATTACCTTCCGAAAAGGGATAAAAAAAACACTTTTAACCCTTTACCTAACGAATCGCCCGCATCCGCCCTCGTAATATTCAAATTCATCAGTTGAAAAAATATTATTTTTCAAAAAATTTCAACAAAACCATATCATGTGACCCCTCGTTGGAACGAGCTCGTTCCAACGAGGGGTCACATGATATGGTTTTGTTGAAAGTTTTTGAAAAATTAAAAAAAAATGATATTTAAAATAATAAATTTTGCTATCGTCTGCGTTGGGTAAAGGGTTAAATGTTCAAAAAATAACTTTCAATCTGCTGAGTAAACTGTAAAGAAAATGTTCGCTTCAGTATAAAAAATCTATAGACTTTGAAGTTTGGTTGGTACAGGCTTGACTCGTAAAAACAACAAAGAACTTTTGGGACTACACATAATATTTTTCGTCCATTTTTTTTAAATATTTAATGTTTTAAATCAATAAACACGGTACCTTGAAAATATCATTGGTACTTAAATTCTCTTATTTTGTTTCAATTCAAATTTTTAAAATTCGAAGTGAGTGGAAAAGCTTCAATTTGATCAAAATAGTAATGACTGCTACAAACCTGATATTATAAGTTACAGGACGTTCAGGTGGCGGATACGGTATCATATGAGGCGAGGTGAAAACAATATTGCGAGATACATTTATTTTGTTCGAATTCTATAAAATCGGACGTTTCGGACATTTTCTGCACACTCAAGACAAAGTGACAGTACGAAGAAAAGAGTCTATCGCTGTTGTCTGTGTTGTCAAGGAAATTATACACAAACAGGGAGACAACTGTGCACGTTTGTTACAACTTACATAGCGTTTTGCACCAGTTTTGAAAATGGGCCGGCGTTCAAATTTGATTGTTATTTTGTTTTCGCTGGCATAATAAAGACTTTAAAGGACGTTCAGGTGGCGGATACGGTGTCATATGAGGCTCGGCAAAAACAATATTGGACTCGGCGTACCGCCTCGTCCAATATTGTTTTCACCTCGCCTCATATGATACCGTATCCGCCACCTGAACGTCCTGTAACTTATAATATCAGGTGAGTTACCTGATAGGGCGGAACCCTTAGATGGTAATCAAACGTTCTGATTGGACAAACTAACTTTGAGGTATAATAATAAAATTTGTTATTTTAATTAGTATTTTTTAATATTTGTGAAAAAAAGGAAGCCGGAGTACCCGGAGAAAACCACCGAGCAACGACGAGCAGCTGCCAGCTCCCCAACATCGTAACTCCGCACTGCAGCACAAGCAGGGTTAGATTTGTTGAAGACAGGCGGACCATCGACGTGCAGTACGCCTTAGTACACGGCGTCATCGTGCCCCCCACATGGGCAATGGGGGTGAAGTGTCTTGCCCAAGGACACAACGCGGTTGCCGCAGGTGGGATTTGAACCGAGGACCTCTCGGCTTGCAGCCTGCACCTCTACCTACTGAGCCACCGCGCCCCCCTAAAGCATGCCATAAATTTAACACTCTGGGTATGGGAATTTTATATAAACATTGAAATTTGGAAATATTTTCGAGTTTGTATTATTGATGTGAGTATCATTTCACAAATTTCAGGCATTTTCCTACAGAGTAACAACAAAAAACCCAAGCTGGGTTTTACATTTTTTTCCCTAATCAGTTTCAACGTTTGACTATTATTCTCTGTTAACCCTTTACCCAACGTAACGGCCAAAACCGGCCAGCGCTATTCTCAAAATTCGCCAATTAATTTTCATTATTTTTTCATTTTTTTGTCTCAAAAACATAGGTTATGACACCTCGATGGAACGAGCTCGTCGAGCTCGTTCCAACGAGGGGTCATAACCTATGTTTTTGAGACAAAAAATGAAAAAAACTAGTTATTCAAGAATTTTTATTGCAAGTGTCGTCTGCTTTTCATGTTAGGTAAAGGGTTAAAAATTAGAAAACGGAATTTTCACCATCTTTTGATATTCTCTAACATTTTCTGTTCATTGTATCAACAGTATGCGAATCGTGATATGTAATATAGAAACCTTGGGCAAGACACTTCACCCCGATTGCCTACGTGGGGGCACGATGACGCAGTGTACTGAGGCGTACTGCACGTCGATGGTGCGCATGTCTTCAACCAATCTAACCCTGCCTGTGCTGCGGTGCAGAGTTCAGAGTTACGATGTTGGAGAGCTGACAGCTGCTCGTCGTTGCTCGGTGGTTCTCTCCGGGTACTCCGGCTTCCTCCACCCGTAAAACTGTCACGGTCACGATTAGCCATTGTGCATAAGTGTGTGACCTTAAACACCAATAAATCTAAATATATAAATAAATATAGACACTGTCCTTTCCATTAACCCTTTGAACTCCAGAGGTCGTTTTTGCGACCGGATCACAAGCTATGTCATGATGCCATTAAGTAGGATGGCTTCAGATCACCGAAGTTAGTAGTTGGATGGGTGACCATTTCAGCGACTGATTCGCGCTCCCGCGTTGTGTCCTTGGGCAAAGCACTTAACCCCGATTGCTTACATGAAAAGCGATGGTGCTGTGTACTAAAGAATACCGCATGTCGATAGTGCGCATGTCTTCAACCAATCTAACCCTGCATGTGCCGCGTTGCAGAGTTCAGAGTTACGATGTTGGAGAGCTGACAGCTGCTCGTCGTTGCTCGGTGGTTCTCTCCGGGTACTCTGGCTTCCTCCGCCCGCCATGATATGCCCCTGGCTGTTAAAGTGTCGTTAAATCATAATAAATGAATAAATATGAATAGTGGGATGGCTATAAGGTAAATGTTTGGTGTAGACCAATCAATATTTTCAATGTGCAGCCCTAAGGTTGCACGTTGAACATATTAATTGGTCTAACCCCAAATACTAAATATGGACTCTTCCAATTGCTGTCATTGAACTGACATGGAAGATACCACCGGTGATTAAAGGGTTAACATAAAAGTTTAGGTGGTGAGATTTGCTTAGGTTTTTCCTGGAAAGAATAAAAATTTACAAATTACAGAAAAAAAACGCATTCGCCAAACAAAGAGCCAAATTGGGCTATTGATGTTGGTAAGTTTCGTGCTAATACATATTCTTAACTGGTAGAGTGCTGGAAGCCCTATTTTGGGCTTTACTAAAAGTGACAGGCAATAACTGTCTGTAGCTATATTTTACCTGAGGAATCCTTTATTGTCCCTGATATGAATCAGATTTTTTATACAATACCTTGCTCTCTGACATTTAATTGGATAGTGCCTATAAGGCACTATCCAATTAAATGTAATAGAGCAGTATATGATGAGCTTTGATTTGTTGTCAGAAAAAACTCAGCACTTTACCAGTTAATGTCGGTTTATCTGTGAACAAGTTACTGCTAATTAGCTTGCTCCAAGAGCTATCTGTTGATTTCGTTTATTAAAAGAAAGAGGGAAACTTGGCTTTATTTTCTATTGATACCATAACTGTTTAGTCAACAATTACATGCTTCTCAGTTGGATCTTCCTCAGTTATCTAAATAATTTCAAGGGAGATAACATTATCAAAAGTCAGTTTTCATGACGGTATGAGTCAGAGATGGATACCAATAGAGGGCGACTCCTGCTAAAATATTTCTTGAATAACTGAACATTTTATTTTTTTACCCCACCACCATAGCTATGTCCTCTCAGTGGAACAAATTCAGCCAATCGTTTCAATGAGAGGTCATATGCTTCGTTTTTGAAGAAAAATGTAAAAAGAAAATTAAAGAAAAACTGAATGACGATTTTTATCAATAGCGGAGGCCGTATTTTGTCATTATCTTAGGTAAAGGGTTAATGTACTTGCAAAATCGGACCCCTACTCCCACCCACTTAGTGATAAGTATTTTCGACTGAACCGTTTGAACGAGACCCACCATCTAATGTTTCAGGTCATCTCTGAGAATTGTCCGAAAAAATCAAGAACCCTGATTAATTGCTTCCACGAAACAATAATGAACCGGCGCCAATTTAAGAGAAATCTGTCTGTTTGCATTATTTTGTTTCATTTGCTCAGCCTGCGACTGATAATAAATATTGATTTCTACGGCAGTAAGCGACCTCTGCAAAATTATTTCATCCAAACTATTTCTATTTATTCGAACTGTGATTTGGTTTCAGAGGCTGCACTAGGACAACAGTCGAGATAATCAGGTTACCAAAAGTTAGTTACATTATCTTCTTCAGTAAACGAACTCCAGTAAATGAAGTTTTCCAATGACCAGAGTGCACCATATTTTGTACGCCACTTAAGCTACGTTATGGTTTAGAGGTCCACATACACTAGATGCGATGCGAGTGTTCCGAACTTTGCGACAAAGTAATAAAGTAACGCCCTTTTCTGTTTTTGCAATTTGCTTCGGAACAAAGGCAATAATCACGCCATAACATTTGTCTCTAATCGGTTTTGATTCTCGCAAATTCCGGCACCGAGAATCAATTTTCAGTTCTCGAATATTATGAAATATGAACATACTGTTATACCATTATGAGTGGAACCAGTATATAATCAATAATAAATATAACATGAAAAGCAGACGACACTTGCAATAAAAATTCTTGAATAACTAATTTTTTTCATTTTTTGTCTCAGAAACATAGGTTATGACCCCTCATTGGAACGAGCTCGACGAGCTCGTTCCAATGAGGGGTCATAACCTATGTTTTTGAGACAAAAAATGAAAAAATAGTGAAAATTAATTGGCGATTTTTGAGAATAGCGCTGGCCGGTTTTGGCCGTTACGTTGGGTAAAGGGTTAATGTACAGGGACACCATGCCACCACATGAGTAATCGGGAAGATGTGCCTTACCCAAGGACACAATGCAATTACCGCTGGTCAGGTTCCAACTGTGGACCTTTCAGTTTGTTTGAAGTCCAATGCTCTAACCACTGGGCCAACCCCGTATATTTTGACATAAGTCTTCAGAGGGTTAATATAACAAATATTTGACTGTACATATACAGAACCGCACATACGTTTGAATGGGTTAAGAATTATCGCATGAGATTGTTTTGGCCCAGGATATGAACTTTATTTTTATCGTACAGACAGAATAGTCCAAATCCCGTTTTTTACATTAACAGGTGTGTGATAAAAATAATACTTATTCATCGCAGGCTTATTCCCATTTTGTTTCTTGTCTTACATGTGCATGTACAAATCATGACCCAGCATACAGTCTTTTGGTTGTCTTGCTGACAGATGTTACGGTGCTTTGGCAGTGATATCCACTGAAGTCTTGGCTGCCTGTACATGTAAACAAGACTTCGCTAAACACCAATATTAAGTTAATGTGAAAGTATATTAAGAGGTAGCAAAAAATAAGACTTTTTAGGACAGTTTCGCATGAGAATGCTTTGGCCCAGGATATCACGAGAGCCGAAGGCTCGAGTGATATCATGGGCCAAAGCAATCGAGAGCGATAATGCAAACGTATGTGCGGTTCTGCATTTATCGCACACCTCCCATGTCAGTAACAACCAGACTGCGCGAAAATTTAACTGAAAGCACCATTCAACTGGATAATTACTATGTTATCTTCGTTGCCAACGAGACATCACTTTTAGTTGGCCGGGTACCAACCCCAATTTGCTTTTTACTGTTTACGGCATTCAATTGGTCGAAACCAATAGATACCGATCGGTGTCACGGTCACGATGGCCGAACTTCAGATATTGACTAAACTGCGGGGAATAACACAACAAAAAGTTTTTAAATAGCTAATAATTTTAGCACACTCCATCCTCATATGACCAGTTGTGGAAAGTATTTGTCAAGGAACAAGCAGTCAGAAAGTTATTTTTATTTTGTAGTTTTTTGACTCGAATCTGATTGTTTCAATATCTCGGGTAAACAAATCTAAGTGAGGAACTTGGAATTTCTAAGCGATCTCTACTCCGGTGCATTCGACCAATGATGACGTGATTTATTTAGACGGGTTCCTTCTCTGTTTGCATTGGAAACGAAATCGAATGTGTTTTGTATCAGCACATGTGCGATACAACTTTATTTTTATCGTACAGACAGAACAGTGGAAATCCCGTGTTTTACATTAATAGGTGTGTGATAAAAATAATACTTTATTTACTTGTGTTACATGTGCATGTACAAATCATGTTCCAGCATATAGTATTTTGGTTGTCATGCTGACGGATCTTACATTGCTTTGGTAGTGATATCCATTGAAGTCTTGTCTGCCTGTACATGTAGCCAATACTTCACTAGATACCACTGATAAGTTAATGTCTCTAAGTTTATTATGAGGTAGCAAAAAATAAGACCTATAAGGACAATTTCAGAATCCGTGACAAGAATCAAATGAACATTTGCTGAAATCAAAGTAGAATTTAATCGTTGTCCTTGCGAAAATAATTTTGCAAGAATCGATTGTGATTCTCGCGTGAATTTTAAGCCTTGATGATCACCCGAACTTAGTCCAATATCGGATATGAAATATACAATCCCAGAATTCAATTTTGTTGTAATGATTACATTGAGTGATTTTTTATCAGCCTCCATATTGGTGTCATTCTAGTTAAGTATACACCGTGTATTCTTAGATGTAATTAACCCTTTACCCAACGTAACGGTCAAAACCGGCCAGCGCGATTCTCAAAACACGCCAATTAATTTTCATTATTTTTTTCATTTTTTGTCTCAAAAACATAGGTTATGACCCTTCATTGGAACGAGCTCGTCGAGCTCGTTCCAATAAGGGGTCATAACCTATGTTTTTGAGACAAAAAATGAAAAAAAAATAGTTATTCTAGAATATTTTTTGCAAGCGTCGTCTGCTTTTCATCTTATGTAAAGGGTTAAACGTTCAGAATTATTATTTTTATTCTTCCCATTTTCTTTTTCTGCACTCTTTGTAGAAATGTTCTCAGAAACTGAAATGAGCATAACATCGTGGTGCAGTACACATGTAAATAATAGTGGGCTCTCTGTCTTCCACTGTGTTTTTTACTGATGTGATCATTATTTTGTTGGGAGCGCGGTGGCTCAGTAGGTAGAGGGGCAGGCTGCAAGCCGAGAGGTCCTCGGTTCGAATCCCACCTGCGGCAACCGCGTTGTGTCCTTGGGCAAGACACTTCATCTCCATTGCCCGCGTGGGAGCACGATGACGCCGTGTACTAAGGCGTACTGCACGTCGATGGTACGCATGTCTTCAACCAATCTAACCCTGCCTGTGCTACCGTGCGGAGTTAAGATGTTGGGGAGCTGGCAGATGCTCGTCGTTGCTCGGTGGTTATCTCCGGGTACTCCGGCTTCCTCCACCCGTAAAACTGTCGCGGTCATGATTAGCCATTGTGCATAAATATGTGACCTTAACCATCAATAAATAAATAAATAAATCATTATTTTGTTGGCTACCATGGAAACAAAAACATTAAGAAGTCAAAGATTCCTGTTATATCTTTTCATTTGATCCGAATAGACGTTTAAAACTTTTGTAAAATGGTTGGTAGAATGTTTTTTTTTTCTTTCGTTTTTTTCGAAAGAGGACAACCTACCCTACCTCCTTCAAGGTGAAACGAGACTTAAAAGTACCATGTTCCCAAAAATCCACTCTTTTTAAGCAAACTTCTTTTATTTAAAACAAAATAATATCTATTGAAGGCTGATGTTTCGTGGATTTGATGTACCGTGAGGGATGCTGCTATATGCGTAAAACTTGTATTTCTATTATGCTTATAACTCGACTCGGAGCGAGGTCTTATATAACAAAAGTGCCAAGTTCAGAGTTTTTGAGCGGTATATTTAAGGAATAGTGCATGGCTTGGAGTTGACTACGCCCATATAGTGCCCAGTGAGGTGGTGTACGACAAGACATGCACTAATCCTTATATTATATAGAACACCCATCAAGAAAAACATCTGACCAATTTGTTGATCTATTACCAAGGTAGCAGCCCTACCAACCAGCCTTATATAGAAACAAATACCATGTAGTTTTCAAAAACATTTTCTTCTTCCAAAACACGGCTAACTTGGATTATTGATATGAGCAGAAGACAAATTTTGAATCGGTCGGCAAGGGTAAACAAAACATTTCCCCCAAACGGAACTGTATAATCTAGAATCTCGCATGTCGCGAATGAAAGCTAAAATTTTCGAAATTTGACAACAACGCAATTTGATAATTTCCACACATTTGTCACACATATTCATTACCGAATGGGTCAGTACGGGATACAAAACTCCGAAGATTCAAATGAATTCCATTATTTATTCGTTTACTGCCCAAAACATATAATTAAATAGCGAAATAATATGAGCAACGAATCAAACGATTTTTCATATCCGGACGCGTTCTCATGAATATTGTACCCAGGTGTGGATTATACTCTTCGAAACGAGATATGGATCATCTTCTCAAGGAATAAAATGAACGCCTCGGAAAATGTGACTTCAACAATGGAAAAGCGATACATTTTTCCACAATGATTTCTTTCCGAGTCGTTTTGTGAATGTTGTGCCCCTGTGAATCGATATTTAAATTTAGCCTGATTAGTTTTATTCGCCCACTATGAAAAGAAAACTGATATAGTAGTGTGCTAAAAATAGAAAACGTGTAGTGCCTGGGTGTAGTGGGCCTGGTCAGTTCTGTGGATGCAAACCACACGAAATAGGGGGTGCAGCATTCGTCCAATCAGGAGCCTAGAAGGTCACGTGAGATATAATAGTCACTACTATACACACAAGCTCTCTGAAAGTTTTAACTTTAATTGAAGTTAGTATGGATCGACAGCGCTAATCCTATCCGTCTTAAAACATTGTATATTAATCTGTTGCCATCGCAACAAGTTGAAAATTCGACAAGCATTAGGGGTTTGGGGCAGCTGATAGCTTGGAATTCCAGAAGGCATTTTTAACATTTTACCCAACGTAACGGCCCAAAACAAGCAAGCGCTATTCACAAAAATGACCATTCAATTTTAATTATTTTTCATTTCATGTCTTCAAAATATAGCTTATGACCCCCCATTGGAACGAGCTCATTGAGCTCGTTCGAATGAGGGATCATAAGCTATGTTTTAACGCAAAAAAGGAAAAAAATGGTTATTCAAGATGTTTGTTTGCAAGTGTCGTCTGCCTTTCGTGTAGGAAAAGGGTTGAAGTAAAGGTCACCAATTGGTAGCGCGATTTATTCTTTAGTTGAAACTTCAAAAACCTGAAAACACTTTATTTGTAGATTTGCCTGTGGATATGGGTTGAAGCACAATACCCTCAAATCTGGGGGAGAACTGCCGCAAACAGCAAAAATTCACTATTGCATATTCGACAGTAGAAGCTACATCTGCATGGCTAATACACAGTCGCAACACAATTCCATAATTCCCCGGACCAGTCGTTGTCTCAACCCCAGCAAAAAAATAGCCTAAATACGTGTAGGGCGTTCTACAGTAGACAACAATGCTGCTCAAGTATATCAGAAGTCGCTACAGAACAAGTATTAAGGGCCTATATAAGTAATGAAATTTTGTTTATTTTGAAAATTCTCACCTCTGATATTCCTTCAATTCAAATTAACTATACACAAAATGTACATTAAAATGAAGGTTGGGATGTATAGAACACGAAACACATGTGTAATCAACTCATAGAGTCGACTGTAGGCACCACTGGTTCCTGGAAGTTTGCTGCCGTATTCGCACCAGAACTGATAATTTAATAATATTTCACGAAAACAACTTGTGGCCAACTGTGCTTTACATATCCAAGAACAAAGCTAGGGGATAAAAATTCTTCAAAACATGGCGACAGAGCTGCATTGGGGAAAATTCCAAAGCCTTTGCTTTTGTTTACGTTTGAGTATACTTTCGATTTCCGGTCGACGTCATCGGACGGAAAGAGCATGTAAAAACAACGCCGTCTAAAATCAAATAATGAAAAAGATCGCCTTCATACAGTATACTGTTATTAGATAGAGACTGCACAGTTGCCATATTCAACGCAAGGTATCATAATACCTGTTGAAATTTCTTAGAATTACGATTTTGTTTTTCGATGGAAATTCGTGGTAACGAGTGATTTGCAGATGTCTTTCGAGCATGGAAACCATCTTCAATAAAAAATGCAGACAGTGTTGTCCTTTTCCAAAATGCAGTCCTATCGCTGTATTCGAAAGTGTTTTGAGTGCCTAGCTTTGTTCTTGGATATATGAAGCACATTTGGCCACAAGTTGTTCTGATGAAATATTATTTTATCATCAGTTCTGGTGCGAATACGGTAGCAGACTTCCAGGAACCAGTGGTGCCTACAGTCGACTGTATGAGTTGACTACATATGTGTTTCGTGTTCTATACATCCCAACCTTCATTTTGATGTATACTTTGTGTATATTTAATCTGCATTTAAGGAATATTAGATGTGAGAATTTCAAAATAAACAAAATTCCATTACTTGTATAGGCCCTTAACCCATGTGTTTTAATATAGGATGTTATTATTCATTCAGTGGGTCGTAGAACGGGGGGGGGGGACGTATCGTTGCCGGTACTGGTATTGATATATTCGGTACTTAAGAATGTCGACTACTGTAATCTGGAACGCCATCACCGACGGTTTTGTACTGGTGTGTAGTTGGTACCCACAAAGAGATCCCCGACAGTTCGTCCCCTGAGTTCCAATGTGTTATATGTGCAGGTAGGCACATAGAACACATTGGACCTCAAGGGACGAGTTGTAGGTAGTCCACTGTTTGCGAAGAAGGAATGTGGAGTGGGAAGTGACTTCATAGCGTGGTATATTGTAGGTCACATGGGTTGCTATGGTATCCTTTGTGAGCTGAAGCTGGAGAGAAGGTTCGCACCAATAGACTTTCATGTCTTCAATTGACGATGGTCAGACTTGGGGTGTAAATTTTGTGTCACGTACATCGTCTCATACTTTCCGCAGTTCTTAGAAAGATGTGATGAGCGGTGATTAAAAATCACACTTCTGTAACAGACTTATATTTTTGTCGGTTGATACATCACCAAACATCAACACCTTCAATACACTCTCGTCATTTCTATTGTGCTTCGTGACGTTTAGCTGTGTACTGTCATCTGCTACATTGGTAGAACGTCAACAAAAACCGGAAATCAAATCCCCTGTCACAAAATTTATGTTTCATAGATGTAGACTTTGGGAGAGTGAACAAGGGGTAGCAGTTTCTTACTAGACTAATAGTTCTTCCCACGGTAAAAGATAATTTTATATTCGTCATCTGGATTACGAATCGTACCGGTCAGCCATTTTCATGATAACCGTAATTCCCTCGAAGTAAATAAAACACCTAGCGCTAGAAGAGAACAAATGGTGAAGGATTTCATGAAATGTATTCGGAAAAACAAACTGGACATTTACGTGTCGTTGAGTGTGCAAGACCGTTAGGAAATGAGGTGAGTCCCCCAGTTGACTTTCCATTATTTTATCTGAGTATTAACCAACCATTTAAATTTTATGTTTATCATAATTAAATATATTTACAAACTGCATGATATGGGTTACAATAAGCACAAAGAAAGTGCATACAAGAAACTCTAGGAAACCCCAATTTCTCAGTCCCTAAAGGCTTAATTTTAGGGTACGTTCTGTTTCATATTTCCACGCCCTTAATAGAACGTTAATCGTTTTTTTTATTTTTTTTTATTTTTTATTTTTTTGTCTGCACCTCGTAACACTTCTAATACTTCTTCTCTTCTGTCCATCATTGGACGCAGGTTTTCGTTGATGGAATTTCACTGTGGATGCTATTCACGGTTCAGCTCTGTTCTTCTCAGCGAGTTGAAATCTCTCTATGGGCAGTAATGGTCTTCATGCCAAGTTTGAATGTAACATGGACTAAAACACAAGTTATTATAAAGTTGCCTGGAGATTTGTATATAGAGTTTTGGTTGGGGCGCGGTGCCTCAGTGGTTAGACCATTGGACGTTAAAAGGATAGATCCACTGTTCGATCCTGACCAGCGGTAACTGCGTTGTGTCCTTGGACGGGCATTTAATCCCGACTGTCCACTCGGGGACATGGTGGCGCTGTGTACTAATGCGTACTGGACCCGAATAGTGCACTTCTTGCATTCGACCAATGCTAACCTTGTTTTGTGGTGTAGGTACGTTGAGGAGACTGATAATTGCTTGCCGGGGCTCGGTGGTCATCTCCGTGTACTCTGTCTTCCTTCGCCAGGACTGTCTGACATGATGTGATTCTGGCTGACGAAAGAGTCGTTAACCCTTTACCCAACAGGAAAAGCAGACGACACTTGCAAAAAAAATCTTGAATAACTAATTTTTTTCATTTTTTGTCTCAAAAACATAGGTTGTGACCCCTCGTTGGAACGAGCTCGTTCCAACGAGGGGTCATAACCTATGTTTTTGAGACAAAAAATGAAAAAAATAATGAAAATTAATTGGCGATTTTGAGAATAGCGCTGGCCGGTTTTGGCCGTTACGTTGGGTAAAGGGTTAAACCCCAATATAGGAGAAAACGAATAAAAAAAATACATTTTTGCTACACTTTGGCAGGCTACAGTCTGTGGCTTTACCGTTATTTCTCGGAAAGTCTTGGCTGTCAATATAGGCAGCCATGACTTCCTAAAACAACTGATAAGGCTCTTAGAATGTATCATGTCAGTTAACTCGGAGACTTTAAGTTATTGTGATGAATTGACGCAAACGTGGTCTGAGGTTTACGGCTCGGATCTCATGTTCAACCGAGACGCGAAGCGTCTCGGTTGAACATAAGCTCCGAGCCGCAAACCCCAGACCATGCTACCACCAACTCATCACAATAACATCTTTGTTCCAATAAGACATTACCCATGGCCCAAAACCTACATTGTGAAACATGAAAGGCTTATTTACTAAACTTGTGATCGTTAAAAGTTGCAATGTTCAAGGCAACTTTTAACGATCACATGTTTAGTTAATAAAACTCTCGTGTACCCCACGAAGGCACTGAATAAATAATCAATAAACCAGATAAACTCATTCCATCTCTGTTCAAATCGTAAATCGGTTTGTAATTTAAACAACACGTCATCCGGAACACCATCTGTTGCACGTGTGAAAAATCCAGAAAAATGAAGCGGCTTGTTTGTCTCTCCGTTGATGAAGCAATTACGAAACGGGCGACGTCATGTCAAATGTTTCGCGTTGTGACGTCAGATGGTAACATTTGCTTCTGGAGCCGTAAACATAAAAGAAACTACGCCAGTTCTCATCCAATCAGAGACCGAGGATTTTACTCTTTTTGGAACATTGCATGTTGGGGCATCTGTTATGTTTCAGTATAGTGTGATGAAAGTCGGAATGGGGACCTGAAGAGTTAACAACCAACTTACATTCTTTGAAAACAAACCTTTTTATGAATGCATATTAGTATTTTTAAGCAAAATAATTCCTCCGAATAATATATCAATTTAATACTAGCGAGGATACTTATTTTCGTTAATCTATCAGAAAAGGAATGAATATAAGATGCAAAACAGTGTCTGTATGTGAACACATCAAATATATTCTCTTTTCAAAATCTACATACCACAGAGAGAGAGATCAGAAATGTTAGGCTTCGGATACTGTTCCTGAAAACTAATTTTTTTACAGAAAAGTATTTTAGTAAATAGAGGATATCTATACGCTGTTTTAGTGAATATCGGGAATTATCTCATGAGTGTGGACCTGAAAGTTTTTTATTTAAAAATAATACTTTCATGTCCACACGACGATTTTCTTTTTATTATATGCTACGTGACATTTTACTATGCAATGTTCAGCCCAAATATCTATTTATTTATTGATGCTTAATGTCACATACTTATGCACAATGGCTAATCGTGACCGGTTCAGCCGGTTTCGACTGCAAATGGTTTCAAGACAATAACAAAAAGCTGCTGATCGTTCCTTCAAGGCGCGTTCAGGGCGACGTCACGCGCCGAAGCGTAACGTCATTTAGGAAGTTACTGTGTTGACCTGCTCGTGAAAAATAAAACTTTCAGGTCCACACTCATGATATACTTCCATATACTGACTAAAATAGAGTAGATTGTCTTGTTATTATATGCTATGGAACATTTAATTGCCCAATTCGACCCCCGTTTCAAAATAATAACAAAGATCAGCTGATCGTTCCTTCGAGGCTACGTGATGAGGCGTAGCGTAACGTAATTTAGGAAGCTTCTGTGGGATATTCCTCGATATCCACCGTGCCCAGTGTTAATGACGTTACAATACTATTAGACACGTTTGTAAACTAAATACTTAACCTTTTGAACTCTAGTGGTATCTTCCATACCAGTTCAATGGCAGCAGTTAGAAGAGTCCATATTCATTATGTGGAGATAGACCAATCAATATTTTCAACGTGCACCCTCCATGCTACACGTTAAAATATTGATTGGTCTACCCCACACATTTACTGAGCAACCGTCCTATTTAATGACGTTATGACTTTTCATGTTCTTGGTCGTAAAAACGGCCACTGGGGTTCAGTGTGTTAAGGATGAAGACTCACCATGGTTGTTGTTTTATAATTACACCTCTTCGTTTCACAAATTATGTAACTATCTTGATGTTTTCAATGCGAAACAAACAAAACACTTATTGAGTGGAATATCTATAACTACAGCATGAAAGAATAACCTATAGCTTTGTGGATAAAGGGGCATCACATTAAATCAACGATAATTTGTGCGCAAACTCCACAAAACAGTGGGTAAACAAACAGATATTAAAAGTTTCGGATTTCTTATGTAATTATACTGGTGGAATAAGAAGTTGTGTTTAACCATTTGGATCCGAAAGCTTTCAATTCCCGTATATGATCATGACACGTGACAATTCATAAAAACAATGGCTGCTCAGTGAATTTGTAAAGTACACTAATCAAAGCTTCAGCGTGCAGCCGAAAATATTGATTAGTCCACCTTAAGCAACGTCTTCTATCATCTTTAGTACGCATGCGCGAAAATTCGAGTTGTGCGGAGCACACAATTTTCTATAGCCCTTTGTGAAGAAAATGATTAAAGCTAAGATTGAAAAATACAATGATTATTTATGGAATAGCCGGACATCAGTTTAGGAAGTGAATAACAAATGCTTTCCAATGATGTATGATTTATGTTATGTTTTGGAACTTCCATTTCCATTTGAAGATCTGCACATTTCTTCCTGTATATTTGTATTGCGTTTAACGACACTTGCGACAGCTATGGGTCACCTCGTGTGGGACAGTTTTACGTGTGGAGGGAGTCGCAGTTCCCGCATAGAAACACCGAGCGGCGTCGAGCAATTGTCAGACTCCCCAACCTACTGACACTTCACAAGCAGGGTTATCATTGGTTGCAGACAAGCGCGTCATCGATGTGCAGTACTCCTTAGTACACAGCACCACAGTCCCTTATAAAAAAGTACCATGGTAAACCATGGTAAATCCCAAAATACCATGGTATACCATGGTATTACCAGGGTATTTTGGGATTTACCATGGTTTACCATGGTACTTTTTTATAAGGGGTGCCCCATGTGGGCAATCGGGATTGAGTGCCTTGCCTATGGACACAATGCAGATACCGCTGACGTGGATCGAACGGCGAACCTTTCGGTTTGAAGTCCAATGCCGTAACCACCGAGCCAACGCGCACTTTTTTAGGTAGTACTCCATATTCACAGTGTTGAACAACGGCATACTGAGCTTTGTTCAATTTTAAAATATTATATTTGCGGATGGAATAAACACCCAGCCGATAGTTTTATAACAAGCAAAGTTTGAACATCGTGAATTAAAAGGAAAACAAAATATAAGTGATTGTCTTCCTACGTCCATTTCACTTTGGAAAGGAGTTGTTTTTTATCTCAGTTGAGGTTTCAGAGACCTATTTCTGTCAGGTTATCACCTTGACAATACACGGATTATCGGGGATGCCGGGAGCATTTCAGGGAAATGAGGTCAGACCCCGGGAAAAGGGCATTTAGTCGCACGAGCAGCCCGCTATGACAAGCTGAAACATGAATGTATCGAAGGTGGAAGGCCCGGAATGGGGGAGTTTGAGAGGAGGTTCCCCCATCCATCGGAATAGCTCCCAGAACGGATTTGGGATGTATTTTAGCTTTACTTCGAAAATAAGTCATTGAAAAAAATTGAGTGACGATCCTGGGAAGTGCATTGTTTACGCCCTCTCGCCCCTGTGTTTCGAAGACACAGAGGGCAGCTGCCCCCTCTGCCGCCCCAGTGATTCTGGCGTCCTATTGCGTACTATCGCACTTATCGACGTGATTCAGTTCAATTAGCTGCATTATTCAACAGTAATCAGGGGGAGACAAACAAAAATATATTCTTAACAAAAGTAAGTATTTATGATTGACGGTGCACAACAAAACGGATATGGACTCTTCTAGGGCTGTCACGATTAATCCATTAATCGATTATTGATCGGTCACGGCGAAATCGATTAGTATTTTTCGTTGTCGAATAATCGATAAATTGTATCCCGTTTTAGACGTTTAATAATTAAAAGAAAATTTGATGAAAAAACTATTGTTTCCAAAGGTAAAGAGTTAAGAACACCGATATTAAACCCCAAGAGACTGTTGGAAGCATTTGTCTTTCAGGTACATTCATCAAAGGTTTGGTGTTCTGAACTTTTGAACCGTCAGTGTAATAATCAAGACCGGTCGGCAGTTGCGAAGTTCGCAACTGCCGACCGGTCTTGATTATTACACTGACGGTTCAAAAGTTCAGAACATCGAAGCTTTGAATGTACCTAAAAGATGATCGTTTTCGTTGTTTACTTGAGGTAGGTCAACTGATTTGAACTTCATTTTTATCGACTTCAGTGAGAGGGAGAGGGAAGGTCATCTAGGTACGATTAATCGATTATCATCGATTATTTGCAACGATTAATCGATTCTTAAATTGAAAAATCGTGACAGCCCTAGACTCTTCTAACTTATACCACGGAACTGACATGGTAGATAGCGTTAATAGACGGAGGTTATAACACACCATTCGTGAGATGAGAAATGCGATGAAGTTATGAGTTTGTTAATGAGTTTGTTCTCATTCTGCAAAATTGTTATGCAACTTGTAATGACGGCTACACCAATAAAAAGGGATGACACTTGGGCGAACTAATTTAACAATGAAAATTCCCATAAAGTTTTGAATTTTTTGACAAGCCACGTCTAGAAGGAATTGGGCGTAAAAGGTAAAACATTTCTGATTTGTCAGATCACCGAAGTTAAGCAACGTCGAGCCCTGTTAGTCATTGGATGGGTGACCGTCCAAACGATCGATTTGGACTCCCGCGTTGTGTCCTTGGGCAAGGCACTTAACCCCGATTGTCCACAGGGGAGCACGATGACGCCGTGTACTAAGGCGTACTGCACGTCGATGGTTTACTCTCCTGTATTTAGCCATCTGCAAACAACATGAACAAGAACATGTAATAGTGTGATGTCGATTGACATTTTACCCCGAAAGCAGGGGGCGCGGTGGCGTTGCGGTAACCCTTTCTAGCCAGATCACCGCAGTTAAGCAACGTCGTGCCCGATTAGTCCTTGGATGGGTGGCCGTCTGAGCGATCGATTCGGACTCCCGTCTTGTGTCCTTGGGCAAGGCACTTCACCCGATTGTCCACAGGGGAGCACGATGACGCCGTGTACTAAGGCGTACTGCACGTCGGTCGATTGTTCGCATGTCTTCAACCAATCTAACCCTGCCTGTGCTGCAGTGAGGAGTTACGATGATGGGGAGCTGCTCGTCGTTGCTCGGTGGTTCTCTCCGGGTACTCCGGCTTCCCCCACCCGTAAAACTGTCACCGACACGATATGACCTTGGCTGTTAAAGTGTCGTTAATCCTTTACCCAACGTAACGGCCAAAACCGGCCACCGCTATTCTCAAAAATCGCCAATTAATTTTCATTATTTTTTCATTTTTTGTCTCAAAAACATAGGTTATGACCCCTCATTGGAACGAGCTCGTTGAGCTCGTTCCAATGAGGGGTCATAACCTATGTTTTTGAGACAAAAAATGAAAAAAATTAGTTATTCGAGATTTTTTTTTGCATGTGTCGTCTGCTTTTCATGTTAGGTAAAGGGTTAAACCTAAATAAATAAATAATAAAGTGTTCACACCAAATTCGATGAGATTTCCAAGCGTTGTAATAAGTCGGATTTTTTATTTGCTACAGAACAAATACAAGAAATACCTGAACTCAGTGTCAGATTTAGTATATATTCGATACGTTGCTTCCAAATTATATTCAGTTCTTAAATATTTCAGTCTGCACATTCGTGTTTGTTCGGTTTACAGCGAGGCTCACATTACAAGCATCAAACAACACTGTCGGATACCCGTGCAGGAACGGACGATCCAAAACGGTAGGTTTATATATTGTGATCAAACGTGCCTTAGATGCATGATTCCGAGGTACGCCTTTGTACTGTTGCGGAGAAGTGAAACCCAATTATTCAGACGAAGTGAGTTTCTCGTACGGAATTCGCTAAACGGTGCAACTGGTCAGAGATGGAAATGTTTGCGATGCGACAAAGTGTTCGTCTTTTTTGGAAACCCGTTCTCCACGGTTCGGCAAAGTTATGAATTGCCATCGATAACTTGGATTCGCGGACATCTTTACAATAATAACACGTCAGTGTTTCTGGTGTGTAACCAATGAAAAGGGAGCTCGAAAAATTTCAGTTGTGCAGGAGTGGACTGGCATTGGCAAACTCGAGTACACGCCTGCATAATTGAAAATATATTCCAACTTTGTTTTCTGATGTTAGACACCAGAAGCATTACCATTCGTCCCCTGATTGTTTTCATTGCGAAGATGTCTGGTCATCTAATTTACCCATGTGAAACCATAATTTTGTCGATCCGTGGTCATAGAGTCTGAGATCAACAAAAACACCGACTAGCGCCGAGGGAGGTGTGGAGCAGGGAGGGGATAAGAAGGGCAAGTGCCCCAGGGTTCGGGATTATTTTTTGGTGTTTTAAAAAAAGTGTAGGTTGGCCTATCTATACGTCTGATCTAAAAGTCGTGGGAAGGCTTTTGATACGGGTCTCTGGAGGTGGCATGAGTGCGTAGTTGCATTACTGGCCAGGTCCCATTCATATAAAACTTAGATGTGAGTCTTCCATGGAAGACGTGTGTCGCCTGGCGTTTCAGACAGAATTCTAAGTGGAAAAGGGGCATAACTCTGGAAAAAATACAGCGCATCAAAAAATAAAATAGGAGGTGCACAATGCCATTATGTGATGAAGAATCACTGAAAGTTTCATCAAAATCCATTCATAGGTTAAAGAGGAGTGGCGGATAAGAGAAAGTGTGACGCGGACGACGCACAAGACGACAAAAGTAATGCCTATATGTCGCTTCCCACTTCGTGGGGCGGCGACACAAGAAACACTTTCCACCGGTCCTTCCTGCATCGTGGTGGTCACAATTATCTTTGGATCCAAACAAATATGCTTACCTAGCACTAATTTAAAACATTTTTCGGGGGACACCCCTCCCCCCTCCCCTCCTCCTCTCCTCTGCTTATCAATTCGCGTCTTCGGCGCGCGCAGCGCCCATTCCACATTTTGCCGCGGGGATCGTTCTCTCTCTCGGCGGCCCTGAAAACACCGACACTTAGCACATCGCGCCTCGCAAAACCTTCCATCACTGACCGCGATTTCACACGTCATATCACCATTTAGCGAATTCCGTACGATAAAGTCACTTCGCCAGTTTGTTAGCGACCCTTTTCCCGTAACTCAACAAATTTGTTCTTCGGACACATGCCTCTGTGACACGTTTAAATACAATAAATGAATCTACCGCTCACTCTGTTTACAGTTCTCCTCCATTTTGGATTGTCCGTTCCTGCAAAGAATCATGTAGAAATTGCAAAATGGGGGTAATTTCATATTTCCTACTTAATGTCAACGCTCGGAACGCGTGGATCGCGTTTGGTGTGTAAAACTTTCAGCCAATGTCCAAGGTTAAACGATTGCTGATTATGGTTGTGATGCAACCAGAGGCTGCGCCAATAATGTGTTCATTGATTTTATGTTATGGTTTACATATTAGTATTAAGGAAGTCTTTAGTTATATTCTTTTCAACGCAATAATCATATTAAGGCATCACACACTATGTGTTAATTAACAAGGAAGAATTATTGAAGGGTATTATTGCATTGTGTCGTTCGCATAGGTGACGCGTGTAACCAATTAGACTGATTCTCGATTTGTTGGACAGTATTCGTTGTGTAATCAAAGGCGCAAGAAGTAGGAAGCATATGAGGCTGTACCGCCGTCCTGGCACCAGAACGGTGAGTCATTACGTTAACATCATTGTGACAAGGTAGAATTATTGTTAACCCTTTGCCTAACGAATCGCCCGGAACCGCCCTCGTAATATGCAAATTCAGCAGTTGAAAAAAATATTATTTTTTCATAACATTTCAACAAAACCATATTATGTGACCCCTCGTTGGAACGAGCTCGACGAGCTCGTTCCAACGAGGGGTTACATGATATGGTTTTGTTGAAAATTTTTGAAAAATTTAAAAACATTAAATTTAAAATAATAAATTTTCTTATCGTCTGCGTTGGGTAAAGGGTTACTTACTGTATTTATAGGTCCCTGTGAAGCTTCGTGATTCGATTCGATTTCGAATTTTAAGTTGTTATTCGGTTCGATTCGAAATCGGCTGCCGATTCCTCTCCTTTTGACTCTTTTCACACGACTATAGCTTGCTAACAGTGATGTACTTCGTCTCACAAAACGTTTTGTTCGGATGGAAACTGTATATAAATAATGCAAAAGAATAAAGACAGTATCATTTTCTCTATATTAACATAAAGAGTCTCTGCACCCAGGCACCACCCATGCATGCTAATTCCAGTCTCACATGTCACTACCAATGTTGCCTACCCTGCTTTTCACTTCAGCTGACTGGTTCAAGTGAACGGTTATATTCCCTTGTCGACTATCAGAACCCTAATTGCTAATTGCTTCACAGATAATCGGCCAAGGTGTGAGAAAGATATTATAAAAGATTATACAGAATTTTGCACATCAAACGAACAAAAGCCGACTTGTCTGATAAATAGTTTTACCAGAGAATAGACACAAGATCATATTTTCCGAATTGGTGCGTTTCCCAGTCATCTGTCAGACCAAAAATCGTACATAGATGGCCAAAAGTCAATGGAAACATTCCCTTTAAACATTTTTAGGGTGACAGCACTTGAGAAAACAGTACATTTTATAAATGTCAGGGGAACAAAACCCTGATGGCAAACTGGCAACATTCAGCAATCACTATAAAGAAAATGTATTGAATTTTCAGATGCCATGCACTTCCATAATGTAACTTTTGAACATTCTATTTAAACCTTTACTCAACGAATCGACCGCATCCGCCCGCGTAATATGCAAATTCAGCAGTTGAAAAAATAATATTTTTAAAAAAATGTCAACAAAACCATATCATATGACCCCTCGATGGAACGAACTCGTCGAGCTCGTTCCAACGAGGGGTCACATGATATGGTTTTGTTGAAATTTTTTGAAAAATTTGAAAAAATGATTTTTAAAATAATAAATTTTGATATCGTCTGCGTTGGGTAAAGGGTTAATCTTAGGAATTGTAAAACTTTCCTATTTCCGTAATGCTAATTTCCAACCCCCGAAACGACACTTTCAGGAGAGAAAATCAGACCATTTTCCCACAAATGTGAAGATAAAAAGCTTGACATGAAAGCAAATTTAGTGTTCTCAAACAATGTCGACTACGAGCGTTTCCTAATAATAATAATGCACGATATATTCCCGTGTACATTACCACCCAATTATTATATACGTTTTACGAGCACTTTTGTACAAAAGATATAGGAATACAGAAAAGAGAGACAGAGTGAGATGTGTGTGTAGGGGCGGTGGGGGGGGGGGGGGGGTCTGGTGGATGGGGGATTGGGTCAAAGTCGACATTTAGGAGTAAATGCTCCACATGCCGACCCATCAACTGTAGCGCCGCCATTGCTTATGAAACACTAAAGAGGTTTCACAAAATTAGTAATGACGGATACCATTCCTGAGAGTGGTCGTTAAGCGAACCGTGGGTCGAAAATTTGTTTCGCAAAAGGATCGGCAAATCAAGATCTGGAAGGTTGTTCGCACTGGAATTTACGTGCAGATCTAAATTGTCTGTATCATGGATGTAGTTTAACTGGTTGAGGACTAGATTATTTCCGGTGGTGTGAATTTGTTATTCAAAATTTGTTTTAATACAAATTATTGGAGAGTGCCTATGGGCACTCTCCAATAATTTTCAATAAACAAATTATATAAACAAATTATTATTTATGTTTGACTAGAATCAACGGGAATATCTACTGATGCGTAACAATCAAGCACATGCGTTCTTGCATGTTAGCCAGTTCCGCGTGAGGTTTTCCTGGCATAAACAATGCCTGTATATTTTTTCGGATAACGTTGGATGTAGACAACAATCGTGGTATATATATATATATATATATATATATATATATATATATATATATATATATATATATATATATAAATCAAACATTATGTAAAGCGCATCGTTTTTGACGATGTCATGTAAAGATGTTTCTTTCCTTTCTTGAAAATACTCCATACATTTAATATGCCGAGGCCAATGGTCCGATGCCTATTGCTTGAGAAAGCATTCGTTATAGTGTTCCACAAAGATGAATTTTCCAAGGCGTGAGGTTAACAACAGTCGTAAGAGAGCGATGGGTCACTCCCGGTTGGATGGAGGGAAAGTTGGAGGGGAAGCGACGTCATAGTCACATGACCATGTTTTGACGTTATCACTGTCTTACGTATTGTTAGAGCGACACCTGTGTCCGCCGCCTATTTTGTTTACTGGAGGTTGCCAAAGTGGTTTCTATGGTGGCACGTGGTTGTTATGTAACTGCAAATTTTCTGATAGAACGGAGATTTATTTGACTGTATCGGAGTTCATCAAATTACCAGAAACCACCCAATAACTGTATATTTGGCATAGACTTTCCCCCACAATCCTCGATTTCTACCTCTCCAGAGTGCCATCTTTAATTGCTCTTGGTAACTATGAACCTTAAGTCATTTGTTTGTTAGGGGTACTAGAAATGGAGTGCAACGGGGCGTGGCCATTCAATACATCGAAGAGGTAATGTGGGTGGTGGATTATACTTCACTGGATGAATTCGCCATGACATTCATGACCTCATACGATGGAAAGGCGGTCCTCATACGATGGAAAGGCGGTGGTGTACACAATACATTTGTTAGTGAGGGTGCCAGAGGTGGGGAGCCACGAGACCCAGATGAGGATATGAGGGACGATGGACTATACCTTATTGGGGGATTTCGTCATGGCCTCTTACGATGAAAGACTAACGTTTCGATCTAGATACAGTATGTAGTAGGTGAGGGTTGGGTGAAGGAAGGGATCACATTGGTTGAGATCGGGACAGAACTAGAGATAAGTCGGGATAGCTAAGACTCTTCAGCTTCTATGGTTGTTTGTTGTAATTCGATATACTCTTGTTGAATCGAACGCACTTTTCGAAGACACTCCCGCAGTGTTGAAAGCCTTTTAGACTAGATTTATGGTAACTATGTCATATCAGATATGGCGATCTTGATAGGCAGAAACCGAGGCCGCCGGGGAAATCCGAGCTGAATAAACAGTTGTCGGGTTGTTTGGGATAATTCGATAAACTACAGTTCAATCAAACACGCTCTCAGAATACAAACCCGTTCTATTGGAGAATTTTCAGTTACATAGCAACCACCTACCATCATAGAGAGCAAGATGGTGGCCTCAAGTAATCTAAATGGACGACGGAAACACGTGATAACCTAACAACACGCGCTGCCCATGCGTACTGACACCACATGTCACCATGGCGATGACGTAACGGCATGGCAGCTCACGTTTCTACCATGACATCCCCACACGACGTCACTAGGTCACTTGCCCCTCCTCCTTTCCTCCGAATCAACTTGGGGTGATCCATCGCTCTCCAACTACTAACAAAGCATCCAACGAACCCACCAGAACCAAATGTTATCGACGCCTTAAATTCGAAAGCCTGACGAATCAATACCCCAGGAACAAGAGACTAGTTATTGTTCCATTAACCCTCTGCACACTAATGTCAAAATATCAAACTTTAACCCTTTACCTAACATGAAAAGCAGTTGCAAAAAAAAATCCTGAATAACTAGTTTTTTTCATTTTTGTCTCAAAAACATAGGTTAAGACCCCTCGTTGGAACGAGCTCAAAAGAAGACAAAAAATGAAAAAATAATGAAACTTTATTGGCGATTTTGGAGAACGGCACCGCCCGGTTTTTACCGTTACGTTGGGTAAAGGGTTAAAGCTGCAAATTCTTCCCGCAATGCACCAAAAAGTTTAACCAATTCAGTCTTGATTTGACCAGGCGCGTAGCCAGGATTCTATAACAGGATGTGCCCTAGCCAGTTTGGGGGTGGGGGAATATGATATTTCACAGGCCGTTGTGTGGGGTTTCCGGGGCCTCCTTTAGTCCTAACTAGGACCCTCCGGTCGTTGCCCCCTCCTCCCTCTTCTTCGAAGGGAAGTGAAAAAAAGGGCAACGAGGCCCCCAAACACCGAGAAAATTTTGTAACATTTCGCGCTCGGAGAAATGAGACATTTGTAGCGTGTGCAACCCCTATATTGGCGACCATTTTGGGGTTCAATGTTGTGCGAAACTTGCACTATTTATTTATTTATTTATTTATTTATTTATTTATTGGTGTTTAAGGTCACATACGTATGCACAATGGCTAATCGTGACCGTGACAGTTTTACGGGTGGAGGAAGCCGGAGTACCCGGAAAGAACCACCGAGCAACGACGAGCAGCTGTCAGCTCTCCAACATCGTAACTCTGAACTCTGCACCGCAGCACAGGCAGGGTTAGATTGGTTGAAGACATGCGCACCATCGACGTACAGTACGCCTCAGTACACAGCGTCATCGTGCCCCCATGTAGGCGATCGGGGTGAAGTGTCTTGCCCAAGGACACAACGCGGTTGCCGCTGGTGGGATTCGAACCGAGGACCTCTCGGCTTGCAGCCTGCACCTCTACCAACTGAACCACCGCGCTCCCGAAACTTGCACTGGGCATATGTTTTGAGAGGGCAGCGAAAAGTTTAGGGGGCCAAATACCCGCCTTCCGCCCCCCCCCCCCCCCCATCCCCATGCACGGTAGATACGCCACTGGAAGATTTGGCAGAGCTCATTGAGTAGTTCGGAAAAAAATTGCTACTTAAAATCTTGATATTTTGCCTAAAATCCAGCTATTGAATGACACAAACTCTCTGCACACATTCGTGTACACAGGGTTAGTGTCATTCAATAGCTAGATTTTAGGAGAGGTTTCCAGGGATTCAGTGCAATTTATCTAGTTGCTGTGCTTTTCATTTCTAACCAAATAACTATTGGCAGAAAACCGATTTACTTACACAGAGCTTTAATTGTGCACTACATGAGAAATGAGTGTACAGGCATTGATTGTTGCATGAAATGAAGTTGTTGCCGGCAAGGAAATGAGAGTCTCGTTCATTTTAATGATCCTTGTGAGAAGAGGAATGCACGAAGGTTGATAAATCATAAATCACATCGATATAATCCAATTATCTCTTATGTCACGAAATTATTTGATTTGATCACATGTGGAAACCAGCACCACAATGGATTTTGTCGATGAGCAAATGAATCAAAGACTGCAGGTCGTCCGGTTTTTTCGGAAGTTATAAAAAAAATCGCTACGTCGACGCCGTAGCTGCGACGGGTGGTGCAATTTCACAAAATTCTAAGTTCATCAAGGGCCATAACTCCAAGAAAAATATTTGGAACAACACGTGCATTGAACAGTGGCTAGACATCAATAAGATACACTTACATGTCAAATATAAAGTCATTCCATCAAGTATTTCAAAAGTTATTGAGTTTTGAAACTTGTTGGTCACAGACAGACCGACCGACATTCTAAGTTCATCATGGACCATAACTCCAAGAAAAATATTTGGAACAATACATGCATTGAACAGTGGCTAGACATCAATAAGATACACTTACATGCCAAATATAAAGTCATTCCATCAAGTATTTCAAAAGTTATTGAGTTTTGAAACTCGTTGGTCACAGACAAACTCGTTGGTCACAGACAGACAGACCGACAGACAAACAGACCGACAGACAGACCGACAGACAGACAGACAGACCGACAGACAGACCGACATTGCCACTTATAGAGCTGCTAGTCGCAGCTAAAAAACGTGAAGGGAAGGGAATTAAATCATTACCATCACGGCTTCTCTTGAATTTTCCCAATACAACAGTTACTGCATTTGGATCATGCAGGCCATCTCAGAAGCGTATCCGGGGGAGGGGTGTAATTGGCTGACATGCCCCCACCCACCACCTTTTCCTGGAAAATGTCAATCTTAACCATTTTAACCCGAGGGGCTGTTTTTTCGGCCCAGGAACGCGATACGTCATAATTTTATAAAGCAGGATGTGTGCTTTGTGAATGTATGGAGTGGACCAATCAATATTTTCAACGTGCAGCCCGAAGGCTGCACGTTGAAAATACTAATTGGCTTACCCCCATATATATGAGCGCGGTGGCTCAGTGGTAGACTGTTGGACTTCTATGCTAGAGGTCCAGAGTTCGATCCCCGTCCGGGAAGACCCGCGTTGTGTCCTCAGGCAAGGCACTTTATCCCGGTTGCCTACATGGAATGCACGATGACGCCGTGTACTAAGGCGTACTGTACGTCGATGGTGCACGTGTTTTCAACCGCTGTAACCCTGCTTGAGCGAAGCTTAAAGAGAGTTAGAATGTTGAAGAGCTGACAGTTGCTCGTTGATGCTCGGTGGTTCTCTCCGGGTTCTTCGGCTTCCTCCACCCGTAAAACGGTCACGGTCACGATTAGCCATTGTGCATATAAGTATCTGACCCTAAACACCAATAAATAAATATACCCCAAAATATATGGGCTCTTCAAATTACAGCCATTGAACTGACATGGAAGATACCACCAGTATGGCTTAAATCGGGGAAAATTTTTTTTTCGGGATCCGGACCGGATTCGGTCACTTTTGTGACTTTTTCCGGATTCGGATTCCTAGTGAAATCCGGATTGGAAAAAGGTCGAAAATGAAAATATTACAGTCCACATATAAAATTGAATGAATATTTTAACACCATCATGAAATGGCAATAAAGCGGATGAAGGTGTTCTTCGATTAGTTGGCTGTCTTGCAATCAGTTACGTGTCTTGTTTTTTTCCAAGAGTGAATTTACTTTGGGTTTGATCGTTTCTAACTTAGTCGGCTCATGTTACACGATAGTTGGATTATCGACGTGGGTGCGGAAGGCCACTCGGAGAGAGTTGGTTTGAACTTGTCGGTCATGTGGGAGCTTTTTTATGTAAGTCTGTTGCGCCGTATTCTAACGGAGGTTTGATATAATTTGAGCACAATCTCTGAGTTGTCCCCCACCCCCTGGTTTTATCACTAGTGATTTGGTGGAGGCAAATTCGTTTTCTAGATACTGTAAAGTTATGAGATCCTTGTATATTGCCAAAGGTCAATTTCACCAAAAGACGTTGTTTAAAATTGTTGCTTTAATGAACACCAAACTTGAAAACCAAAAAAAAGAACACAAGAAACCAATACATATATATAAATTTACAGTCACAACTACACACCTAAAACAACTTTCTTAATTCGTCAATGAAACCAATGAAACCGTCCAGCTGTCGTATGATGTCACAAATGGATGACTAATGAATGATTTGTTAAAATATGACGATTATTTACTTATCACATTATATTACGACCAACAGACATGTCAATGGAGTTGCCTAATGCTATAAAATATCACGTTTGTAATCGTCCGAAAATAAAGACCTAAAATAATTCTAAGCAAAATGATTCAGGTAATTGTATTGAAGCCAGTCTTAAATAAATAAATATACTGCCAGTAAACATATCCCAAAATTGTTCATGGGTCGCGGCCATTTACGTAGACCTTATATGGTCAACACTGACGTAGTTACAGTATCATCTCATTGTCCTCGCACATCGTTGTAATAATACGAAAATATTAATGTCAACAAATGCGTCCTGAAATTATACGAATTATTCACTCATCACTACCCTTTACGTAGGCCTTAATTTGTAAATATTAAAGTAATTACAGCATCACTTCTCCGCCTTCACACATCATTGTGATAGCTCGATGAAGTCAATCTTACGCTTGATCGTTACCACGCTCAGCTATGTATTAAATATCGCTTACAGTACACTGGATACACTCAAACACAGCAAGCTCAAATCATCACGACAATCATCTATAACTTGGAATTTCCACCCCTTCAAACTCTATTATATGTTTTCGTTGAACCACGACACACCATACTATGCCACAAGTAAACATCATTACACCAATCCATGCCACCAATCCACACCCCTGGAATACACAAACACACCCCACCTGCACCAACGAAACCGTCCACCAACCAAAGAACCGACCCACGCCCACCAGGCATGATTTCAAACAAAACACGGAAAACAAACGCACCCGAGCGACCACAACAACCACCACTATGCCATCCCATGTCCCGCACCGACAAACCCAGCATCACCAGCCACTCTCCCACCTCTGGCACCACACTCCACAATCCGAATCCCTTCCCGGCCCCCACCCCACACACCTCATGCAAAACGAGCAACCATCCGAGCAACACTCCACACTCCATCCACCCACCGACCACACTGTCACCCGACTTCCCGACCCCACCGCGAGACACGAGACGCACTATCTGCCAACCACTTCGCCACTCCCGACACAACACCTCTCCAATACACCTCGCAGAACACCTCCACACCACCAACCCCCACCAGTTCGTTACATATGTCCCTTTCCAAATGACAAAGGTACGCATTTGTCCAACCTACTAAAATATAATAAACATAGCGTATAAAATTACACAACACCCTCCTATTTACATAACACATTTCCTCAGATTAACTTTATGCTTATCACTCAGGGGATTTTTAATTATTTACTCATAAGATCGCGACAACGCGTCTGCAACAATGTTTTCTTTTCCAACAATATGGTAGACTGTGAAAGTATACTCCTGAAGTACCAAGCTCCATCGTCGTAATCTTTGGTTACTAGACCTCATTTTCTGTAACCACTGTAATGGAGCATGATCAGAATAAATAACAAATGCCCGACCATCTAGATACACATTCATTTTTTTTACTGCCCAGACGATAGAAAAGCATTCTTTTTCCACTACTGAATAGTTACACTCTGGCCCTCTAAATTTCTTACTAACAAACATTACTGGGTGCACCCCGTCTTCAAATTCTTGCTCTAAAATTGCCCCTATTCCACTCCCTGATGCGTCCGTTCGTAAAATAAATTTTCGTGAGAAATCTGGACTCCTCAAAACAGATTCATTGCATATAGCATTTTCAATTCATCAAACGACTTTTGGGCCTCCTGACCCCACTTTACTTTATTTGGATAGTTCTTCTTTGTTAGCTCTGTCATGGGAGCTGCTTTACTAGAAAAATTAGGAATAAAATTTCTATAGAATCCAATTAGCCCCAAAAATGATCTTATTTGTTTTTTTGTTTTAGGAACAGGAAAGTTCTTAATGGCCGACACTTTATCTTCAACAGGTTTTATCAACCCATTTCCTATAACATGGCCCAAGAATTCAATTTCAGAGAACCCAAATGTACATTTACTTGGTTTTGCCACTAACTTTGCCTTACGAAGAGCGTCAAACACTGACTTCAAGTGATCAAGATGGAGGTCCCAACTATCGCTAAAGATGCCAACGTCATCAATAAAAGACTCAGCAAAACTTTCCAACCCCTGTAAAACCTTATTCATCATGCGAACAAAAGTCGCACCCGAGTTAACCATCCCAAAGGCCATAACTCTGAACTGGTAATGCCCAAAAGGAGTAACAAAGGCGCTTTTCTCACGTGCTTCAATGTCCAAGGTTACTTGCCAGTATCCTTTGGCAAGATCTAATTTGCTAATAAATTTAGCCCTACTTACCTTGATTAACACCTCATCCACACGTGGCATTGGCCTTGGATCAAATACCGTGATTGCATTTAAACCTCTGTAATCGACGCAGACACTTATACTTGAATCTTTTTTCTTGACTAAAACTACCGGAGCTGCATAAGGGCTATTAGAATTCTCTGTTATGCCCGCTTTTAACATGCTGTCAATTTCACATTTGAACTTTTTCTCGAAGGGCATAGGGAATTTGATAGGGTCGTTTAAATTTTTTTTCATTGGTCTTAGTTACAATCGAATGCATTGCAACATTTGTGATCCCAGGGACATCACTGAATATATCTGAATATTGTTCTAACAATTCATTTAGTTGCCCCGCCTTTATTTCTGACAGCTCATCTGACATTCGCACATCGTAGACAGTACCCCCACCCTGTACCATTGGGCTAATTTCGACATTTATTTCATTTTCGATGTCACCACTCAAAACACCAATTCCTGAACACACGGGCCCTGTAACTTCTAATTTCTTTTCGCTATCATTCCCGTTTTCCAATCTTTCGTGCCACAACTTCAACATATTAATATGAAAAGCTTTTTCTTTACCTCGCATTCTGACCTTGTAGTCTACAGAACTAACTTTTTCCTTGACCTCATATGGGCCTTTCCAATTTGCCAAGAGCTTTGACGTAGTTGTTGGTAGCAGCACCAACACCTTTTGCCCCACTTCCAAAGTTCGCTCTCTCGCCTTTTTATCATAATATAATTTTTGTTTATGTTTTGCTTTTTGTTCATACACATTAGCTAACTCTGAAAAAGTTTTTAATTTATCTCTAGTTTCAATTATATAACTCAGTACGGAATTTTGACAGTTACTTGGCTCCTCCCATTCCTCTTTTAGCACTGCCAAAGGTCCTCTAACCTGTCGCCCATACAAGAGCTCAAACGGTGAAAATCCCGTTGTTTCATTTGGAACCTCTCGATATGCAAACAAAACATATGGAATGTACTGATCCCATTTTCGAGGCTCAGCACAAGCATATGCTTTCATCATACTCTTCAACACCCCATTAAACCTTTCACATAACCCGTTAGCCATAGCATGATATGGACTTGTACACATTTTCTTAATACTCAATAATTTACATACTTCAGTCATCAGACCAGACATGAAATTACTACCTTGATCCGACAATAGTTCTTTAGGAATACCCACCCTAGAAAAAATGCCTATCAAAGCATCAGCCACCGTTTCAGCCTCTTGATTTCTCAATGCCACAGCCTCGGGATATTTTGTCGCGTAATCCACACACACAAGAATAAAACGCTTCCTATTCTCAGTAAGAGGTAATGGTCCAATAAAATCTATTGCAAGTCTTTGAAATGGTTCTCCCAAAGGGGGTATACTTACCAATGGAGCCCTTGGCACACGGCCCTTTGATGATTTCTTCTGATAAATTGGGCACGATCTACAATAATTTGCAATGTCAGAAAACATTCCTGGCCAAAAGAAATGTTGCATAATTCTATTTCTGGTTTTTTTTATTTCCCAAATGCCCCGCCAATGCAATGTCATGACCGAGAGACATTATAGTATTTCTTAATGGTTTTGGAACCACGATTTGTCTTATAGAATCTTTTTGTGGGAGTTTAAAAATCCGATAGAGCATTTCAGAATCAGTTATAAAATATGACTGCGAATCATTTACATCATCACCTACAAATGTTCTTATTTTATCAAGAGTTTTATCATTTTTCTGAGCTTCAATCAATTTTTCTCGATCAAAGTTAGGTATATTATCTGCCCCGCTAGCATCAATGTTTCTTATAATGGGTGTATCCAATTTAGACTTTTCAGCCAATAGTTTAACTTCATCAGTCTGCTTATCGTTTTCTTTTGTCATTGATCTCGTTTGGACTACACCACATGCATCATTTGTACCTAACTCCCTTTCTACACTCACTTCATTCCCACACTTATTGCCCTTGCATTTACTTTTTTCGTCGCTAACAGGATCTGGCACAAAAATGTCAACGTAATTTCCTATGATTAAATCAGCAAACGGGTATTTAAAACCAGGGCTAATACTCTACCATTTATATAAGGTGTTTCGATATCTATCCATATCTCCTGACATTCACGTAATGTACCATCTGCTGACCAGATATCTTTACTTTGATTTGTGGAATTCTCTGGATTTATAAATCGACTATGCACAAATGTTGTTGAACTTCCAGTATCCCTTAAAACAGATACTTTTTCTCCCTTAATCTTACCTTCCACTATTTCAATACCAGGCACACCGCACCTATCCATCACACCATCACATGCAACACCAGGCAGGTTATATGTGATTTCTCTCGTACCACCCTTAACTGTCTTATCTATATCAGCACATTTCCTAGGCGAGGTACTCACACACATTCCTAACTTATCTTTACTTTCTGAAACATTAGGGGACCGCTTTAGGGGGCATCTTGACGATATGTGCCCAACTCTTTGACACGTATAGCAAGTCCTTGTATCGCGATCCGGCAATTCCCTTTGATTAAACTCGTCTTTTTTAATATTTTGTGATTCATGCAAAGCTTTCAAAGGCAACCACCGATTTGGAACCGTTCCCAAGCACTTTTTATTGGCTTCCTGGAATGCCTCGGCTAAGTCTACTAACTCCTGTACACTTTTGACTTTCTGTTCCTGAATCTTAACCCTAAGTTCTTTACTACAACTATTGAGCAACTGTTCGCGTATCACTAAATCCGACAACTTATCGAAACTATTCCCAATTTTTTCTCTCTCACACCAGTGCTTAAAAAAACCCTGAATTCGCACTGAAAACTCTCTAAAAGACTCACCCAATTTATCCCGATATGCTTCAGCACTTAGTTCATAGCGAACCAATATTGCTGACTTTATTTCATCATAACAACAACATTTATCATCACTCATTCGGGAGTATGCCTCTAACGCTCTTCCTGATAACAACGGCACTAACCTGATTGCCCACTCTGACTTTGGAATACTATACAAATTCAATAATTTTTCAAATGATTTCAAAAAAAACATCGGGGTCTTGCCCCTCTATAAACTTTGGAAACTTAGTTTTTGGCAAACTAGCTCCTCCACCCTGTGGTACACCCTGCTTCAATTCTTTCTCCCTCACTTCCAGCTCTCTCATTCTAACCTCCCTCTCCATCTCTGCTTTTTTTAAATCACGCTCTGCTAATCTATCTTCTCTCTCCTGAGACTTAATTTCTTTCCATAACTCTAAACATGACGTCACAGACTCCCCCCTTACTAATTAAATCAGAAAGTACTTCGGCATTTCACCCGCCGTTTTTTTCTCTTTTTTTTACAGCAGCAACAATATGTTACGACAGTCAACTAATGAAATTGTGACAATCCCACCGCTGCCACCATTGTAAAGTTATGAGATCCTTGTATATTGCCAAAGGTCAATTTCACCAAAAGACGTTGTTTAAAATTGTGCATATAAGTATGTGACCCTAAACACCAATAAATAAATATACCCCAAAATATATGGGCTCTTCAAATTACAGCCATTGAACTGACATGGAAGATACCACCAGTATGGCTTAAATCGGGGAAAATTTTTTTTTCGGGATCCGGACCGGATTCGGTCACTTTTGTGACTTTTTCCGGATTCGGATTCCTAGTGAAATCCGGATTGGAAAAAGGTCGAAAATGAAAATATTACAGTCCACATATAAAATTGAATGAATATTTTAACACCATCATGAAATGGCAATAAAGCGGATGAAGGTGTTCTTCGATTAGTTGGCTGTCTTGCAATCAGTTACGTGTCTTGTTTTTTTTCCAAGAGTGAATTTACTTTGGGTTTGATCGTTTCCAACTTAGTCGGCTCATGTTACACGATAGTTGGATTATCGACGTGGGTGCGGAATGCCACTCGGAGAGAGTTGGTTTGAACTTGTCGGTCATGTGGGAGCTTTTTATGTAAGTCTGTTGCGCCGTATTCTAACGGAGGTTTGATATAATTTGAGCACAATCTCTGAGTTGCCCCCCACCCCCTGGTTTTATCACTAGTGATTTGGTGGAGGCAAATTCGTTTTCTAGATACTGTAAAGTTATGAGATCCTTGTATATTGCCAAAGGTCAATTTCACCAAAAGACGTTGTTTAAAATTGTTGCTTTAATGAACACCAAACTTGAAAACCAAAAAAAAGAACACAAGAAACCAATACATATATATAAATTTACAGTCACAACTACACACCTAAAACAACTTTCTTAATTCGTCAATGAAACCAATGAAACCGTCCAGCTGTCGTATGATGTCACAAATGGATGACTAATGAATGATTTGTTAAAATATGACGATTATTTACTTATCACATTATATTACGACCAACAGACATGTCAATGGAGTTGCCTAATGCTATAAAATATCACGTTTGTAATCGTCCGAAAATAAAGACCTAAAATAATTCTAAGCAAAATGATTCAGGTAATTGTATTGAAGCCAGTCTTAAATAAATAAATATACTGCCAGTAAACATATCCCAAAATTGTTCATGGGTCGCGGCCATTTACGTAGACCTTATATGGTCAACACTGACGTAGTTACAGTATCATCTCATTGTCCTCGCACATCGTTGTAATAATACGAAAATATTAATATCAACAAATGCGTCCTGAAATTATACGAATTATTCACTCATCACTACCCTTTACGTAGGCCTTAATTTGTAAATATTAAAGTAATTACAGCATCACTTCTCCGCCTTCACACATCATTGTAATAACTCGATGAAGTCAATCTTACGCTTGATCGTTACCACGCACAGCTATGTATTAAATATCGCTTACAGTACACTGGATACACTCAAACACAGCAAGCTCGAATCATCACGACAATCATCTATAACTTGGAATTTCCACCCCTTCAAACTCTATTATATGTTTTCGTTGAACCACGACACACCATACTATGCCACAAGTAAACATCATTACACCAATCCATGCCACCAATCCACACCCCTGGAATACACAAACACACCCCACCTGCACCAACGAAACCGTCCACCAACCAAAGAACCGACCCACGCCCACCAGGCATGATTTCAAACAAAACACGGAAAACAAACGCACCCGAGCGACCACAACAACCACCACTATGCCATCCCATGTCCCGCACCGACAAACCCAGCATCACCAGCCACTCTCCCACCTCTGGCACCACACTCCACAATCCGAATCCCTTCCCGGCCCCCACCCCACACACCTCATGCAAAACGAGCAACCATCCGAGCAACACTCCACACTCCATCCACCCACCGACCACACTGTCACCCGACTTCCCGACCCCACCCGCGAGACACGAGACGCACTATCTGCCAACCACTTCGCCACTCCCGACACAACACCTCTCCAAAACACCTCGCAGAACACCTCCACACCACCAACCCCCACCAGTTCGTTACAGATACTACGCAGACGATATCTGAATTTATTATTTTAAATATCATTTCTTCAAATATTTATAAAAAATTTCATCAAAACCATATCACGTGAACCCTAGAGCTGTAGGTTAACCGAAACCGAACCGAGGTTTTTATTTTTTTTAAAAAACCGAAACCGTCGACATCCCGTAATCTAAGGTTTTTCGTTTTTTATTAAATACTCTCTTGCTGCAGAAATTCACAGAATGTAGCCATCCCAGAGTAGTGAGAGTACCCAGACACTGCCAATTTCAGTTTAGTTGTGTTTGCTGCTTTCCTCGAGTTGCGTGTAGGTGTCAGACCTCGAAAAATGGCCAAGCACAATAAAAGTTCTGTATATTTAGGTAATTATTATATTGGCCTTCCTGATTCTTCATGTAGTATAGCTTATTTCGGGCATTCATTGAGTTTCACTCAATTTCACTACCATTCAGTTATGACTCCGGACATAAGAATGAGTTTTATTGAATTTTACTTGGGCTCATGAACAAACCGAAAACCGAACCGAACCGAGGTTTTTCTCCACCTGAAAAACCAAAACCGAAACCGAACAAGAAATTTAAAAACCTACAGCTCTAGCACTGAACCCACCCACCCACCGCACACCCTTGGGTCACATGAAATGGTTTTATTTTATTTTTAACTCCTGAATTTACGTGGGTGGGTGTGGCCGATTCGTTAGGTAAAGGGTTCACCTTTAATTGAACGATCAGTTATCTTAGCCAATAGAAAATTCAACTTTTTCATCCACTTCCAACCCTGGAGAAAAGGGGAGAGGTTCCACCAAACTGCCCCTCCCTTCCAAGCAGGTTGTTTACTAATGTTATGGGATATAGCCTGTAACTCTCAGAAGCCGAATATGGTCTATGCAGGCAGTACACATCGACCTGGGTAATATTAGGAATATCAGTCATGGGAGTCATTGGTGGTTTCCGAAATTAACCCTTTGATACTTTTGTACGTCTTACGAAATCAAACAGCGCGTTGATACGTTGTGGTCATTTGTTTTGTTATTATTTTTCCATTTTTTAAAGTTTTTCGTATTTTCTCCCGAATAGTGCTCAGTGACAACCGTTCAGCCAATTGTTAGCGGAGCTTAAAACACAAATATATTCCTGCTGTCAAGACTTCTTAACTGGTTGAGTGCTAGAAGCCACTATCAGGGCTTTCAAAAAATGAGGATACCAGAACAAAAGTCAGCACTTCCCTTGCTTATATTTCATATTCAGTCAAACACAAATAATATTTTATTCATATAAATTTGTTTTATTACTAATTGTTGGAGAGTGCCTTTGGGCACTCTCCAATAATTTGTAATAAAACAAGTTTTGAATTACAAATTCGGACCACCAAAAATAATCTAGCCCTCAACCAGATAATCACTGATGTGAAAAATACCTTGTTCTTTGTACTTTTTCCTACGTTTGACGTCGCATTTTGAAAAACACAGAAGAAACTGAATTCCTAATGACGTTTGAACGTCAGGATAATTAAAGTCTCAAAGGGTTAAGAAACAGAGGAAAAGGTGGCTCATCATTTCAGCAATCATTGACAATTATCCCAGGGGTCTTCCCGGGAAAGTTTGAAATTATATACTGTAGAATCGCATTTCTCGTGATTTTTCACAGTAAATGTCATAACTCTGATAGCCAGATAATTAGGTCGAATGACCCTTCCTCCGTTTTATAAGAAGAACGTATCGCTCTGGTGAGACATGATTGAGTTACAAACCAAATCAAATGGGCGCACAGCTAACCAAGGACGCCACTTTCACGTCATTTTGTGTATTTCTATCGACCTGTATATACATTATATAGTTTGAAAGGCGAGTCACGTCCCGATAACTAAAATGGGTCCAATGCAGCTAGCAAAACGGAGGAGTGCTCGCCGCGTTCAACACGGCGAGCACTCCTTCGTCTTGTCAGCTGTACAGTGTATCGATTATCCGTCGAAATCAATCAAGTCCGAGGCTTGCAATTGTGAGGGAACGGCGTCCTCTCCCCTCAGAAAAAGTAAGGAGACGTGGCAGCGTTATACTGATGGTATGTACATGTAACGGAGGTTTGTGGATATTTTTGGTTTCGATGTTAAACGTCAAATACCTAAATCCGTTGACAGTAGAATGATGAAAATATTTAATACTATCTAGTATAACAGTACTAAATACTATTACCAGGAGTTCTACATTCACTGACATTCATAAGATTGTGTCGTTTATCAAGGACACGAACCTTTTCAATAATTAATTAATTGTTTTTAGTCTTTCAAACGAAATATCATCTTGAAATCTATTCTAATCAGCAGGTTGATTAAGATACTCTTCATTAACCGTACTTATACCATTACACCCAGCGACGTGGCTAGAGGTTTCCGATTGGGGGGAAAGGGGGGGGGGGGGTTAAGGTAGTGAATTCCCAACTAGGGAGAGGGACCGAGAGCAGCCCACATAGAGAACATGTTGATATATCGACAGTCTATGCAATCAGATCCATTTCGCCTTTTGGTCATTTTCACGAGATTTCTCGCACCAACAAGTGTTCGGTTGCATCAATTTGAGGGGTCCGAGAGGAACTCAATAGGGGATCCACTGGGAATTTTATGCGAGTTTGCAGTGTGATTCTTCTTAGTCATTCGGGGCAGGGTCAAGCGACGAGCAGCACCAAGTAGACGGAATCTGTTCTGGGGGTGGGGCGGTGAACGGTGTTTATGCAGCTTGTCGCATTTGCTTATCCGTATCCAATCTAGTGTGGCGGTTCGTGTGCATGTATATCTGTTGGAGAATATGCGAATGCTGTGTGATTTAGCAGAGTGATTCTCATATGAATCACAATATATTTATAGCATTAAATCCACGCATGATGCTCTCTGGCTATATAGAAATAGAAAATGTCTTATGGGAATGGTACCTTTTAACCCTTTACCCAACGTAACGGCTAAAACCGGTCAGCGCTATTCACAAAAATCGACAATTAATTATAATTATTTTTTCATTTTCTTCTCAAAAACATGGGTTATGACCCCTCTTTGGGACGAGCTCGTCGAGCTCGTTCCAAAGAGGGGTCATAACCCATGTTTTTGAGACAAAAAAGGAAAAAAATTAGTTATTCAAGAATTTTGTTCGCAGGTGTCGTCTGCTTTTCAGGTTACTTACAGGGTTAATACCCTATTTGAATGACTCTTGGAAATCACTTTCTTTTAGACGGGTTGGAAGAGAATTCCATGGCTGTGACCCGGCAACGGCAAATGTCCCATCGCCAGCAGAACATAAGTTAAATGAGGGTTGAACTATGTTAAAAAAAAATCATGACCGAAGAGACCTATGCAGATTGTGGCTGATTTGTAAATTAGACAAGGAGGGTGGTGTAGATCCTTTAATGTGTTTACAGGAAAAAAAATGAATAAAATTCTCTGCTGAAGCGGAAGCCAGTGAAGATCTAAAAGGACCGGTGCAACATGACTGTACTTTCTAGACCGGATGGTAACAAGTTTCTTTCAATTTTGTATGTGTTGTAAGCTTTTCAGGAATGGAGTTTTTAGAACCTCTCAAAAGAGAGCTACAAAAGTCAAGGCAACTAGTAAGAAAAGCATGAACAAGCTGCTCTGATGTTTTTGTCTCAATGAAAGATCAAATTTTACTGATATTACGTACATGAGAAAAGGAACTCCAACAAATGTGCTTTACATGTTCGTCAGCTATTAAATTTTCGTCCGTTAAATAAGCATCGAAAAAGAAAAAAAAAATATCTATTTTCATGTCTGCCGTCTAACGATCAAGGTCACTGTCCTTAAGACAGTTTGGGTTCTTGGCATTCAAAATATTAATTTTTAAACAAAATTACTGTATTATTATTATCGCGGCAGAAGAAACACTAGCACCATTGACCAAACCATTACAGGGAAAGCATTGGTTGAAGGCTAGTGCACTATCGATGTGCCACCGTACACATACGTGGGCAATCGGGATAACGTGTCACGCCTCAAAATACAACGCAATTACCGCTGGTCAAGATCGAACTGTGTTTCTTTCGGGTTGAAGACCAGGGAATAAAATGGCAATTTAAGCATGTGTTGAATATCTAGTGATGCAGATGTCAGTCACCTTAAATATTATAGGCGAACGGCAGGTGAACGGAACAATCTCTGTACAGCCCTGATAGTCTTTGAAAATCGTTGGCAAGTTTCTTGAATTTTGCTTTCCTGCCACGCGAGATCTTAAATTCCGACATTTTACGTGCATATGATATCTCGCTGTTAGCTGTGGTTGTTAGATGGCGAACAGAGTTTCTTACTTCTCAGCAGTTGTTTGATGACACTTTATTTAGAAGACAACTTAACTCAAGCTCTCAGTTCACCGGTATATTTCTTTGAGGAATTCGACGCTGTTGTGAGCTGTTCGATTACCCACTGTATGCGAGGAAGTTTAATAAAATCCATGACATACTTGAAACTCTATCATCTCTGAGCCCTTTCCAACAATTAATTAGATGGTAGGTTTGACCTGCGCATACCAGAACGTACAGATAATCATCATAAAATATGTGACAATAGTCGCTTGCAGCAGCGAAAGTGTTAAACTTGAATTAAATGAATGAAGCTGATATTTTTATACAAAATTATCACCATCAGCGATCTGTTTGCTTTCTCGAGAATCACTGTTGTTTTGCGTCAAAGCATTTCATTAACACCGTAACGTCAATAGGATGCGTACGGCCAATCGGATTGCGTTCTCACGTGATGTTCTTACATGTAGGCCGGATTCCAGCATGGTTTTTCAGCCACATTTTTCAGTGCCTCTATTTGCAACAGCGACGAGCTACATAAAATCTATTCAAAGCCACACCCTCAGAACAGATGCCAGCATAGCTACCGGGGACTGCTCGAGGGTTGACCCTGCCCCGACCGACTCATAAGACTCACACTACAAAACTACACTATACTCGCGTATACTCCGATAGCATCGACCCCAGAACAGCTACAAACACACACATGCAGCTACGTCAGAGTGGACACGGATAGGCAATAGCGACGAAGAGCATAAACCCTGTTCATCTACCCCTTTCCCTGTAAAAAAGAATGCCAGCATGACTGCTGGGTGCTGCTCGTGGCTGGTACATGCCCCGACTGACTCACAAGAGAATTCCAAATTTATTATTATTATTATTATTATTATTATTATTATTATTATTATTATTATTATCATTATTATTATTATTATATTATTATTATTATTATTATTATTATTATTATTATTATTATTTATTTTCATTATTATAATTTTTTATTATTATTATTATTATTATTATTATTATTATTATTATTATTATTATTATTATTATTATTATTATTATTTTTAAGGATTTTAATTCTTTGTTTGCCATTCCAATTTAGTTTGATACCTTCCTAAATTGCGACTTTATAGCCAATCGAGACAAGTTGAGTCTGGGATCCGATGTCGATATGGACATCAAATCCGAATCGAATCTGAAACAGCGTGAAACAATTTTTGTGTAATCACGTGTAATGTAAACTAATTTCCTAATTACTATGCGTATCCTCTCTGCTTCAGCGCGTTTGAGCTCGCCGCGGGTAGCATGAGTACCCGACTGTGGAGGTCTCAAGTAACACTGCTACAACAGTATGTAGAAAGTAGAGCTCGGGATGCCCGCGCTCCACTTTATAAGTACTGTTGTAGTAATGTAAATTGTAAGGCACAACAGTCATTGGGCAAGGCACTTGATCCCGATTGACCATACGGGGGTGTGGTAGCGCTATGTACTAAGGCGTACTGCACGTCGACGATGGGGCACTTGTCTTCAACCAGTGCTAACCCTGTTTGTGTGGAGTTAGTACGCTGGATAGTCTGACAGTCGCTCGCCGTTGCTCGGTGATTCTCTCTGGGTACTCCAGCTTCCTCCACCCGTAAAACTGTTCAAAACGAGGTGGCCCTGGCTGTCGAAAGTTCCGTTAAACCCCAATAAATAAGTAAATAAATAAATAAATAAATAAATAAATAAATAAATAAATAAATAAATATTCCTAAAAGTCGATTAAACCGAAAACGCAACAGACGACTATTGTTTCATATTTGGGACATCATTCTGCCTATGGAAGACATTTATTTGTCATTGTCTTTTCGTGAAAGATCATGAGTTACCCGATTCGAAAATGTACGGATCAGGAAGCCGATTCGATACCGATGCCGAATCAGGACCACCGATGTCGAAGCTCCGCGGGACGTTAACTATTTGAACCCTAGTGGCCGCCTTTCCGGCCAGGAACATGATACGTCATAACGTCATTATATAGGATGGCTGTTCAGTAAATGGGTGGGGTAGACCAATCAGTATTTTCAACGTGCAGCCCCGAGGCTGCACGTTGAAAATATTGATTGGTCTACCCAAATAATGAATATGGACTCTTCTAATTGCTGCCGCTGAACTGGCAAGGAAGATATCACTAGAGTTCAAAGGGTTAACAACAAATAATTAAGATGAGTCCAATGTCTAAAGTCAAACATGTAATCACTGAATATGATTTTTTTTGACGCAAGCATTCGTTGTGTCAAAATTAAAACCTCATTTTTATTGACCAATGTTCTTAGTTTTGCCAATATTCACGTCTGTTTCACAGCAATGCTCAAATATCAAATAAAAGGAATCACAGAATTTGAAAACAGGCGCGTTACCAGGTATCTATATTGGGATGGGGAAAATCTTCTTGCGAGGTCCAGGCATTTTTATGACGCATCCATTTCCCGAAGACCGAAATTTTGAGTTGTGGGAAATGTATGGTGGCGGTGTCCTTCTTGCGTTGGTGCAACTGGGTGGGTGACATTTGGCAAAAATGGGCCTTGTCCGGAATACAAAAATGAAAAATAATCCAATAATGGCACTAATAGAAGACATGTTGGTGCAATAAAACATCAATTTCTACCCTGGCTGCCCACCCCCCATTCCCATGGCTACGTCACTGCTTGCAAACTGAGACTAAAAATGGAGTTAATAACTTATAACATTCATACACAACGCTAGCATCGCGTTCAGCGAGTGACATCCATAACTATTCATAAATTATTTATTTATTTATTTATTGGGGTTTAAGGTCATATATTTCTGCACTGTGGCTAATCATGACCATAACAGTTTTACGGGTGGAGGAAGCCGGAGTACCCGGAGAGAACCGCCGAGCAACGGCGAGCAACTGTCAGCTCCCCAACATACCAGCTCCACACAAGCAGGGTTAGCATTGGTTGAAGACAGGTGCACCACCGACGTTCAGTACGCCTTAGTACACAACACCACCGTGCCCCCACGTGGGCAATGGGGGTGAAGTGTCTTGCCCAAGGACACAACACGGTTGCCGCAGGTGAGATTCGAACCGAGGACCTCTCGGCTTGCAGCCTGCACCTCTACCTACTGAGCCACCGCGCTCCCATAACTATTCATAAAGCTACGACTCAAAGGTTCCTTTCAGAATGGATTGAACGTAACGAGTAATCTCTCATTCATATACAATAATAAGAATGTCTAATATTTTTTATTCCAGTTGATTTAGCTATCAGTAGCAATGGGCTTTGAAAAATGAGAATTATGGAATTTATCTTATTTTGCAGGAATTTGAGTTGTTTGTATTTGTCGCCCACAATACACGCTTTCAGAACACAGTTTACAACATGTGACACATTGGATAATGATGCATGGAATTCGATTCAACAGTTAATCTGTGAAAATTGAAAATATGAGGTCTTGTGTAATAAAACAATAAATCATCAGTGTTTCCATCAATGTTCAAGATCAGCTTTGTGAGAACTAAGTATTTTTAAACCCATTCTTTACTACAACTCCAAACTCCGCCACAATTTATATAATGCCTGCATATGCGAATCACATATTTGCGAATCACATATTTTCGATTCGAATCGAATCTCGAATCGGGTCGAGTCTATTATTCGAAATCGACTCGAACCTCGCATCGAATACAGGCGTCTTGAAGTCCCGACTAAAAAAATATTCCAATTACATCATCAAGGCATGCCTTCGTCGAAGGCATGCCTTGATGATGTAGCTGGAATATTACCCATTAAGGATTTTGTTCAAAAACAAAAACGGGTGCGAGAATTCTGTACTGGGCACCTCCCGGGGTTAGTCGTTATCAACCGTGGGTTCATCGTCGAATTTGAAACTGGAATTAGAATAGATGGTGGCATTGGTACAGATGGTTTTTATGTTAATATAGCGGAAATTACACTCAGTCTTTATTTTCAACATTATTTATGTAAAATTTCTATCTAAGCTACAATTTTGCGAGACGACTAAGATGACTGATTCCAACCGGAATTCCAGTGAAAAGATTTGAAGGAAAACGAATTGGACGTCCGATTTCGAATCGAACCGAATGACAACTTTAGACTAGAAATCGAATCGAATCTTGAAGCGTCGCGGGACCCTATGTCTGTGAATTTTTTTTCTTTACTTTTCACTTTTTTGGGGAAACGCCAAGTTCTAACCTCTTATGAAAACGGTTGGTCCCGGCTGGTCTGTCTTTTAAGGAGTGGGCTGGTATAAGCTACGGTTTGAAGAAAGAGTGGAATTCAGGGGAGAGATTTGCGTCTGCTCTTTCAATTTAAATTAGAACAATGGTAAACTGTTTCAATTCAATGATGCATTCTAGAACGCGAACAGTTAAAATTGTTACTATTATTCATTATGGTTTAAGTTCCCTTTTAGCATCTTTGGCTATATTATGATCACAACCCATGTATAAAGTCAAGTTTAACCAATTGTTTATACTAATGCTGCCATATTTAGAGGGCCCTCATACCAGGCGCTGGTTACCGGGTCCCGATGCACCAGTAAAACAGAACTTGTGATCAACCACTGCTTTACTCCAAGCATTTCTCACAGGAAAGAACGAGAACAAGTCATTTTTCTTAAAGCCGATGCAGTGGGGGCATCACAGGGAAGGGGGGCATAGGGGGAGCATTTGCTCCTTAAACATGAAAGTTGCCCCCCCCCCCCCCATTTGCCCCATCACACACACATACACACACTCACAGATACCCTCACACCAACACACACACTGCATATCTCTTTATTTTAACCCTTTACCTAACGTAACGGCCAAAACCGGCTATCGCTATTCTCAAAAATCGCCAATTAATTTTCATTATTTTTTTCATTTTTTGTCTCAAAAACATAGGTTATGAGCCCTCGTTGGAACGAGCTCGTCGAGCTCGTTCCAACGAGGGGTCATAACCTATGTTTTTGAGACAAAAAATGAAAAAAAATTAGTTATTCAAGAATTATTTTTGCAAGTGTCGTCTGCTTTTCAGGTTAGGTAAAGGGTTAACAAACTCCAATCTCGTGGTTGGTTTATACTGCAGAGTGGAATATACAGCGTGACGACACTTGACAGCATTGATGGGGGACCTGTTATTACCACCAGACGCGTCTAGGGTCACTGCACCAAACACTGGAGGGAGACTTAACAGCTACTGAAATATTTCTAAAGTAGGAACATTAACCAGTTATCCAGAATGCAATGCTACAGATTTTTGAATTAAAAACAATTTTTTATTGTCGGAAGGGGAAACTATCTCAGCCCCGCTGAACCAAATTGGATCCTGCTCTGCTTCATGCCTTCCGACAGATCTTCGTGTGAAAGTTGCCCGATTGTATTCGAGCTTCTTCATTCTCAATTGTTCATTGAATTCAGATACCGCAGACATCTGCGCCGTATCTGGATCGAATGTTAAGATCCTAAATGGCCACTTACAGACTTGCAACACACTTTATGGGGAGCCTTACCCTACTATTCTGCACCCTCCTCTACACAGAAAATATTTTCTGGCATTGCCACTGCACCCTTGTTGACTTGTGTCATTTTTTTAGAATACAAGCGGTTGATGAAACGTCGTGATGTAACACACTTTTGGAAAAAGGTATCGGAGACCATTACAGCAGGGAATCAAATAGCTTTACCATCGCCTCAGCATAAAAAGCAGATGTTATTAGGGAAACAACGATAAGATTGTCTCGGCCTTGGCACTTGGATAGTCAAATTAAATAGTAGTTCATCTTGTATCTCAAACTTGCATCTATCTGAAGAAAATCCATTTGCACACCGTGCGTGTCGAGACGTACAGCTCATTGACTGTGCCTTCATATTTAGCCAATTCAGTCGGATTTGTGTTCGGTTTGTGGGTGGTGGTACCTTACGAACACCGATATTTACATGCCATACTCTAGCTACATCCGCCAGTGGTGCTTTCCATCACTATATAAACTTGACTCTTAAACAAAATTAACCTCGAACAAAATCATCATCAATGATAATCAATCGTTTGCTGTGTCGTTGTTTCAATATTTTGGCGTGGACTATTTATTTTGGATTCCTTTAAGTCTCTATCTCCGATCTCTAAAGAAATGAACTGCTGGAATGTTCATTGGATCGCATTTAAAACGTTGTTCCATTTGCCGCCATCTTGTGTGTGTGTGTGTGGGGGGGGGGGGGGGGGGGGGGGTACAATCGTTGTTACGAATACAGGATGCTCAACAGCAACCGAAAGTCTGAAATTCGACTAATATCTGAATAACACAGTCATATTGTACTCCAAACTGAAGGATGTCCAGCACAGAACCACACGAATGAATAACTGGAAATAAGCTGGTTGAAGATGGTTCCAGTGATTCCTGGTAGTGTGCTACGGCATGTCTCGGAGACCTGTAAAGGGAGGCAAATAATAACAAAACCGTCTCTGGCTCAAGTTGCCTCGGATATCCAAGAAAAAGGCCGGGACATCAGACATGTACAAGTTACATTAAATTTGAACTAAGTTTTCACCTTATTTTGGGTTTTGTTCAAGGGAAACGCAATATTTGCTTTTGTTGTCATATTTCGAGATCACGTGCGATTGCCAATGTTATGCCGGTTCAAATGACTAAATTACTTGCTTCCCTTCGGACACAGCGACCATGCCATTATAAGTTAGAAAGTCAATCCATAAGAACATGTTTAACCCTTTGAACCCTGGTGGTATCTTCCATATCAGTTCAATGACAGCAACTGGAAGAGTCCATGTTCATTATTTAGGGGTAGACCAATCAATATTTTCAACGTGCAGCCACGGGGCTACACGTTGAAAATATTGATTGGTTCACCCCACTCATTTACTGAACAGCCATCCTATTTAATGACGCTATGACGTATCATGTTCCTGGCCGGAAAAGCGGCCGTTCGGGTGCAAAGGATTAAGGTTTTCTGTAAACACTAAATGAACACTGGAGAGATGGGACTCACAAATTGGGTGGTACCGTGTTTCTTTGTTTGTTTATTGAGGTTTAACGATACTTTCAACAGCTGGGGTTACATCGTGTCGGGGGTGACCCAATGGAAACTCATACAGTTTATTTATTTATTTGTGTTTAACGACACTTTCGGCAGCCAGGGTCACCTCGTGTAGGACAGTTTTACGGGTGGAGGAAGCCGGAGTACCCGGAGAGAATCACCGAGCAACGGTGGGCAACTGTTAGACTCCCCAACGTACCAACTCCATACATGCAGGGTTGGCATTGGTTGAAGACAGGTGCACCATCGGCGTGCATTACGACTTAGTACAACCCGCCGCCGTGCTCTCACCTGGGCAATTGGGATTAAGTGCCTTGCCCGATGACACAACGCAGTTTCCCTGGTGGGGATGGAGCCGTGGACCTCTTGGTTTGAAGTTCGATGTCGTTACCACTGAGCCACTGCGATCCCTAGCAAATCTAGTTCCGTAAGAAAGTACATAATTACCAGAAAGGGCGAATCGATATATACGACTCCAATCCAGATGAAAATGTCTCGACTGGGAAATTATTGGGAGTTGCCACACCCCCTACACACCCTCATACACTCTAAAATCAGCTGGGTTACAAATCAACCCAAATCAACTGGGTTGAGTGAATATGAACCCAATTGGGCCACCGTCTCCTCTCGTGTGCAATCGGGATTAAGTGCCTTGCATTATATTTTATTTCCAAGCATATGTGTGCATACATGTATGCATATATAGGCAGTTGTTTGTGTATGTATGCATGCATTTGAGTTTGTGTATGGGTATATGTTACTGTATATGTACATATTTGCCATTTGTATTCAGCCGTTGATTACCTTCGCGGTGTTTGGGTGGAGTTAAACCACATTTACTAATTACTTAGAATAGTAATGGTAAGAGAGAGAGAGAGAGAGAGAGAGAGAGAGAGAGAGAGAGAGAGAGAGAGAGAGAGAGAGAGAGAACTTACACGATGTCGAGTTCCAAGGATTTTCAAAGGGCAAAAAGCATGGGGGAAGAGAGTTTGTCGTCGCGATATGTGTCAACGTTAGTAATAATTGTTATTCCTGTATCTCAATCAACCGATTATTACGCTCCAAAATAAGAGAGCGAGAAACAGAAACGTGTTCTCCTGAAGTTTATAAAACGACTGAAACTTCATTTTGCCTCCGCTCCCTCCCCTATAACTGTACCTTGGATATCTATCTCAATTTTGGTATCAAAATCTGGGTGCTTTAGTTCGTTTTTCAACTTGATGGTTGAATATCTATTGTTTTACGTGGATTGTTCTTTTAACGTTGTAAACAGAAAGATTGTTTGTTGAAGTTGAAGCTATTCTGATCGCAAAATAACATTTAGTTCTCTTTTGTTTCACAGATTATTATCATTTTTTTTTATAGTTTAACTCGTTTTATATCTCATAGTTATCGAAACGAATTTTCATAAAGTCTGAAGAGTTTTCGAATACTCAATTGCGAGGGAACAGTCGTCGATTTGCATCGTTAATGAATTAGCGATTAATGTGTGAATATTACAATAATATGATTCTGATGGTTTATTAATGGCCCAGCAGAAATGATTAGTCTGGCAGCTTATAGGCGACCCGAGACGCAGTCGAAAGCCTCTAATAGGGTCGTGGGTTGTTAATCATTTCTGGTGGGCCATTAATAAATCACAATGCCCGATAAAGCCATGCTATTATACTGTTAATTACCACAGTGACGACCGAGTGGATAAGTGCGCTGGTCTCTCATGCCCGATGTCCCGGGATCGATCCCCGGTCGGGGAAAGTTCTCGAGGTGTCCGAACACTCTCTGTCAGTATCAATTGTGGGTCGGTGTTGTCACAGCGTACCGTCCCATCGTGTGGGGGCGTAAAATGGCTGCCCTCTGTGCGGAGAGAGACACACCCCGTGTAGGCTAGAGATCCCTTCGTAGTATTTGAGAACAGCGCGGCCACGAAGTTGCCGATACGAAGGCCATCCCACCCACTTGTGCTACTGGGCCAAGGAGAGGCGTTAATATAAGTTGCATAACTTGTTCGTAAATCCTTTTAAAAGAAATAAGATTAAATAAATAAAAATAAATGTTATTACCACAGTTACCAGTAAAACACAGTAAATAACTGAAAATGGACAGAAAAGGAATTGTAGAGTGGAAGTTAGATAACACAGGAATATGTTTGGTAATCTTAAATTTGAACACCAACCTTTAGTTCAGTTGTCTAAACGTAGTGGCTGCCCCACTGGGGCAGCCACTATGTTTCGACAACTGAACAATACCCAGTGTCGGCTTTGTTATCAAACAGAAGTCGAACGGTCACGTCGCCATCACCTGCCCAGTCTACGAAGAATTTAGGAATCTTACAAGCCGTTAATAGTACTGTAATTGGCGGAGAGGAGGAAAGCTTGGATCTATCGACTGAACCGATCGTGAGGTGCTATACTGTTATTGAGATGCTAACTCATTAATGGCCTAACGACTCACATCATCTACGAGCTTTACGAAGTGTTAAAGTTGGGGTAAAATTCCGTTAATGTACTAGGAACAAGCTGCAAAGTTGAAATAATTACAGTTAATATTCGTGTAACATCTTGTGAGAATTTTGAAATAATGTTTTGACTTGTCAGGGTTATCATCGGTCAACACGTCCAACCTCTGATCCTGAGGTTCTGAGATTAAAAATCAAGTCGCTTACTTTTGAATCCTTGCAAACAGCACTTCGCTTTGCAGTGCTGGCGAACACGGAGACCAGTTGTCTTAACGTGTGTCACGTTGATATGGGACAAAAGCCATGATGACCTGAGCTCGAAAATTTATTTTTTTCAATTTATTTATTTATTTCGGGGGCACGCTGGTGTTGCGGTAACCCTTTCTCGTCAGATCACCGAAGTTAAGCAACGTCGAGCCCGGGTAGTCCTTAGATGGGTAACCGTCTGAGCGATCGATTCGGACTCCCTCCTTGTGTCCTTGGGCAAGGTACTTAACCCCGATTGTCCACATGGGGGCACGATGACGCCGTGTACTAAGGCGTACTGCACGTTGATGGTGCGCTTTTCTTCAAACAATCTAACCCTGCCTGTGCTGCAGTGTAGAGTTACGATGTTGAGGAGCTGGCAGCTGCTAGTCGTTGCTCGGTGGTTCTCTCCGGGTACTCCGGCTTCCTCCACCCGTAAAACAGTCACCGACACGATATGACCTTGACTGTTAATGTGTCGTTAAATATTTATTTATTTATTATGTTTTAGGTTATGTTCAGCCTCTATGACCAGTACTTGTCCGCAATACAAAAATGAAGTAGAGCCGATTGTTCATACCAAGCCTGCGCATTTTAGAAGACTTCCATCCATAGAAAACAAGCACAACTCCCCTTCGCGGTACCTTTTGAAAGTGTCCGCGAAAACAATTAAGCACTTGAAAAAACAAAGTACATCTATACCTTCAGATGAAATATTATATTCCGGAATGTCATCCACTTAGTCTCAGACAAACAATACGACAACGACAAAGGGGAATTGTGTTTATTCGACATTAATTGCTTAATATTCAACGCCAGTAGCAACAAAATTCATTTCTTTTTAATAGCTAGATGGGAATCAATATCGCTACTCCTCTGGTACGATTGATTATTACTTCAACTTTAACCCATTAAACACCTGGGTCCTGAATGGCATCGCCCTAAAAAAGATTAATTACAAAAAATGCCCGAATCTATTTTATCTTCATAGGAAGGCTCATTAAAAAGTTTATCCTAAGTCCAATCATGGGCGTAACTGCACTCTAAAATCAGTTTGGTTAAAATTAACCCAAATCCACTGGGTTGAGTGAATATGAACCCAATGGGGTTCATATTCAATCAGTCCAGTCGATTTGGGTTGATTTTTAACCCAGCTGATTTTAGAGTATATAAGGGTGTGTAGGGGTGTGGCAACTCCCAGGATTGGAGTTGTATATATCGATTTGATCCTGCTGGTAATCATGCACTCTCTTACGGGACTAGATTTTCAAGGTATCGCGGAGGACCAGTGGTAAACGACACTGAACTTCAATCTAAGAGGTCCACGGTTTGATATCCGCAAGGGGTAACTACGTTGTGGCCTCGGGAAAGGCACTTAATCCCGATTGCCCACGTGGGGACACGGTGGTGGTTTGTACTAAGGTGTAACGCACGTCGATGGTGCACCTGTCTTCAACAAATGCTAACCCTGCTTTTGAGGAGTTAGTACGTTGGGGAGTCTGACAGTTGCTCGCCGCTCTACTGTGGTTCTCTCCGTTTACTCCGACTTACTCCATCCGTAAAACTGTACGCCACAAGGTGACCTCGGCTGTCGAAAGTATCGTTAAACTACAATAAATAAAGATAAAGAACTACATTTGCTTCTTGGAGTTATGTCACACGCGGAGTTGGTCGCATGCAATTGGGGTCTTTGGCTGATTGAGGTTGTTGTGGTCCCAACATGACCAATTTTGAGTTCGAAACATTTTAATAAGAAGTTGGGAAGCTCACCATGACTACTAAATGATTTTTGTTAACTACAATCCCCACTGATAAATATTCCAACTTCATCATCTTGGATTGCCTACGGGACTTTAATCATGACAGTCAGGACAAACTGGGTTTACACCTCAGTAGTATGTCTCGTATATTTCAGTACCCAGTTGGGGAATCTCATCGGGGGGAGATATGTAACGTCATGTCACGTGATTCAGTGCCGCCATGTTGTATTGTCATGGTAACCCGAGTGAGCGGCCATGTCGTGACGTCATCCCCATTGTGAAACGTGGTGTTAGTAGCCAATAGTACTGGTACAAGGCCGCAATGGCACAAGACTACTGTAGAAGCTAATGATAGGAGAGATAGACCGTAGACAAGTAGTGGCCTTGGAGCTTTGGAGATAAGATGGAAGCCGTTGGTAAGACTACCTGTATAGGAGCTGGGTCATAGGTGTCCTTAAATACCAAAATGAGGCTAAGAGGGATGGTAGATTAGACCTCATTGAGGGATATTTTCATGGCCCTCATGGCCTCAAACGAAATGAGGCTAAGGGGAATAGTAAATCAGACCTCATTGAGGGATTTTCTCATAGCCCTCATGGCCTCATACGACTAAAAAGGGGTGCCGAAGGCCAGACGTTTTCCAAAAGGGGTGCTAAAATTGGGGTGCCACGGGATATGGCTGTTAAATACCGAAATGAGGCTAAGAGGGATAGTAAATTAGACCTCATTGAGGGATTGTTTCATGGCCCTCATGGCCTCAAACGAAATGAGACTAAGAGGGATAGTAAATTAGACCTCATTGAGGGCTTTTCTCATAGCCCTCATGGCCTCATACGACTAAAAAGGGGTGCCGAAGGCCAGACGTTTTTCCAAAAAGGGGTGCTGAAATTGGGGTGCCACGGGATATGGCTATTAAATACCGAGATGAGGCAAAGAGGGATAGTAAATTAGACCTCATTGAGGGACTTTTTCATGACCCTCATGGCCTCAAACGAAATGAGGCTAAGCGGGATAGTAAATTAGACCTCACTGAGGGCTTTTCTCATGGCCTCATACGACAAAAAAGGCATTCTCCAGAAGGTATCCTCGATAGGTATCCTCAAATAATACAATACAGGCCATGGGTATCCGCAAATACCAAAATGAGGCTAAGAGTCGTATGTGCGAGTCACTCGAACGAGCAATTGCTCGATAGCTTATTTGCTCGATGGGGTTCGAGTCGTTCGAGCAATGACTTATCAGTAACTGCTCGGTAGATTCTTGGTTTTAGAAATCACATGGGCTTTCATTATACACAAGGGAGATAACTGTGCATACAGGTTACGGAACAGCAAGCACTGATGATTATAAGACTTGGACGATGGAAACAGAAATAGTGTGGACTATATCAGCTTCTAGTGATAGAGTAGCATCAGTAATAGGCACAAAAAATGGGATTCTGGGGAAATTTGAACCAGAGAAAAACTACTCTAGTTCAGTCAAACTTACCCCTGGGGGCCTTCTCGGTACCTAGGGGCCTCTCAGTCCCATGGTATGGTGGTCATAAAAAAGGATTGTGGGGGAATCTTTAGAAAATAAAAGTGGATTTTGGTGCTTTGGAGGGATTGACGGGTTGTTTGCGGTAATTGGATTTACTCCTATTCAATCGAACACACGAACATATCCCTATCCTATAAGAAGGTTTTAGGCAACATAGCAACCACGTGCTACCATAGAAACAAGATGGAGGCCTTCAGTATACAAAATGGACGACGGAAACACGTATCACCTTAACAACACGCGCTGCGCATGCGCACTAACACCATGTATCACTATGGGGATGACGTCACAACATGGCCATGATAACACTGCATGGGGGCAGTGAGTCACGTGACATGATGTCACATGAGATCCCCGACGAGATCACACAACTGGGCCCCGAAACTTAGGAAACATACTACTCACCTCCACCCAATTAGTCATATTCGCGACTCCCCGGAGCCATAGAAGTCCGTAGGATAAATTATTACTGAACCTCCGCATGAGTTACCGTTTGTTGTATTTGATCGTCTTTCAACGGCAGATTGTCGATTGCTCAAAAATGTATGCATTCCGTTTTAAAGGTGTTAACATTCATTATCAGTTTCCTTTTTGCTTTGCTTAAAACTTTGTGTTAAAGCCAATTTACACGGTGTGTTTTCTTACATCTGCCTTGACGCATCTGCTAAAACATACCATGTAAATTAGGCTGGCAAACAAGTAAAACAGAGCAATTAGGACATGTTCAATTTCGTCTGCTTTAGCAGACGCATCTGACCAATCAACACAAATTTGGAAGTCACATAAAGCAACCAAGCCTGTTTTTATACACCGTGTAAACGGAAAACGCAGATCTACTGAAAGCACGTCCGGTTTTTTATATCTGTTAAAGCATGCCGTGTAAATTGGCCTTTGATCTTTACAATTTTATGGTTCCAAGTAATTCCACTCATAGAAACTTTAAATAATCAATGCAGTTGTTAGCAAACAAAACTCAAGATGTAGAGTTCGAATGCGTGAGAGGATGAACAAAACCTTAGAAGCAATAAAGAACTCAGTAATTCAAAAAGCAACACAGGCGAAACTATTGGACGATATGTCTGGCGAATAGCATTCGACGTGGAGCGCGGAACACCGTTCACCTGACTCTAACTTCGAGAGTTTTAATTATTTGTCTTTTATATTTAACACGGAGCGCTGATGGTAGAGTTTATCGTTATCGGTAAGTAAAATTTCAAATTTTCTTTCCCCTCCAAAAAGATAACTTACCAGGGACGTCTCAAACTATGAAGCAGGCCTGGCAGCTGTTGGACCAATATTCTGAAATGTGTTTTGTAGCTACGTTTTACTCGATATTCTTTTTGTGTTGCTGAACGGCTGCAGAATTAAATGAGATAACTTTGACATTCGGGTACAGAAATTTGCAGTGAAAACGTAGTTTCATCCACATAAATAGAAATCAGCTTTGGCATATTTACTTCTCCAGTCAATCTTAACCCTTTGAACTCTAGTGGTACCTTCCATGCAAGTTCAATGGCAGCAATTAGAAGTGCCTGAATACTGATTGGTCTTAGGGCTGTCACGATTTTTCAATTTAGGAATCGATTAATCGTCGCAAATAATCGATAATAATCGATTAATCGTACCTAGTTGACCTTCCCTCTCCCTCTCTTTGAAGTCGATAAAAATGAAGTTCAAGTCAGTTGACCTACCTCAAGTAAACAACGAAGACGATCATCTTTCAGGTACATTCAAAGTTTCGATGTTCTGAACTTTTGAACCGTCAGTGTAATAATCAAGACCGGTCGGCAGTTGCGAACTTCGCAACTGCCGACCGGTCTTGATTATTACACTGACGGTTCAAAAGTTCAGAACACCAAACCTTGGATGAATGTACCTGAAAGACAAATGCTTCCAACAGTTTCTTGGGGTTTAACATCGATGTTCTTAACTCTTTACCTTTGGAAACAATAGTTTTTTCATCAAATTTTCTTTTAATTATTAAACGTCTAAAACGGGATACAATTTACCGATTATTCGACAACGAAAAATACTAATCGATTTCGCCGTGACCGATCAATAATCGATTAATGGATTAATCGTGACAGCCCTAATTGGTCTACCCCACAATATTTACCGAACAGCCATCCTATATAATGACGTTATGACGTATCATGTTCCTGGTCGGAAAAGCGTCCGCTGGGGTTTAAAGGATTAATGTTTCTGGACTACTTTGCAAAACATCGAACATCTCTTTTGTGATACCCGCGTGGAAACACAAATGCAGTCTTCACAACTTATACGCCTGTGAAATAGTAAACACCACTCTGAGTAGAAACAGAAAACGTATAGGCAAATAAAGGCGGTGGAACCGGAGGTGCACAGGCGCCCTCCACACACGCATTTTGTGCACAGAAACTATACGTGATTACATACTGACCTCAATACTTTGAGAGTACACTTGAGACGTTCCTTTAAATGGAAGAACTCTAATAAGTTAACTGCCATTTCATATGACATTTCTGTATCGAGTTCACAAAAGCCGAGGTTTCCATATCAAACTCGTGACGAATTTAAGATTGTTTTTATCACACAATGTGTAATTTAAACCATTAGCTAACGACGACTAAATATGGCGGGCGCTGTTCACAAAATGATTATGCACTTTTTAGTATTTCCCATATTTGCGTCTCAAAAACATAGCTTATGACTCTCATTAGAACGAGCTCGTCGGGTTCATTCCAATGAGAGTTCATAAGCTATGTTTTCGAGATAGAAAATGAAAACATTTAGTTATTCAGGAAGTGTTTTCAGCAAATGTCGTCTGCTATTTGAAAAATAAATACAAGAAGAATAATTCGATTCTACTTTCGAAACATCAACTCCATCACAACGTACAGCGTCGAGTTGACTTCTGACGTCATTCCCTTATTTGACGTGTTGCGAACGATATTTTCCATAATGTGCTATTTGATGGTGATTATGTGATATTATTATATACTTTATAGATAATCACATTTCTATTGGCTGGATCTTATACACGTGACTGGTATTCAAAAATCTATGTACAACGGTTTTCCAGTGAATATAAACTTTCTAATTACAGCTTTTAGAAATCTCCTCTCTAGTTCTATTTCAGTCGGCGTAATCTCTATAACATTGTTTATTGTTACGTTATTCTGCAGATGATAACTATTTTATTGTTAAATAACAGTATTTCTGGTTGATATAACTGAACTGTTAATTGACAAATAGAAGACTGTTTTTAGGATGGTGTATATAATAAAGCGGTTATGGACTTTTGTGGTGGTAATATGATGTGATATGAACCTAAAAAACTTGTATTGCCCTCGGCTAACGCGTCGGCCAATATAAGTTTTTTAGGTCCCTATCACATCATATTCACCACCACAATAGTCCATAATTGTATAATATGTAATCTGCACATTTAAACAAATTTAGTTGCGTTTGGCAAATGAATTCCTCCGCCGGTTCAGTCTTTGTCTTCTACTCCAATCATCTCCACCCATCTTGAGCTCTATCAAACATTGCATTGGTTTTAGTTAGGGCTGTCACGATTTTTCAATTTAGGAATCGTCGCAAATAATCGATTAATCGTACCTAGATGACCTTCCCTCTCCCTCTCTTTGAAGTCGATAAAAATGAAGTTCAAGCCAGTTGACCTACCTCAAGTAAACAACGAAGACGATCATCTTTTAGGTACATTCAAAGCTTCGATGTTTTGAACTTTTGAACCGTCAGTGTAATAATCAAGACCGGTCGGCAGTTGCGAACTTCGCAACTGCCGATCGGTCTTGATTATTACACTGACAGTTCAAAAGTTCAGAACACCAAACCTTTGATGAATGTACCTGAAAGACAAATGCTTCCAACAGTTTCTTGGGGTTTAACATCGATGTTCTTAACTCTTTACCTTTGGAAACAATAGTTTTTTCATCAAATTTTCTTTTAATTATTAAACGTCTAAAACGGGATACAATTTACCGATTATTCGACAACGAAAAATACTAATCGATTTCGCCGTGACCGATCAATAATCGATTAATGGATTAATCGTGACAACCCTAGTTTTAGTTCCTTGTTGCATTATGCAAAATACTAGTCAAGTCATCCAACAAAGTTGGAATAACGTATGGCGATTGTTAACCTATTTTTCTTTTTAGTTCAGCATACTACAGTCACATTTTAAAAGATACGGTGATAAAATTTAGTACACTTGTTAAGAAGGACATCCAGTTAAGAAATTAATAATTAGGTTTTTTTATCTAACCTTTACCCAAAACAACGTCACTTTTAATTATTTTTTTTCTCTATCTTTTTTCAACGCCTGTATCAAGCATCCCACTTTCAACTTTTGTAAATCCCATCTCTGACAAAAAACATATCTAAAAAGGTGAGGCCGTCATGGGAAATTCCCAACCGTTATGTCGAACTCTGGGACGACGTCATAGAGAAACATAGGGTCAAAAATTAAAATTCGTCGGCTTTTTAAAAAACTTTCAGTATGCTGTACACCTCAAAAATTAGGAGATAGCTTGGGGGGGGGGGGGGGGTTGGTATTTATCGCCATTTTTTACTTTTTTTATGTCACTTGAAATGTACGGTTTTTTGGGGAACATTTCCAATTAAAAATTATGAAAATGCGGACTTTCAATAAGGTAAAACTCTTTATAAATGAAACAATCAGTTATGGAATTTCGTACACTTTTACTTTGCTGACGGCCCTATTTAATGTGTTTGGTACAATTCCAAATTTATATCTCTCTCCAAAATAACGTCAATTTGACCTTTTTCATGAACGTCTCCCATTTGCGCACTCTCAAAATTTTGGAAATACATTCTCCAATAAAAGCCATCAGTTTTCAGCCGACAAACAATTCTTCTGATTAAAGTTTGTCCAATTTACATGAAAGTTTAGTGTATTGTGGAGCCCAAAAAATTAAAAAGATAGCTGTCTTTGGATTTTGGGGGATTTAACGTCATTTTTGACATTTTTTATGTCATTTCTAAATTTGATTTCTGGGAATTTACTCTTCCATGTGATTCATATAACTCAGCCAATAAAAAAAGATACAGCTGTTATATTTCGCAGACTGGTCAATCAATCGATCAATACTTGAAATGGTGGACGGCCATTTTTGACTATCAGAGACGTAATATATCTAACGTCACGACGTTAGAGACTATATGGTTTTCAAAACATCAACAATTATATTTCACTGGATAAAGGTTAAACCAAGTGACATTTTAGAACATTTTAGTTCCAGTCATCTTTAGAATGCATTACTCTAATTACAGAGTTGAAAATATTACGAAAATCCAATTTCAAACACTCGAGATATAACGTTAATACCATCGGGACTATTATTTCATCATTTAAGCTATCTTGGACAGTTTTCATTAAAATGCTGTCTAGTGATTCACGTAGCGCCGTATTTATAAATGACACAGCTATCAAACTTCATCAACTCTTTTATGTTCATATGAAATTTTACAGTTTCATTTTAGGACATTCTCAACTCAACCGTTATGCAGAACGATGAGGTGATGTCAGAGAGGGTCTTATGGTAAAAAATTAAAATGCGTCCTATTTTTATGTTGTAGAGCTCAACAAATTGAGAGATAGATGTTTTTGTTTTCGATTTGGCGCCATTTTGATGTTTTTACGTTAACCCTTTGTCCCAAGTAAAGGACAAAATCGCCAAGCGCTAAAAATAAAAATCTCCTTCAAATTGTATTATGTTTTCAGTTTTTGTCTGAAAAATATAGCTTAAGACACCTCATTGGAACAAGCTCGTTGAGCTCGTTCCAATGAGGTGTCATTAGCTATGCTTTTGAGACAAAAATTTAAACTTTTTAGTAATTCAAGAATTTATTTTGCAAGTATCGCCTGCTGTCCGCAACGGGCAAAGAGTTAAGAATGACCATTTCCAGCTACTGATACAGTATGATGATCATGCAAGTGAACAAGTATGTCTGCACATAACTTGCAAGCTTTAATCTGTCTCATAATAATTGATGCAAGTCAGTGTGACAATGTTTGCCCGTTTTAGAGCAAGTTTGTTCCTTTGTTAACCCATATAAAACAGTAGTTTAAGGCAACGACTAATCGAGCAATTACTTTTTTTGATCGATCAAGACGTTCATCATTGGTTAATCGATTAATCGGTTAACCATTTCAGCTCTATTGAAAATTTGCTATCATACCATACTTCATACACTGTTTTCTACTTATTTGAAATTGTTCACTGCTACTATTTCATTTCAAATTTAGGCACCAGCAAAAAGCCATATCGAAAAATGTGTTGCCGTCCTAGAAATTATCAACTGTTATACCCGAATGCTGAGACGAAGTCATGCAGGTTCGCATGGTCCAAAAATTAAAATGCCACGGATTTTCATGAAATTTTAGTATGTTGTACAGCAAATTAGTTTTTCGATTTATCCTCATTGTTAACGTTTTGCCTCGCTTCAAACAATTTGCATTTTTAATGTATTCAGTGAAAACGCTAAACGATTTTAAGTGTTTAAAATGTTTTGTGGAGTTCAAAATGGCATGACCGCTTTCGGCAGATAAGACTGAAAATTTTGAGAAGCTGCACCCACACGTTCAGACACACTTTAATGCCAACCGACGGTAAGGTTAATCTGACCTGAGATATGCTATGCTTTCAAGCTACTTAAGGTTTCGTGGAATACGTTATCCAGCAGCTTAGTGCGTTAAAAGGCAGCATACACGTTACCCTCTTTCTTGGGCCGACTCGGTGATGGGTGTGTTTCATTTGATGACTTCTGGAAATGAGCTTGCGATTTCAAAATAATTTAGTTGAAATTTTGATACTTCACAGCGTTTGACAGGGTTGGTTGGGTGATCTGTTTAGAAGCCCGCCTCTGTCGTGGAACACTTTAACATATGTTTCTTCAAGCAATGGGTCAGTGGCATCAGCACACAAAAAATATATGAAGGTGCAGCAAAACGGCCCTCGCAGAGATGGTCGTGCTGGGTTAAATTTTTTAACACATTACTTTACAATATAATCACCCCTAACTTCAATACACTTATCCCAGCGATTCTGATGCTTAGTAATTTCCACTCTCTGTAATAGTCTTCTTTGCAAGACCTCTGCAAGATGAGTCGCTTGCTCACCGACGCTTGGTCAGAACCTGGGCCCAATGCTATAAGACTTTACAATTGTATTTTCCAGAATTGTAGTCTCCCGGGACCAATACTATAAAACTTTTACAATTGTATTTTCTAGAATTGTATTTTCTACCTATTAATATAACTGTCTAAAATGAATCATTAGCATATTAAAAGATATGGCAATTTGCCAACTGGCAAATTGCCACATCTTTAAAAATGCGGATGGTTCATTTCAACCCATTTAAAGTCATAACTAGAAAAAACAATTCCAGAAAATACAATTGTAAAGGTTTCATAGTTTTGACCCCTGGTCTCACTCTAAATAGGATGAAATGAACCATTAGTATTTTTAAAGATATGGCGATTTGCCAAAATCTTTCTCTCAATTTGTTGAGCTCTACAACATAAAAATAGGACGCATTTTAATTTTTGACCGTAAGACCCTCTTTTAAAATGCTGATGATTCTTTTTAACCAGTTTTATTAATAGGTAGAAAATACAATTGTACAAAATACAATTGTAAAAGTTTTATAGTGTTGGCTCTTGGCCAGATCGAACATTTCTGGAAAGGTTTTAACGCGGTTTACAGAGAATCTCCGAGATTTCATTTGGAGAATTGTAACTCAGGATGAGACATGGGCCCATTCAGCTTCAAAACCGCAAAGCAGGTAATGGCAGCACCCTGGTTCATCTCCAGTAAAAACATTGAAGAAGGTGGCACATGTTGGCGAGGTGTGGCTTTGGGGTTCTTGGACAGCAAGGACGTAATCATGATTGACTATTTGAATAAAAATCACACCATAAACGGCCAATTTGCAATAGAATTATGCCAGTTGGTAGAGACTACGGTACGTCCGCCATGAACTGGTCACTTTCCACGGGAGGTCAGTATTTCAACGGACGCTCTAATATTAGATACCAAACACCAATTATAGGAATAATCATCAAAAATTTCATTAATGAAGCACAGAGTATAACCCGGTGCTTCATTAATAAAAAATTCTGCTGATGAGTGCATGGACATCACTACCCACGCGTGGATTACGACCGGTCCATGGAGACTGTACTGTATCGACCAAAAACGACGTGGAAAACCTCGAGCATGGTTGTTGCCGTTTCAAAACTGTGCCACACTGCACAAGTGGCATTTGCGTTTTTGAAATACTTCCCCATTCCCTTTACTCTCCTGACCCCCCCCCCCCCCCCCCCACACACACACACACACACTTCTGTGTCTTCTCAAAGCTCAAATCATACCTGCGAGAGAGGGCGAGATATTGCTTCTTCTAATGAGATATTTGGTGATGTGGGGACCTTTACGTGAGACAAGAAATAAAAACCTCCACAGAAATGGTGCTCAGGTGCGGGGGAAGCTCGATAAAAGTGGAGGGGCACAAATTCACAATGCTACCATGGTTCGACCCAGTGTGTAAAAGGTTACAATCGTATGTCGGTAAATGTACCATAACCACTGTTGTCTCTCGTTTAGATGAATATGCCGCTGTGTGGTCACTGTCCTGTCCGTTTCTTCAACTTCCACTTCAACCATCTTCGAACCCGAAGGCCAGCCTTCGGGTTGGAAGATAGTTGATGTAGAAGAAACGGACTGGAGCGACCGAAAGTGGGATTCTTTGGCTAAATATTGCTTGGATTTGCAAATAATGTTACAGTTCTGTAATCACATAAGCAACTAGCATATTGATACAGGATCGCGATCGAGGTCAGCTACCAAAACTCTACAATTCTATATTCGAGAATTGTATTTTCCAGTTATGACTTTAAATGTTTTGAAATGAATCATTAGTTCTTTCAAAGATGTGGCGATTTGCCGGTTGGCAATTTGCCATATCTTTTTTAAATGCTAATGATTGATTTTTGTCAGTTATATATATTAATAGGTAGAAAATACAATTGTAAAAGTTTTATAGTCTTGGCTCCTGGTCAAAATTTCCTGTCCGCTTCTTTGATGACGACAGAGTAAAAAGACAGAACATAACCTGCTGCAATGCACGATAATAAATCCAGTAAATTACATGAAAATTCAACAAATGATAACACACTCTATTTTAATGAATGCCTTAACAATGACAATAAAAAGAACGGTAAAAATACATTGCGTACTTATCGCGCCTTCAAAAAATGACATTAAATTCGAGCCCTATTTAGCTTACTCAAAAACAAAGGAAGCGCTAAGTATATTTACGAGATTACGGATTAGTAATCATAATTTGGTAGTTGAAAAGGGGAGACATGCACAGCCACCAATACCCTTAGAAAATAAGATTTGGAATGCTTCTAATGTTTGTAAGGACGCCGGTGATGCGGAATCAGAGATGCATTTTATCATGGACTGCCCGACCAATACAAACATCAGAAGACCGTTGTTTGCAATAATTAACAGGAACAACGCAGACTTTTCAAATGCAAGCAAACAAGATCGGTTTGAATTTATTATAAAAAATAATACACCCTCATTATGCCACCCCATCTGCAACATATTCCTGCTGTTCTTCGGGAAAAGAGAAACAACTGCAAGATCGTAGGTCATTAAACTGACCTAGGGTTTTGACTTCGTATACTTATATGTTTGATACAGTAGCCTTAGCCTAACGAGTGTGGATGACTGGGTATGAGTTGTAATTCTTCGTGTATTTCACGACACACGAAAAACTTCAACAAAGGTCGTTGATTCTCATCCCCAGTTCTCTACTGAATTGTGTTTTGTATTCAATCACGATTAAACTTGAAATAACTCTTTACCCAACGCAGACGATATAAAAAATTATTATTTTAAATATCATTTTTTCAAATTTTTCAGAAAATGTCAACAAAACCATATCATGTGACCCCTCGTTGGAACGAGCTCGACGAGCTCGTTCCAACGAGGGGTCACATGATATGGTTTTGTTGAAATGTTTTGAAAAATAATATTTTTTCAACTGCTGAATTTGCATATTACGATGGCGGATGCGGGCGATTCGTTGGTTAAAGGGTTAAATGAATGAAGCTAAGATTTTTAAAGAAAAATCACATTCGTCTCTCAGTTTACTTTTGCGCTTGAAGCTCTTCGGTGTCGAAGTATTTCATACACGTCATAACCCCAATCAGACGCGGAACAGCCAATTGGATACATTATTTCATGACGCTCTTACACGTAGATCGGATTCTGCGGTTGGTGCATTTCTCAGTGTCCGTATTGTATTATTTATTTATTTATTGGTGTTTTTAAGGTGACATATTTCTGCGCAATGGCTAATCATGACCGTGACAGTTTTACGGGTGGAGGAAGCCGGAGTACCCGGAGAGAACCACCGAGCAACGACGAGCAGCTGCCAGCTCCCCAACATCGTAATTCCGCACTGCAGCACAGGCAGGGTTAGATTGGTTGAAAACATGCGTACCATCGACGTGCAGTACGCCTTAGTACACGGCGTCATCGCGCCCCACATGGGCAATGGAGATGAAGTGTCTTGCCCAAGGACACAGCGCGGTTGCTGCAGGTGGGATTCGAACCGAGGACCTCTCGGCTTGCAGCCTGCACCTCTACCTACTGAGCCACCGCGCCCCCGTCTGTATTGTATTGAATACATTGAATGCACACAGCACTAGTGGTATAGTCCCCATGCATGGTAATAATTGCGCATGCCAAATTAATTCTAGAGGCACTGTGTGTCGCGCATCTACTTTTTTTCAGTACAGAGGACCTTGACAATAAGTGTTGGTACCGAACCGATCACTTCATATTTTGTGAAATAGCTTCATATATAACTAGAGATTATCACTTGGTTAGTTTGGCATCGGTGGGGATATTAGTTAGAGGTAATTTTATATCAGGTACAGTATTCTGACATCGTCATTGTTTCTCGGTCTTTCCACAAACGAGTCACGACGTTCGAATAGCGGAACTTTCTCTTCTTCCACTTTGACAAATCGCAGCTTACGACTCTGATTCTTAGTTTGCGTTGAATTTTCTAAACAACTCTCTTCTTTCTTATCTTTATCAACCTAATCCTTACTGATTGTCATTACTAGGGAGGCTCAGTGGTAGACCGTTGGACGTCTATGCTAGAGGTCCCGAGTTCGCTCCCTGTCTGGGACGACCCACGTTGTGTTCTTGGGCAAAGCCCTTTATCCCGGTTGCCTACATGGGGGCACGATGCCACCGTGTACTAGGGCGTACTGCACGTCGATGGTGCACATGTCTTCAATCGCTGTAACCCTGCTTGAACGGAGATTGAACAAAGAATGTTGAGGAGCTGACAGTTGCTCATCGATGTTCGGTGGTTCTCTCCGGTACTTCGGCTTCCTCCACCCGTAAAACTGTCACGGTGACGATTAGCCATTGTGCATAAATGTGTGACCTTAAACACCATTAAATAAATAAGTAAATAAATAATTGTCAGTTGTCATCACTAAATCCTCACCATACCAAAACTCCAAACTACTCCCTTATGTCATTGTAACGCCAATTTTCCTGATTGCGTTCAATGAATAACGGTGAATGATTTCGTTGTAAACATCTTGGTTTAGCCTGATAACGCATGGAATGAGGACATCTCTAGCTGGTTTATATCGGCCGATATCGGCATCATATCAGCCAAGTTTGAAATTTCTTCCCCAGAATTTCCCATTATCAAGCTCAGCAGATAAGACTGCTGAGCTTGATAATGGGGAATTCTGCGGAAGAAAATAACATCCAGCAAATAAAAAGAAATAAACATAGTTTGGAGCAAATGTGTTCGCCTCCCTGCTATTCATTGGATATTATATCTTAATTTTATTAATATACACTATCCAATGAATAGTCACTTTCAACATCTGCGGCTATACCATGACCACAACTAAAGTATAAACTCAAGTTTAGCCAATCGTTTAAAACTGTTCTGATCCAACTATAGGATTTCTACCCGAAGCGTTTGTTATCGTGTCATATTTTTCCAATGAAGCGGATTTTATTTACAAAAGTAAACGATCACTGCCCTACTTCCCGGGTTTCGGGGGTTGGGGGCTTCAGACCATTTCTGACAAATCTGAAACTAAACAAATGTATTTGAACAAATGAAATGAAACACAGTAAAACAATTCTGATATTCCTCGAGATAAAACTTTAGAGGCTCATGCCCTATATTTGAAGTACCTGTAATACTAGACAGTTGCAGATGCGAGGTATCTTTCGTCATTCAAAAAAGCACAACTGCGTTTACTGGCATTCTTAATGTATCCATTAATAAAATTGTTTCCGCTTTTTATGTAAACCATAGCTATATTCTCAGGTGGAACCAGCAAAGCACTATTTAGAAATGCTGTTTCACATCCTATAATTTTGAAGACACAACAAGACAGGAATTAACATCTCCCAAAAATAGATTTTGTCGGCATGCTTTTAAGAAGACTCTTTGCTGCTGTACTGTCTCTATAAAAGTCACTTCCGCTTTCTCTCTAAACCATTATAACTATCTTCCTTTAACGGCTTTTGAGTGGGTCCAGGAAATCAATAAGTGTGGTAAGTGGAGCACTGTGATGTCGTATTACTAATAAAGGTAGAATATTTACGTTATATGTTGCGGCCTTACTATCTATACACAAACAAGCAACAGGGAGGTTAGTTAGAATGATGAACAGAAGCGTTTCCTTTTTAACCTTTGACTTGCCTCCAATTGCCGGCGACGCCTGCAATTTCCTTTTATTTTTTCCCTCCAATAACTAGACCATTTTCATTTTTGTTTTGCATCTAGAAACAGTTTACGACACCTTTATTCCCTATAGTGACTAGAGGTCGAGACACTTCCAAGCAAGGAGTGGTCTAACAGTGGAGGTAGACCAGGGAACACATTCGTATGGCGTGTCCCCCACACCCACATGTCCTTTTCACGCTCATATATTAACCCTTTGAACCCTGGTGGTATATTCCATGCCAGTTCAATGGCAACAATTAGAAGAGTCCATATTCATTAGGTGGGGTAGACCAATTAATATTTTCAACATGCAGCCCCGAGGCTGCATGTTGAAAATATTGATTAGTCTACCCCACACATTTACTGAACAGCCATCCTATTTAATGACGTTATGACGTATCATGTTCCTGGACGGAAAAACGGCCGCTCGGGTTCAAAGGGTTAAACGATCATTTTTGTACAAGTTTAGAGTCTAGAGCCCTGCGAAGCTTCGGTGATTCGATTCGATATTTCAGGACTGACATCAAATTGGATTCCTGATTCGTATATTTTTCAGTCCTGATTTGTTTACGAAGATATGCTGTTGCAAAAGTCCTTACAAAAGTGGTTCGCGGGAATCCCTCGCTCCACTTTATAAGTAATGTTGTAGCAATGTAACATTTAACATCTGCACTCGGGTACTCATGCTACCTCACCTATGTATGCAAGGTAATCAGGTAATAGGGAATTACTGGTAAAACACCAAGCGAGTTCGCCAAAATGGTTGTTTCCGATTCGGATTCGATGTGGACATCGGATCCCCGTTTTTGATTCGTAATTCGAATCCAAGATAGAAATTCCGAGTCGCAAGGCCCTGTTCGAGTAATATTTTTTTTATTAGGATTTAACGACACATTAACAGCCAGGGTCATATCATGTCGGTGATAGTTTTACGGGTGGCGGAATCCGGAGTACCCGGAGAGAACCACCGAGCAACGACGAGCAGCTGCCAGCTCTCCAACATCGTAACTTTGAACTCTGCACCGCGGCACAGGCAGGGTTAGATTGGTTGAAGACATGCGCACCATCGACGTGCAGAACGCCTTAGTACAGAGCGTCATCGTGCCCCGATGTAGGCAATCGGGGTTAAGTGCCTTGCTCAAGGACACAACGCGGGAGCACGAATCAGTCGCCGAAATGGTCACCCATCCAACTACTAACCGCGCTCGACGTTGCTTAACTTCGGTGATCTGACGAGAACCGGTTACCGCGACGCCACCGCGCCCCCCTTTGAGTAATATGCAAATATGTAAATTTAGAGGTTTGGTCTGTCTCTTCCTTTTTTCCACTTTACAGGGAGTAATTTACTTTAAAATTTTGCATAGAAAATCGTCTCACACGAAAAGGAAATGTCTCCCCTTTTTCTGATAATTGTACAGCAGGAATTAGCAAAGAAAATTCGTCATTTGCATTGATGTACTGGCCATAACAGCGCATCCTTCTGGAAACATTTTCGACTTGTGTGGTGAACGCGTTTGAAACCCAACCTGCTTCATTTCGTCAACGTATCTGATATGATATTGTGTTGCAGTTCGGGACATTGCTAATGTATCTTCCCTTGAGTCCCACAAGGCGCCATCTGTAATGTGTTGCAGATGGCGATTTGCTGCACTCAAAGGACGAAATGTCATCCGTGGGATTTTGGTTTTCCGGTAAAAATAGTTTGTTCTTTTGACAGTGTAGATAATGTTCATAAACATAAGTGACCCTTATTTGTAACTAAAAAGTGAATCAGTTTGACTCAGGCAAGCTCACATTTTCACAGCTACCGAAAAGGATACGGAAGGTTATTGGTCACTTGTCCAGTCAGAATTGGTTTAGTAACGCGTCCTCAGCTCGTGCTTCGGAATACAAATGTGGAAGTTAACCCTTTACCTAACATGAAAAGCAGACGACACTTGCAAAAAAAAATCTTGAATAACTATTTTGTTTTATTTTTGTCTCAAAAATATAAAGTTATGACCCCTCGAGCTCGTTCCAACGAGGGGTCATAACCTATGTTTTTGAGACAAAAAATGAAAAATAATGAAAATTAATTGGCAATGTGTGAGAATAGCGCTGGTCGGTTTTTCCGTTACGTTTACTAAAGGGTTAAATTCTATATGTAACAGTGACTGTTACTTCACCATCACCATGAGCATCGAATAGGCTATGGATCTGAATGACGAATGACTGTCACTGTAAAAAATACATCACAAAATGCGATGCGATACCGCTTAAATTACTCTCTGCCTACTTCAGCAATCTTACAACCCAAAGACTTCAGTTTGGAAGATGGCTGAAAGGAATAGGCCGAACCATGACCACACTTGTACAGGCTCACTGAAAAAGAGCGACATTCGAGTATTCGTGCGTGTGCTGGCCTTCGGTTATAAAATATGGCGTGACACGCAGTCTTGAAAGTCATTAGCTGCTTTGTGGTGTAGTGTATTATAGAGCCCCCTTTATCCAGTGGTTTCCACTAGTCCCCAAACAGTATCATACCAACTTGTCCCCAGTAGACCGCAAACAGTTGTTTTCCCTAGTCCCCAAATACCCCTATAAATATAAATACCCCAAAAATATAGGTTCTATTTAGAACCAAAACTGGTTCTAATCTTGTCCCTGAGATGGAACCAGTTCTGTTTAAACAGTATTTATTTCAAATCAAATAAATTTATAAAGATTAACATTCAATTTCAACAGAATATTACATGAACTGAAGTAGATTCAGCAATAAACTGGAGCTTATTCAACGCAGTCGCCAAAAATTTTGAAACAAAGGAGATATGAACAGTTGGCATATCGAACCAGTTTTGGTTCTGTATAGAACCAAAACTGGTTCGATATGCCAACTGTTCATATCTCCTTTGCTTAATAATGATTTGAGACAACCTCGTATAAGCTCTAAACTTACGACTGAAACCCCCTCAATTTATGCTTAATTCTGTTAATATTTAATGTTAATCTTTATAAATGTATTTGATTTGAAATAAATACTGTTTAAACAGAACTGGTTCCATCTCAGGGACAAGTTGAGAACCAGTTTTGGTTCTAAAGAGAACCTATATGTTTTGCAGTGTGCGCGCATGTGCTGCATGTGTTGTTCGCACATTATTCACTACCACAACGCACAAACTTACACTCCTGGTGGGTAGCCATATGTTCCATGTCTTGTGCTGAATACACAGTTAGAAGGCAGAGTTCGTTCTCTTGGCGACATGGGGCAGGGTTCTGGACGCACAGATACGAGCTAAGATAAATTGAGCGACTGTGTTAACCTTCTAAGACTTGGTCGATACAGTCCTTGGGGAGAAGATATATGTGTTTGGATTTTCGGAACCGGAACAGGTTTTGCCAGAATATTGCTAGAAAAATTTGTGTGAGAAAGTTATGAATAATTAAATGCTATGAATTGGTTGGGTTGCGTGTTGCATTATCATAAGACTCGATAATTTCCTAATTCAGAGAATATTCATGAAGTTTGTTTGCAAATACGAATACAAATACAAATTCGAAAAACAATCGACGACGTTCTTTCTTCAGGCCATCAGGGATGTTGCGACGGGGGCAGGTAGGGGGATATCTCACCCTTCAATCCCAGTCAAAACTTCCAATAGTTAGAAATTTTAAATCTCAAACCAAAGACAGTTGAAAATTTCATTTCCTATTATCGTAGATTCGATAACATTTTTCAGCAGAATTTAGTGTTTTTGAACCATATTTGACCCTTGGGTGCAACAAGGCGTCGACACCTTGTTGCACTAAAGAGACGATTCCTACTCTTGACCCCAAAATCCTAAAAATGAACACAAGGGGAGGTGGGAGATGTTGCTTTCGGATTTTGTCAGCAGTTTGAAATTTACAGGTGGCTATTGGAAAATTCTCACTGAAGGCGAGGGAGGGTGTTAATGGTTTTGACAAAAGTTTGATGTTCGGCAGCCAGATGGGGGTACATTTGGAAATTCAGGAGGTTCCCCCCCCCCCCCCCCCGAATCAAGACGCGAGCCACGCCCCTGTACGCCAACGCCATGTATTATAATCGTAAGCAATTTAACATGTTCGTACACGTCTGACTCCTTTGCTTGGTATTTATACAACGGTATGGTCGTGTTCGATCTAGTTCCCTACTCCAGACACCTTAGAGCTAAAACTAAAATCTAACTCGACGGCTAGATTTATATGTATTGTATAAATACCAAGCAAAGGAGTCAGAACCCGGTACAACCCGGTACTTCATTAATTAAAATTTGCCCAATGATAAGTTTTATTACATGGTAACTCATGCGTGGGCATCACTGCCCACGCGTGGATTATGACCAGTCCACGGCGACTGTACTGGAGCATTTGAAAGTGACGTTAATCCACAACTGAACAAATGCACAAACCGATGTAGAGGGAGTGGATGTCCCTACCGATTAGTTACAGTTTCACATGATACATTGGCAAACTTTCAACTCACAGACTGCGTCTTAGCAGCAATCAATTCACAACCGATTAGCATTCAGAAGTTCATAGCTTTTCATAAATATTTGAGTGAACCTTAAGTGTATCCCAGACTAATTTCCAAGACAGTCATTACCGCAATTTTTTTCTGATACCATACTTCCTTCATCCTCTCAATTATTCAGACAACATTTGACCAGAACCAACAGCACAGGCTTTACTATACTACTTTCCCTGTTCACTGTTATCTGAAATGTGAGTGTCAGTTAAGCTGTCAAACAATCACTTATGGTTCGCTTTTCCGAACAACTGACGTATTTCAAACGATTGAATCCAAAATTACCATAATAAACATTCATTTTCTGTGAATCAATACCAGAAATGTTGTTCAGTCGAGACTCGATTCGACAAACTGTTGATGATGTTACAATGAGGATTTATTTATTTATTTATTTATTATTTTATTTATTTATTTATTTATTTATTTATTTATTTATTTATTTATTTATTTATTGGTGTTTAAGGTCACATATTTCTGCACAATGGCTAATCATGACCACGACAGTTTTACGGGTGGAGGAAGCCGGAGTATCTTGAGAGAACCCGCGAGCAACGGCGAGCAACTGTGAGCTCCTCAACATACAAACTGCACACAAGCAGGGTCACAAGCACGGTTAGCATTGGTTGAAGACAAATGCACCATCGACGTGCAGTACGTCTTAGTACATAACGACACCGTGCCGCACGTGGGCAATGGGAATGAAGTGTCTTGCCCAAGGACACAACGCGGTTGCTTCAGGTGGAATTGGAACCGAGGACCCCTCGGCTTGCAGCCTGCACCTCTACCTACTGAGGCACCGCACCCCACAATGAGGAATGAAGACTCCCACAGTCGTAGTTTTATGATTAGGCCACGTGGTTCAACTAGTCTTGTTAATATCTTGGATGTTTATTTTATTTTCAATCGCTTTTCTTCCTCCAAATCAAAACGTATCCCACTCCCACTCGCCGAAAATGATATTCCACTCCAAGTATCGTTTCCACTCTCAGCGATGACGGACTATTTTTTTTTTCCTTTATTGTTTACAAATCGGTGGCGTTGAATCAATTATAAAGCCGAACTATATTATGAGAGATCCACCAAACACTGGTTATACATTTAACCCTATGAACTCGGGTGGTATCTTCCATGCCAGTTCAATGGCAGCAATTAGAAGAGTCCATATTAATTATTTGGGGTAGTCTAATCAATATTTTCAACGGGGCTGCACGTTGAAAATATTGATTGGTCTACCCCACACATTTACTGAACAGCCATGATATTTAATGACGTTTTGACGTGGTCCTGGCCCCAAAACGACCGCTCGGGTTTAAAGGGTTAAGCATGATTGAGATCGCGGCGAATTGACGAAAGACACATCGCGCATCAAGTGATGTTTTGTGCAAGGACATAACGGATGTGGCGCAGGTCACATGCGGTCTCGAAACGTCTCGATTAGGTATCCGACGCACTACCCAATGACACATTCTGACAACCTGCTGCTGCTATGGTACTCAAGTTTATATAGTGCATGCGCTGTCGACGACATTTCAATTACCTATTTGGTTAGCCATTTTTCGAAGCTATCTAACTTTGACATTTTCAAAACATTTTGGAGAAAATGATACTGTTTATGTCACAATATGAAGGATTTAATACCACCATTATGAATTGATGAGGATATTTTCGGAAAACAATGCGGTTATTATGTACTTGACAGGTAATAAACCCCAATAATTGACCTCACGAGTGTTCATAGATATATCTTTGAGAGTTTCACATGTAGATAAAATTGAACACGTACAGATTAAGCTTATCCATAACAAGAAAGTAGGACAGTTATATGTACGAATGAAAGCAGTGGTATATGATGAAGGTGGCATGGTTCCATCCCAAATAAAGATAAAGTGTCATCCTCTTAACTCTGTTAACCCTTTACCTAACATGAAAAGCAGACGACACTCGTAAAAAAATTCTTGAATAACTATTTTTTTTCATTTTATGTCTCAAAAACATAGGTTATGACCCCTCGTTGGAACGAGCTCGACGAGTTCGTTCCAAAGAGGGGTCATAACCTATGTTTTTGAGACACAAAATGAAAAAATAATGAAAATTAATTGGCGAGTTTTGTGAACAGCACTGGCCGGTTTTTGCCGTTATACGTTGAGTAAAGGGATAAACCGACAAGTTTCCACAAGAACCATTCCGAGGACAGTCCTTGTAAACACACAACCATTTGGAGTACGTAGACAAGCAGGGTTTCAATCCCAACCGTTTTGTTTAACCCTTTACCTAACATGAAAAGCAGACGACACTTGCAAAAAAAATTCTTGAATAACTAATTTTTTTCATTTTTTGTCTCAAAAACATAGGTTATGACCCCTCGTTGGAACGAGCTCGACGAGCTCGTTCCAACGAGGGGTCATAACCTATGTTTTTGAGACAAAAAATGAAAATATTTTGAAAATTAATATGCGATTTTTGAGAATAGCGCTGGCCGGTTTTGGCCTTACGTTGGGTAAAGTGTTAACTTACAATAATGTAATCACAAAAGCGAAAAGAGGGATCGCGGTGGCTCAGTCATTACGGCATTAGGCTTCAAACCGAAAGGTCCACGGCTCGGTACCGCCATGAATAGCTGCGCTGTTTCCTTGAGCAAGGTGCTTCATCCCAATTGCCCACGGAGGCTCTGTGTACAAAAGACAATGCACGTCAACAGTGGACTTGTCTTCAACCAATGTTAACCCTGCTTGTGCGCAGTTAATACGTTCGGAAGTTTGACATTAGCTCGCCACTGCTCGATAATCCTGACTGTCGAAAGTGTCGTTAAACCTCATTAACAAAGCGGACTGGAAATTTCGACCGGATGACGACTGTGTTGCGATCCGGTAGAAATTATCTTTCGGCTTTCCTTCCCATACCCCTTAGGAATCGCCAACTGAAAACGAAATGCAAGAAATTGAATCTCAGGTGATGTTTTCGTTTGTCTTTCCTGATTCGGTCTCAATTTCGCAAGATTATATTCACGACACGCGACCAGATCGCAATCGGGTGGCGATCTAACCAAGAAAGAGACCGCTTTTGAGTTCACTGAACTGTAATTATGTAACTTGTTCACGCCTTTCTAATCAAGCCAGAAAATAAGCAGACTGATCATGTGTAAAATGAGGTCCCCAGAGGGTGAATTTAGTGATGCTACCCTGCACAGCAGTGCAGCATCAATAAATTTACCCTCTGTGAACCACAATCTGAATCAAAGTCTCAAAACTAAACAGAAAGAGGTACCAGAGGATAAATTGGCCACCTGTATGGGATAGCATCATCAAAATCACCCGCTGGGGACCTTATTCTGGAAATGTCAGATTGCTTATTTTCAGGCCTGTTTCAAATTCTCAGACCTAACAGTTCTTAGAAGTAGAAAACGCACAAAAACAGTTACATTGTCATATACCCATGATTACCGGGAATCGAAACAGGAAGAGGGTATGAAATCTGGAAACAACTTCTTACCCAAATAATTTGCCAAAATTGTTCACAAAGAGCGAAAGAACCACAAACATACTTTCAGGCAATAGAAACATGAGGTACAATGGCAGACAGTTTACTTTTGTTTCATGTGCATTTTGAAAGGATTGAAGGGCTAGACCATAGGTTGAACCCCCTACTCACTGGCAAGCTTATTTATGTGTTGGGGTTTAACGACACTTTCGACAGCTAGGGTCGTCTCGTGTCGGACAGGGGTAATTGCTCACCTTTTATTGATTGTTGGATTGGTTGTTCGGTTATGTTCTCAATATACCCTCGCTTAGTGAATCAATTATATAACTACTCATCACAATATGACTGCCTTGAAAAATGTTCGTTTAAGAAAGGAATATCTTGAAAGTGCAGTTCCTGGAAATGGTTAATGTTTGTCGAAAACTTGTTTTTTAAGCCATACATTCATTCAACCTTTGAGATAACACGTGTTGTTTTCGAACATTGATTGTTTTAAATACTCCTTGTTTGTGCCGTCAAAATGTCTCTCCGATTTGCATCTGAGTTGGTTGTTTTGGATCTCGGGCGCCCCGTCACTCCCACGGGAAAAAGTAACAACACAAACGTATCTGCATATTCTCGCTACACTTGAATCCATGTAACACGGTAATATCACTAATGTGAACTCTGATCCAGACCTTTCGATTGGTCTAATAGGAGTACATCGCATACATGCCAAATCACTTGCTGTTTATCCTAGGGCTGTCACGATTTTTCAATTTAGGAATCGATTAATCGTCGCAAATAATCGATGATAATCGATTAATCGTACCTAGATGACCTTCCCTCTCCCTCTCTTTGAAGTCGATAAAAATGAAGTTCAAGTCACTTGACCTACCTCAAGTAAACAACGAAGACGATTATCTTTTAGGTACATTCAAAGCTTCGATGTTCTGAACTTTTGAACCGTCAGTGTAATAATCAAGACCGGTCGGCAGTTGCGAACTTCGCAACTGCCGACCGGTCTTGATTATTACACTGACGGTTCAAAAGTTCAGAACACCAAACCTTTGATGAATGTACCTGAAAGACAAATGCTTCCAACAGTTTCTTTGGGTTCCTTAACTCTTTACCTGGGGAGCGCGGTGGCTCAGTAGGTGGAGGTGCAGGCTGCAAGCCGAGAGGTCCTCGGTTCGAATCCCACCTGCGGCAACCGCGTTGTGTCCTTGGGCAAGACACTTCATCTCCATTGCCCGCGCGGGGGCACGATGACGCCGTGTACTAAGGCGTACTGCACGTCGATGGTACGCATGTCTTCAACCAATCTAACTCTGCCTGTGCTGCAGTGCGAAGTTACGATGTTGGGGAGCTGGCAGCTGCTCGTCGTTGCTCGGTGGTCCTCTCCGGGTACTCCGGCTTCCTCCACCCGTCAAACTGTCACGGTCATGATTAGCCATTGTGCATAAATATGTGACCTTAAACATCAGTAAATAAATAAATAAATATAACTCTTTACCTTGGGAAACAATAGTTTTTTCATCAAATTTTCTTTTAATTATTAAACGTCTAAAACGGGACACAATTTACCGATTATTCGACAACGAAAAATACTAATCGATTTCGCCGTGACCGAGCAATAATCGATTAATGGATTTATCGTGACAGCCCTAGTTTATCCCTCTGTTTTGTAAAGATGACAGTCATAAATGTCAATTGTTGGCTTCTTGTGACGCCATCTGTGCTTCATAATGTCACTTAGTGGCCTAATTCTAACGTTGATCACTTTTACTGCAATAGCACAGATGTCCTAGCTTGCGTACAGTCTCCGAATGAACTTGAAGAGATTTTATAAGTACCTTCACAGGGTTTCCAGGCAAGTCTTGGCTTGAAACAACTGCAAAGCCATGGAATATAGACTGCAATGCGTACCAAAACCTTAAAGATATCGAGACCTTTAAGGTGTAAATCACTTCTTCTGAAACGGGACAAAAATATAGAAACCAAACTCAACTCTTCGTTACGACCTCCAATTTGGGAACATTCCGGTAATTTGATGAAGTCGTTTGTCGCTGTGGAAAATTTAAAGGCTTGTCTGAAATCCTTTACGTCTTCTTAACGGATAACATAATTATCGTCTCAAAAAGTGTTTCCAACTGAAGCGTGAGAGTGACGTTACAAGTTTTACATTTCACTGAGGTTTAGGGCGTACGTGAATAGAACGAAACCGATCAAAAAGGCTCATTCCTACAAAAATGTTGTGGACATAAAAGGAGGACTACAAACTTACTTCCATTGGCTTGCTGCATCTGTATTTGCAACTAACTCAACTAGCAGCAATGGTCACCATTCCATTGTGTTAACTTTGTAATTATCAAACGTATATCGTAACCTAATTTTAGATTTTTTATCATTTTTTTTTATTATCATGGCGTAAATTGGTTTCCAGGACTCTAATTACATTTGTTTGCCAGTTAGCTCCGGTGTTTGATTGGTTCCATTCCAATGATCAATGATTTAAGTCAAACACAACGGATATATTTTTTTTAATTACTGACATCAAGGCAGATTTTAAGCAAATGCTTCAACATTTGATACTATAAAACATAAAACCAAACGATTATTGCCAGCTGTTTCTGTGTGGTAATCTTTTTCTGGATGGAGGACGATATCTTTATTTTTATGATATACTACTCAAAGTTAAGCACCAAGTATATCCAACTACCTGTTTTACGTTTTAGTTGAAATATTATAATGAAAAGTGTATATATTTTTTATTTAATTATATCTTTAATGATTTAAGTACAGAAATTAAGATTTCATTTGTGTTTGACATTATTTTTTAGCTTTTGAATACGATAACCATGGAAAATGGATATTATTGGTAAAAGAGGAAATTTTTCAAATTTGCCAAAAAGTTGACGGAGCGAACTGGTATGGGTTCAATGTCAAGTATGAGATCCATTACTGTTAATTGCAGCTTGACAGCGCCATTTTATGCTCCCAATCAGGTTCCCGGTGGTCCTTTGTGGGATGTTGTTCCATTCTTGGACCAGCATGGCACCAAGCTCCTGGACACTTCTTGGCTGGACTGGACGGGCTGAAATTGCACGTTGCAACTCATTCCAGACATGTTCGATTGGATTAAGGTCAGGGGATCTTGCTGGCCAGTCCGTGCGCTCAGTCCCCTCCCTCGTTCGATGTTCCCCGACAGCATGGGCAACATGAGGACTGGCATAATCGTCTATTAGAATGAATCTATCACCCACTGCACCTGCATACAATCTGGCGTGGACATCCAGGATCTCATCAATATACCGCTGTGCAGTCAATGTTCCACGTTCAAGGACCCAGAGCGCTGTATGTCCATCCCTGCTGATGCCGCCCAGACCATGATTGCCCTCCACCATTGCGGTCATGCTCAGCAATGTTGGCTGCATGGAATCGCTATCCTAGTCTTCTCCATACCCTAGAACGCCTATTTGTGTGGTCTAGGCAGTACCATGACTCATCTGTAAAAAGGACAGGTCGCCAATCTTCTCTGGTCCATCCAACGTGGTCCATGGCCCATTCATATGGTGCCTGGTGGTGGTTCTGGGACAGCGGAATGCGAATACATGGTCTTCTCGATCGGAGACCACCTTCGTGCAACCTTGCCCGGATAGTCTACGTCGAAACATTTACCTCGGATGCATTAAGAAGGTCACTGCGAAGCTGGGTTGCTGCGGCAAAGCTGTTCCTATGGGCCTTAATGATCAAAAACCGGTCTTCAGCTGCAAATGTTGCTTTGTCTCTGCCACCACCATGCCGTCTTACTGGTGTGCCATACTGCTGAAAGCTTGCTCAGGCTCAGGTGACCAACGTATGGTGCACACCAAGGGCTTCACCAACCTGACGATGGGTAGCCCCTTGCTCCACCATCCCTACAGCCCGCCACATTTCTGCTTCACACAAATGTCTTCTTACATTTGCCATATTCAATCATTCAATCACAAGGGTCTGTGTTGAAATGAAGACTGAATACCCTACATATGCCATGTACATGGAGACAGTACACGAAAACATCGTGAAAATCAAGGGGTACATGCTTTCTATGACTATCACGAAAAGTCGGCCTGTGCCTGTCAAGAGAGCTAATGTAAACATCCACCAAAATATCGCAAATATGTCACAAGCAATTTCACAATGATGTGTTAAATATTTGGTGCTTTGCAAACTTTGTGTAGTATATAATCACCGCCCAAATCTACGGAAGCTTGATTTTTTGTCTCAGTGTCTCCAACGTAGAACCTATTTTCTCTCATGTAGGACTTGGTATCTCTTGTATATGACTTTGTATCTACTACGTAGGACTTAGTATCTCCCGCGTATAGATATTTAAATTTTATTAGGGTTTAACGACACTTTAACAGCCATGGTCATAACATGTCGGGGACAGTTTTACAGGTGGAGGAAGCCGGAGTACCCGGAAAGAACCACCGCGAGCAACGACGAGCAGCTGCCAGATCCGCAGCATCGTAACTCCGCAGTGCAGCACAGACAGGGTTAGATTGGTTGAAGATATGCGACCCATCGACGTGCAGTACGCCTTAGTACACGACGTCATCGTGCTCCCCTGTGGACAATCGGGTGAAGTGCCTTGCCCAAGGACACAACGCGGGAGTCCGAATCGATCGCTCAGACGGTCACCCATCCGAGGACTAACCGGACTCGACGTTGCTTAACTTCGGTGATCTGGCTAGAAAGGGTTACCGCAACGCCACCGCGCCCCCTACTTTCGGGGTAAAATGTCAATCGACATCACACTATTACATGTTCTTGTTCATGTTGTTTGAAGATGGCTAAATACAGGAGAGTAAACAACATCGTTGTTTGCAATGTAATTCAGTCTCCGTTGACTTTAACAGAAGTATTTGAACGATGACTGCTCATGACGGCCGGCTAATCGCGTTTCCTCGATGAATATGGCACCATTATAACAAATTGATGTCATTACTCTAATGGCAATAGTTTAAGTGTTGTAGTATCCATATCCATCCAGTAAAACAGGAACTTCAGTCATTAGTCGGTGACAGTTTTACGGATGGAGGACGCCGGGGTACCCGGATAGAACTATCGATCAACGACGAGCGGCGGTCAGCTCCCCAACATCGTAACTCCGCACTACAGCACAGGCAGGGTTAGATTGGTTGAAGACACGCGCACCACCGGCGTGCAGTACGCCTTAGCACACGACGTCATCGTGCCCCATGTGGATAATCGGGGTTATGTGCCTTGCCCAAGGACACAACGCGGGAGTCCGAATCGATCGCTCAGACGATCGCCCATCCAAGGACTAATCGACGTTGCTTAACTTTGGTGATCTGACTAGAACCGGTTACCGCAACGCCAACGCGCCCCCGTGTATAGGTAGGAGATAATATCTCCTGCGAACAGGTAGAAGATACCATCGCCTTCATAGGACTTAGTATCCCTTACGTGGAACTTAGTACCTCTTACGTAGGCCTTCATATCTCCTATGTACGACATAATATCTCCTTCGTAGGACTTATTATATCCGGCGTAGGATTCAGTACCTCCTACCTAGGACTTATTATCTGTTACGTAGAACTTAGTATCCCCTACACAGCGCGATGAGCATGTAAAAAAAAGTCGTTGTTTAAATAAAGAGTCAGTGGTGGTGCCAGATTTTGGTTTATGGGGGAAGGGGTTTGGGGGGCAAGGAGAGGGCAAGGAGAGGGAGAGGTTTATAATTTATTTAACCCTTTGCCAACTCGAATAGAAGTCGACTCTTATGAAAAAATCTCTGACAAATCATTTTTTTTACCTCAAAACATAGTTTATAACCTCTCATGGCAACGGACTGATAGCTCATTCCCATGAGGCTCTATAAGCTGTGTTTTTGATGCAAATATTTGTCGAAATAATAATAAAATTTGAAAAACTGTTTTTGTAAAAGTGTTTGACTATAAGCCGTTACGTTAGGTAAAGGATTACAAGTTAATATGCCAATTATATTGAGTATTGGAGGGGGGTAAAGCATATTGTCATGTGTGGAAATGACTCCCCCACCTCCATGGTAGCGCCGCCACTGTATGGAAGATGTATATTCTTAACCCCAAACAATCCGAAGGACCGCCGTACCGTTGACAGGGTGTGTTTACGTGACGAAAAGAATATTAACCCTTTACCTAACAATTCGCCCGCGAGCATCCGCGTAATTTATAAATTCGGCAATTGAAAGAAAGACATTTTTTAAAAAAATTCAACAAAACCATATCATGTGACCCCTCATTGGAACGAGCTCATCGCGCTCGTTCCAATGAGGGGTCACATGATATGGTTTTGTTGATTTTTTTTTGAATTTTTTTAAAAAATAGAAATTAAAATAATAAACTTTGATATCTTCAGCGAAAAGGGTTAAAAAGGAAAGTGGATCTCTGATCGCAATTCTTCAGTACTATGATCACAAAGGTGGTATTTTTCCCGATCGGATCGCGATTGGGTCGCGTCATACTTACACACAAAGTGGTCGAGTGTTCATCAATATAATATTGAGAAATCAAGACCGTATCAAGAAAAAGAAACCGAAATATCTCAGTTTCAATTCGCATTTCGTTTTTCAAAAGCTGAGAATCAACAGTGCTGTGTGGAGAAAAGAGGAATGATAATTTCGACCGGGTCGCGACCCAATCGCGACCCCATTTGACTTTTCTGTCATTTTTGTGTTCACAGCCGTGTATATAAAATTTATTAACCCTTTACCCAACGTAACGGTAAAAACGGACCAGCGCTATTCACTAAAATAACCATTCAATTTTCATCAGTTTTTTTTTCTTCATTTTTGTCTCTAGAACATAGCTTTTGCTCCCTCATTGGAACGAGCTCGTTGAGCTCGTTCCAATAAGGGGTCATAAGCTATGTTCTTGACGCAAAAAATGAAAAAAAAGACATAAAAAGTAATATTATTCAAAAAAATTATTTGCAAGTGTCTTCTTCCTTTCGTGTTAGGAAAAGGGTTAAACGAACTCCCTCCACAGAATTTAATTGTATACACTGTAAACTTCCATTCAGAGCGTATTCTATGGACCCAGATGATAAATTTAAGTAAGGATTCACGATTTATTGGAGATCCTCTATTCCTCAGTTTGCCATTGTGGGGGACTATTGCGTGATACACTGGACATACTGACTATTTGTTTTCAGTAAAAAAATTGGAGTTGTCCCACTCCCTCCACCCCCCACTTCCGCCTCCCCCCGCCCCCTTATTGTTTCACTTGTAACTGCACACGTTACTGGGGCCGAATTCTCTCTTGTTCTATCGGAATAATTAAAAAGCTTCATACCTCACTGTGGGACACCGATGAAGTACTTAATTTTCAGTCGTCCTGAACATACAAACGATATGTGGCGACTTGTTGTAAACTGAACATCGTATTCTGAATACTTGTATATTAGGGATTACTCCTGAAGTAAAAAAAAAAATAATGACTACAACAGGGTGAAATATTTTAATTGGAAAAATTTAAACCATGTAACACGAAATACATAACATGTAAGTAAACATTTCGAAAAGAAAAAACACGTGCCGAGAAACAGAGAAATTTTAAAGTATATGCTTGGTGTGTGTGTTGTGGGGGGGGGGGGGGGGGGGGGGGGGTGGAGGGCCTGCCTTATGTCACGTAAGTTAGAAAATGGTTATTAAGGTCATGTATGGGGGTTACTGTTGCAAAGACTCGAGATCATTTTATTCGCGAGGAAACTGGGTCGTCTGTTATTAAAACGCTTTACCTAACATTAGCAGCAGACCACAGTTGCTAAAAAAAAATTCGTAACACTAAAAATGTTCATATTTTGCATCACAAACATAGGTTTTGAGCCCTCATTGGAACACAACACTGTGAGTAATTGTTAAAAAACACACACACCAACACCAAAGGGTTTTCCAATTAGCTGTCAACTTCGTAACCATCAAATTTTCAAAACTTTACCTCCCAAAAGGTTAATTCTGAATCGTTAAAATCTCATTGAAATTTAGTTTAGTTTTGTGGCCAATGCAAAAACTAGACACCTCTCTTTTCCAGCCCACATAAATGACGTCTCTCTCAAGTGGGTGAAGACAGTTAGTAATGCAGAGAAGTCTGTCGAAATCGCTCAAAGTTAAAATCACTGTTTTTCAAGAAAAATGGAAATATTAAAATTAACCCATAGCCGAAACTTTCTTAAACCATCAAATAATTTGAAGATTGCTTTCTTCGGAATGATGAACGCATAAATCATGCTATAAGAAGTTAATATCTTTTTTAAGTTTAAAGCTACTCCAGTCAGACTTTTTACATTAATTTATAAGGAATTACACACAGATAAAATTAGAAACTTTAACCCTTTACCTAACATGAAAAGCAGACGACACTTGCAAAAACAATTCTTGAATAACTAATTTTTTTCATTTTTTGTCTCAAAAACATAGGTTATGACCCCTCGTTGGAACGAGCTCGACGAGCTCGTTCCAACGAGGGGTCATAACCTATGTTTTTAAGACAAACAATGAAAATATTTTGAAAATTAATTGGCGATTTTTGAGAATAGCGCTGGCCGGTTTTGGCCGTTACGTTGGGCAAAGGGTTAAACAAAAATGGGAATATGAAGAACTTTGTCTACTAATAAGAATGTAACATTATTTTATAGAGTATATTCTAAACAATTTGACTATATGAACACACATTTGATGGAAAAACAATTTGGGGTGAAAAATGAAGTTTTACGCTTTTCTCCCATTGACAGCTATAGTACATTGGAAACAGAAAATAACTTAGTTTTTCGCGCATGCGCATCCAGGTGGATAGAAATAGTTGTACATGGAGAGCCTTTATGAGAAGTCCATAACTTATTTGAAGCCGTGATCTGTTCTTGAATTGGTACCATATGTAAATTCCTCTTCTGTAATGTTCCAATGTGGTACGTTGTTTGGAAGGGGGGGGGGGGGGGGGGGCTTTAAGTCGACTGCTGTGTTGTCGGAAAATCTTGAAGTGCTGTCATGGAAAGCACAGTTGGAAAGACCCTTCCAAGCATTTTCCTCCTCCGTGACACGAGAGGAGAGTTCAGAGAACGTTATATTATCACGTAACCAGATCAGAAAACAGAAGAGTCCATATTATTACTTTCCAAAGTGTGATTTTCTGGGATTTCCGGGTTTGATTATAAACGATAACTTCACAAGTGAATTATGCAATCAACAATTTTGTCATGTATCCGTGCGCGCAAACGAAGACGCTTTGCCGCGGATGTAATGGCGACTTCACTGTTTTTTTGTTTTTTGAACCCTTTACCTAAAATGAAAAGCAGACGACACTTGCAAAAGAAATTCTTGAATAGCTATTATTTTTATTTTTTGTCTCAAAAACATAGGTTACGACCCCTCATTGGAACGAGCTCGTTCCAATGAGGGGTCATAACCTATGGTTTAGAGACAAAAAAATGAAAAAATAATGAAAATTAATTGGCGATGTTTGAGAATAGCGCTGGCCGTTACGTTAGGTAAAGGGTTAAATAATATAATTATCGTTGATAATGACAAGTAATAAACAGAGTAATCGCTTGACTGGACTGGATACGTGAAGTAATTCATTTGAGGCGAGGGACTATATTGTAAAACCCTCGTGCGCATTCGCGCACTCGTGTTTGTACAATGTCCTTCACCTCTCATGAATTATTTCACGTAACCAGTCCAGTCAAGCGATTACTCTCTATTTCATTCTTAACCTTGGCTTCGGTCAAACAAGACCATAGATGCTAGTTTTCTTGGTTTTTGGATATATATATATATCATATTCAATAGGATTTGGTTTATTTTCTGTGACGCGACCAAATGAGAAACGTGAAATCAAAATGACAGAGGGTAGTAAAGACTGTTGCATTAGATATCAAGATTTTGTACCGGTTTATCTTCCCCGCGGGAACCCCGGGAAGTGAAGCAGTGCCTGTTCACTGTGGTAAACAGGCTCTGTTTTACTGGTAAAATAGGACCCAGTCACCAATGCTTGGGAGGTGAAAACCCTCTCTAAAATGGGCCACATGGCTTTTTAACACTCACCCCTGGTCTTGAGTTGATACTCATGTTGTGGTCATGATTAGCCATTGTGCAAAAATATGTGGCCTTAAACACCAATAAATAGAAAACATAGAAATAAATAAATATACCGGTGTATCTGTTCGATGATATTGGTGACACGATAAATGTGCACCATGTAGATCCGCACCTGGACCACTGACCTTTGTACTACTGGATTACTGGGACGTTCAATGGCATCATATAGAAAAGTGTCCCACCAACAGCCACCTAACGAGGGACTGTTGCAGCCATAATTATATAAACAATACTCAACAACAAAATTCTCGAAAGTTTTCAATTTCAAAGGTTCAAACAATATATTACGGAATATATACTTTGATGTCTCCGAAAAATGAATGTGTTTGTGATGTACAAGTTTTTCGCCTGCAATGCAAATTGCATCAGTGGAGTAACGCCCATACAACGAGTTAGGGGCGTCTCCTAAGGGCCCCCATCAATTGCACGTTTTTAGGGGCCCCCAACAATTCCATCATTTTTGGAAACATCATTATTAAGGGACTCAGTGCAGTGTTGTAGTTGAAACACTGAGGTTGGATGCTTCAATATCAACTTACATAAAGAATCGGGGCGATATGCCCTGAAACCAATTACGAGGTTGTGTACGTGGCACATGATAACATGAGACAGAAGTTCAAATGACTAAACCATTTTAAATTTAATTCATTTATAAATGCGGATGCATTCTGTACAAGTTGTTACATCAAACCATCGAAGCAGTATCCAAAACCAACCAATGCCAACACGACTCCTTCTCGGTTAACCCTTTACCAGCGCAGACGATTTCAAAATTTATTATTTTAAATATAATTTTTTTAATTTTTTCAAAAAAATTCAACAAAACCATATCATGTGACCCCTCTTTGGAACGAGCTCGACGAGCTCGTTCCAAAGAGGGGTCACATGCTATGGTTTTGTTGAAATTTTTCGAAAAATAATATTTATTCAGCTGCTGAATTTGCATATTACGCGGGCGGATGCTGTCGATTCGTCGAGTAAAGGGTTAAGGTGCTGAGCAACTGACGAAGGAACGAACATAGAAACGAATGAAAGGACGAACGAAAATCACCATCACGAAAATTTTAATTAATGAAGCACCCGGTTGTACCCGGTGCTTCATTAATTAATTTTTTTAATATTACTCCTATAATTAGTATTTGGAATCTAATATTATTGCGTCCGAGGAAATATTGCCCACCGGTGAAACGTCACCAGTCCACAACGGCCATACTGAAACCACTAACCACCACTAGAACTTCTCAAGCTAGTCAAGGCCCGATGGATTTTACACTGAATAAAATGTTTGTACCTAGTCAGTGTGCTTGAATATAACATTACAATGTACTGAATAATTACAGTATGTGGCCTAAGGCCCCCCAATATTACTGTTACGCCACTGAATTGCATGTTTACAAAATATTTTAGTAATTATTTATTTGAAAAATTGATACTTGATACTGTGTAACTAGTTTTCCTGATGGGGTTTCGTTTGATGTTTGATGATGTGAAAGCTCTTACGCTGTGACTGCAGTTACAGCGTAACAGCTGCACGCCACCACACTTCATCAACTAGAGGAGGTACCGTGATGATTGTCCTGACCCTATTTTGGGCGGGGGAGGGTCAGAGTTGCGACGTTTTTCATTAACACTCTAGTAATTCGTTTATATAGAGATCTCTGGCTAAGGGCCGATACTATAACAGTTTTATAATTGTATTTTCTGGAATTGTATTCACTACCTGTTAATATAACTGACTAAAATGAATCATTAGCATTTTAAAATATATGGCAATTTGACAACTGGCAAATTGCCATATCTTTGAAACTGTTAATGGTTCCTTCCAACCCATTTAAAGTCATAACCAGAAAATACAATTCTAGAAATACAAATATTGTAAAAGTGTTACAGTATTGGCACCAGGACACACGCAACTTTATATCGCCAGCTCCATTTGAAAAACTTATCTGGAATGTTGCATGCCGATCGGATCGATCTGGCACTTAAGGTGTTCAAAATATTGCAAGGCTACAAGATCAAGGACTGCCGGGCTTTTGCCACATGTAATCGGTTCGTAAGCGATCATTATGGCTTATTTGCTTACAGATAACTAACTTATAGTTACACTAAATTATCGCCAAGAGTCAGTGAGAATACATCTGGTTAATTGATCGCTCTAATGACATGTTTCTCGGTATGCTCATTCAGAAAGCATTATTCTATGAAATCGCTTTTTATTGGATAAAGGCTATCGAGTGAGAGTAGAACCCACGTTTACCTAGTCGAACAAATTCATTTAGCGATGCGCTGTCGTAAAGTCAATAACAAACTCGAGATTGTTTTATTTCATCAACACATTTGCTTCAGGGGTGATTTATTGGACAAGTGGCCTGCCATCTTCACACATCGATATCAAATGGCCATTAGCGACATTAATATCGAAGATAACTGACGTTAGTTATTTTATAAATCTTATTACTATGAAATTGAGGGGAAAATGTCATTATAGCAGGTTGTGCGGTGTTAATGTTTGGATTGTGTTAGGATAATGCAGTTTCAAGGTGAGTAGAAACTTTACTGTGGTGACTTGGGCGACTTCTAATCTTATTTTTAGTAAAATGATAAACGTTTGTTTGTTTTTTTGTACTGATCTTGTAGTAGTTTCTTGTCAAGGATTGAATGGTGATTTCCAAACACTGTAAAGTACAGGCGGTGTGACATGATTAAATTAGAGATAAAGTGTCTTCAACCAATAATGATATGCAATAATTATAAACTGTACAATAATTTTCATCAAAAATGAATAGCTGTTGCTGACTGAAGAGGGGTCAAGAGTGGAGATAAGGATAGGGACACGTGTTTGAGTTTGATACGTCTAATAAGAGAAAATGTAAATTTCAGAGTGGGAAAAGAATAAGGATACACAACTCCCATTCTATGGCCAAATTACCCGTGTCACCTCAAAACTCCGTATCAGAGATTTCATTGCGCTGCTTAACCTCCGAAAAGATTACTACTTTGGACTGCTGATAGATCTTTAGACATATTCTACTATCGATCAGAATGTTTTTCTTGTGGTCTGTTGGAAAGAGCTCCTGAACATCTGAAGGCGTGCGTCTAGTAACAGGATAATAACAAGGGTCAGTGAGAAGGCGGGGACCTGGTAGTAATGGACTCCAGTATTCTAAAGGGGCGGGGGGTTCTCGCCAAGGACTAGCTACAGAAGGTGCTCCAAGATCTCAGGCCACCAATCTAATTTTGTAACGAATTCGACGCTGTTGTGGCTTAGAACCAGTCTATCCCTTAAATAGTCCATCACCTATGTTTAGATTCAATCGTCTCGAATAATTCGGTTGGTCGGAAAGGCGAACCAATGGTTCGCCTTTCCGACCAACTGAAATATTCTAAACAAACGAATGTAATGAATATGGATATTCATTTCCTTTGAACCAACGCAAGAAATCGAAACTTGATTTGACCCAATCTTTAATGACTAAAACAATACCATCAGACATGTTTGTTTAATACGTAATTGTGAATGGAGACTCACTACAGCTGTATAGGTTTCAGAGAATATCGCCCCGATTCTTTATGCTAACTGGTACTGAAGCATACGGCTCAGTGTGTCAACTACAACACTGCTTTGAGACCCTTAATAATGATTTTCCCAAAATGTTGGAATTGTTGGGGGCCCCTAAAAACGTGCAATTGTTGGGGGCCCTAAAGAGACGCCCTAATCTCGTTGTGTGGGCATTACGCCACTGATGCAATTTGCATTGCAGCAAAAAATTTGTACATCACAAACACATTCATTTTTCGGAGACATCAAAGTATATATTCCGTAATATATTGTTTGACCCTTTAAAGTTGAAAACTTTCAAGATATTTATTGTTGAGTACTGCTTATATAATTATCACTGCAATTGTCCCTCGTTAGGTGGCTGTTGGTGGGACACTTTTCTATATGCTGCCAATGAACATTCCAGTAATCCAGTAGTACAAAGTTCAGTGGTCCAGGTGCGGCTCTACATGGTGCACGTTGATCGTGTTACCAATATCATCGAACAGATAAACCGGTAAAAAATCTGGAGATCCAATATAACATTTGTGAATTGTGAGTCTTCCACTAACTGTGTTAATATTTAATATATTGAGGTTTTCAAAGTGAATTAAATACTCCTTGATTGGAATATCTATAACTGGAGCACGAAAGAATATCTGTGTATCTTTGTGACTGAATGGGGAATCACATTTCATCAGCGGTAGTCTTTGTGCAAACTCCATCAAAAATGGGTAAATGAACAGATCATAACAGAGTCGGATTCCTTACAGAAGTAGACTGGTGACCGGAGAACTTGAAGCTGTCCATAAAAATTGGAATCAAAAGTAGCTAGTCATTTACCGAGGACATTTGAGGATTCAATGGATACGCTTGATCAGTTTTCTATATAATTCCATTGAATTAGTGCCGGTATTCCGGGAAATGGCGATTTTTGTAGTCCCTGTAGTTCATATTCGGATAAATCTCATCGTGTGTGATATCCCAGGAAATATTTCCGAAGATGGATTGTAAAAATCGCGGATGCCCGTCATGTCACCATTTATCCCCTATTATACTTCCCCTCTCGCCGCTTCGAGACTCATTCCATTTATTTTCTTTTCATTCGGGTTTTCCCCCAAAACAAATCGTATTCCCACTCCCACTCCAACTCGCCGAAAATGGTATTCCACTCCCAGCATCGTATTCCACTCTCAGCGATGACGTTCTATTTTTTTTATTGCTTACAAACTGGTTGAGTTGAAGCAATCCTCCACGCGTCCCACTCGTCATTTGACATTGGGTGTATGAAATGAGTGATTTATTTATTTATTGGTGTTTAAGATCACATATTTCTGCAGAACGGCTAATCGTGACCATGACAGTTTTACGGGTGGAGGAAGCCGGAGTACCAGGAGAGAACCACCTAGCTATGGCGAGCAACTGCAGGCTCCCCAACATACTAACTCCACACAAGCAGGGTTAGCATTGATTGAAGACAAGTGCACCATCGACGTGCAGTACGTCTTAGTACACAGCGCCACCGTGCCCCCACCAGGGCAATGGAGGTGAAGTGTCTTGCCAAAGGACACAACACGGTTGCCGCAGGTAGGATTCGAACCGAGGACCTCTCGGCTTGCAGACTGCACCTCTACCAACTGAGCCACCGCACCCCCACGAAATGAGTGATATGCCCAGTTGTAAATGTAAATATGTTCCTTTAAAAATAAACACGCAAGTATGCCAAAACGAGAAGTGATTTTTTGACATGTTTCAAACAAAAAATAAAAGAGAAAAAAATCCATAAAATAGTGTATTTAATGAGACAGTTTACTGGAATGTAGCGCTTGTTATCATGGTACCCTAAATTTATAAAACTTCCATCAATCTCCGTGTCCATCAACCTTGCATTAGTTGCTGCGTGATTTTGAGTTTGGTGTCACGAAAATTTGGAAGGGCGAATTTCACTTTTTGATACTCTGTTTGTTCGGTATCTCATGAAGGATTTCGCTTCCGGTGTCCGAAAAATATTTTATTTTATTTTCATTGGTTCTTTTTCCCCCAAAACAAATCGAAGTCCCACTTCTATTCGCCGAAAATGGTATTCCACTCCCAACATCGTATTCCACTCTCAGCGATGACAGACTTCGTTTTGTTGTTTACAAATCGGTTGAGTTGAATTAACCCTTTACCTAACATGAAAAGCAGACGACACTCGCAAAAAAATCTTGAATAACTCTTTTTTTTCATTTTTTTGTCTCAAAAACATAGGTTATGTCCCCTCGCTGGAACGAGCTCGACGAGCTCGTTCCAACGAGGGGTCATAACCTATGTTTTTGAGACAAAAAATGAAAAAATATTGAAAATTAATTGGCGATTTTTGAGAATAGCGCTGGCCGTTACGTTGGGTAAAGGGTTAATTATAAAGAATTGCTTTGGGAAAGGAAAATAAGGAGAAAATAAAATAAATACAAAAGTACACTGCTTGGATTGAAGTACGGTTTTATCCTCTGCTCGGGTTATTTCACTCGGCTAACGCCTCGTTTAAATAATCCTCCGCGCTTCCCACTCGAGGATAAAAATCGTACTCGAATCCTAGCAGTGAACTACTGTCTATTTATTTACTATCAACGCAGATCAGAGAGTTTAAATAATGCTGTCGACTGTAGGGGGTCAGAATTCTCTGTGGAACAAATTAGCTAAGCGAAAAAACACCATCTTTTGCCTCGTCTCGAATTTTATAATTGTTATTTTAGGCTGGGTTTGGATGCCAAACGCCGTATTTAAGCCTTTGAACCCGATCGGCCGCTTTTCCGACCCAGAAGCATGATACGTCATAATTTCCTCAAGTGGGATGGCTGCTGAGTGAATATGGGGTAGATCGATTGAAAATATTAATTGGTCTACCCCAAATAATATACTCTCCCAAAAAAAGAAAGTGTGCATGCTAAAAAAATAACACAAAAAAAGATATATATCATTTTTATTCATGGAAATTTTATTCAATCACAGATGAATCAATTTGTGATCAACACGAGAAATTTCATTAAGCTACGACGAATACTCTTGGTGCCATGGAGAGTCAAAGACACTAAGGGTCCAACACAAAAGTCACACACTCAATATCTGGTATGACCTCCGTCTGCATCGACTACTGCTGTGCATCTACGCCTCATGGAAGCGAACAAGTTAGCATGGAAGTGTTGTGGGATGTTGTTCCATATTCTAATAAGCTGTCTTTGGAGTTCCACAAGCGTTGACGGTGCATGGGGAAGCCGGCGTATCTGACGTTTCATTTCGTCCCATACGTGCTCAATGGGTGAGATATCGGACGAATTTGCAGGCCAGGGAAGAACATCCACCTGTTTTTGCTGCAGATACTGTTGAACAACACGAGCTGCGTGGGGTCGGGCGTTGTCCTGCTGTAGAATGACGTCGGGGCCGTGACGTTGCAGAAATGGGACAACAACAGGTGTAAGCACTTCATCACGATATCTGGCTGCATTGAGATTGCCATCAATAATGACCAGCTCAGTTCTGTTACGGGCAGTGATGCCACCCCACACCATGAGAGACCCTCCCCCACAACGGTTTCGCTCCACGACACACGGATCTGCGTTGCGTTCGTTTCGACGTCTGTACACTCTCTGGCGGCCATCTGATGATGAAAGATGGAAACGACATTGATCTGTGAATAAAACACGTCGCCGCCAGTCTAAGGGATGCCTGAGATGCTGTCTACTTCACTGCAGTCGAGCACGACGATGACGTAACGTCAAAATCAGACGAATTGCAGGTCTTCGAGGACGTAAGCCGTATTCTCTCAGCCGGTTGATTACTGTTTGATGATGTATCCGTCTCAGGTTAGGGATGTTCCTGGCTGTCGTCGTTGCCGTTTGTTGCCGGTTCCGGAGATGAACGACACGGATATACCGATCTTGTGCAGGGGTGGTAACTCGTGGTCCCCCGGAGCGGGGTCGGTCTCGAACGTCATCATGTTGTGCATGTCGATGGACTTGCCTGTCTACAGTGTTACGGTGGCAGTTCAAATGCTGGGCAATCTCTCTGTGTGTTCTGCCAGCTCTAATCATACCCACATTAGCATGCCAAGACTGACAATGAATCAACGTCTCCTTGCCCCTCCACGTGCAAAACATGCCTTTTCACAAACGTGCAGCACGTCATTTAACGTTAATGCAATTTTAATGGGGAAAGCTGTTTTTGTGTTCAATATAACTTATTCATGAACAGGTTAACACTCTTTACACCTACGAAATTATTTTTTGGAGTTTGATCAATTTCTGTAATGCACACTTTCTTTTTCGGGCGAGTATAAATGAATACTCGTTCAATTGCTGTCATTGAACTGACATGTAAGATACCATCAGGGTTCAAACGGTTAAGCCAAATTGGGGCTTCCGCTTTCTTGTGAACGGCAACGCAGCTTCCTCGAACAAACATTTCCCACCCTATGATGCTTTCCTCAAAACCCAAAACCTGAGAATCATTGCTATTACATTTCTGTGGATCTGTCCGTATTTTCTCCCGCCAGGACAAACCATGCTAGGACTCTTGATTAATGGACACCCCTCCCCCACCCTACAGCGTTTGTTTAGCTTCCGTCACCTCTGCCAAAATACGTGGGAAATAATATGCAACAAGATAAAATATATACTGCACCTGTATGGCAAGGGATTTCATAGCGCTGTTATTTTCTCTGGTGGCAGGTAAGAAAAACTGCAGCTGCGCATTTTATTCATAGAACTAACGTGTCAGGACATGGCAGCATCTATGTAACATGGAATTGACAACGGGGTAAAGATCCAGATGTTTGTTTTAACCTACATACGTTTTACACGTGCTGAATGACAAAAATCATTTCTAATTTCTTTCGCTTCTCCTTTTAACTGAGAAATATGGATCGCCTCCCTGGACTTTCTTCACACAAAACTTGTAATAATTAAATTGGTTTGCTTAGATTTTCTAGTCAAGCATTCACTGCTAGTGTGGGAAACCAAGACGTGACAAGGAACCAGTGAAATGCGATTAATTTTACAACTGCCCGGTGGGCGTTCTCTAGATTGCAAACAGTCTCCCCCGTTCGGTTGCCACCGCAGTTGTCAACGCCACAGAACCTTAGAGTTAAATATACTATACTTTACAGTACTGTGATATACTTTACTTTACAGTACTGTGAAATATTTTACAGTATTGTGACATTCTTTACGTTCCAATACTGTGATATACTTTCCTTTACAGTACTGTGATATACTTTACTTTCCAATACTGTGATTTCCTTTAGAATACAGTATTAGTTATCTACTGTCCTTTACAGTGTTGTGATGTTCTTTACTTTACAGTACTGCGATGTACTTTACTTTACAGTACCGTGATGTACTTTTCTTTGCAGTACTGCGACGTACTTACATTTATAGTACTGTGATGTAGTTACTTTACAGTACTGTGATGTCCATCACTTTACAGTACTGAGATATACTTTATAGTGCTGTGATATGTATTTTTTACTTTACAATACAAAGATATACTTAACTTTAAAGTCCTGTGATATACAGTAACTTTACAGTAGTGGCACATACTTTACAGTACTGTGATATACTTATTTTACAGTGCTGTGATTACGAAAGTGGTGAAATACTTTCGTTTACAATACTGTGATGTACTTCACAGTACTGAGATATACTTTATAGTACTGTGATATTATTTTTTTTTACTTTACAATACTGTCAAGGTGATAGCTAAAAGTTGCCATTTTGTTGTATAAAAGTGTAAATATTTTCGATAATGTTTCTGCCTGGGTTGGATGTAAAGCGTGGAGATAGGTATGTGACGGACACTGAAACTAGGTTTGTCAAATTCTGCTAATTAGGCATGAAATTTAATGTCCATTATGGCGCACGTGTTAAACGCCACATGGCGTTACAGATCAAGAGTAAGAGAGACAATGTTATCTTCTGTATCATTATTTGGGTAAATAAGACTAGCTAAATTGTAATTGTTGGAACCAGTGCATCACACATGTTCTGGACACACACCCATATTACGCATCTATCCTGTCTCCGAAATGTCAAAAGATACCAAAATGCGAGTCTTTCAAAGGAACTTTAAAGCGAGTGTTAAATTAAGATAGATCTAAGCGGCCAAGTTCAAGAGAAGCGATTAACTAAGAATAAATGTTCTAGCTATCTAAATAAAAAATCGGGGGATTTCTCGAAAAAGTCATTCCAGCCAATTTCAGTCGGAAGGTGTGTAAGGCTGTGTGTGGGTCGTTGCGAATAGATGGGGGGGTCCCATGCTATAGGTTAGAGAAGGTGCCGTATCGGTGCGAAAGTAAAGGCACCTTGTGATGTAGGGGAGCCACAGAGCTCATATTTAGAATAGGAGCAGTCGCGGGCCAAGTCGGTGGCCATATATGAGAATAGGCTCAGGAACAGGAAGTGCGAGCTCAGGGAGCTATATGCATTTAGGTAAATGGCATTACCTGTATTAGAAGGCAAGACATGCAGAGGCGGTTGGTCTGAGGGCACTCAGAGAAGGTCCGAATTTAGCCTTGGCCGTCGAGGGTCATAGGCACCGAGATTTAAAGTCCGCGTATTATCGTAACCCTGTGAGGGTTGTAAGGAACCGATTGTAGTTTGTTAACGGTTGCGAACCGTAGTGGCATAGTAGCCAAAGAAGTAAAAGCTGTAACGTAGTGGTCTAGAAACCGTGTTAAGAGCTTGAGTAAACGCTGGAATAGCTCGCGAGACAAGATAGTTGTAGGCGGTGCGAGAATTGGTGATGTTGAGAACACTTTGCAGAATATTATTATGTAAGCTTTGTTAAGTATATATCTGAAGGCGAAGAATAACTTAACCCCGAGGGAGGCAGACAAGGCGCAACGTGATCGTGAACTGTGGTAGACGCCGATTGAATTGTGATTGAACTGTGAGAACGCTGATAGAGTCACACAAGCAGAGCATTATATGAGTTAAGCCCGACTGACGGCGAAGTTAACCCTGCGAGGAGGAAGCAACGAGAAGTGAATAGACACTTTGTACTTGTCACAAGCCGTGCGAGGATGAAGATGATGTGAGGTTGATCCAGCGGACACAGCTAGCTGTGGGAGACGTCGAGGGCCCTAAAGAATAAACTTTTATCCGCATAATTAGTGTTTTCTTATGGATAATGTTGTGAGTAATTTTGTTTCATATTATATTTTTTCGTACATGTGAATAAATTACCTGTTCAGTGAATTATTGTTGATCACCCTTTGGCGTTATAAGCCACAGGCACCTTCAGGAATCCTAAGAGTTCCAAGCGGATAGGGCATTGATAAGGTGGCAATGTTTACGTTCGAACTGGGGTTCAGACGACACTCACTGGCTGTCGACTGAGCACTGATAAGAACATAATTTTTCCTCTATCACTCAACCCCGTAATCCCGCGACAAATACTGTGATATACTTTACTTTAAAGTACCGTGTTTTTATACGTTATTTTATAGTAGTGTGGCATACTTTACTTCACAGTGCTGTGATATACTTTACTTTACAGTACTGCAATATACTTTACAGTACTGCGATGTACTTTCCGCTACAGTATTGTGATGTTCTTTACTTTGAGGTACTGCGACGTACGTTCCTTTACAGTACTGTGATGTACTTTCCTTTACAGTACTGTGACGTACTTTCCATTATAGTACTGAGAAATACTTTATAGTACTATGATGTTCGTTCCTTTACAGTAGTGTGACGTACTATCCTCTATAAGACTGTAATGTACTTTCCTTTACAGTACTGTGATTTTCTTAACTTTGCAGTACTGCGACGTTCCTCTATAAGACTGTGATGTATTTTCCTTTACAGTACTTTCCTTTACAGTACTGTGATGGACTTTGCAGTACTGTGATGTACTTTGCTTTATAGTACTGCGATATACTTTACAGTACTGTGGTGTACTTTCCATTACAGTACTTCAATGTTCTTTACTTTACAGTACTGCGACGTACATTCGTTTACAGTACTATGATGTACTTTGCTTTACAGTACTGTGACGTACTTTGCTTAATAGTACTGCGATATACTTTACAGTACTGTGGTGTACTTTCCATTACAGTACTGCAATGTTCTTTACTTTACAGTACTGCGACGTACATTCGTTTACAGTACTATGATGTACTTTGCTTTACAGTACTGTGATGTACTTTTCAGTACTGTGATATTCTTTATTTACTTTTCAGTTCTGTGATATACTTTAGTTTAAAGAACTGTAATACACGTTACTTTACAGTAGTGTGACATACTTTACTTTACGGGAGTGTGGCATAGTTTACTTCGCGGTACTGTAATATACAGTACTTTACAGTAGCGTGGCATACTTTACTTTACAGTAGTGTGGCATACTTTACTTCGCAGTACTGTAATATACGTTACTTTACAATAGTGTGACATACTTTACTTTGCAGTAGTGTGGCATACTTTACATCACAGTACTGTAATATACGTTGCTTTACAGTAGTGTGGCATACTTTACTTTACAGTAGTGTGGCATACTTTACAGTAGTGTGGCATACTTCACGTCGCAGTACTGTAATATACGTTACTTTACAGTAGTTTGGCATACTTTACTTTACAGTAGTGTGGCATACTTTACAGTAGTGTGGCATACTTCACGTCGCAGTACTGTAATATACGTTACTTTACAGTAGTTTGGCATACTTTACTTTACAGTAGTGTGGCATACTTTACAGTAGTGTGGCATACTTCACGTCGCAGTACTGTAATATACGTTACTTTACAGTAGTTTGGCATACTTTACTTTACAGTAGTGTGGCATACTTTACAGTAGTGTGGCATACTTCACGTCGCAGTACTGTAATATACGTTGCTTTACAGTAGTGTGGCATACTTTACTTTACAGTAGTGTGGCATACTTTACAGTAGTGTGGCATACTTCACGTCGCAGTACTGTAATATACGTTGCTTTACAGTAGTGTGGCATACTTTACAGTAGTGTGGCATACTTTACTTCGCAGTACTGTAATATACGTTACTTTACAGTAGTGTGGCATACTTTACAGTAGTGTGGCATACTTTACAGTAGTGTGGCATACTTTACTTCGCAGTACTGTAATATACGTTGCTTTACAGTAGTGTGGCATACTTTACTTTACAGTAGCGTGGCATACTTTACTTTACAGTAGTGTGGCATACTTTACTTCGCAGTACTGTAATATACGTTACTTTACAGTAGTGTGGCATACTTTACTTTACAGTAGTGTGGCATACTTTACAGTCGTGTGGCATACTTCACGTCGCAGTACTGTAATATACGTTGCTTTACAGTAGTGTGGCATACTTTACAGTAGTGTGGCATACTTTACTTCGCAGTACTGTAATATACGTTACTTTACAGTAGTGTGGCATACTTTACAGTAGTGTGGCATACTTTACAGTAGTGTGGCATACTTTACTTCGCAGTACTGTAATATACGTTGCTTTACAGTAGTGTGGCATACTTTACTTTACCACAACTGTGATAACAAAAGTGGTCGCTTTCCTGATCAGATTGCGATCCGGTCTGGACTCGCGTATAGCAGTGGGTCGAGATTTCATAACAGAATATTGTCAAATCAAGACTGCATAAAGAAAACCAAGTGAAAATAGCTATCAAGATTCAATGTTCTAGTTTTTCAAGTGAGATTTTAAAGTGTTGTGTGGAGGAAAGTGGACAGAGGATAACGACCAGAGGATTTCGTTGACATTCTCTGCCCGCTCATGTCATTGCGGGATTGTTGTTTGCTAAAAGCACAGTATCACTGTTCTGGTCTTTGCAGCTGTTATCTATTCCTGAAAAAACCTCGATTCTTCTCCAAATATTGTACCACCGAAGCATTGCCACGAAACTTGTGAGGTGTACAGATCTCAACACGCCCTTGTTTACAATTTCTGATAGAAACAACAAAACGTATTGCCGGTTCAGCTTATGACTCAACGGGTTCCACTGGTCCAGCCCTCTTATTTTGGAATTAAATGCTAGTTATTCCTTCTTATTGGAATCGAGGTGGCTAAGTGGTTGGAGCATTGGACTTTAACCCAAAAGAACGACAGTTCAATCATGACAAGCGGTAACTGTGTTGTGTCCTTGAACATGACAGTTAACCCTTTAGGTAACAAGAAAAACAGACGACAATTGCAAAAATTCTTCAATTACTTTTTTTTTTTTTTTTTTTGTCTCAAAAACATAGGTTATGACCCCTCATTGGAACGAGCTCGACGATGTTTTTGAGACAAAAAATGAAAAAATAATGAAAATTAATTGGCGATTTTTGAGAATATGGCTGGCCGGTTTTGACCGTTACGTTGGGTAAAGGGTTAATTAACCCTTTACCCAACTATCGACCAAAACCGGCCAGCGCTATTCACAAAAATCATCAGTCAATTTTCATTACTTTTTTTCATTTTTTGTCTTAAAAACATAGCGTATGACCCCCTAACCTCATAACCTATCTTTTTGAGTCAATTTTTTTTTTAAAATAATGAAAATTAATTGGCGATTTTTGAGAATAGCGCTGGCCGGTTTTGGCCGTTATGTTGGATAAAGGGTTACTCCTGATTTCCCACGATGGGCATAGTGGCGCTGTGTACTAAGGCGTACTGCATGCCGATGTTCCACTTCCCTTGAAACTCTGCTAACTCTGCTTGCGCGGAGTAAGTAAGTTGGAGAGTAGGAAAGTTGTTCGCTGCTGCTTGGAGGTTCTCTCTCCACCCGTGTAACTGTTCGACACCATGAGACCCTGGTTGTTGAAAGTGTCATTAAAACGCCAATAAACAACAGGCTGCAATAAACAATTTGTTTCTTTTTCTTTCGCAATGATTAGTATTTATCGGATAAAACTCCACTTCGATTTGTTTAACCCTTTACCCAACGAATCGGCCATATCCGTCCGTGTAATATGTAAATTCAGCAGCTGAAAAAATATTATTTTTCAATAAATTTCAACCAAATCATATCATGTGACCCCCTCTTTGGAACGAGCTCGTCGAGCTCGTTCCAATGAGGGTTCACAGGATATGGTTTAGTTGAAAATTTTTGAACAATTTTAAAAATGATATTTAAAATAATACATTTTGATATTGTTTGCGTTTGGGTAAAGGATTAAGTAGTAGACCGTATTATAGATAAGGACTCCTAACAGTCGGCAGTTTTTACGCTATTCTTATTTTCAATTGCTGTTAACTGAAACATAATTCGTGAAACATGCGTGATAAATGTAAGTCTGGACTTAAGAAAAAAGTCTACGATTACATTTCTATAAGAAGAGATTTTAACGCATTCTCGATTTGGATGTGATTAAAAAGCAATCATCAATATTTCACTCGTGATGAAAGGAGTTAAGAGTTTGAAAGCACATTATAAAGATGTACAAAGTCGGGATAACATAACATCAAACGTGTGCATATCGAGCAGGGGTATATCCTTTCACCGATTATTTTTGCAAAGTACATCCAAATTTTAGGAAAGGAACCCCTTCACAGAGACGAGGGTGTAGCAGTAGGCGACCTGAGGATCCCATGGCTGCCCTGCGCACATGATATGGTACTAAGGTTAGAAAGCAAAGACGTTTTAAAGAAAACGCTAACAATTGTTGGGAGATATGGATACATATGGAGACTCGAACTGAATGAAAACAAAAGCAATGTTATACACATGGGCCGTAAAATGGAGCCAAAGTGGGGGAGTTCATTATTTCGGGTGGTGGGAGCAAAGTGCTTATTGTGGAAGAGACAGATGAATACGAATATTTATGCACCAATATAAACATTCTGGGGAGAGGCGTCTACCGAGCCCACACGAATAAACAAACATTTGAAGGGGGGGGGGGGGGGGGCTAAAACTTTTAGTGAGGAACGACTTCAATAAGATTTTTGTGAAAAAAAAAACATTTGTGAAATGGTGGGTGTGTCAGCCTAGCCTTTGGTACGGCATTGATACTTCTAAAGAAAACGCACTTTAAGAGTTCGGAAACTCTGCTGAATGATTCCGGTTTATGGATTACAGGGTCGAGTAATGCCACAGCACTGCAAGCACTGGAGTGAGCTTGGCTCGAAAAGAATTAAGAAGAGGATACACTTGATGAAACTCTGTTATCTCAACTACTTGGTAAATCTCTCTGGCAGCCGACGGCGTAACGTATTGTTCCAGAATATTTGGAATCCTAATATCCAGAACAGGTGGATTGGGCAAATGTGACAGTTAACCCTTTACCTAACGTAACGGCCAAAAACCGGCCAGCGCTATTCTCAAAAATCGCCAATTAATTTTCATTATTTTTTTTCATTTTTTGTCTCAAAAACATCGTCGATCTCGTTCCATTGAGGGGTCATAACCTATGTTTTTGAGACAAAAAATAAAAAGAATAGTTATCGAAGAATTTTTGCAATTGTCGTCTGTTTTTCTTGTTACCTAAAGGGTTAACTGTCATGTTCAAGGACACAATTAATTTTCATTATTTTTTTCATGTTTTGTCTCAAAAACATAGGTTATGACCCCTCGTTGGAACGAGCTCGTCGAGCTCGTTCCAACGAGGGGTCATAACCTATGTTTTTGAGACACGAAATGAAAACAATTAGTTATTCAAGAATTATTTTTGCAAGTGTCGTCTGCTTTTCAGGTTAGGTAAAGGGTTAATAGAGAACTATTCAATAGAGATTTTGGACTTGGATTAAAAACGCAGGGTAAAGAAATCTTCGAAGAGAGAGTCATGGGGGGTTGTAACCGAAATTGGCTAGAAAGTGTCAAGGCAACGAGCTATTTGGGTGGTTTGCGTGATAAAGAGAAGCCAGGTTTTAATGAGTATCTTGATGGCACCTCTTGGGGTCACTGTTGTTCAGGCTGAGGTCGATGGAGCTTTGGGGAGATTGGGAAAGGCAGTGAAAAAGAGTCCCAAATGTGATGGATACCCTGCAACACTTTCTCTTAGGGTGTCCAAAATAAAAGTCTGACAGCATAAGATTCACTGGGAGTATAATGGGAAAGTGAGGAGGGGGGGGGGGGTGGAGAATGAAGGATATGAGGTTATTGGGTGGCACAAAGGAGAGGATTAGTATAAAGTACATGCAAGCAGTTCGGTTTCGAGGATGGACGGGAGAGAAGAGGCGTCGGCATGGGGCGGTATCTGAGAGCACAAGGGTAATCAATGCTTTCTCACCTGAGAACCGCGAGAAATCAACGGCCGGCCGAAGTGTTATTATTATTACTAAACGTTTTGAGTTTACATGGAAATGCTGTTTTGTGACAGCACTTTATCAGCAAATCAATGTCTGTTTGTTGGGGTATAAAGCAAGTTAAACACCCGGGGGTATATCGTGTCGCAGAGTTTTACGGGCGAGGGGCCGAAGCTAGGAGCGCTAAAATCACCCGACATGGGGGGGGGGGGGGAGTGGCAGCTGTATGTCGACGTCATACCTGAGGTGCGTAGCATCGAGGTGGGGCCTGGGGAAAAGTATAGGAGGGGGGTCGCACTCGGGGGCGAAGCCCTCCCCTACTCTTCCCCACCTAGGTGCGTTGCTTCCTCCCATTGGTGGAGGTTCGGGGGACCTTGCCCGAGAAAAGTTTTAAAAGACAAGCCTCTGATAACGATTCTGGGTATCTTGGCTTGATATCCGTCTTTTCTAGCAGATCAATAGGGCATGGTTAAGATAAAGCGGTTTTTCAGCGCCTCCGAGAATGAGCGACGAATCGAGTGTTTTGTAGCCCGACTGTAATGCAGAAGAGGAATATAATATCGTGCCGATGTTCATTTCCGACAGATTCTCTCGATCTTTCGGCAATATTCGGAATATTATCGAACAATCGAGAGAATCTATCAGAAATGGACATCGGTACGACTAGGCTTTGTCGGTCAGAATTTTGTTTCTGAGGGCCATTGAAAATTTCCGACGGAGACTTTCACATGGGGGGCAGTTCGCCCTCCTTGTACACCCACTGGCTTCGGCCCTGACGGGCGTACGAATCCGAAGTATCCGAAGAGAATCCACCGTGCCGTGGCGAGTAACTGTCGGATTTCCCCAGTTACTAACTCGGTACACTCAGGGTTAGCAACGGTTGAAGACAACTGTACCGTCAACTTGCTGTACACACTATACTTACCAACTGGTAGATGTCATTTGTCACCTATTCAGAAATAATTTAATCCTCCAGTCCGGTGGGGCTGTAGAATCAACCCTTTCGGACTACGGGTATCGTGACGTTTTAACGTCTCGAAGAATCAGGTTTTGGCGACGTCAAACGCAATCGTTAGCCCTTTGAACTCTGGTGGTATCTTCCATATCAGTTCAATGACAGCAATAGGGAGAGTCCATATTCATTATTTGGGGATAGACCAATTAATATTTACAATGTGCAACCTTGTGACTACACGTTGAAAATATTGATTGTCTACCATATACATGCACTTAGCATCCATCCTATTTAAACTATCATGTTCCTGATCGAAAAAGCGGCCGCTCGAGTTCAAAGTCGGAGTACGTAATATTACGTACCGCAGTCGCAAAGGGTTAACTGACGCGCAATGTAATGTGCTGTTCAATGTGGAGTTCGTTCGGCAACTACCAATTTTTATGTAAAATTATACAAACCGCATTTAATGATTTTACTGTATGCAATTTTGTGATCAATTAGCCCATGCTAATCTCAATAGTCATTATCTCAAGACAAACCTTCTCCTCAAAAGCATACAACTTGCCATGTAAAATCACGATCGCCATGATATTGAGGAGTTATATTCAATTCTGAGCCATTTAATACCAGAATTTGGGACGTTTATTTTCAAATAACTGAATTCTGAATCAAATATTGACAGACCGTGGGCACTCATTATTCTGGTGAGTGAAATTAAGTGTTTCCGTCTCCCGGAAGCAAAAGACGAGAGTAAACGTTAGTTGGACAGATAAACGATCTACAAACAGCGTGCACTCAAGGTTAGGGAGCGTGGGTTACGGTATTGGACCTCAAATCGAAAAGTCCATAGTTCGCTCCTCGCCAGGGGTAACTACTTTCTGTGCTTGGGCAAGACACTTAATCCCAATTGCCATCGTGGGGGCGCGGTGGCGTGGTGGCGCTATGTACTGAGGCGTACTGCACGTCGATGGTGCATTTGTCTTCAACCAACGCTAACCATACTTGTGTGTAGTTAGTACGTTGGGGAGTCTGACAGTTGCTTGCCGCTGCTCGGTGGTTCTCTCCAGGTACTCTGGCTTCATCACCCGTCAAACTGTCCGACTCGAGGAGACCCTGGCAGTCGACATTGTCGTTAAACCCCAATAAATAAATAAATAAATAAATAAATAAACAAATAAATAAATAAACATATAAAAACGCTCCCCCGACAGCAAAAAACTGATACGCAACTTACAGTTAGTTTATTTGCGTCTTCCGCGCCACAGTCCAACAAATCCCATACTTTCGCTGTAAGTGTTATCGACCCCTTCGCTGCACATCGGTTTTTTAGGGTTAGCCGACCAGTGATGTTTTTCTAACTTGTGAATTGGTGGGGTGGGAGAACTCCCCACTCTAGCTTTACTCAACAATAGACTGGTAGCACCACACAAACTAATGTATTTGATAAACGTATTGGGCAATACATGAGGATGAATGGAAAGAATTTTTATCAAACAAAATGTTATGCACGCGAAAAATGTCGCAAATTATCGTAGCAAATTCGATGTTGATTATCATACCCGAGTTCATTAAACTGAAATAATAATAAAAAATGTCTTGCGTCGTCAGTTGGGCTCGGCGAAGCTTCGGAAATCGATTCAATTCGATTCGATTCGATTCGAATCTTAATCCTCTTTACTCACCTTCTATCACCAGGTCTCCTGTACACTGCAAAAAATATAGGTTCTCTTTAGAACCAAAACTGGTTCTAATCTTGTCCCTGAGATGGAACCAGTTCTGTTTAAACAGTATTTATTTCAAATCAAATAAATTTATAAAGATTAACATTAAATATTAACAGAATTAAACATAAATTGAGGGGGTTTCAGCCGTAAGTTTAGAGCTTATACGAGGTTGTCTCAAATCATTATTAAGCAAAGGAGATATGAACAGTTGGCATATCGAACCAGTTTTGGTTCTCTTCAGAACCAAAACTGGTTCGATATGCCAACTGTTCATATCTCCTTTGTTTCAAAATGTTCGGCGACTGCGTTGAATAAGCTCCAAGTTTACTGCTGTATCTACTTCAGTTCATGTAATATTCTGTTAAAATTGAATGCTAATCTTGGTAAATTTATTTGATTTGAAATAAATACTGTTTAATCAGAACTGGTTCCATCTCAGGGACAAGATTAGAACCAGTTTTTGTTCTAAAGAGAACCTATATTTTTTGCAGTGTACAGGAGACCTGATGATAGAATGAGAGTTCAAGGAGGTTCCACTTCTGAAACAACTTTTATTCCGATCTGGAATATCCTATTTTTTATTGATTTCCCACAAAAGACGAGTCACCATTAAATCCAATACTTGAGTTGAGACTTTCAATATTTACAGTTTTAAGAATTACAGTTTGGAGTAGAGCTGAAACGGTTAAAGGGTTTTCTAGATCGATCAATCACATAGATTAACCTTGGTTAACCGATTAATCACTTCTTTCAGTAGGTAGCTGAATCATTGCCGTACCATTGTTGATTTATAGCATTAACCCTTTACCCAAAGTAACGGAAAAACCTGCAAGCGCTGTATATAAAAATCGCTTTCAAATTTTATTATGCTTTCAATTTTTGTCTTAAAAATATAGCTTATGACACCTCAGTGGAACGAGTATCGTCTGCTGTCCGCAACGGGAAAGGAGTTCAGATTTACCACTTCCAGTTACTGATACAGTACAATGATCATGCAAGTGAACAAGTATGTCTGCACAAAACTTGCAAGCTTTAATCTGTCTCATAATAATTGCTGAAAGTCAGTGTGACAATGTTTGCCTGTTTTAGAGCAAGTTTGTTCCTTTGTTAACCCATATAATACAGTTCTTTAAGGCAACGATTAATCGATCAATTACTTTTTTTGATCGATCAAGACGTTGATCATTGGTTAATCGATTAATCGATGAACCATTCCAGCTCTAGTTTGGAGGACATTCTGTTTGAGATTCGATTCACTTCTGTCTAATTCGAGTCGGGATTCGATTTGATCCGAAAATTCAGATTCGCATGACGCAAGGCGTCAGATTACCTGACGCCTATAGAAATATTATTTTCAATTTCATTCATTCAAGACGACATGAGCATTTTAGATTCTCTAGCAAAAATTGAAGCATGAAGCGTGAAACATTGTCTTAGAAAAGTCCATTGCCAGTGCACGTGCTTGATTTCAAGCCGTTGTGAGGCTGAATTTTATCCATTTAGGGCTCCACTGACCTGCATTGAAAATGCAGAACTCATACACAAAGAAGGCAGCGAAACACCCCACCCAAACCTGGGCACCAATTCCACAACACTCATATGACCAGTTTATCAATATAAATAGTGGCGATAGCTGAACTATTGTATTATATATTTGAAGTTCGATCATCGTGACCGTGACACTGATCGGCGTCAATTGGTTTCGACCAATTGAATGCCGTAAAAATTAAAAAGCAAATTAGGGTTGGTACCCTACCATACAACAGTGATATCTCGTAACAACGAAGGAAACGCAGCAATTATCCAGTTGAAAAGTGTTTTTAGTTCAATTTTCGTGTAGACTGGTTATCACATGGGAGCTAGGTGTGTGATAAATACAGAACCGCACACGCGTTTGAATGGGTTAAGAATTATCGCACTCGATTGCTCTGGCACAGGATATCACTCGAGCCTTCGGCTCTCGTGATATCCTGGGCCAAAGCAATCTCGTGCGATAATTTTTAACCCATTCAAACGTGTTCTGTATATTTACCGCCATCACATACTGTGTGTATATTGTCCACATTATGGTGATATTGTGGCTCGTATTGTGGCGATATTCGATCATACTTATGGTCCACGATTGTTTCAACGCCGTTAACTCTCACAACTGCTGTCGAAGTAAAATCGTTCTTCGGTGACTTGAGATAAGAAAAGAAAAGAAAAGAAAAGGCTCTGTCACAAAAACTCGGGTAATACATTTTGGCAAAAAAAAAATCTTCGAAACAAATTTTTTTTGTGTGAACTTCGTCAATGGTTTATACAGATTATAACAACAGTCAGTTAATTTAGGTCTTCGAATTCCGTCAAGGTGACAAGTCAGATCAGCCAGATCAAACAAAACGGCGAAGGCTGAAAACCGCTAGTGAAAACTCCGATTTTCTAGCAATCATTCCCGAGATAATTCCGGTACCTACCCTAAAACAGAAGGTTTGGCCCCACAAAGTAGATCTTCTGTTTATCGGGCCATTTTTTTGTAAAACTGCATGCGTGCGGGCGGTTTTTTATTTCATTTTTCAACGCCTTGTTGCACTCAGAGAGAAATTTATCAATTTTATTAACTCAGGTAAAATAACAGACATAAACCATTTCATTATTACTTTTTTAAGTTTGCATTGGTCATAAAAAGAGAGCATGCGTCAGCTAAAAGGACCACGGGGAGGCCCTGAGAAACGGATTTTTAATTTTTTTAGGCCTAACCTCTATATAAGTATTATTTATGAAAAATTATGAGCAGGGAGTTCTAAAGACACAACCCAGTAAGGAATTGCCACACCCAATCCTGGCTGAAATTTCTAATAGTAGGAAATGTGGAGGGAAAGTCATGAGTAGTTGGAAATTCCATTATCTGGATTTTAGAGCTTCTTTGTTGATGCTGATGTCTCCTTTACTTCCCAAAATTCCAACTCTGTTTCAGATCGGAAAAAAAGTCCAACTGTACTATTTACAACTACAGTGTACGCAATGTCGAGCTTCATAAGTATGCATGATGTCAATCGGTATTAAGTTTCCATAGTACGTTTACTTATCACAATAAAAAAAATCCCCGAAATGCACTTCAAGAAAATCACATCATGTAAAATCGTTATACGGGGTCAATTCCATCATTCACAGTAACAAAATGATGAAACATCGAAAATTGATCATTCCTGCCAAAGAACTGATTTAATGTTAGAACAGTGTGAATTGCTCAAAGTTCTCACTTTGAGCAATTGTTTAGCACACATTCAATTCCCAGAAGAATACCAAATGATAATAACCTGATAAAAGCCTGGAACTGGTCGAGTCCTTAAACAGTTCATCGCCTAAGTTTTAGATTCAATCGTTTGGAATAGTTCAGTTGGTCGAAAAATGTGAATCTATTTATTATACGCTAAACGATAGATTATCGAAGAAATTGCGGAAAGATAGAAATCGTATCCCCCCCCCTGCCCCCCCCCCCCCTCCCTGTGAAGATATGGACATTTTCACTTTCACTGTATCAATCAAAATGGCGACCTTCAAAGAATCACATCAAGGTGAGTACGCGTCATATTATCACTGGAAATGATCAATTTGTTCTAAAACGTATAATGAAAAGTAAATCTAGTGTTTTTGAGTGGATACCGATCATTTCCAGCAATAATTCAACACGTATTCACCTTGAATTGATGCATGAAACCAGCTAGTCCAAACATGGCCCGAAAGTCCGTAATATAACTTTTTGGTTTGGTACGTCTCTTGAAAGGACGTACCAAACCAAAAACTTATATTACGGACTTTCAGGCCATGTTTGGACTAGAAACCCGCCAACTGAATCAGACTGCAAGACGCTGTCTGTTCCGATTATCAATCAAATCACTTCCGCGTTTCAATGATTCAACGCGCCGTTTACTTTCATTCATCAGTTCAAGGTTGAAACGAGTGGAATTATCGGATTCTTATAAAAAGCGAAAAATTAAAAGAAAATCTAGTGTTTTTGAGTGGATACCGAAAATTATCTCACGTGTGACCGAGACAAATAGTTACTTTCGCTCGTGCAAGCGTTCGAGGAAAATAAACATTTGTCTCGGTCACTCATGAGATAATTTTCGGTATCCACTCAAAAACACTAGATATCCTCTATTTACGACAAGTCTGTAAAATAAATACTCATGAATGAAGACCACCACACTGTAGTTCCTCTGAGTTATGATTACGTCGTGCAATGCCACTTTTTATGTTTGAATTGTGATGCTTTCAAGACGAAATAAATATTTATTCATTGGAATATTTATATCTGAGGAACTAAAGAGTATCTATATAATATCAACGTGAATGAAGGGGCATTAGCGGTAGTCTGTGCACAATACCACAAAAATGGGTACACAAGTAACCCATAACAGCGGATTCCTTACTAAATAAGATTGGTAGCTTTACATCTTGGGACTGTCTATTTTACTTTGTTTACTTGTTGTGTCTGTTCGGCAGCAAAGCTCATATAAGATACATCACACTGTGAGAAAAAACAATAGGTATATTTTTATTGTATGCTTTGCTATATTTTAATTACAATTAAAAAAAACATCCAAACACCTAATTTTATTACATGATGCGCGTCACTTCCGTATATATATTTTCTTATATGTATCGTGACAATAGATATATAAAATTATTCGTTAGATATGATTTTCTTTCCGAGAATTGCCCAATATCAAACTCGGTTGTATGATCTCAAACATGGTTGATATGACGTTGATCTCGTCCGATATAAACCAAACGAGAGTTGTTCTCCTCGATTCGTCACTAGGCGCAACCATTTTGTTTTACAGAGAAACCATTCACCGTTATTCGTTGAAATCAAACAATCAATAACATTAGCGTTACTGGGTAGGGCTGTCATGATTAATCGATTATTGATCGGTCACGATGAAATCGATTAGTATTTTCCGTTGTCGAATAATCGGTAAATTGTATCTCGTTTTAGACGTTTAATAATTAAAAGAAAATTTGATGAAAAAACTATTGTTTCCAAAGGTAAAGAGTTAAGAAACCCCAAGAAACTGTTGGAAGCATTTGTCTTTCAGGTACATTCATCAAAGGTTTGGTGTTCTGAACTTTTGAACCGTCAGTGTAATAATCAAGACCGGTCGGCAGTTGCGAAGTTCGCAACTGCCGACCGGTCTTGATTATTACACTGACGGTTCAAAAGTTCAGAACATCGAAGGTTTGAATGTACCTAAAAGATGATCGTCTTCGTTGTTTACTTGAGGTAGGTCAACTGACTTGAACTTCATTTTTATCGACTTCAAAGAGAGGGAGAGGGAAAGTCATCTAGGTACGATTAATCGATTAACATCGATTATTTGCGACGATTAATCGATTCCTAAATTGAAAAATCGTGACAGCCCTATTACTGGGCAAACTGGAGTAGTTTTTGTATGGTTAGGAACTAATGATTGCAATCCGTAAGAATTAGGTGGATGAAGAGAAAAAAGAAGAGGGTTTTAGACAAAATTCAAAGCAAGCTAAGATTCAGAGTGTAAAAGGAGATCGTGAAAGTGGGAGAAGAGATGGTTAAGTTATCCGAACGTCGCGGCTTCTCCACTGGTGAAATCGAGGCGTTCGGATAGCTGAACAAGGACAAGAGGAAACTTCGGACTTTGTGAAAAGAATGAGTAAGAAAATAATAACACTGTCAGACAAACTGTAACATTTTGTAATTATTTGTGTTGGTTCAATAAATATATAGGATTATTTATTTATTTATTTATTATTATTTATTTTTTGGAGTTTAAGGTCACATACTTATGCACAATGGCTAATCATGACCGTGACAGTTTCACGGGTGGAGGAAGCCGGAGTACCCGGAGAGAACCACCGAGCAACGACGAGCAACTGTCAGCTCTTCGACATTCTAACTCTGTTCAAGCTCCGCTCAAGCAGGGTTACAGCGGTTGAATACATGTGCGCCATCGACGTGCAGTACGCCTTAGTACACGGCGTCATCGTGCCCCCCATCTAGGCAACCAGGATAACGTACCTTGCCCAAGGACACAACGCGGGTCGTCCCGGACGGGGATCGAACTCGGGACCTCTAGCATAGAAGTCCAACAGTTTACAAATGAGCCAACGCGCTCCCAATATATAGGATATACCCATAGTAGCTTGGTGTACCAAATGTTGGACACGAGTGGAGAAGTGGTGTTAACGTGCGAATCTGTTTTTGTTTACATGAACATCGGTGGACGGTACTTTCGCTGTCAATTTTATCGCCGAAACGAAATGGAAAAAGAAACTGGGCCTTTTTCATTTTAATAACACAATAACATACTATTTCGAGTTATGGATGCTTTATTAACATGAGGCAATGCATGTTTGTTAATTTTTGGTGTTTTGTGGGGATAAACCCATTTAAAAACGTAATAAATAATTGCCACTTTCATTTCACACTTCGCGAGCCGACGTGCGATAAATTTAGACAAGTTCGCATTCGGGAACGACGTCACCAAAGGTCAAGGATGTAGTTCCACTGTAGGTGTAAATTTTAACTACTGAAATCCTGGCATTGCTAGCGTGTTCACCACAGTTGGTGTATAAAGCTAAAATTTATGTCATGGGCCTTTCATATATAGTAGAATAGGTAATCATGGTACAGAAAAGAGGTTATTACTTGATTAGTTTCATATCAGCGAGATAACAGTCCTCGATAACTTTACATCAGCCTTTGATCTGCAGTCTCGGGCTTATATGAGGTTACCTCGGTAACTTTACATCGAATGAGGAGAAGAGGAAACGTCGGACATTGTGCAAATGATGAGAAACAATATAATACTACCCGACAACTGTTGCAGATCTGACATCATTTTGTAATTATTTGTTTTGGTTTAACCCTTTACCCAACGTAACGTCCAAAACCGCCCAGCGTTATTCACAAAATTCACCATTCAATTTTTATTACTTTTTCATTTTTTGTCACAAAAACATAGCTTATGACCCCTCACTGGAACGAGCTCAACGAGCTCGTTGCAATGAGGGGTCATAAGCTATGTTTTTGACGCAAACAAATCAAAACAATTAGTGCTTCAAGAATTTTATTTGCAAGTGTCGTCTTCTTTTCGTGTTATTATTATTATTTATTTATTGATGTTTAAGGTCACATACTTATGCACAATGGCTAATCGAGACCGTAAGAGTTTTAAGGGTGGAGGAAGCCGGAGTACCCTGAGAGAACCACCGAGCATCGACAAGAAACTATCAGCTACTCAACATTCTAACTCTGTTCAAGCTCCGCTCAAGCAGGGTTAAAGCGGTTGAAGACATGTGCACCATCGACGTGCAGTACGCCTTAGTACTCGGTGTCATCGTGCCCCCATGTAAGCAACCGGGATACAGTGCCTTGCCCAAGGACACAACGTGGGTCTTCCCGGACGGGGATCGAACTGGGGACCTCTAGCATAGAAGTCCAACAGTTTACCACTGAGCCACCGCGCTCCCGCTTTTTGTGTTAGGTAAATGGTTACTAAATGAAGATGTTATTACTTGGCTAGTTTTATATCGGCCGAGATATCAGCCCTTCGGTCTCAGGTTATGATTTTTTTTTATTAGGGTTCAACGACACATTAACAGCCAGGGTCATACCATGTCGGTGACAGTTTTACGGATGGAGGAAGCCGGAGTATCCGGAGAGAACCACCGAGCAACGACGAGCAGCTGCCAGCTCTCCAACATTGTAACTCTGAACTCTGCACCGCGGCACAGGCAGGGTTAGATTGGTTGAAGACATGCGCACCATCGACGTGCAGTACGCCTTAGTACACAGCGTCATCGTACCCCCATGTAGGCAATCGGGGTTAAGTGCCTTGCCCAACAATGACACAACGCGGGAGCACGAATCAGTCGCTGAAATGGTCACCCATCCAACTACTAACCGCGCTCGACGTTGCTCAACTTCGGTGATCTGACGAGAACCGGTTACCGCGACGCCACCGCGCCCCCGGTTGATATGAATTTTCCTCGGTCTGATATCTTTGACGATATGAAACTACCCACGTTATGAACCCTAATTATTTGCTCAATATTCCCCGCTATCCAAAAAGATAGTATATAAAATCAGTATCTTTGTGTTTCAGTTTGCAAATCAATCTCAGCGTAGTGGATGTGTTTTAGTATTAAAGAAAAGGTGTGTCGCGACCAGTTTATAAAGGCAGTGTAGCTCATAACATTTAGCATTTAATTCACAGTGAGGATTTGACGGATGAATTTATACATGGTTTTCTCAAAAAGTAATGAAAATACATTGCCAGATATTTCTTTAGTTGTCTGGATGCCAGGCGCAAAAACTTAAAATTCTTTTTGTTTCAAGAAATTTAACGACGGCAGAGATTTGAACTCTTGTAAGAAAGGTCAGTTGGAGAAATATGTCGGAAAGAGGAGGAACATTTCTGGTTTTGTAAAATTTCAAGTTTTATTCGAGTAAGTCCGGCAAGTGTACCGATTTCAATTTAACCCTTTACCCAACGAATCGCCCGCATCCGCCCGCGTAATATGCAAATTAAGCTGCTGAAAAAATATTATTTTTCGAAAAATTTCAACAAAACCATATCATGTGACCCCTCTTTGGAACGAGCTCGTCGAGCTCGTTCCAAAGAGGGGTCACATGATATGGTTTTGTTACATTTTTTTTTAAATTTTAAGAATGATATTTAGAATAATAAATTTTGAAATCCTCTGCGTTGGGAAAAGGGTTAAAAGATGTAGGCCGACAATCTCAGCAGTGTTTGTGTTTTTTTTCATATTAGATTTTCACATTTTCATAAAAAGCAATTAGCTACTAATGTCATTAAATGTAGAAAAATGATTTAAATCTCGAAAAAATTGTGATCGAAGATACCTATCTTTCAAAGAGTTGTGCAAAGTTGGTTTTATATTGGAGTGAAGAATATGTATAAAGAATAAAAGGTGACAAAGCGCAATGATTGAAGAAGACGATCTGTGTGATGAAACTTCCTTTCCTGCACATTAAATTGTAAAACCTCTCTCAGAACATTATACACATTTAACACACCAGTTGGTTTCTTCTATGAAGAGTTTTTGACCGATATTTCATCACACAAAGCTGATGAACAAGCAATATTGGAAGTCGAGCGGTTTTTATGTACAATGGAGCCCGGTTAGTTGATTTTTTTACACTTTCTCTCCGCGACAGAACTTGCTATGTAAAATTGTCTGTGTACCGCTAGACGCGTAGCAACTCAAGCTCTCAGACCACAGTCTAATTCTGTTAGGAATTCGACACAGTTGTGGGCTGTTTGTTTACCGACATTTTTATGGAGTTTGCGCGCAGACTACTGTAGATGTAATGTGGTGTATTTTTACTCACAACGATATAAGACGCTCTTTCGTGCTCTAGTTATAGATATTCCAATCACTAATAATTCATCTTTGTACCAGCAAGATATTAACAATTAGTAGAACTACGTGGCGTAATTATAAAACTACGGCCGGAGTGACTCTTCATTCCTAATGGTAATGTCATCAACCGTTCTGTCAAATCAAGTCCTGCTTGAGCACATTTTCTAGCGTTTATTCAAAGAAACCTATTGTTTGTAGTATTTTTGTAGATCCAGTCATTTGGAATACATCAGTTGGTCATAAAAGCGAACCGTGGTTTCGCTTTTCCGACCAACTGAAATATTCTAAAATCTGAACACTGGCGATGGACTAGCTAAGGCCTACACTAGTTCCTGGTCATAACAGCGTCGAATTCCTTGTGGAATTTTCCTGGGACCGATACTGTAAAAATTTTAAAATTGTATTTTCTGGAATTGTATTTTTTAGTTATCACTTTAAAAGGGTTCAAATGAACGAATGGAATTTTCAGAGATCTGGCAATTTGCCAGTTGGCAAATTGCCATATCTTTTAAAATGCTAGTGATTCATGTTAGTCGGTTATATTAATAGGTATAGAATATAACTCTAGAAAATGCAACTGTAAAAAAATTTATAGTATTGCCTCTGTGTGGTCTGACAGCTAGCTAGAGACAGTTATGTAATACAACAGGTGTTCTGTCACTTTCGGTCAGATAATATTGACCAGCGAGAATCGTAATTTCTTAGAAGCTGTGTCTAATCAACACGTAGTGTTGTCTGCCACAGTTCTTGAGCGGTATGTCATTTATTTATTTGTTTTTATTTATTTGTGTGTAAGGTCGTTTCAGCATCTTTGGATTCATCATGACCGCAACATAGCAATGAAGTTAAGTTTTTTTTTGCTAATCGTTTGTACCTTTGCTGCCCTCTTCAGATGTGTTAGGTTCTGGACCCTATTTTACTAGTAAAGTAACACTTGTTTGCCGCCGTAAACAAGAACTGCTCCACGCCCCGTGGTTCCCACGGGAACTCGCGAAGGATTTAGTGGCTAACATATCAAACTTCATCGTGAGCCGGGCCTTTACATGGTTCGTTCATAGAAAAGCGTTCTCCAAATTATTTACAGGCGCATACATGTTCGAGTTTTGTCATGTAATTTACATTTCTCTCATTTGTTTGACTGGCAGTTTCAAAAGACACTGTCTTCTTTCTCGCTACGTTAACGTTCAGATCTAATTTTTCTCAGCACTTTACCTTAAAATGATTTACAAAGTTATGATGCGATGAAATCTGCAGCATCAACGTTTATACCGTTGTTGTCCTCTTGAGGGATGTTGGGTTTCGGTCCCTATTTTACCTGTAAAGTAAGACTTATATGCCGCCGTAAACAAGAACTGCTCCACTTCTGAGGTTCCCACCAGGGCTCGCGAACAGTTTAGTGGATAAACAAATTAAATTTCATAGTGAGTCGGGTGTTTATCGTGTTTCGTTCATAGAAAAGGGTTATCCAAAGTACTTCCAGGCGCAAATATGTTCGAGTTTTGTCTCGCAATTTATATTTCTCTCCTTTGTTTTCATAACATTTTCTAAAGACACTGTCTTCGTTCTCGCTACGTTAACGTTTAGACTAATTTTTTCTCAGTACTTCATCTCAAAATGATTTACTAATTTATGATGCGACGAAACATGTCGCATCATCTCCGCATAAAAAAATAAATCTAGCAGCCAAAATGTCTACAGGTAATTCATAATTGAGATATCGACGTCACAGAAATTTTGGATTTTTCTCTGAATGTGTCATTTAATACCAAATCGCGAGAAGAATTACAGAGGAGAATTTTATTTTATTGAATAATTAGATATTAGAAGTAGCGAAACTCTCATGGTGTGCAGAAATGACCTATCGGGCAGCACAATATGATGGTGTAATATGAGAATCCTTATCACTTGAACGCCAAACTTTGTTTCTTGGCAATATTTTAAAATTACATCTTTTGTTAGATGCTTGACAAGGTACGCATGAATATCATTGACAATTGCACTTTTCAATGCATCAAAAGTGAAATTTTTAAAGAGACGCTCGGTATTAGTATGACCAGAATACACGAAATATGTCACAGATATGTTTTTTACTTCTGAATATTAATCGGTAATCCTTTAATCCATTACCCAACGTACCGGCCCAAACTGGCCAGCGTTATTCACAAAAATCTTCAATTAATTTTCATTATTTTTTTCATTTTTTGTCTCAAAAACATAGGTTATGACCCCTCGTTGGAAGGAGCTCGTCGAGCTCTTTCCACTGTGGGATCATAACCTATTTTTTTGAGACAAAAAATGAAAACAAATTAGTTATTCAAGAATTTGTTTGGCAAGTGTTGTCTGCATTTCTTGTTAGGTAAGGGGTTAAACCCTTGTGGCGACTTCCAAGTCAGTTCAATGGCAGCAATTAGAAGAGTCCATATTCATTATTTCGGGGTAGGCAAACTAATATTTTCAAAGTGCAGACTCGGAGCTGCACGTTGGAATTATTGATTCGTCTACCCCACACATTCCCTCAGCAGCCATCCATTTTAATGAAATTATGACGTATCGTGTTCCTGGCCTTCAAAAGCGGTCTCCCGAGTTTAAAGGGTTGAATGTTTGTGAAAAATTAGTTATCATTCTGACACAACACAACGAAGCGGTTGATGCACTAAAGTCCACTCAATGACTACTTGAAGTGAAAAGTTCCGCAGTTATGATTGAAACTATAGTGCAACAATAATAACAAAATCTACTCCAGAAACACCCCCTCCTTCTCTACCAACACCTGCATTTACGATTTTTTCATATCCGACTTATCTTTTTTACATTTATATCATGTAATTAATCTGTTCGGTACATTTATTTTAAGACTACACACTTTGTTGAAAAAAGATTCATTGACAGTTTCTTTCACATTTATTTCAAGACTACTCTTTGTGGAAAAAGTAGAATCATTGATTCTTTCTCAAAGTACTTTGCAAATGCACTTTGTTTCCATTACAACGCAAATCAACTGACTGAGCACGTGGTCCATTTAGTATAGGCATTAACATGGTGTGTACTATCCTTCTGTGTCAGGACTTTGCAGCAAAGAACGTTTTCAAATTTAGCGAAACTAAATTCACACCCCATTGATGAACATGTTTTGGTTGTAATGGTCAAAGATTAAACACTTCACACAAAACCAAACAGCGTCTGGATAAAAGGCATCTGCATAAAAAAGCATCTGCCTAAAAAAGCATCTGCCTAAAAAAGCATCTGCGCACCATTTACATTCGAAGTACTATGACTGCAAAAGCGGACAGAGAACTACATCCAGTCTGGAACCTTTTACCGAGTCACCTGAGACTACCACAGGAAACTGAGTCATTCAAAGCTGGTTTGAAGAGGCGTCTCTACAAAACAAGCTTTCTGCACCAATCTGTAGATAAAAAATCATTTCCCTTTTTTGTGTGTAAAGCCAAAGAGCACATTTTGTAGATTTTAGGCTGAAAATTATTATTATTATTATTACTATTATTATTATTATTATTATTATTATTATTATTATTATATTATTATTATTATTATTATTATTATTATTATTATTATTATTATTATCCAGTCGAAATTATCTATCCTCTTTCCATCCGAAAACAATTTAGGATATTACCCGTCGAAAAAGAAATGCAACATTGAATCACGGATACTATTTTCGGGGGAGAGCTGGGGAGTGGGGGTGGGGATCTTGTGGGGTTTTTTTTGTTTTTGATTTTGCAGTATTTTATTTACGAACTCAAAACCCATTAGCCCAACTGAGTGGCGAGGAGATCATGGTTTGATCTAGAAAAAGGCCACTTTTGTGACCAAGGTACTGCAATCCCATTGTAGAAAGACCTCCGCGATATCAGCAATACAAATCTTATGAAATTCCCAAATTGGAAAATTTATCACATCAAATTTAGTTTGTTTTTCGAGGTAGTACTGTAACCATAATTGAGTGTATGTTGTTTTAATACTTCGTTGTTTCTGTATTCTTTGATCAAGCTCTCAAAAACCAGTTTAATTCTGGAAGGAATTCGCCACTGTCATGGCCTGAAACCATGACTGTGTCATGGTTTCAGGCCACGACACTGTCATCGACTGTGCTTAGATTCGATTTGGAAGTTTTCAGTTGGTCGAAAAAGTGAACGATTCGATTTTTCGAACAACTGAAATAGTCCGGGCGATTGAACCTAAAATACCATATTATTTGTCTTTGAATCAACGCAGGAAATATTTCTCAATCGAGACTTAATTTAACCGAACCTTTAACGACACAACCAATACTATGAAATATGTTTGTTTATTAAATAATTATGAATTAAGATTTGTCGCAGCCGTATTTATTTATTATTTATTTATTTATTGGTGTTTAAGGTCACATATTTCTGCACAATAGCTAACCATGACCGTGGCAGTTTTACGGGTGGAGGAAGCCGGAGTACCCGGAGAGAACCATCGAGCAACGGCGAGCAACTGTCAGCTCCCCAACATACCAACTCGACACAAGCAGGGTTAGCATTGGATGAAGACAGGTACACCATCGACGTGCAGTACGCCTTAGTACGCAACGTCACCGAGCCCCCACGTGGGCAATGGGGGTGAAATATCTTGACCAAGGACACAACGCGGTTGTCGCAGGTGGGATTCGAACCGAGGACCTCTCGGCTTGCAGCCTGCACCTCTACCAACTGAGCCACCGCGCCCCCTATTGTCGCAGCCGTAGTTTTATCTTTACGGCGAGTAGTTCCACTAGTTGTGTTAATATCATAATGTTTGGTAAGGCGAATTAAATATATATTGACTGGAATATCTATCTAATATGGAACATTAGGGAATAGCTGTATATTTTTTGTGGGTAGAAGGACATTAGATTACAGTACACGGACAGTGGATTGTTAGTAAAGCACTCGTGGGGTGGTGTCTTCACGCAGACAAAAATTTGTTGTCTGGAAAAAAGCATTAGAACAACGAGCAAAGTTTCAACCCGGAGGTCCCTTGGCTGAAATTGTGCTTGTCCTTTTCATGCATTACCACAGGAATCGACTGTTATTGTCTGGGTGGAGACACCACCCCACGAGTGATTTAGTAACAATCCACTCTTCACGTACAGTACATCGATGGTAGTGTGCGCACAAATTCCAGGAAAAGTGGGTAAACAAATAACCCATAGCAGCGTCGAATTCCAAATGGAATTCGACATGTGGTCTGAGAGCGTGCACTTTGATGACAAGTAAGTCTGGGGAATTTATTCAGAATACCTACTTCTGTATATTTTTCAACGATTGAACATTATGTCAATACTACAATTAAAACTAAAAGTCCTGTCATGAAATGTGCACAAATAGCACGTCGATCTGCGCAACCCGGAGGTCCATTGGCAGAAACATTGCCTGTGTTTTTGATATGAGTAACCAGAAGAACCTATCGTGTGCTGGATGCCATTCGATATGGCAATTGCGTGCAATTCCTACGCGCAATTAAGCCTAGATAAGCGCACAGTTCGTGACAGAACTTCTAGTTTTAACTGTACCTTTTATACTCTGCAGGAGGATGATGTATTCTTAAAGATCGTGAAGACATTTTTCCACTGTAAAAATATTTCCAGTTTCGGAATCAGTCTATTCATTTAATTTGCAAAGCATAACTATGCAGACGATAGAAGTGCTATTTTGAGAATGAGGCGCGCCAGAAAAGTAAATGTAGGAAGAGCTTTGACAACGTTGAACAGCAACACACACAGGGGCCGAACATACAACACAATTTGGAAAATTAAAATTCACAATATGAGACAGTTGTCACATAATTAGTCGCGGTCCCAAAGGTCTACGAGACCGTCGCTCAAGCGATGATACTGGAGTGGTAAACACTATCAAGAAGAAGTGATCTCTTTGATCAGGGTTTAATCCTGGGAACGCGTATTTTATGGTTCTCTTTTGTGAAAGTCAGTCACTATACCAGGAAGTTTCCGGTTCTCTTTTCTGAATATCAATCCCGAAACCTGGGCAATTCGTGGGACAGAAACGAGAATCAAAGGTTGCGATCCGCAACATTTTATTCCCCATTCTAGTCTATGGATTAGCACTGATTTTCAGAACCGGTAACCGGAAAATTCTCGTTCGCAAGTTTAAATCAGAGCTCCAACGGCGATGCCGGTCTCGGAAGAAATTGATATTCGTCGTAATCTAATAAACTATAAAACGCAATTATTGATACCATGGTCTATGAATTTCCCGGGTGTTGTGATTAACTTTCGAACCTGGAGCTGGAGAGCTGTGAAATTCTCGTTCCCGTTATTAAACCGTTTCTATGATAGACCCATAATTCTCATGTACGAAATAATTAAATAGACTCACAAGTCTGCAAAAGAGAGTAATCGCTAACATACAGCTTTGGTTTCCCACTTGGTGTCTATTTGATTTTACAAAAATTAATTAAACTCACTGTTATTGTAAACATAGTGTTCGATTAGTGGTATTGTGTTCAGTATCATATCAATTTGATATGTGGCTATAAACATGTTGATCGTCCGACAGTTAGTTTTGAGATATAAAAACTTCAAAGATGGGAGTTTGAATGAACTTCATGCATTTTCTTTTTGCAATACATTGTTATGGCTTATGATCCTAATCGTCTCAATTTTTATATGACTGCTGGTTTGTTTTTTGTGGGGGTGTTTTGTTTTTTTTTCCTGACAAAGCGCCTCGACCCCTATTGAAAATCGAACATAATCAGACACAGGGCACTTCTATAACCACTGATTGAGTCCTTGCATTTTCCAACGTAGTACAAAATACTGTATCCTAGTAACGGTATAATACAAGTTCTTGTTTACAAAATAACCCCCTTACAAATAGGATCCGTGTCCTTGTTACTGATCTCATGATGTCTTTTCAACAAATTAACCCTTTGACTCCGAGAGTCCCTTTTCCGGTCCAGAAACACGACACGTCATAATTTCATTAAGTATGGTGGTCGCCACGTGAATGTATGGGGCAGACTAATTAATATTTTCAACGTGCAGCCATGAGGCTGCAGGTTGAAAATATTAATTAGTCTACCCCAAATAATAAATATGGACTCTTTCAATTGCTGCATTGATCTGACATGGAAGAGACCACCAGTGTTAACAATTTACCCAACGAATCGGCCGCATCCGTCCGAGTAATATTCAAATTCAGTTGTTGAAAAAATATTATTTTTCCAAAAATTTCAACGAAACCATATCATGTGACCCTTCGTTGGAACGAGCTCGTCGAGCTCGTTCCAACGAGGGGTCACATGATATGGTTTTGTTGAAATTTTTTGAACAATTTGAAAAAATGATATTTAAAATAATAAATTTTGATATCGTCTGCGTTGGGCAAAGAGTTAAAGGGTTAAGTTGTAACAGTTTTACAGTCGCTAAAGGACTTGATTTTATGAGATATTGAAGAAAATGCTTTTCATGTTAAGAGTTATTTATTTATTTATTTATTTATTGATGTTTAAGGTCACACATTTATGCACAATGGCTAATCATGACCGTGACAGTTTTACGGGTGGAGGAAGCCGGAGTACCCGGAGAGAACCACCTAGCAACGACGAGCAGCTGCCAGCTCCCCAACATCGTAACTCCGCACTGCAGCACAGACAGGGTTAGATTGGTTGAAGACATGCGTACCATCGACGTGCAGTACGCCTTAGTACACGGCGTCATCGTGCCCCCACATGGGCAAAGGGGGTGAAGTGTCTTGCCCAAGGACACAACGCGGTTGCCGCAGGTGGGAGTCGAACCGAGGACCTCTCGGCTTGCAGCCTGCACCTCTACGTACTGAGCCACCGCCCCCCCCCCCCCATGTTAAGAGTTAAAAATGCGCCCCTTATGAATTCGTTTTTTTTCTATTATTGTATAATTTTTAAATTAATTTAATAAGAATAATTCTGAAAAATGTTTACGTGTTTTCGTAGTCAATAAAACGTGGTACAAACACCTGTCGAATAGATCGCGTTATTGACCAATCAATAAAATTAGACAAAAATAGTAAAGGCAAATTAAGGTTAAGCAGTTTAGCCGATCTATTTAGTAAATATCAATGTGTTGGTTTGTTTCAATGTGAGCTTTAGTTCTTCTGAACCAATCGCAGACATACTGTTACATTCTCCACAAAAAGAGATTCTATCTGAGGTAATTTAGTACAGCCATAGACAATTTCGTATCTCTTCATTCAGAGTTATTACAGATTAACGTAAAGTCGTGATTGCATCTGATACATCCTCCTTTCGAGAATAGCTTTGCTTGTTTATTTATTTACTGGCGTTTAAAGACACTCTCAACAGCTAGTGTAGAGGAGCTGGAGTAACCTAAGAGAACAACTGAGCAACGATGTGTAACTGCCGAGCTCTTCAACTTACAAACCCCGCATGAGCAGGTTTCGCGAAGGTTTAACCATTTACCTAACCTGAAAAGGAGACGACACTTGCCAAAAAAATTCTTGAATAACAAATTTTTTTCATTTTTTGTCTCAAAAACATAGGTTATGACCCCTCGTTGGAACGAGCTCGTCGAGCTCGTTCTAACGAGGGGTCATAACCTATGTTTTTGAGACAAAAAATGAAAAAAATGATGAAAATTAATTGACGATTTTTGAGAATAGCGCTGGCCGGTTTTGGCCGTTACGCTGGGTAAACGTTTAAGGTAAGTGTACTGTAGTCACGTTGTCGTCTTTTCGATCTCAAGTCCAGTTCACTAATTAACAAACCACCGCTCTCCCTGCTGAGAATAATCACCAGTTTTGTATGGAAATCAACCGTTTGCTGCAGATAGTTTACTCTGTCGTTTTGGTAACAACCTCACATAATCTGCCATTTAAGGCAAGACGCAAATTTTAGGCCACCAGTCTAATTCTGTTAGGAATTCGATTCTGCTATGTGATATTTGTTTACCCACATTTTGTGGAGTTTGCGTTGATTTAATGTGACTTCCCTTTACTCACAAAAATATACAGATATTGTTCCGTGCTCCTGATATAGATATTCTAATCAAAAAGTATTCCATTCGCCTTCAAATCATCACGATTTTAACAATTGGTGGAACTAGGAGGCGTGATCTTAAGAATACAGCTGTGATTAGTTATCGTTCATAATTATTTTGTAACCAAATATCTCCAGTAGGCTTGATAATATTATTAAAGATTCGGTCTAATCAAATCTTGATTGAGAAACATTTCTTGCGATGATTCAAAGAAAATGAATGTAAATGGTATTTTTTTTAGATTCAGTTGTCTGGGATAATTCAGTTGATCAGAAAAGAGGACTACAGGTTCGCTTTTCCGATCAACTGAAATATTCTAGGGGAGGGAATCTAAACATTGGCGGTGGACAATTTGAGAACTAAACTAGTTTCAAGCCATAATAGCGTCGAATTCTTTACATAATTCGACTGGTGCCTTGAAGGCTTGGACAGGATGATGATATTGTCCATGAACAGTACGATGTTTAACTCTTTACTTAACACGAAAAGCAGACGACACATGCAAACAAAATTCTTGAATAACTAATTTTTTTTATTTTTTGTCACAAAACATAGGTTATGACCCCTCATTGGAACGAGCTCGATGAGCTCGTTCCAACGAGGGGTCGTAACCTATGTTTTTGAGACAACAAATGAAAAAATAATTAAAATTATTTGTCGATTTCTGTGAATAGCGCTGGCCGGTTTTTCCCGTTACGTTGGGTAAAGGGTTAAAATTTTAGAAGCAGCATATAAGGTAGTCTTTATCATTCTTCACGAAGCACAGCTTTAACGTGACAAGTGTAATATATTTCGTTCACAAATAAAACCCTATATTTTCTTCTATAAAATAGCTGAATGCCCCCATTGGGCCGTGACAGGTCTAGTTCGTTCGAAGCAGCCATCCTGCGCCATGTTTTAGTCGAAAATAATGAAATAATTAAATCTGAATGGCGATTTCTGGGTGTAACCTATGATAATAGATTAGTCCAATTTCTCGGTGAAATGGCCATGGCATAAGTTGCCTTGTTACAAAATGGCAAAACTTCATCCCTCAGCAAGAAAGTTATCCTGTTCTGTCAAGTGATTCTCGTAACGAAGCAGTAACAATGATTCATCAGTTTTCTCCATGATCGGCATAAACATTCCACAACAATAATGCTGGTATCTTAATATTCATCGTATACCAAAGGCCGTTCCACGCACGCTGTGGAACGAATTATTTATTTATTTATCTATTTATTTATTTATTTATTTATTTATTTATTTATTTATTTATTTATTTATTTATTTATTTATTTATTTATTTAATTATCGTCAATTTCAGCTTCTATGACTTTATCATACTCAGGTATGGAGTAACAATTAGCCAGCTGTTTGTAACTATATATGCTGTCCATGTCCTCTTTGGATGACTCTCTCCAGGCATCGGTGACAGGTTATTTTTCCAGTAACGTAGAACTTGTTTACCACAATAAGCCAGCATTGTTCCATTTTTCGGGAATCCTAAGAGGAGAATTTGTTGATACATCTGTATATGACATGTATACGATATTTAAACTCAATACCAAGACATTCGACTTCACGTGTCATATCATTTCAGTGTGCGTACCGTTCGAATAAAAACCAGAAAACGGACTACATCGCAAGGTGCAGTTTCAAATCTTTTCAGCAATGTAGCGTTCTTATACAGTTTATTTACATCATTTTACGTTTTAGAGCTTGACATGATTTGAATAAGTTACATGAAAGGGATACGGAATGGGTTATCTACGTATTGTTATTCTACCTCGAAATGAAATATTCTTGTTATTTTCTCTAAAACACGTATATTTTTTTTTGATTGTGTACATTATTCACATCGCGATGAAAACACGGTATGAGTGTTTACTACAATTGATCCTTTACCTAACATGAAAAGCAGACGACACTTGTAAAAAATATTCTTGAATAACTACTTTTTTTCATTTTTTGTCTCAAAAACATAGGTTATGACCCCTCATTGGAACGAGCTTGACGAGCTCGTTCCAAAGAGGGGTCATAACCTATGTTTTTGAGACAAAAATGAGAATATAATGAAAATTAATTGGCGATTTTTGTGAATAGCGCTGGACGGTTCTGTTCGTTACGTTGGGTAAAAGGTTAAATAAAACAAGAAGAAAAATTAATTTCTAACATTTTCCATGTGGATACAAATGATTCATAAACTTAATGTTTAAAAAAAATTGTTTAGAAACATGAACACTTGAAATCTTGAAGTTAACAAAATTTCCAAAAAATGATACCTATGAGTGCAATAAATATTAATGTTAAGTAATGAAATGTACTTCGTTTTCATTTTTGCTATTGGACGCTGACTGCACCGAAATTCTTCTGCACTTGCATGGCAGTTGCGGGATACTTCCTAAAACATGGAACGGGTTGGGGTACAAAATCAATTTTTAATAAAAAGGATGGAAGGAAAACATTGGGATTTTTACGCATCGCTCTCGTATGCTGCTTGCATGCGACCGCAGTGTACAAGAATAGTTATCAGTGTGTCGCTCTGGGGCCTGTAAAGAACGCTGCTGGTCTCGTGTACGAAAGACTCATTTTCAGACGACAAAATTAAGTCCAAACGGAAAAAAAACTAACAGAGATTTTAAACAATACAATTCTGGAGCAGACCATTTTTTGACAAAGCTGATCTGTTAGTAGAGGCCTCAAGAAGATGATCGATTGGGGGGATGTAAACCTGATTTTTCCCATATCAACTGCATCATGAAGGCGTGCTTTCGTCGAAGGCATGCCTTGATGCTATGATTGAAATATAAGTTAGCTGAACTAGTCGGCCCGATTACTGGAACCTTTTGGGGGGAGAACGTATAATTGTGAATCGCAAAAAATCCATTCCACTTCATAAGAGTAAAACTCTGAGCTATAATATACCTTAACAATCTAAGTTTTATGTGTCACCACAGGCTAAGATGTGAATGAGGCATTTCAGTAAAAATTTTCAGCAGTTCACCATTCTGTACACGAGCAAAGTGGCGATTCGACATGTTTGTTGAGGACAGGACTTGTCGACTACATTTGAGCGGACTCCTACACCGATGGTAAATTTGCGATTCTCTTGAAAGTAAGCTGAAAAATACTGCGGAAGGCGACAGCAATTATGATTAAGGAAGTTTTAAAGTTGGAAAGAGGAGCATTTTCTCCTGTGTTTATCAGTGTATCATTTCATAGCGTAGTAGTTGGTGGAACAAGCTTTGTTTGGTATGTTTGGATCGAATAAACAGAACGCAAAGATATATCACGAACGAAGGTTCAAGACGCGGTATTTTGAGTGACAGGTATAAGTAAGAGCGATGGTACATTTTAAAAATAAGTCTGAAAACCATACCATTAATCCTTCACCCAATGCAAACAATATCAACTGTTCCAAAAGTATAATTATCATTTCACTTTGATGGGAAGTCAAGAACAATAGGCTTTGTTTTAACACCATCCATTGGGACCTGTTAACAATCAAAGGTTTTTATCAGACAGCAGACTGACAAAACTCAGTGGTCTCAAAACGGGCACTTTAACAATGAAGAAGAGGTGCTGTAGACAACAGTCAAATAATTTCTAGTCAAGACATGGCTGCCTCTAGAGGGGTTAATCATAGAACAATGATACTGCGGAACACGTATGATGAATATAAGTGCCATGGTAAGAGAAGGGGCACAGCGGCGGACCTAAACACTTAGTTAAACATGAAATTCTGAGCTAAACAGAAAACTAAACGCAACTAAAAATGTCAAGAAAAATGTTTAAAATGCAGAGTATGAGGGGTTAATCATGGAACAACGATACTTAGGAACACGTATGATGAATATAAGTACCATGGGAAGAGAAGGAGTACAGCAGCTGACCTAAACACTTAGTTAAATATGAAATTATGAGCTAAACAGAAAACTAAACGCAACTAAACATGTCAAGAAAAATGTTTCGAATGCAGAGTATGAGGGGTTCAACATGGAACAATAATACTGAGGAACATGTATGATGAATATAAGTGCCATGGGAAGAGAAAGAGCACAGCAGCTGACCAAAACACTAAGTTAAACATGAAAATCCGAGCTAAACAGAAAACTAAACGCAACTAAAAATGTCAAGAAAAATGTTTAACATGCAGAGTATGAGGGGTTAATCATGGAACAAATGATACTGAGGAACACGTATGATGAATATAAGTGCCATGGGAAGAGATGGAGCACAGTAGCCGATCTAAACACTTAGTTAAACCTGAAATTCTGAGCTAAACAGAAAACAAAACGCAACTAAAAATGTCAAGAAAAATGTTTAAAATGCAGAGTATGAGGGGTTAAAACAAGGTAGAATGATAATAATCATCATATAGCAGCATTATAAAGGCCATGATATGGAAATAGGGCGAGTAAGTGACCTAAACAGAAGCTTTAACATCATTGGACACGTACGCTGACGCCGACGCAGGCGCTGACGCCGACCGATCGAGCCATACCATAAGCTCACACAACTAAAGTTGGTGAGCTAAAAACTGAATATATTTATGTTTTTGGTGTCTGCCTTGGAGGAGGATCCCAACCTATCTATATATACGGCAACTCCTTGCTATCACTTATAGTAAGTTGTTCCTGTGACAATTCGAGCAACTACAATTTGTATTTTTTCAAGCTGTTCACTGCAATTGTTCAGTTATCCCAAACCGTGTTGTCATACTCTAAAACCGACCTTATAAACGCAAAAGGTTTAACAACAACGCTCAAATGTTTACAATTGAGCATTCTGGATATTTGAGTATTTGACATGCCTACTTCAGTTACCCTTGAGGTATTATCGTAGAATCGGTTTGGGACTGTTAAATCGTATCAATCAAGTTTAAAGTTGTATCATCGGCAAAGAAACGAATGATGCTTGTGAGGTATGTGTCAATTTCATTTTCATATATGAGGAACAGTAGGGGCGCAAATTAGATCCCTGTGGAACTCCACAGTTGCGGACTGAGGACATTTCAGAATTTATTACCACTCTCTGTGTTCTTCCAGATAGGTGTGATTTAAAAAACAATAAAAGTTCACCCGATATTATAATTGTTTTCAATTTGTTACGGAGCCATTTGTGCTATACTGTATCGAAGGCTATGCTGACGTCAAAAAAGATAACTCTAACTTCTTTGTCTTCGTCGAGAGCAATGCATATTGAGTCATACATGTTTGTGTGTTGAAGTAAAGTGGCATCGCCCGGCGTGAAACATGATTGCAACAGACTCAGGACGTTATTCTCCTGTAAGAAACCACACAGTTTCCTGAATATACATTTTTTAAATACTTTACGGAAGCAACTTTAAAGTCAAACTGGTCGGTGACACGAAATCAAATTGGACGGAGTATTTTTAACCCTTTAGACAATGATGGTATATTCCATCCCAGTTCAGAGACATAAACTGGTCGAGTCTCTATTCGTTACATGGAGGAAGACCAATCAATATGTTCATCGTGCAGCCTTCGGGCTGAAAAAAAATTGATTGGTTGATTGGTCTACCACACAAATTCACTGAGCAAGTATATCTACGTTATGAATTCAGGTCATGTCGCGATCCTGGACCGGAAAAGCAGCCTTTCGGTTTCAAAGGGTTAAGAATTGGCATAATGTTGACTCCCTTCCACAAAGAAGGAAAATGCGAGTTTAATAGAGGCTTGTTGGGCAAAGTGGTACGGGGCGCAGTTAACAAGTGTCAGCATTAGTTGTGAAATCGAGGACTTATTAAGTCTGGTCCAGATGCTTTGGATATTTTCAGGAATTTCAGTGAAACAAACACATCATTGGCTGTTCACACTTTACCCGACGTAACGGCCAAAACCGGCAAGCGCCATTCTCAAAAATCGCCAGTTAATTTTCATTATTTTTTCATTTTTTTGTCTCAAAAACATAGGTTATGACCCCTCGTTGGAACGAGCTCGTTGAGCTCGTTCCAATGCGGGGGTCATAGCCTACGTTTTTGAGACCGAACAATTAATAAAATTAGTTATTCAAGACTTTTTTTGCAAGTGCAGTCTGCTTTTCGTGTTAGGTAAAGGGTTAAGCGTATGTTTGTCAGAAGGGATCTTTCTGGAAATTTTGACGGAGGTAGAATACCATGGGAGTCGCCAATCGTGGCAATAACACTGAAATACTCATTAAGGGCTTCTGCTGTTTCAATATTAAGAGACAATGTTTTATTCTAGTATGTCGTGTTCCTGATTTCAGATTTAGTTTGGCCTGGTGCTGATGCCAAAGTGTTTCTCCATGTAGACGAACTATTTGTTGGGTTATCTGAGGCGTTTTTAACTTTACTGGATTAATTACATTTTCCTTCGTGAACTGTCCAGACGATCTTGTTTCGTGTTTGACTATACTTGTGTCACACTTTCTCAGAACCAATGCGTTTAGCATTGTGACAAAACTGTTTCCCCTGTCGAATCAATACCGTTGCTTTACTGTGCATCCAACGAGGTTCAGATTTTCGTACTGCAATGTAATGTTAGCTGGTCAGAATTATAGTTTAAAAATGTTGAGACTTCTTGGAAATTTATTAGTGAATAAATATAATATAAATGAAGTAGTCGTGAGGCAATTTTTTATTTAATTATCGCCAGGCACGAAGCTATCCTCTCAAAATTTTCCGACATGTCGGAGCGAGAGTTAAAATGTTCCAACAGTATTCCGAGACGTTGATCCTCGGTAGGATTTCAAAACCTAAATCCGCTTCCTTAAAACGATAATAAACGAAACGGAGCATAAACCGTTGCATTAATATTATTATTTTGAAGAATTACTTTCGTTTCACGAATGTTTTTTGTGCACGCAGCTACTCTATTGTCATATATAAAATATAACAATAGTAGCTTAGTGTACCAAATGTTCACCACTCGTGGTGAGGTGGTGTTAACCGCGAGCCTTTGGTGCGCGGTTAACACCACTTCACCACGAGTGGTGAACATTTGGTACGCCAAGCTACTTTGGGTATATTTTATTCATACCATGACTGTCAGGCTATCAAGAGTCGCTATTATTTTTTCTCGATTTTAATGAGCACCAGACGTACATACGTGCGAATCTGTTTTTGTTTATCGCCGAAACGACATGGAAAAAGAAACGGAGCCTTTTCGTTTTAATAACACAATAACATATTATTTCGAGTTATGGACGCTTTATTAACATGAGACAATGCATGTTTGTTAATATCTGGCATCTTATGAGGTAAACCCATTTAAAAACGTAATAAATAATTGCCGGTTTCATTTCACTCTTCGCGAGGCGACGTGTGGTAAATTTAGACAAGTTTGCATTCAGGTCGACGTCACCAAATGTTGGCTTGGATGTAATTCTACTGTAGGTGTAAAATTTAACTAATGGAATCCCATTGCTGGCGTGTTCACCACAGTTGGTGTGTAAAGCTAAAATTGATGTCATAGGCTTTTCGTATATAGTACAATAGGTAATCATGGTATAAATACTGATAACGAGCGCGTTCATACAAAAGATATGTTAAACATAAGGATAGTTTTGCACAATGAAAATTGTGGTTCCGCCAAATGGTCAACTTTATTGCAAATTTTCGGCTTTCAGAGAAAATGATGGTATTCGAGCAGCCAACATTTTTTTTCGGACGGACAACAAAATTTTCCGACAGACTTGGTCATGGGGATCAGATGGCGAACCTCCCGCCCCAACCAAATTAGCTTTGGGTTATTACGTGCCGTTCCGGTACTCCGAATTGGTCAGACTGGGACCCCCAAAAGCCAGCAACAGGTACCACAGGCCTCTATTTGGGTGACCGACTTTGTGTGTGACATAATATCAAGTACCAAACCTAGTCTCGTAAGAGAGTACAACACGGTCGCCGTGGACTAGTTACTTTCCACAGGTGGGCAATATTTCCACGGACGCAATAATATTAGATTCCAAACACAATTTATAGGAATAATCATCCGCAAAATTAATTAATGATGCACCGGGTAAAACCCGGTGCATCATAAATTAAAATTTGGCGGACGATGATTTTTATTACACATCCATTCAACTTTAAACCCTTGTATTTAACGGAATAGCCGCTATGACATAAATGATTCTGTATTCAATTGGTGATGTACAAGCCGGAACTTTTTTCCCAGCACAGTTCATACTAGTTCCTTTCCCATCGAGCCATTAGTTACGCTTCGAAAAGTTTCCAAATTTCGTTATACAATTATCCGACCGTCTGTCGCATAGCGTGAAAACGAAAACGTCCAAAGCAAAATAAAGTCAGTTAACAAAAAATTGGTTAACCAGAAATCAGACAATATTTTTTAAAAACCCAATCATTTCCAACCAGAACATTAACCCAGTCCCGTGGCCGTCTCGTTTTGTGGATCCCGTTATATCTAAATTGGTCAACTTTATTTCGGTAAATCTTCGTACATCTTGACATGCTTCGAACTTCTTTTAAAAACGTTTCTCCCAACTCTTTTGCAAATCTGCACAAATTTGTACTTATATTCTTCCTAACAGTAATAGCCATCAAATGGCTAGGCGTGAATGGGCACCAACCGAAGAGAAACAGCGATACGAATTTCAACAAACACTGGTCCAGAGAGGGTTGTTTTGATTTTTTATCGATCCATTTGACCAGTACAGCTTCAGTCAAAACAAACGGACTCATCACCTTTGGGTTTAAACATCGGAATTAAAATTTGTTTATTTTAATAAACACAAAACGCGATGTGTGTTTGAATCGCTCTCGCGAAATGTGACTACGCCATTCCAACTCGTTATGTAAAACACCCACCGATTCAAACACACATCGAGTTCTGTCTATTTATTACCTGGTAAGGGCATGCATGGACATCACTGGCCACGCGTGGATTATGACCAGTCCACGGCGACTGTACTGTACATGATTGCAAGCAAGGGCGAATTGATATATAACACTTCAATCCAGACGAAAATGTCCCGATCGGAAATATTATTATGGATGTCACATACCCAGAGTCCGAGACCCTCTACTAGCGACGTTCCCGATTGTTAGACTACTCTAGTCACATACGTGATCTCCTCGATCAGATCGCGATCTTGTCACGACTCATCTGCAGTTGAAACTAGAAGTCATGTAACAGTTAACGCAGAAGATGCTTGTTAGTTAATTCGCTCCTAACTGCAGAAGAATGAAGTAGTGCTGTGCAATGTAAAATATAATAGGCTATTAGCGATGTCGGTAGTAGAATCACGAACCGAACCGATGAATCAGAAAGAAAATATGTGGAGGGTGGATTACTACTAAATCGCCGTGGGATTTATTTTTATCATTCAAATTATTTACAACTTCCGTGGACAAAACACAAGAAGCACTTGCAAACCCGGTGGTCCACGTGATGAAAGTTTGCACGTGGTTTTGTGCTATTATGGACGATTATAAATATTTTTCGAGTGGAGAATATATGGATCTGCGCTTAACCCTTTACCCAACGTAACGGCCAAAACCGGCCAGCGCTATTCACAAAAACCGCCAATTAATTTTCATTATTTTTTTCATTTTTTGTCTCAAAAACATAGGTTATGACCCCTCATTGGAACGAGCTCGACGAGCTCGTTCCAATGAGGGGTCATAACCTATGTTTTTGAGACAAAAAATGAAAAAAATTAGTTATTCAAGAATTTTGTTTGCAAGTGTCGTCTGCTTTTCAGGTTAGGTAAAGGGTTAAGTATTAATCCACTCTCTTCATTCTGTACATGCAGTCAAATTTTAACATCTGTTTACGTTATTACATGAAAATGTTTCTCATTAGAGTTTAGGAATGATGTTAATGACCTCCATTTATTGGTATAGAATTGTACAGGCACGTTATTTTTCTACGGGAATTGAGTTACGCTAATGGTACAGTTTGACAGGGACAAAAGTACACTTACTCAGCGCGCTATTACTTCAAAATAGTGCACAATACAATGACAGAACTTCTAGTTTCAACTGTACATTGTGCAAACAAGGCTGAATCAAGAAACACCCTTCCCGATAATAAGCACCCTCATCTCTTTCAATGTCAGCTTCATTTTTCCCAGATATGCACAACCAGCTATCTTTTTCTATTTGATCCAATCTGGAACTCCAACAGATATTCTGTAGCTCCAATGTAACATTATTTTCTGTTGGACACTTTCAGCCACACGTTTTGGTAACATTTAAATACAGTACAGTCGCCGTAAACTGGTCGTAATACACGTGTGGGCAGTGATGTCCAAGGGTGCGATTACCAGGTAATAAAAATCATCAGCAACAAAAGTTTAATTGATGAAGCATCTTGTTGTGCCCGGTGCTTCATTGATTAAATTTTTGATGTTTGATGATTACTCCTATAATAAGGGTTTGGAATCTAATATTATTGCATCCGTGGAAAGTGACCAATCTACGGCGGCCTTATTGTAGTTTTAACCCTTTACCTAACCTGAAAAGCAGACGACACTTGCAAAAATAATTCTTGAATAACTAATTTTTTTCATTTTTTGTCTCAAAAACATAGGTTATGACCTCTCGTTGGAACGAGCTCGACGAGCTCGTTCCAACGAGGGGTCATAACCTATGTTTTTGAGACAAAAAATGAAAAAAATAATGAAAATTAATTGGCGATTTTTGAGAATAGCGCTGGCCGGTTTTGATCGTTACGTTAGGTAAAGGGTTAACTCGTCCAGCGTCGTCGCTTTGAATGGTATCACCCTAAACACTGCTGTACACAATAAAATGGATGAGTTGTTCTTGTATTTAATGGGGCGGGGGAGATTCAATAATATTTTTTTCTTCCTGTCCATTTCGGTGTTTAGTGTGTTCTTTACTCACAGATTGTTTGCTTTACTCAAAAAATTATGCAGCCGTAATGAAAGGGTTAACTTTTCAACTGCGAAAGTTTGATGAAAATCAAAAATACCATTTATGGTGAGTTGTATTTGTCATAAATTCTTCCGTAGTGTTATTGTCAGTATGCTATAGATGTTATGTCACATGCCCTTACTAAATGTCCATAAATCTCTTGACACAAATAAAAATGTCAGCCATTTCTGGCATCTTTACTATTACCTTAATAAGAATAATTGGCTTCATAAATTCGTTAACTCCATTCTGTCAGTGGGATAGTCTTTTAATCCCCGTATTTGATTCGGGCCTGTTGCAGCAAATCGCCTGAGTTTAAGTGTCCATGACAACTCTGTTGGAGTTGAAGTGATGTGTGAAACGTTCCCCATGTATGAATAGTTTGGACTTGAACAATTGCCAAATGTCTCCGAAAAAGAGTACATTGTGAAAATATTCCCCGAAAGCATGCCCCAGATAGCCTTAAATATATCTCGTCATCAGCTCTAAGACGTTATCGCCGAAGCTTGTACGCTTCTCGAAATTTCAAACCTTTGTTTTTATCGTAATTGTTTTGTGTAATACTAATTTTAACAAATACAAAAACAAGTACGTGGAGAGTGGATTGTAACTAAAACACCCGCGAAGTGGAGTTATCACCCAAACTATAACTTTCAAATTTTGTACATATCGATACATAATACAAGCAATGTTTCAGCCAATGGACCTCTGGGTTTAATTTTGCTTGTGGTTGTTAACCCATTTTAACCCATTTCAAGTCATAACTAGAAAATACAATTGTAAAAATATTATGGTATTGGCCCAATGTCTGTAGGATTAAATTATTACACAGCGTCTCTTCACACGCAAAATTGATTCGTCTACAGTACGTGGAGAGTGTATTCTCACTAAATCACCCACAGAGTGGAGATTCCACCCAAACAATAATTGCTCATTTGTTGCAAGGCATAACAAGCACAAGTGTCAGCTCGAAAGACGGCATCCATTTCCCACTTGTCAGCATCGCGTAAAAATGATAAAACTACATTCTTCCGGTCGGTCATTCCACATCGGATGCCCATATTTGGACAATGCTTTTCCTCGTATCATCTTACATTATCAGACGTCGAAAGTACATTAAAACAGTATCTGCACAAAACCGGTAGCATTTCTTCACGCAACGATATTGTCAGGACACAAATTATCAAAGAACTGTAGGTCATCCCTTTTATACCTTTCCCAATAGACGTACCCGGATAAAGAAATTATCCGCCGAATGCTATCCTCTAATAGTCCTCACCAGGCCCCCAAGAATCCCCAAATCACCAATGTCTTCAGTCCCGAAATACCGAGATGAGTCGAATAGTTGTATGTGGGGACGAGGTCAGAGGTCGGAATCAGGGGTAGTCAAGAGTAGATAGGAATATATCGACTACTTGTGTTAGAGTATCTAGAGTAGTGTCTGTAATCTATTGAAAATGGGGATTCTGGGGGAATCCGAGCCAGTAAAGATACGCTTATACAAAGGAACATTCGAATTTGGTTTCATAGACAGAAAGGATAACATGGATGCACTGATAGAAGCAGAGGATTCCAAAGGAATCCGAGCTAGTAAAATAGTCATCGAGTCCATTTGGATAATTCAGTTTACTGTTATTCAATCGAACATACACTACCGAACACACCTACGTCCTATTAGAGGGTCTTGAGTCACATAACAACCACTTGCCACCATAGAAACCAAGATGGCCCCAGTATATATGGAAAATGGACGTCGGAAACACGCTGCGCATGCGAACTGGCATCACACATCACTATGGTAATGACGCCACATCATGACAGACGAGCATGGCGTAACCGGGTCGCGTGAACATGACGTCACGTCCGAGGTCCTGTAAATATTGCTCCAAAACCACATTACACACAAAAGGCGCATCCGCCCATGTCATTTACAAATTGAGCAGCTGGAAATGAAGTTTCAATCAAACCACATCGTGTGACCCCCATTGATACAACCTAATTCCAGTGGGTTGTCACATTTTATGGTTTTGTTGAAATTCATTAAAAATGTGAGACAAAAGAATAAAAATATCAATTTTTAATATCATGTGCGTCGGGAAAGGGGTAAAACAAGTAAAGATCAATTAAATGTCACCTCAAAGTTTGATGACAATTTTAATATTTCTGATTAGAAATTTACTGCTTTTTCTGACAGGGAAAAACAACACTTCTATTGATTCAGTCTCCACGCATCGTATAATTGAAGTTCAAGTCGGGACTACACAATAAAAAACAGATTACATTTGAACACTTATACAGGGAACGTTTACGAATCATGCTGTAAAATTTAATGAAATATCACCTTGACTGTTTGATGACACTAAAGAGATTGTACAACATTAATAACACTAACTATACTGAAATAACACCAGTACAATCAAGTTTGTTAGTGAAACGTCATACATACACAGAATGACACACGCGCGTGAATGGGTTAGTCGATTTGGCACAAGTGCCATATCGATTATACCATTCACACACGCGTGTCGTTCTGTGTTTATTACACGCCTTCAGTCTATAAAAATAATTATTAGAATGACACTCAGCAATTCATTTAACAACAGCCAACAAAAAGAACATATTTTATCCCCAACCAACAAAAAGAACACATTTTTTCCCCAACCAAATTTGCGAGGGGAACCCTTGTTATTATTTCGTCCCCTGAATTCCAGCGTTCTGTGTGCCTACTGGCACATAGAACACGTTGGAACTCAGTGGACGATTTCTAGCTATCACTAGCGATTCAAATTGTAATTGCGGTGCACGATTTGTAGAAAAGTTCAGTGTAATTTCGCTTCTTTATAAAAATAGACGGTCAACGATTTCCGTTCCGCACATATGTGCGGAACAGATTTTCATTTTCCGCATGGTTTAGTATTGCTGCAGGTGGGGATTTCGTAGAACAGGCGTGTAATAAAACGTTGTCCTTCACCTCTGGCAATAATTTTGGGAAGGCTCGGAAAAAGTTATACCACACAACCTATTTTCAAGGCAACTGATGCTGAATGTGGGAAGTGGTGATGGATAATAGCTAGACCAGGTGCTGTCGAAGTAACTTCCATGTAGTTCAACTCTTCCAAGCCATGAGGTAAATTCTTAAACGAATCTGATGCGGCTATGGCCTGGAGGCAGTCTAGCCATTAAACAGTCTATTTCCTTTTTTAGTTCAGTTGGATGGAATAATTCAGATGGTCGCAAAACCTAGTAGGTTTTGCGGCCAACTGAAATATTCCAGCCGATTGAATATATAAATACCATAAAAATTTATTTTCTTTGAATCAACGTAAGAAATGTTTCCCTATCGAGGCTTGACTTGACCGAACATTTGATGAAATTACCAATACCATCATACATGTTTGTTTACTAAATAATTATGAATGAATAAAGGATCAGAGCAGCCGAAGTTTTACGATGACGCCGCGTAGTTCCATTGTGTTAATACATTGATGTTTCCATGTCGAATTTAATACTAATTGACTAGAATATCTATAACTGGAGCACTAAAGAAGATTTTTATATCATCGTGGGAAAGTGGACACCATGTAACATCTCCGATAGCATGCGCGCAATTCCATGCAAGAAAAGAAGGAAGCAACCAACCCATAACAGTGGCGAATTTATTACAGAATTTGACTGGCGGTCTTAGAGCATGGTTTTCAGTGCGCATAACGAAAAAACGATACACGCGAACTGAGCGCGTTTTGGAAAGGAATACTCTCTCATATTTGTTGTAGCCAGTGGAACGCCTGTCCTTCACTGTTCTTCCCGTGGGTTATGGTGGACAAATCGATCGTAAAGTCTCCAAAGTCTTTTTAAAGTGTTCGTAGATGATCGTGAGAAACGGATGAAAATATCGACGTTGTCAAGGAGGGCACCCTCCCCCACACAGACAAACACATACACACCCCACCCCCAATGGGGAACGATCTAGGGACTGTGGCACCGAATTGCCAAGTCCTGACTGTTCTGCTCCCATGCCAACTGAGCTAACGACAACCAGACCCACTCACCAACATCCTGTCACCTCCGCCTCCCCTAAAAGGTTGAAATTAACTCAGTTTCGGAAACCGGTGCTTTGTCGCTGCTGGAAGAAATAGATTCACGCCGCGTATTCAGCCAAAACTCAAGGAGTGTTGCCTGAATCCGTACGTGAACGTATGTCTCTCCGTGACGAACACGCCCGTTTCACTTTTGTTGGGGTAGTTCTTGTCCTGAAGGGGTTAATAATTTTTCCTCGAAAAGCGTAAATCAACAAGAGTTCACTGAAAACAACAATTTTAATACATACGTAAAAAAATAAATATGATAACTTGTGACTTACATAGAATCCAAAAGAATAAGAAAACAAAACGTCAATCACCCCCCTACCCACACAGTTTTTGAGTCACTTGCGGGCCCGCATTCTCTGTTGTCGCTGTTTTTTTTTCCTCCTTTTCGCTGGTATTTCTTCTTTGGTCGCCCCTTCACCTTTCTCCTTTCACTGCCGTCGCACGGCCACTAACGTATTGTCACTTTGTCGGACACCTCTGCTCCAACATCTGACGGGAAGTCACTCCGTCACTGCCGTCGCACGGCCACTAGCTTATTATCACTTTAGTTGACGCTTTTCACACAAGCAGTCGCCACCAGTGGGATTAAACTCTCCCTTACGCTTGTCTCAGAATAATGTTCATACAGGCAAAGCCTACTCTGCCTATGTATGGCTTGCCTTCTAAAACAGGTAATGCCGTTTACCCAAATGCAAATTAGCTCCCTGAGCTCATACTTTGTGTTTCTGATCCTACTTTCATATATGGCCACCGACTTGGCCCGCGACTGCTCATATTCTAAATATGAGCTCTGTGGCACCCCCACGTCACAACGTGCCTATACTTTCGCACCGATGCGGCACCTCCTCTAACCTATAGCATGGGACCTCCCCATCTACTCGCAACGACCCACAGCCTTACATACCTTCCGACTGGAACTAGCTGGAATGAATTTTTCGAGAAATCCCCCCCATTTTTATTCAGATAGCCAGAACTTTAATTCTCAGTTTAATCGCTTCTCTTGACTTTGGCCGCTCAGATCTATCTTAATTTAATACTCGCTTTAAAGTTCCTTTGGAAGACTCGAATTTGTGTATCTTTTGACATCTCGTAGACAGTCTAGATGCGTAATATGGGTGTGTGTCCAGAACACGTGTGATGCACTGTTTTCCAAAAGTTACATATTAACTCGCCATAATTATAATAACTACAGAAGGATACTTCTTTGATAAGTTATCAGATAGCCCATGTGGCGTTTAACAAATGCGCCCAAATGGACATTAAATTTCATTCTCAATTACCAGAGTTTGAGTTATTGCTGCCTGTTTTAAATGACAAATCGGTCTTCGGGGTCCGTTATATACCTATCTTTACGATTTACATTTAACCCGGGCAGAAATATTATCGAAAATATTTACACTTATAAACAAGAAAATCGCAACTTTTAGCTGTCACCTTGACACTCAGCCCGACCGATATGCGAGCGTTGACAATTAATGTAGAATTCTTTGTGAAGATTCGTAATTGTATACGACAGTCAATTTATTATTTTTATCGCTGATCGTTTGCCTTAACATTCCATATCACAATAATATGGCACAATATTTCCCCCACTTCGTTTCACCTAGTGATGGGTAAAGAATGTGTTTCTCCCATAGGTGGTGAGCCAGGGTTTTCAAGTAAATGTCCATGCCAATCGGAACACCCCGAGTACTTATTGAAGGCATGAGTATCCCGAAAGTTAAGGAATAAATATATCAAGAAATATTTGAGTGAGATGACATGAAACAGTTTTAGAGATTTCGGGCATGAATGCATATAATAAGTTCGAAATGTTTCAGGAAGAGTGCGGGGACGAGTCGCTCCACAATCGCAAAGCCGCTGAAGTTGATACGCTCCAAGTACTGTGGCCACCTTCAAACGACCAAATAAACATCATCAAATATTCCTGACCACAACTTCCATGGTTGTTTGATCGTGTGGTAGGTTTTGCGTGGAAAATCAACATTGATTAATACCACTATGCAGTAACCTTGGATATGCCAGGCTTTCAAGGCAGCGCACCTAACAGAATGTATTCAGATATGTGTCGAAACACGATCAAATTTTCGCTTATTATGCTATTTATTTGGAGCCTTTGAATCACATCTACTGTCACGCAATCCTGCCTTGTTATTTATTTATTTATTTATTTATTTATTTATTTTATTTATTTTTTTATTTATCTGTGTTTAACGACACTTTCGATATCAAGGGTCACCTCGTGTGGACAGTTTTGCAGGTTGAGGAAGCCGGAGTACACGGAGAGAACTACTCAGCAGCGGCGAGCAACTGCCAGACTCACCAACGGACTAACTCCACACAAGCAGGACCACAATTGCCTGAAGACAAGTGCACCATCTACGCGCAGAGCACTTTAATTCACAGCGCCACCGTTCCCCCACGTGGGCAATCGGTATTAAGTGCCTTGCCCACGGACACAACGCAGTTACCCCGACGGGGATCGAACTGTCAACCTTTCGATTTGAAGTTCAATGCCGTAACCACCAAGCAACCACGCTCCCATCTTGCTGTGTTTATTCCGAATAGGTTGGTTTCGCTCGGAATCCGTATTATAAGGTACGAGACGTTTAGTTGGCGGATATGGTGCCACATGGGGCGAAGTGAGAACAATATTAGGCGAGGCTACAAGGTATTTATTTTACCAGCTTTTTTTCTCCGAAATGTCATCAACAGCTGTGTTTGCAACCCGTTTCAGTTTTTTCGTTAAATTTTCCTTTCGGCATTCATTTGTTTACGCCGAGAAAATTATTTTTATTACCTACAACATTTTGGTAGCCTTTACAATTCGGCCTGCTTTCTGAAAACAAACTTTCTAAAGTGCTAATTAGCCGAATTCACACTGCAATTTTTGCGATAAAAACAAAAAGGCGGATAGTAGCAATTAATGTTCGGCCTCTGTTGGCATATTGGAATAATATGGGTTCACTGATCACCATATCGTCGGCGTATTCCTCAGCGCTCGGGCACTAGTTATGGTCGTTTATTGGTCAAACTGTCGGGCTGGCGTAATAAAATGTATTCCTTCGATAATTAATGTTTACCCTTGTAATACTCTATGCATGACTTTCAGTGAAAATACAAATCTAACAGTTTGTAATCAGAAGCCGGAAAGAACACCGAACCAGTGAGAAAGTCCGATAATAATGTAATCTTACAGATCTTTAGGGCAGTAGAATTAAATTATTCCTGATCAACCCCAAATCTAGGTTATTACCATCAAGTCGGAATTATCCAGAGACAAGGTCTCGACTTCAATCAAAATTGGAAACTCACGTGGTGGTAATAACCAATTTATCTAACAATATTCATCCCTTTCTTGACTTGCTCGCATTATAAAGGGATTGGGTATTGTATCAACGGCGTCTGTTTTGACAATCATTCTGCGTCTATGAATTGATTTTTTTTAAGAATGAAGATCATGACGTCATGGTATTACGTTCTTGCGCTATGCACGACGTAATTCCCATTCATTTTCTTTTTGTGCTAAAATCGCTAAATTTATGGTAGTGTTTCAGCTGTGTGTTTCTTGGTTTTATCTTACAATCAACATGTATTTTGTCTGTATTAACTCCGCAACTGGCGTGTATCCGACCCCCTGATACAGATGTTCGTATCAGGGAGTCGGATACAAGCACGTTCCTCTCGCGTGAGTTCCATTTTTTTCTTTTTGTTCATCCGTACGAATAAATAGTTCGTTATATATTCGTCTACATTCTTGACTTATCCCCAATATATTGTAAGATAAAATGATTTCGACACGTCGTGATCTGCCCTTAGAACCCGGAACTCGACTCGGATACATATTTTGTACATCCACATAATGGTAATAATCTCTATTTCTTTATCATGTTTAACGGATTGTGGGCCTATATAAAAATATCGTCATGTAAAAAGATGTCTAATTTATTTCGTTGAACTGTTGATTTATTCATTACGGAAGCGTATTGCTGCCACATGGAAAAAAATTACATTGTTTCGTTTAAACGAAACCACTTTCGTATATACGAAACCTCTTTCGTATATACGAAAACTTTTTCGTTTAAACGAAAACTTTTTCGTATATACGAAAAAGTTTTCGTTTAAACGAAAAAGTTTTCGTTTAAACGAAAAGGTTTTTGTATATACGAAAGAGTTTTCGTTTAAACGAAAAGGTTTTCGTTTAAACGAAATAGTTTTCGTTTAAACGAAAAGGTTTTCGTATGTACGAAAGTTGTTTCGTATATACGAAACGACAAAAGTTCTCGTTTAAACGAAAAAGTTTTCGTTTAAACGAAAAGGTTTTCGTATATACGAAAACCTTTTCGTTTAAACGAAAAGGTTTTCGTATATACGAAAGAGTTTTCGCTTAAACGAAAAAGTTTTCGTTTAAACGAAAAAGTTTTCGTTTAAACGAAATAGTTTTCGTTTAAACGAAAAGGTTTTCGTACATACGAAAGTTGTTTCGTATATACGAAAGTGGTTTCGTTTAAACTAAAAAGTTTTCGTTTAAACTAAAACGTTTTCGTTTAAACGAAAAAGTTTTCGTATATACGAAAAGGTTTTCGTATATACGAAAGTGGTTTCGCTTAAACGAAACAATTTAATTTTTTTTTCCACGTGGCAGCAATACGCTTCCGTAATTTATCTCGCGGTTACTGTAATCAAAGACGGCGGTCTCGACATAGGCAATAACACGACGCAGGTAAAAACATTTTCTTTCTGCATCAGATGGTTGCTATCCTCAATACATATTTGTATGTTGTCTAGACGTTTTTACTTGTATTGGGGGAAATACGTTCTGGATGTAAGATAAAAAAAAATAGATGTATCCATGTCGCCGCAGATAATTTTGCACGAGGCGGTTTACTTTTATTTCATTTATTATACATTGCTGTTAAGATGTCTTTCAGCATCTATAGCCACACCACGACAGCATCCCAAGTACAAAGTCAAATTTAGCCAATCGTTTATAGCTAGATTTGTTACGGGGTCCTATTTTGCCAGTAAAATGGGACTTGTAAACAAGCACTGCTCAACTCTTCTCTGAGAGAATGTATAGGACGGTACCTATCAGGAATACAAGATAACAAGGTTTAAGAAATTTAATATCAACCTAGTGTTGCGGATGACACTCGTAAATTGCATGAAAATGACAATTTGGACTTTGTTCAATTTCATGAATGTTCAGGAATTGAGATCATGGAATCAAGTAGTTTCAAAGAAAGCTTTCTTTTCTGCTAGAAAATTCTACCCTCGAGAGAATTTAGTCTCTCGTCTATCTTCAATATTAGCTGACTGTATGGAGTGTACAAACACTTTTAAAAGATCTTATATTTTATTACAGGCAACAATATAAACTTGCACATATTACAGGTCGATAAGCTACAATAGTATCGGATCCAGAAAATCGTGATCCTGTATTACATTGGTAGCTGCCTCGTTTCGGGGGCGATACGAAAATAACCGATTGAGGGATGTTAATCTGATTTGTTCCGATAGTGATATCTCAAGTCCCGGCTGACTACTATTCTAGCTACATAAGCAAGGCATGCCTTCGTCGAAGGCATGCCTTGATGATGTAGTTGGAATATTAGTCAGTTTGGGATTTTTAAATCAACCCATCCTGAATATTTATTTGTGAATAAATAAAATATACATGTAGGAGTCGTGACGCAACTTCTCATTTAATTAACACGTACCGTTATGATACTCCAAATTAGCCCGAGGAGAACCAAACGGATAGTATACACTTACATTTCTATGACCGACTGCGCGTGTGTGTGTGTGACACAAGACCAGGAGCCAATACTATAGAACTTTTACAATTGAATTTTCTAGAATTGTATTTTCTCGTTCTGTCTTTAAATGGGTTGAAATGAACCATTAACATTTTCAAAGATCTGGCAATTTGCCAATTGTAAAATTACCACATCTTTGGAAATGCTAATGGTTCATTTCAACCCATTTAAATACACTAGAAAATACAATTCTAGAAAATACAATTGTGAAAGTTTTATACTATTAGCTCCTGTTTGCGAAACACAAACATTGTGGGCCGAGATTTCAATAATAGAAAATCAAGATTATATCAAGAATATGAATTCATTGTTCTTGCATTTCGGTTCCGACTGGCAAGCGTTTTTTTAGTTGGAGAGCAGACGGAAAATTTCGCGATCCGGTCGAAATTCTTTGTCCGCTTTTGTAGTCATGGTATAAAATAGTTGTCAGAATACAATTGTTTTATTTTGTCGAAGAGACTGTGTGTTCGGGGAATTATTAGTTGATGTTCTTGCCTTTTCCTCTTTTATGTTAAAATTGACATTAATAATCAGCACTGTTTTACTGATTGCACATCCAATAATTAAATCTGATAATTGTTTCTGCTGGAAATCTAAAGTACGTCAGTAAATATTGTTTGACACACCTCCATTCATTTCCTTGTTTTAATCCTTTGAACTCGCATTTAATCACAATTAATACTTAATTCCCATAAAATATTCAACACATCGTGTTTATATTCTGAGAGCATTTTACATGTTAAAAAGATAATGCATGAGCCGAATTAACACATTTTTGCTTCCTAATAATAATAATGGTTATTTCCTTTATCAAACCCCCTTAACTCCAATGATGGTAAACATATGTATTTTTCAATATATATCACATGAAACGTCGTTTCGACGTAACAACCCATGTCTCATTTCCTGATTATCAACTAGTGTCTAATCGGCGCGTGGTCCCATAGCAGCAGCATTGTATTCTTGTGCGTAGTTCATATGACGTCAATTACGACAACAGGTGCAAGTAAAGCGCATTCATGACGTCATGGTGTGAAGCGTCTGAGCCAACGAACTGATTGTCGGTTGTTTCAGGTTGTTTTGGGAGAATTTAGTGACAATGAATTAAATAAAAAGTGTAAAAAACATTCGAAAATTCATGTGATATACAGAATCTTTAACTCGTGATGTTTGGATATAAGATGTTTTGAAACTCGTTTGATGAATTCGATTCACAATTCGCCTAAAGGCTTGTTGTGAATCAAATTCATCAAACTCGTTTCAAAAAATATTATATCCAAACATCACTCGTTTGAGATCCTCTATATCAAACCCCATTAACTCCAATGATGGTAAACATAATGTATTTTTCAATATTTATCTAAGCTATAAAGCATTGAATTATAAATATAAAGTAAAATAGTATAGAACCTACTTTCAACTTGTCGTATTCTTAATGTTGATTACACACAGGAGGAATCTTCTTTTAATGTGTTTAGATCATGCTGATATGAAGACGGGAGTTGAAAATCACCCACAACGTTGGAAAATTTAAGTCTGTGAGTTCATTTTTATATCCCCGCGTGCACTCTCTTTCCAACACACACGCGCGCACATCCTCTCACACACAATCTCACATAAATAGAAAATTCAATATGAGTTTCCAATGTGTCAATGATTCTTTTTAAAATTTTCGTTCAGGTTTCACAGGCCTGTCTACTGGAGGTTCTCTCTCTCTCTCTCTCTCTCTCTCTCTCTCTCTCTCTCTCTCTCTCTCTCTCTCTCTCTCTCTCTCATCCCAGACTTTTTCGTCATGAAAATCGATTTTAGATTAAGTTATCTCCCTTGCATTATTGAAGGAGTGAGTGAAGTTCAACTAATGAGCAAGTAATCCTCGAGAAAACACCTGTGACATCAGCAGAAAATAAAACCAAGTTTCCTTTTGTAACTTTTAATAAACGAAAACAGCTCTCGGAGATGTCTTTTGTTTTCGTTTATTAAAAGTAACAAAAGGAAACTTGTTTTGTTTTGGCAAACTAAATGGAAGCAACTTCTTCACGATAATCCGTCATCAGGATTATCTTTCAGTATCACACCTACCAACATTAAGTGACTGTCTACTTTGGGGTTTTGTTTGGAGAATGTGCTTTGACAGTATTTTGCAAGCTTTTATTCTTCACAGGAAGAAACTAGCAAATCTCACTTTTTAGACTTCTTTTATATTAATGGAAAGGACAGTATCTGTATTGTATGTCATGATGTGCACACTATTGATATAATGAACAGAAAAACATCAAAAGATGGTGAAAACGCTGTTTTCTTATTTTTAAATGGGTTTCAACAGACATGAACGTCAAACGTTCAAACAGATTGGGAAAATTGTAAAAAGCCGGCTTCTGTCTTTTTTTATAGTATTTTGTTTGTTTTGTTTGTTTGTTTGTTTGTTGGTGGTTAACGTCACATATTTATGCACCATGGCTAATCGTGACACAACATGGAGATGACGTCAAGTTTTGTCAATCGTTGATCTACATGTTGTCCATTGTAGAGAACTTTCACCCCAAGCATTGGTGACTGGGTCCAATTTTACTAGTAAAGCGGAACTGGTTTACCACAGTAAACAAGTGCTGCTTACTTCCCGGGGTCCCCACGGGGACTTTTTTATAGTAAAATCGTCCCCTGAGTTCCAATGTGTTCTATGTGCCCGTAGGCACATAGAACACATTAGAACTCAGGGGACGAAAAGCTGGAGGTTTGAGGAACTATGCGTGCATTGATGATACAAATTCGTTCAAATTTCGAATTCTGTATGAAATTCTCATGCGCTTACCTTTACTGACAGCTTTACGAAATTAAAGGGCGCTAACCTTCCGTAAATCTCTTCCAATTACGAAAAATGTCAGCCATGTCATGTTTCCTTGAACGTCACTTGACATGTTCATCAAGTCGTTTAGCTCTCTGCACACTGATGTCGATATATCAAAATTCCGGGTGCACGATGAGGCCGTGTATTAAGGCGTACTGCACGTCGATGGTACGCATGTCTTCAACCAATCTAACCCTGCCTGTGCTGCAGTGCGGAGTCACGATGTTGGGGAGCTGGCAGCTGCTCGTTGTTGCTCGGTGCTTCTCTCCGTTTACTCCGGCTTCCTCCACCCGTAAAACTGTCACGGTCACGATTAGCCATTGTGCATAAATATGTGACCTTAAAACATCAATAAATAAATAAATATCAAAATTCCAACAAACAAGATTAGATGGGGTGCATTTCTAGTAGCATTGTTTACCAGTAAGCGTTGTCTTGTCGTGGTAGCAGATTTGAGGTTTCAAGCCGGTCGGGGTCATTATTTTTTTTTAACACAAGGTGGTGTGGGTGGGTGGGTGTTTGAAGGCCGTAAAAAATAGTTTTGCAATTTTTCCCTCAAATCAAATGCTGTCCTTTTTTAGCTTGTTAAGGACTTGATTATTTTGCCTGGTATAAATTCGTTATTCAAACATTCAAATTACGTAGGTGTATAAACAATATGTCATATATGTATGACTGAATATGGAACATGAGTAAGGAAAACATTGGCTTTTGCTCAGGCATCCTCATTTTTTGAAAGTCCTGATAATGGCTTCTAGCACTCAACCAGTTAACTTCGTATGCTCCCTTGTATGTCCAGTTATACCATTTATGTGGAATTTATCATCATAATATTAGGGGTGTAATCTGGGCAGTATAATTTGAAGAACATGAAACTTAAACAACATTCCAGGCATAATTGTATATCGTTATCTCTTTTGAATATTAGAAAAAAAATCTTTGCAGTAATAGCTTTGGAGTCATTGATTCTCAATACAGAATTACATTTTTTTGATCATCAGTCTAATCGTGGAGCAGCTTTGGGGGTTAAAAACGGTGTAGGGTGAATGAGTATGCATTTTTCCCAGACACAATGAGAGAGTGGGTGGGTAGTTGAAAGCCACAAAAATAAGTTTTGCAAATTTTTTCCACCTCTCAAATTTACTGGTTCCCTGTCCTTTGTTAACCTTATAAACTCCCTACTATCCCCTGATTCACGATTTTCGCCAGTTTCTCATTCTATTAGGGGTATACCTGGGGCATGAGTAATAATCTCAAGAGTATGGAACTGCAGCAACATTCTAGAAAAAAATTGTACATGGTTGTCTATTTGAATTTGATGAATAGGTAGCGAAAGGAAATCTTCGCAGTGAGAGCTTTGGGCCCATTCTCAATACAGATAGATAGACATTATGCCGAACATACCGTGTTTTCCGACAACAGAAGATATTACCCAAAGAAAACTCTTGCTGTATCTCGAGGAATCATACGTGAGGTCGTTTAATTTGGATAGACATCGTCGCCCGAGTGCTAGAATGTCCTATGTCCCCCATGGGACATAGGGCATTCTAGCACTTAGGCGACGACATGACAGACAGGCAATATCGCGCAAAAATATCCACATCATCGAACATGCTCAGTATCACCCAAGCAACTGGTAATATTCAACTGAACCACTTTTTGACGTTTTCCAACACGAGCGTCGCGAAGCAGACAAATTGAAGGGGGTGTAACCCCGATTTGTCCCGGCTGTGATGGCTTAAGCCCTGACTGATCAAATATTTCAAGCACATCATCAAGGCATGCCTTCACTGAAGGCATGCTTTGAGGATGTAGCTGGAATATTAGTCAGTCGGGATTATAGTTTTAAAAAAAACCCTCAATATTCCTTTGAAATATATTTTTGAATAATTACACTGTACATGTAGCAACATCCAAATTGGTTATGCACGGATCGCAACAGTCGGAACCGGGTACGACAGACAGTCCATTTGTATGACTGACTGTGTGTGTGACATTAACCCTTTACCTAACATAACGGCAAAAACGGTCAGGAAATTAACCAGAATAGGCCTACCTACCACAGGCTAAAATATCTCAAACGTTTCTCAATAAAACCATACAAATATGGATATCATTAGAACCATATTTGCATGGTTTTAGGGAAAAACTGTGAAACTTGTTTTCGAAAAATGTGAAATTTGATTTATTTTTTAAAGATACTGTGTTAGGTAAAGGGTTAAGTCCAAATATCAAATCTAGTCTCGAAAGAAAGTGAATGATTATAAGGAACCTCCTTAACCCTACACATCTTGCACAACATAATGTTCAACTAAGACTAAAATCCTCGCCCTACGAGTGGACGAGAATTCGTGCATTTTTTTTCTCTGTTTACGGCTCCAGCAGCATATGTTACCGTTTGGTGTTACCACGCCAATACTTGAAATGATGCTCGAAATGAGAGGCGATCCAAAGCTGCAAATTGCTGATCGAATTATTTTCGGGTTTCTTTTTTCCTTTTTTCTTTATTAAGGAATAGAATAGAATAGAATATTTATTTAACGGTATAGATAAATAGTACAACAATAGGTACATGATATAACATGATTCTGAAAACAATAGAACATTACAATAGTATGAGAACGTACATATATATAAATGTAGAAACCCTTTAACTAACTATACCGTAGGGAGCCGACATAGCCAGATTGGCTGTCTACCTGTCAACTCCCATTAGTATTTCTTATAAAGAGCATTGTACACAGACTGCGTATATGTACTACAAGTATATTTTCGAGTTACATTCCAGCACAACTTTTGGCATTGAAAGTGTCTGACTCAGCAGTTAAATCATGTTTTGTTGGACGAGATGAACAGACCAAATTTATAGTTTAGTGTTATTACATGCAAAGAATGTATACTTCGGAGAATTACGATATATAGTCGAGCAGTTAAATCATGTTTTGTTGGACGAGATAAACTGACCAAATTTGTAGCTTAATGTCATTACATGCAAAGAATGTATACTTCAGGGAATTACGATGATTAGTTGAGCAACACATTGATGTTTGCGTAGATATCTGGATAGATTGAAACATATTCATGGTATAGATTCTCACTATCTATCGACGTTTGGATTACAATCCCTACAATAAGGGTTGTCACATTCCACACTACTTGGGTACTGAGAAATAAATTTTTGTGTAAGTAATTTTTTGAACTGATTTCTGTTAGTCATAGACCTTAAAGCTGGGTCCAATTCGTTCCATATCCTTGGAAATGCATAAATTTGTAACCTATCGAGGGCTTTAGTACGCGTTCTACTAATTTTATTTAAATCTGATTGTCTTGTAACTCTTTGTGGGGTATTTTGAGTTGAGTTGAGAAAGTTATTGAATGAGGATGGAAGCTGTCCCCTTTTCTAATCAAATATGAAGAGACAAGCTTGGAGTTTGAATAAATCATTAAATTTAAGTAGTTTCTCTTTTGCAAATAGGGGGTCGGTATGCGCATTGTAACCTGAATTATTGATAATACGAAGCGAGCGTTTCTGCATGATGAGAATTTTTTTTAGTTGCTCGGGCATTACCCCAGACATGTATACCATATGATAGGTGGCTATAAATAAGGGAAAAATATAGTGTTTTTAATGCCTTATGTGGCAATACCTTTTTTACTTTATTTAATGCATAATTTACCTTTCCAATCTTAGAGCAGACTTGTGATATATGAGTATTGTATGATAGATTATCCTCAATGCTAATACCAAGAAATTTTAATGATTTTTCTTGTTCATGGCTTCCTATTCTCTGAATGGTTCGGTTTTGTATTTTTATGGATAAATTATCTGGGATAAGTGAATTTCGAGTTAGTTGGATTTATAAGGATGTACTTAGTTTTACTTGTATTCAAAACAAGCTGGTTGGCTGAGCACCATTCGTTCAATTTATCTAATTCATGATTTACATAACCAACCAATATAGGTGTATTCGAACCTGCAGCGTACACTGTGGTGTCATCCGCAAACGATAGAAGATTTAACAAAGTCGAGTGGTGAATGTCATTGATATATAATAGGAACAATATTGGCCCAAGTATGGAACCCTGTGGTACTCCACAGGTTATTTGAGCTTTGCTAGAACTACTTTCCCCATATTTTACATACTGGATCCTGTCAGATAAATAACTTTTGAACCAGTCAAGGCTTATACCTCTGAATCCGTAACTTTCTAATTTGTTGATCAAAATGCTATGATTTATGGTATCAAAAGCTTTAGAGAAGTCTATGAACACAGCAAGAGTTAAATCTTTTGTTCGTTTGTTGTTCTCTGTAGCAATATGTTTCAGGAGTTGCATCACAGGATGTGTGGTGCTATGATTTTTTCTGAAGCCATATTGGTGTTGATAAAGAATATCAAATCTATCCAAATAATTAATCATTCTATTTGCTATTAACTTTTCTAGTATTTTAGAGAAGGCTGGGAGAATACTTATAGGTCGGTAGTTATTAAATTTATTTTCATCCCCGGTTTTATAAACTGGGATAACTTTAGAAACTTTCATTCGATTTGGTACAACACCATTGATGAAAGATTGATTGACAATGTGGGCGAAAGGGAAAGCTAGTATATCTATAGACTTTTTGAGAAGATATGTTGTAATACCATCACAGTCCTCTGACAGTTTCGCTTTCATTTGTCTGGTCACCTTCAAAATTTCATTTGGGGTAGTGGGTATTATGTAAAAATTATTTATTGAGGGCGTACCCATGAATTGTCGGAAGGATTTATTCGTTTGCGGTAATTCCGCACTGGCGCGTAATCCTGTGTTTACAAAGAAGTTATTAAAAGAACATGCAATTTCATGTGGGTCATTAATTTCACAATTATTATCTTTAATAAAAGTAGATGGCAAGCTAGTTTTACGTTTTGATTTGTTTTTTGTTTCATTTAGTATTTTCCAAGTTTCCCTTAAATTGTTTTTGCATTCATTCAATATCTTATTATAATACATTGCTTTACTTTGTTTTTTAATTTTATTAAAGATTCTACAATAGTTTTTGTAATTTTTTACATTTTGTTCAGTTGGAGATTTTATCTTTTTGTTATAGAACTTAGACTTATTGAGAGATGAGGTCAAAAGTCCTTTTGACATCCACGGCTGTTTTCTAATAAACTTATCTTGCAGTTGTACATTTACTATAGGAAACGCCTGTTCGAAAGCAGTCGAATAGATGTCCATAAAGATCTCGTATGCTGCATTTGGACAGTTTGATTCAAGAATCGATGAGAAATCGTTTTGACTGAGAAGTGACCTAAACGTAGCCATATTGGCTTCAGTGAATCTACGTTTACGTATAATTTTTGGACCTTTGTTTCTTGTGATAGTATTTTCTATGTAATATATTCCGAAATGATCGGATACATCTGTAACTATTATTCCAGATGAGCAGGTTGCGGTTATATTGTTTGAGAAAATGTGATCTATTAGGGTTGCCGAGTGGGTGGTTATCCGGGTGGGACGAGTAATGCACGGTAGAAAACCCTGACTGACCATAAGATCCAGAAAAAATTGGGTTTTGGGATGGCAATTCGTTTTCAGTAAGTCGATATTAAAGTCTCCCATGATATGTGCCTCTGTGCGTTCATGATTGATTCGGTCAGTTATTTCATTTATTTTTGTAATGAAAAGATCTATATCTGCTTTCGGCTGTGTATTTGGTCTATATATGACCCCAATTATTTTTTTAGTGTTATTTACCTTGATTTCAACAAATAAAGATTCTATTACATGGGGAATGAATACAGATAAATCATTTCGAATAATAGGCGCTAAACCCTCCATGAGTCCCACCCCACCCCTTCCATCATCCTCATCGGATCGTGTTTTGCTGATGAGTGGACAATAACCATTTAATTCATACGACATATTTGAAGGTAGTCGAAATATTTCTGTAACTCCGCACTGCAGGACAGGCAGGGTTAGACTGGTTGAAGACAGGCGCACCATCGACGTGCAGTACGTCTTAGTACACGGCGTCATCGTGCCCCATGTGGACAATCGGGGTTAAGTGCCTTGCCCAAGAACACAACGCGGGAGTCCAAATCGATCGCTCAGACGGTCACTCATCCAAGGACAAACCGGGCTCGACGTCGCTTAACTTCGGTGATCTGGAGAGAACCGGTTATCGCAAAAACCACCGCTCCCCTTTCGGATTTCACTCTCTGCACATCCAATAACGTCGTACAATAGAGGGCTTATGTTCCGAAGGTCAGCGGATGCGCAATACAACCTCATCATCACCATAAACTGAACATGCCATATCCGAATGAAATGTTGTTTAAATTACAAATCAGTTTTCGATTTGAATTAGGATGGAGTGACGTCAACAGTTATCCGATTTGCTGCATTTGTCAAGTGTCGTCGTGGGGTACACGAGAGGTTTATTTACCAAATATTTTATAGTTAAAGGTTGCCTTGTTCACTTCATTATGTGGGGTTTGGCTATGGGTAGGGATTTATTGGAACATTTTCGTTATTGTATGAATTGACAGGAACATGGTCAGAGATTTGCGGCTCAGAATGTATGTTCAACCTAGACTCGGAGCAATTCATCACAATAACTTTTAATGTTGTAGAACGATCACAGCCTTTTTAAAGGATGTGAAACTCCAGCAACAACCAGTTCTGTTCATTTGCACTTCAGTTACCGGTATGCGTGAATCAGTTATCGATCAGTTATCAGTTATCGATCCATGCGTAAAATACATGCATATACCTCGCCATGCATGGTGAAGTATATACATGAATTTTATGAATGAATCAACAATAAGACAACAAGCAACATGTCAGACAAATTTAGTCTCTGGGAAATCAACTGCTTGCCCTAAGCAACTCATTATTTTGATTCTATGGAAGTTCAACTGTTCAATATGCTGTACAATGTTCAGTACGGCCGCCGTGGACTGGTCACTTTCCTTTGGTCGGCGATATTTCCGCGGAAGCAATAATATTACAGTTCAAACACTAATTATAGGAATAATCATCAAAAATTTAATTAATGAAGCACCGGGTACAGCCCGGTGCCTCATTAATTAAAATTTTGGTTATGATGATTTTTGTTCCCTGGTAAACGCATGCGTGGACATCACTCCCCATCCATGGATTACGACCAGTCCACGGCGACAGTGCCATATTATAAGTTGCAGGACGTTTTGGTGGCAGATACAGTGTCATATACGGCGAAGAGAAAACAATATTAGGTGAGGCGAAGCCGAACCTAATATTGTTGTCTCTGAGCCGTATATGACACTGTATCTGCCAACTAAATGCCCTGTAACGTATTTATTATGCACGGCATGCTAAAATGTCATTGGGGAAGTTAACTCAACGAATAGTTAAATGATGCGAACTTCTCGAAAAATGTAAACAAAGCAGACGATGTTTACATACGCAACAAGGGGAGTAATTTTGCTTCCGCATTCTAATAAATCACTCGTGACTTGTTCTATAACCGCCAATGTTTTGGGCTGGTTTGGCATTTTGTTATAACAGTTTCATTCAATCGAATGCAATATTTATACGACGGGGCTATTTTATATGGTGGGTCTTCTGTACGACAGCGCTGCAGCATGTACGTACGAGTAAATTAAAAGCTGAGGTGTGTGGATATAACGATAAAACAAAATGGCTGACGGGCACCTAATATTAAATTAATATTGGGTGCTTTTCAGCCATCCTGAACCTAATATTGCGGAGTCTATGTCTCTTAGTAACTTCATTTGATTGGATAAACAAATTTACTAGCATAATAAAGTGTGATGAACAGTGAACTGAACCACAACCTTGTGCTGCATTCAGACTAACAACCAGCGACACCACACATGACGGCATGGACCGTGACCACTATCACTAGTTCTTCGCCAATCGCCCTTTCCCTGTAGTTTTTCAAGTATTATTTTTTCCTTTTTCAATGCTGAGCTCCCACACCACAATTAAAGTCTACGAGCACATGACCTTGTTGTCCAAATCTTGAAACTCGTGTGGTTACATACGTTGAAATTTTAGAATGTTAAGTCTCATACAGTACGGCTGCCGTGGACTGGTCACTTTCCACAGGTGGGCAATATTTCCACGGACGTAATAATATTAGATTCCAAAATCTAATTATAGGAGTAATCATCAAAAAATATAATTAATGAAGCAGCGGGTACAACGGTGTTTCTTTAATTAATATTTTGCTTTATGGTGATTTTGGTTCAGTGTACTTTCGCCTACAGTGCACATTCGCCAACACAAATTATCAGGTAAAAGCGTAGGCGAAAATGCATTAACTAAGGTATAGGGATTAGTAGCTAAATACCTGCTCTACCCACAATAAAATCGACTGACCGTTTGGTGATTGAGAGAGAGAGAGAGCGAGAGAGAGAGAGAGAGAGAGAGAGAGAGAGAGAGAGAGAGAGAGAGGTTCCAATAATATTCATATTCATAGGTTTTATTGACAAATATCGATACAATTTCTCTCTCTCTCTCTCTCTCTCTCTCTCTCTCTCTCTCTCTCTCTCTCTCTCTCTCTCTCTCTCTCTCTCTCTGTCTCTGTCTCTCTTTTTTTTCTCTCTTCCTCTCTCTCTATCTCTCTTTCCGTCTCTAGTCTCAACAAAAACATACAAATATGAGTTTTATTGGAACCGGCTCACTGAGCCGGTTCCAATAATATTCATATTTGCAAGGTTTTATTGACAAATAACAAATCCACATTGTATATGATGTTCTAAACTTAAACTTGTTCTTACAAGAATCTATTAAGTTAACATCCCAATTTTACCAGGTGGCCAGATTCATCAAGAAACTGCACAGGTGACTTTTACCCTGAAGATAACTGATCTTTGAGTCTTTGAAGTCTCTGGTCAAGTTCCCTGTATTGCCGTTTTCGTTTTCGTGCATATACTGGCTGAGTTTGTTTCTCTGTGTTTTCTCAAGTTTTAGTATTACATTCACAAAGGCAAATATGTTGGAGTGAGCACGTTGGACAGTCTTATTTAGGTGGCAGTGCCATCCCTCAAGATGGTTATTAGTTCTAGGACCATTGTTACTGTGGTGGTTCCAAACTACCGGAGGAAAACGAGCCTCCTCATCAACCCAGTTCTGCACCATATCGTCATTGAACGCCGTTGCCTGCACTACATCTGGTGGCTCACTTCAAAAAACAAACACATAACACAAGAAAAAAAAAATGCTGGGAATGAATGGTCGGTCAGTCCATTTATTGTGGGTAGAGCAGGTAATTAGCTACTAATCCCTATACCTTAATCAGTGCACTTTCGCCTACACCTTTACCTGATAATTTTGTAGGCGAAAGTGCACTGTACGCGAAAGTAGACGACACCGTGATTTTTATTACCCGGTAATATCCGCCCACGCGCGGATTACGACCAGTCTGCGACGACGGTACTGTAAACAGTACAAACGTGAGATTCCTATTATAACTTGAATCAAACTTAGAATTGTTGGTTGTATAAACATGTCTCACTATTTGGGGGAGAGAAGTTTGTGCTACAATTTATTCATTGAATTAACTTGATAGATATGATAGAAGAGTGACTTGTTTGATAGTGGAAACTTTTCGGACCTACAGAAGGTTTCTTTTCGGTAGACTAAATCTTAAAACATTCAGGGGCCAATATTATAAAACGTTTACAATGGTATTTTCTAGAATTGTATTTTCTAGTTATGACTTAAATGGGATGAAATGAACCAATAGCATTTTCAGACATCCGGCATTTTGCCAGTTGGCAAATTGCCATATCTTTTTTAAAGCCAACGATTCATTTTAGTCAGTTATTTGAATAGGTCGAAAATACAATTCTAGAAAATGCAATTGAACACGTTTTAAAGTATATTGGCTCCAGCATGGTCTTAGATTAGAGCTATTTCTCCCTGTATGCGTGTTTGGGGGGTGGCTTGAAGTGCTGGAATCTTATAAAATAAAGAAATGGAACAATTAAGGACAATGTTTTCCTACTTTTCTTTTAATGTTGAGGGGTGAGTCCAAAAATCTTGTGACTATCAATTTTTTTCAACAATGCGGGATTTAATTTGTGCACATTTCGCACGAATATATTGTAATTCATTGTATCTGCTGGAGATTGTCGTTGAGAAGGCTGTAAAAATTCGGGAGTGGTTGTCGTTGAAGCAGGGCCGTATTATTCATAAGGCTGACTAGTCTGAAGCCTAGGGGCCCGCAGGGACAGGAGGCCCGCCGAGTTTGCACTCTGCGCCGTGGCGATATGTACATATGTATCTATCCATATACACTGTTAAAAAAATAGGGGATATTTGATAAAAGTGAGATATATGAAGAAATGTATTTATATTTTCATTAAAAAGACAGTTGAGGCATTGCACTGTGACATCTGGTGAATGATTTCAGCGATAGTTGGGTGTCTGACAAGCACATATTCCATGCACTGAGCTGTAGAAGACATGGACGTTCAGTCAGAGAATTTACCACATTCAGTCCAAGACCTCAATACCTTGTTAATCCTCCTCTGTTCGCGAGACAAGCGCGGATCCGACGTGGCATACTCCTCACCTAACGTCCAATATCAGCTTGTCTGATGTTATTCCATTCTTCCTACAGTGCAGCGGCGAGTTCCTGGACATTAGTAGGGGGCTGTTGGCGTTGTCGTAGGCGCCTGCCAAGCATATCCCAGACGTGCTCGATTGGTGAAAGGTCTGGACTGAGTGCTGGCCACGGCAGTGTTGTGATGTTCCGCCCCTGGAGGAACTCTGTAACGACACGGGACCTGTGTGCTCTTGCACTGTCATCTTGGAAAATGAATCGACGGCAGTGACGTCGCGCAAATGGCACCACATGAGCTGGTAACATGTTGTCACGGTAGTACTGCACTGTGACACTCCCTTGGATGACACATAATGCTGTTCTGCTTTTCATTGGTATGCCTCCCCACACCATAACCGATCCATCACCAAAACGATCGTGCTGCCTAGCGGTTACATCATGGTATCGTTCGTTCCACCGCCGCCACACTCTGTTTCGCCTGTCTTGGAAGTCGAGAGCTAACCACGATTCATCGGAAAACATGACGTTGCGCCACCGACTATTGTCCAGGCGCTGTCGTGCTCCACACCAATTACGCCTTGCTGCGATGTGACGTTAGTCAAACGTGGAATTATTCGAGGTCGTCGAGCGTACAAATTCCAGCTGTGTAGGCGATTTCGGATAGTCTGACCACTGACCATATGTTGCTCGGTGCAGCTGCTGTCCAGGTTCTGAGACCCTTTGATGGCGGTTACGTAATGCTGTGGTTCGGATAAACGATCCTGGTTAGCAGTTGTCGCCCTTGGACGACCTGACCGACGTCTGTCAGCAACATTGTCTGTCTGACGGTAGCGTGACCACACAACCTGCTAACCACCGAATGAGTAATGTTGAGAATTTGAACCACTGCAGTCTGTCTGTTGCGAGCTTCCAGCATGCCAACGGCACGTAAACGTTCGTAACGTGTCGGTCTTCGCATACCTCAAAAATTACGTTTCGTCCAGAAACTATTGATGAACGAGGGAGCGCAGTGGCTCAGTGGTAGAGTGTTGGACTTCTATGCTAGAGGTCCCGAGCTCGATCCCCGTCCGGGAAGACCCGAGTTGTGTCCTTGGGCAAGGCACTTTATCCCGGTCGCCTACATGGGGCACGATGACGCCGTGTACTAAGGCGTACTGCACGTCGATGGTGCACATGTTTTCAACCGCTGTAACCCTGCTTGAGCGGAGCTTGAACAGAGTTAGAATGTTCAGGAGCTGACAGTTGCTCGTCGATGCTCGGTGGTTCTCTCCGGGTACTCCGGCTTCCTCCACCCGTAAAACTGTCACGGTCACGATAAGCCATTGTGCGTAAGTATGTGACCTTAAACACATATAAATAAATAAATAAATAAATTGATGAACGAGTTTATACAAAAAGAACGATGAGACCCCCGAAAAAGCCCGTCCAGTACAAATGAAAATTTCAAAACGTTCCCCACAGACAACAACGCAGCACTCGTGCGAAAAACCTGCACGAAGTTTTCATGGTCCGGTGACTTCATGATCCACACAAAACTTGGTAACATAGTGATGTGTCCAATCACGCGAATCCAATACCATTTTCCGAAAATATTAACATCAGTTTGGATATCCCCTACTTTTTTAATAGTATATATACTTTCACAGGTATAATATATAATATATAATATAAATAATGGTTGGTAAATCAACTGTTTGTTCTCTAAAAACAGGCATTACGCCCAGGGAAAATAAAACCCTATTGGTAGCGGTGATGTGGTGCACATTGGTTTATAATACCACTCTTTCGTATTTCTGTCGACTGATGTGGTGACCACTTTGGTTCGCTGTATATCAAAATTACCCAAGCTATCCTTCTTAGGACGAGGCCGATAGATACTATCCCCTTGCAGTTCCTCTGCACTCAGGATAACCGTACAAACGTGATTATTCGGCAAATGATGAAATTTCAAGATTTTGAACGCCATCTTGAACTCTTCAGTTTCTTAAGGGATTTTGTGTATGTTATTTGTGGGGCATCACTGCACAGAATGACACCAAACCTAGCTTGATGGTGCCTTCCAGGTCTCACCCTCCATCTACCCAGAAGCGGACTGGCCGTATGGTCCACCGGGAAATTCCCCGATGGGCCCCTTCCCCTCCCTCTTTGGTGCAACCATTTTTGCAAATGAGTGACAACGATGATACAAAAATGCCATCGAAATTCCATTAATTAATCACATAGATGCAAGGAAGCAGCGTTATTTTAGCGCGAAAAATCACAATTTTGTCCAGGTCCAAGGGCCCCTTGGTATAGCCCCCGGTACCTTTTTGGCAAAGTCCGCCCCTGCATCCACCACACTATAAAGCAGACAATAAGAAGCTCTGCGCCAGTTCTGAGGGTCCCCGTAGGGGTACAAAGTGCATTGCAATTTTAGGACAGGTAGACACCCGGAATACCTCCACCGAGCACCATTTATGTTCGATTTCTACAAAATACCTACAAGGAAGAACCCTGTACACCTCTACCATGAAACAAATGTTTTCCCAACCCAATGCTTTGTGTGTCGCAGTATGTTAGGAACATGTTATGCTAGAACCCTGTGAGGTATAAATTACCCCAAACACATGTCTGATGCCCTACTTGCATCCCTGCATGATTTTAAAACAGATAAATTACAGCGGAATGATGAGCCCGAGTCTGTGGAAAAAATGTTAAAATTGATGTATTTTACTACAATCAACATGTCAATTATTTTTGTCTTTATCTCAAAGCTGATTGGAATAATGCACAACCGATGCCTTTTGATGATAACACGACATAATGTTTTTGTTCTTTTCATTACAGATTGCAATCGTTGTTGTCATGAATTTGAAGGGTTGAGCAGAGTCCTTCTCAAATTGGACGTCAAAAGTCATTTTTAGCAATTTTTCCAGATCAAAAGAGCTGTGTAGTTTTTCTCGGATTCTTCGCAAATTTGACAAGGTGCACCACCTCTATTAAGACCGATTGCCAATTATGCCTTGGAGCCAAACATTTTCCTTCCGTTTCTTTTGAAGTTAATTTCGATTTCAGTCGAACAACAAATTCTTGTTAATAAAAATGGCCGATTTCTTGTTTAGTATAAAATAGTGCTCGCGAAGTTGTTTCAGTTACGTTTGTGGAGCGTTGGGAAGGAGAATGCGACTCCGTATGAATTTGATAAAGACAGCCGCTGTTGTGAACTTGTACACAGCCATCTTTACAACCTTGGTAACAACACAGGTAAGGAATATACTACATTATTTAGTTTAAGAAGTCCAGTCATGTATATTTAACCATTCAAGTTCACTTATATATTTGCATAAAAGAAAATGTCACAGACGGTGGGCAAACTGCGGAATCAGTAACACATTAGCGAGATGGTTCAATAATTTTTCAGTCCTGCAAGCCCACAGTACCAACCAGTCCCGGAAGTCTAGGCCTAAGATAGTGTTTTCCTTTTTGCATCAAATAATGTTGTTTAATCCTTTGAACCCCATAGGCCGCTTTTCTGGCCCATGAACATGATATGTCATAATTGCATTAAGTTGGATGACTGCTAAGTGAATGTGTGAAGTAGACCAATCAATATTTTTAACGTGCAGCCCAAAAGGCTGCACGTTGAAAATATTAATTAGCCTACCCCCCCCCCCCCCCCCCCCCCCCAATACCAAATATGGACTCTTCCAACTGCTGCAATTCAACTGACATGGAAGATATCACAAGGGTTCAAGGGGTTAACCCTTTCTAAAATAACAACCATAACTAGTCACAGGGATTCACACCGTCATTCAAATTTTATCATGGGATTCATTCCAAAAATGGCATGTCATACATTCTCTTCATAATACAGATATTGTCAAACTTAGTTAAAGATCTTATGACATGTATTACATGTTCCAAATCCACTACACACAAACAACGCCATCTGTAAAAGTATAAATAGACAAACTTTAAAAGAAAGGATGATATGCCTCTTGGGGAAGATAGGTTGGGCCAGTGGCAAAATCTGCTTTTGATGCTCTCGGGTGCCTGAATATGCACGGCTCAGGCCTGGGCAATTACATGACCAAATGCCGAAAAACAGATATTTCAGTCACTCAGAAGCGTCAAGAGCAGAATTTTGCCACTGCTCCCACCTACCTCCCTCTGGGGTATGTCATTCCCTGGTTCCAAATTGTGAAGACAAAATTATATTTTTCTCTCCCTTCTTAGCTCTATGCCTCAAAACAACTCCGCATAAACATAATATCTGACAAACAGCCATTTTTTACAGGGGCGGCGGAACGATTTTCAAGGTGAGGGGGGGGGGGGGGGCTGGATCAGGCGATGGATGGTCGTCGGTGTGAAAATTTTAAATTCCGGGGTCCCAAAACCCCCATTTCCATGTATCTGAGTGGATATTTTGCGATTTTTCAGATGTATTTGAAAGATTTCAAACTTTGAGAGCCGTTAAAACACTTTGGTAAAGCATACAGGTGAGGTCTATTTATCAGCTTTGGTCGTAACGACAAAAGCTGATAAGTAGACCTCACCTGTATGCTTTACTAGACGTTTACAGCAATTATACTGTGTGTGGATTATCTTGTCTGGGGTGGATTTGGTACTTATATGTCTGTATGATTACGATCTACTTCAGTTAAACGATGTATTACAGACTGTATACATTTTAGCTTTTGCTGCCACTTACTGCAAAAAATGATCCGAAATCCATCGAAACTGAACCAGTATGAAAGAAACATGGCTGGCGAAAATATGGGGGAGGCTCTGGATCCGCCCCTTGTTTCACCAGTCATTGGTTGTGTTGAAATATATGCATACAAAAAAAACATGGCCCGGCAAAAAAAGGTAGAGGGGCTGAAGCCCCAACCCCACCCACCCCTACCCCCCCCCCCCCCCCCCCCGGTTCGCCGCCCCTGTTTTAAGCAACTATTTCCCATAATTCCTATGGTAATTTACCACTATCCATCAGACTCCAACTCAGTGATAAAAAGGTAAATTCACGAATTTGTTTTGTAAGCACCGTCTTTATTCGTGTGAAGTGATGGATAAAAACGTACCACACAGAAACCCAGTGTTGAGTTGATCGAGATACATGAACTGTTATTAATGTAAGAATGGAAAGTAGCTATGAAATGTCAGTTGTAAAATTCTAGTTTACATCTTCGTGAGAGTTTTCGAGTCTTTTTCTCTCAAAGTGGTAATTATCACACCAAAAAGAAGCAAGAATTAGCCAAATGTTAACGTAAGTCATTTCATGACTTACTTTCACTGCATGTTCACGCAAGGTATCTGCTAGTATTTTGTAAATGGTTCTTCCATCGTCTCCGCGTTCTATTCAATTTCTGAATTTTTCATTATTTTGATGACGGAAACGTTATATTGTTTGTTAATTGGTGTGTTGAGAGATAACTGTAACATGTCGAGTTTAACACTTTCACTACCACACCGACTTTAGCTATGTATATATAGAGAGGATATCTAATGTTTTATTGTGAATTTATTTATTGTTATTTATTGGTGTTTTCAAGGTCACATATTTCTGCACAATGGCTAATCATGACCATGGCAGTTTTATGGCATGACAGTTTTATGGGTGGAGGAAGCCGGAGTACCCGAGAGAACCACCGAGCAACGGCGAGCAACTGTCAGCTCCCCAACATACTAACTCCACACGAGCAGGGTTAGCATTGGTTGAAGACAGTGCATCATCAACGTGCAGTGCGCCTTAGTACACAACGCCACCGTGCCCCAACGTGGGCAAGGGGGGTGAAGTGTCTTGCCCAAGGACACAACGCGGTTGCCGCAGGTGGGATTCTAACCGAGGACCTCTCGGCTTGCAGCCTGCATCTCTACCTACTGATCCACCGCGCCCCCTTTCTTGTGAATGCCGGGATTTATCTCATGAGTGAGTGAGAGAATTTGTATTTTCACGAGCAGCTTGCCGGCATTCACAAGAAAACATTAGATCTTTTTTTTTATTATACCCCTTTCATTTGAAGCTTCAACTGAAACGATCCAAACCGACGCCCATACCACGCAAGAAATCTGTTTACACAATCAGCTGATCGCTGTTTCCGCGGACATAGATCACATCCTGTTATACTCACTAGTGGAGCGAGACGAACTTTGGTTTTGCGCTTGTGAAAATTCATTTGTAAATTTCAAGTTCAAACGAAAAGTTAATCACCGAGGTGTTTGATCTCACCAGTGAGGGGAGAACGCAATTTATTTTTTACCGATTCCTATTATAATTAGACGGTAGGGGTGTAATAAGGAGAATCTCTATGCATACCTGTATGCGAGGAAGTTAACCCTTTACCCAACGTAACGGTCAAAACCGGCCAGCGCTATTCTCAAAAATCGCCAATTAATTTTCATTATATTTTCATTTTTTGTCTCAAAAACATAGGTTATGACCCCTCTTTGGAACGAGCTCGTTCCAATGAGGGGTCATAACCTATGTTTTTGAGACAAAAAACGAAAAAAATTAGTTATTCAAGAATTTCTTTTGTAAGTGTCGTCTGCTTTTCTTGTTAGGTAAAGGGTTAAATAAAATTTATGACATACTTGAAACTCTATCATCTGATTAATTGTTGGAAAGGGCTCTCTGTGCCCTTTCCAACAATTAATTAGATGCTAGGTTTGATCTGCGCATACATAAAATATTACAATTCCACAGCGTCTTGTGTTTTGACATTCACACTTCTGACTTCAGAGCGTGAGCACCGGATTAACAATCATGGAAAAACTGGAATTACCAGAGAGACTCATCAGAACAATATCACTATCCAGGAGACAGGCAAGACAGTCCACCTGAACCTGGAGTTTGAGGTAGAGACATCCAAGACACCACCCTCTTCGGGGAGAGGTAGCACCTTTGGCAAGAGGATCCCCTCGCCCACTGGTCCTCACCCGAAGGGACACGGAGGCCCTGAAAAGAGAGAAGAGAAGAAAAAGAAGAAGAGTCCATCTACCAAGCGCAGGGACGCCCGGCGCTTGGAGGCCTTCCGGAATAGGAAGAAGGAGTTGAGTGAGAGGGTGGAGGCTCTGGAGGCAGCCGCCAGTTCCTCTCCTAGTCCCACTGGTACACCTAACCAACTGCCGGCCCCTGAGCCGGTACAGTTGGGTGAGGAACGTCCAGTGGAGACTGAGGAGGAACTGGAAGTTGCTTTTTCACCGACTCCCACACCTCACTTCCCTCTTCCTTCACTACTGGAAAGCCCGGGAGCGGAAGTAGCAGTAGAACAGCCACCACAATCCATTGACACCATCTTACAAAACGCACTTAGAGTAATGGAGATGGCAAAAGAACAATCCGCGCAAAACTTAAGAATATTTAAAGGAATCAAAAGAATTATCCAGAATAGCATTAGAAGAACTCCACACGCGTACATCAACACCACCACCAGCCTCATCACCATCACCATGCCAACCTCCACCAAAGAAAAAGAGCCGCAAAAAGCCCAGAAGGGGATAAATCTTTTCCCTCCTTCCTTTTCCTCCTCTACCACGCCTTGACATCCTTCAAAACAAACAGCCAACGAGGGTCGAACGGGGCTTGTTCCCTATACCGTTCCTGCGCGCCTTCGGAGCGCGAAACCATTTCGTTCGTCTGCGCATACTAGAACGCACAGATAATCATCCTAAAATAGGTGACAATAGTCGCTTTAGGCAGCGAAGGTATTAAGGTTTTTATGTTCATCGCAAAGTGCAAATGGATGAAATTTGTTATTGGGTGGAAGGCTTGGCCTTTCGACTTCGATATTATGAATTTTAACTTGGTCATGCGGAGGAGGTGGGGAGGGGATGGGCGTAAAAATAAGCATGTCGTAAGATAAAACTGCACCAGAATAATTTATTTATTTATTGGGGTTTAATGACACTTTCGACAGCCAGGGTCACCTCGTGTCGGACAGATTTACGGATTGAGGAAGCCTGAGTACTCGGAGAGAACCACCGAGCAATAGCGAGCAACTGTCAGACTCCCCAACGTACTAACTCCACACAACCAGGGTTAGCATTGGCTGAAGACAAGTGCACCCTCGACGTGCAGTACGTCTTAGTACACAGCGCCACCGTGCCCCCACGTGGGCTGTTGGGATGAAGTGTCATGCCCAAGGACACAACGCAGTTGCCGCAGGTGGTATTCGAACCGACGACCTCTCGGCTTGCAGCCTGCATCTCTACCTGCTGAGCCACCGCTCCCCGCCCGATCGGAATAATTGGATAAGACTAATAACATTATAAGTTATTGTGATGAATTTTCGGTAACATGGTCTCTTATTTGCGACTCCGGGCTTATGTTCAACCGAGACGGGGAGCGTCGGGGCTGAACATACGCTCCGAGCCGCAAGGTCGTGGGTATAGTCATAAAATGATCATTGACCTCGAAAAATACTTTTTATATGCAGTATGCGCTTTGAATCTCCTCCCATTGTTATCATTTTTTTAAATATTTCACTTGGTGACGTCATACGGTAGCATGTGCCACTGGAGCCTTAAACATAGAAAAAACTAAGCGAGCTCTCGTCCAATGATATGACGAGGATTTTATTCTTATTGGAATATATTCTACTGTCCTAAGCGGTCCGCCAGATAAAACTACTTTGGGATTCACTAAACCCAATAACTTTTTCTAATACACTAAAAGCCTATCTCCAAATAAAACTACTTTTGGCTCACTCAGCCCAACAACTCATTCTGACATCCATCGCCAAAAAGAGTCTCTGGTTGGAGTTCCAAACAATACTTCAAGCGTATACTAGAATCAAAACTATAAAGGTTCGTATTTTCTAGAATTGTATTTTCTACCTATTAATATAACTGACTAAAATAAATCATTAGCATTTTAAAAGATATGGCAATTTGCCAACTGGCAAATTGCCACATCTTTGAAAAGGCTAATAGTTCATTTCAACCTATTTAAAGCCATAACTAGAAAATACAATTCTAGAAAATACAGTTGTAAAGATTTATAGTATTGGCTCCTGGTTGCCGAATATTTACAGCTTTCTTAAATATCTTACTAATATTTCCAAGAGGCGGCTGAGCGGTCTCTCTTTGAACAGTGTAATAATGGTTGTGGGTCTTTGAGTTTTATAAAAGCGAATGGGAGCTGGGCAACTACGCGCTGATTTCATATGTGAACGATTCACTCCGCCTAATTTGCGTCTTCCTGGATCTTAGGGCGGTCACTTGTTGCACTGACACACCTGCTTGGGACAGAGAAATGTCAATTGCCCGAGGCAATGTTTGATTAATAGCTTGCCTGGGCTATCAACAAACACAAAATATATAATTATTTGCATATCTATTTCTAATCGATCTTGACAGAGTCGTAAAAACTGCGTGTAAAAATTCCGCCGCCTCTGATCACAAACTTTATTCTGAATAGACAAAAAGGAAATGTGTAACGTGCACAGGAAAGAATATTGGAGCTCCTGTCTTTACTTATGAATTAACATCAGCAATTTGCTGTGAAAATAGTTCATCTACTTTTCCCTCCTGAAACTGATATTTAATTATTTATGTATGGTATCTAATGTCACTTTCAGCATATATAGCTATATCGGAACAAGGTCACAAACAGCCAATCGTTTACACTTATACTGTCTACTTTAACCATTTGAAAGCAGCGGTCGCTTTTCCGGCCAGGAACATGTTACGTCATAACGTCATTAACCCTTTACCCAACGAATCGCCCGCATCCGCAGGCGTTATATGCAAATTCAGCAGTTGAAAAAATCTTATTTTTCAAAAAATTTCAACAAAACCATATCATGTGACCCCTAGTTGGAACAAGCTCGTTCCAACGAGGGGTCACATGATATGGTTTTGTCGAATTTTTTTGAAAAATTTAAAAAAAATAATATTTAAAATTATAAATTTTGATATCGTCTACGTTGGGTAAAGGGTTAAATAGGATGGCTCTTCAGTTCTGCTGGGTAGACCAATCAAAATTTTCAACGTGCAGTCCCCAGGCTGCACGTTGAAAATATTGATTGGTCTACCTCAAATAATGAATATGGACTCTCCTAATTGCTGTCATTGAACTGGCATGGAAGATACCACCAGAGTTCAAAGGGTTAAAGGGTGTCCACCAAAGGTAACCGTGTCCTTTTACCAGTAAAACAAAATATGTTTACCCCAGTAAAGAAGCACGTCTTCTTCCGCACTTCCCGGGATTCCCACAAGGAGGATTGGGGGTGCGTCTTAAATTGATGGAAAGTGGAAATAGATGTGCATGTGTAATGGGCAGGCAAAATATGGTGTGTTCTTCAACACTAATTCCCAAAGAGCAGGAAAAAATAGTCAACCATTTTAAAATAAAGCGACATTCAGGTGGGTATTGCAACGATCCAAACACGGCAGCAAGAAGTGACACCCCTTCAAGTTTCAAGAGAGATTGGAGTCAAACGAACTCTTGCGGAATAACAAATTAATAGCATGGCATCAGTGAAGTACAGAACTTGTCGAGTAGTGCACGGTACGTGCCCTTCACCCAACGAATCGTCCGCATCCACCCGCGTAATATGCAAATTCAGCAGCTGAAAAAATATGATTTTTCGCAAAATTTCAACAAAACCATAAAATGTGACCTCTTTTTGGAACGAGCTCGTCGAGCTCGTTCCAAAGAGGGGTCACATGATATGGTTTTGTTGATTTTTTTTTAAAATTTAAAAAATAAATTAAAAATAATAAATTTTGAAATCGTCTGTGTTGGGTGAAGGGTTTTAATTAAGAAGCTGGAAAGCCCATGCATCACGACCTTTAAATGTACTGACCCACAAATAAATTACCCGGTTCGATCCCCGCCAGTGGTAACTGCGTTGTGTCCTTGGGCAAGGCACTTCATCCCGATTGCCCACCTGGGGGCACGGTGGCGCTGTGTACTAAGGCGTGCTGCACGTCGATGGTGCACTTGTCTTTACCAATGCCAACCCTGGAGTTAGTACGTTGGGAAGTCTGACAGTTGCTCGCCGTTGCTCGGTGATTCTCTCCTGGTGTTCCGACTTCCCCAGCCCCCTAAAACTGTCACGAGGTGACCCTGGCTGTCGAAAGTGTCGTTAAAGCCCAATAGATAGATAAATAAATGAATAAATGAATAAATAAATAAATAAATAAATAAATAAATAAATAAATAAATAAATAAATTTAAGTATAATCCCAAAGGACAATATTCCAGCTACATCAACAGGGCACGCCTTCAGAAATTCATGCCTTGATGATGCAGCTGGAATATATTTTCAGTCAGGATTTGAGTTATGGCTGTCGGCACAAGTTCAGGTTTACAACCCCCCTCCTCCACCACCACCAAATCGGTGATCTTCGCGACGTCCTTGCTCACGACATGTTCAGTATAGCATTTCTGGATTCTTGCACGGGGCTCTCAATTTTTTTCAGGTTTCAACACCTCAAGCTCCATTTAATTCATCAACACTTGTGTGATATACGATCTGCTGACACAAAATGTCCCAAACTCTAATCTCCAAGCCTATACTGTTAACACTAGAAGTCCTGTCACGAACTGTGCGCTTATCTGGGCTTAATTGCGCGTAGGGATTGCGCGCAAATGCCATATCGAATGGCATCCAAAGCACGGCAGTTTCTCCTGGTTAGTCATAGCAAACACAGGCAATGTTTCTGCCAATGGACCTCCGGGTTACCCGGAGGTCCATTGGCTGAAACATTGCTTGTGCACAGGCCATATGTACAAAATTTGATAGACTTACTATGGTCATAACGCGTAGATTAACGCGCAGATCGACGTGCGATTTGTGCGCATTTCATGACAGGACTGCTAGTTTTAACTGTAGTTAGTGCATCTGGCACCAAAACGTGCATCAGATGTAACGATTATCGTACATTGCTGGATCAGATGCTCCTACTTAATGCACGCCATGCAAAAGTTGCGCGCAAAAGTGAAAGTACTAATTTGACTTTTTTTCTCATATTTACATTAGCGTTTTCACGTATAATGTGTGGTACCTCTAATTTGAACACGCCTTTGAACAAGGCAACAAGAAATTAACATGGGTCCAGTATCCAATGTGAAACATACGATCGCAGGATAAATTATTGACGTAAAGATTTCTTGTGTCAAGTATAAATTCAGCGATTTTCATATACTCTTCAAAAAGAGAAACGCAAACGGGTATTGTCATGATAACATGGCAAATTTTGTAGAATATAGTGATGAAGTGTTGCTGGAGATATGGTTAACAACATATCGTGGTGGTGTAAACATTATGTAATATTTTGGACAATAGGGCATAATTTCAGACGCCGTGACCCCAAAAATATTGGAAAATAACAAAAGAAAGTTTACAATGAGTGAATACCTCATCAAGAAGTTGCACGCCCCGAGCATGCGAGCTGAGCGTGTGGTGGTATAAGTGGACATAGAAATCGGTCGGAATTCGCACAGCGTTAAAGGGATCTTTCTCACGCAAAATGCAGTGTTTGGCCGAAGCTCAGAGAAATAATGCCATTGGCCGCTTGGAAACAGGCGAATCAGCTTCGAATGTAGGGAGAGTGTTCAATGTCTCGTCGTGCACCAGCGCATTCCCGTGGAACACCTACCAAATCCAGGGGACAACGCAGGTCCTTCCAAGATCCGAGAGACCCCGAGTGACCACTCCAGTGAATGATCGATACATCCCCTTACGTCATTTTCGGGAGAGAACAGCCAAAGCGACCTCTATTGCGTAAACGCTACCAGGTCAGCGGAAGAGTTCAGATCAGTCCATTCGCAACCGTCCTTGCAAGGCAGGTTTGTGTGCTAGACGGCCAGTTTGTGGCATCATTTTGATGGCGCGGCCTCGTCAACAGCGATTTCAGTCGTATCAGAAGCACAGGGCTTGACCTCATCAGAGACGGAGAACGGTATGGTTCAATGACGAGTCATGTTTCCTTCTTCGCCAATTTGATGGACGATGCCGTGTGTACAGACATCGTGGAGAATGTTTTGCGCGTAGCTGCGTTCGGGTGGTGGACAGATTTGGTGGTTGTAGCGTTATGATGTGCGCAGCCATCTCACACACTGGCAGTACGGACCTCGTTCATGTTGAAGGTAACATGGCGGCTCAGAGGTACAGAGATACAATTTTGCATCCACACGTTCTCCACATTATGCAGAATGCCAATGCTATTTTCCAGCATGACAATTCTCGTCCGCACACACCAAGGCTCACGACAGATTATCTACAGGATAACAACATCTAAGTCTTGCAATGGCCCTCCAGATCGCCAGATTTGAATCCGATCGAACATCTATGGAATCAACTGGATCGACGTGAGTGACAATGCCAACCATAACCTCAGACGTTACCGCAGTTGGCACAAGCGTTGCGGGAAGAGTGGGCCCCCATACCCCAAGCTTCCACTACCATGCGGAATCTGATTGCATCAATGAACAAAAGGTTCCAAGCAGCTGTGGACTCAGATGGTGGTCACGCTAGATATTGAGTTTGGATGACGTCGACTCGTGACGTTAACGTCTGAAACATCTCCGTTTGTGGTTCATTCATCCATTAAAAACTTTGGTTATGAATTGATTTCGTTCTCTATCCCATTATCACATAACGCTGGAACGTCTCTCGTCGCAGAAAACCCGTTTTGTGTTTCTTTTTTTTTTTTTTGAACAGTATATTTCAATTTGCACAGATTCCTAAGTGAGATAAAAAAAGCAATGTTCTGACTTGAGGTATCACGTTACGTCCAAATCGGAAACGGAGAAATACTATTGTTAATAATCTCCTTATACGTACTGTATTACACACAACACCCCTTCCGTTTGATACGTTTTGATCGAGCCACACTATTATATTATTTAGCACACACGTCGCATTCATTTGTAACAATTTTGTAGCTAGATACAGTGTTTGCATATAGACGTTTCCGAACGTTTTAGTAACGATGATTGTATGGAACCGGTCGCGTGCATGAATTTTACTCGGAATTAAAAACAAAACGAACACACACACTTACTTCATTGTTATTTTTAGGTCGAAATGAATCCAATCTCCCTGTTTATCTTTGAAGAATCTTCATTAGTGGCGCATAAAATGCAGAAAATACTCAAAACAATACACTAATCCTGGATGCTTAGTTGAGAGATTACTTTCGTCTAAGATTTAATACCGGGAAAGGAAATTTCACGGCTCTAGGGCTCCCATTTCTCAGTTAATCACGATACCCGGGAAATTCACAGACCATGGTATCAATGATTGCGTGTTGTAGTTTATCAGATTACGGCGAATATCAGTTTCTACGGAGACCAGCATCTCCATTGGAGCTATGGTTTAATCTAGCGGACGGGAATTTCCCTGTTACGGGTTTCAAAAATCAGTGTTAATGCTCGGGAAATTCATAGATTAGAATCGGGATTCCCGTTTCTGTCCTATGAATTTCCAAGATATCGGAACGGATATTCAGAAACAAGAACCGGAAAATATCGTGGCTGACTTTCAAAAACTAGAACCAGAATATTCCCGTTCCCGGGACTAAACCCAACTTCCGTTTGATACGTTTCAATGTGAACAACTCTCGCTGAATTATTTTAGTACTGATATAACCTATATCGGAGGTATAGATAATATTAGTTATCCTTATGTTTCCCAGGGTGTATGGGAATTTACACCGGTTTGGGAACTCATACACCCTGAGGCAAAGCCGAAGGGTGTATGAGTTCCCAAACCGGTGTAAATTCCCATACACCCCGGAAAACACAAGGATAACGGATTTATTTCCAAGAATTCTGGTGTAGTTAATACTTTAACCTACATTGTGGGAAAGAACTGATAGACAATTTGTACTTTGTAAGTTGCTTAATAAATAAAACCAGACAAATATGGATGTCATTGGAACTGGCTCAATGAGCCAGTTCCAATGACATACATATCTGTAATATTTTATTGCACATAACTATTAAATTTCCTGTATTTTTATTTTTGTTCTAACGTAACTGAGCGGAAGGTATGAATTAATAATTAAAAAGTGGTACTTTTTTTTAGCCATATAGCCTGCTATTGTATATTCTTGTTTTTACATCGTGGTTAATCACGGTGTAAAAAACTCACCGTGGATTGCAAGTTACACCGTTCCTCTCAGCCAATCAAAATGCAGTATTTTGTTTGATTTGGAAATAAGACGTTTTATTTATCAGATAAGATTCCCTTTCCTAAATTGCTCGTTATCCAGCTCGGCTGCCTTCAACCTCGGCTGATATGATGCCGATCTCGGCTGATATGAACCAAACTAGATTTGTCCATCTTGATGCGTTACTAGGAGCAACCAATTTGTTTACTGCGAAATCGTTCACCATTATTGGTCGAAAGATATCATGAAACATGGCATTACAGGGAAAAGGTTGGTATTTTTGTATGACAAGGAATTTATGATGGCAATAAGTAAGCATTAAGTAGATGAAGAGAAAATACAAGAGAGTTGGACACAAAATTCAACGCAAACTGAGATTCAAAGTCGTAAGAGGAGATTCATCAAAGTGAGAGAAGAGATTAGGGGAGCCGAGACGTTCGGATAGGTGAACTAGAAGATGAAACGTCAGACTTTCTCAAGAGAATGAGAAACAATAACACTGTCTGAAAACTGCAACAGGTCTGAGAACATTTTATTATTATTTGTTTTGGTTTAACCCTTTACCTAACATTAAAAGCAGACGACAGTCGCAAAAATATTCTTGAATAACTAATTGTTTTCATTTTTGGTCTCAAAAACATGGATTATGATCCCTCATTGGATCGAGCTCGTCGAGCTCGTTCCAACGAGGGGTCGTAACCTATGTTTTTGAGACAAAAAATGAAAAAATAATGAAAAGTAATTGGCGATTTTTGAGAATAGCGCTAGCCGGTTTTGGCCGTTACGTTGGGTAAAGAGTTGATAAATAAAGGTTATCACTTAGTTTTATATTGGTCGAGATATCAACCCTCGATAATTTCACCTCATATGAAGTTACCTCGGGATGATATCTTGGCTGATATGAAACTAACCAAGTAATAATCTCTAAGTGTGAAGACATTACCCCCCCCCCCCCCCTTTTTTTTTTTTTCCCCGCAATGCGTATTTTACCCTTTGGGGATTTTTTCGAAATATTCTTCAAAATTCAAGTGGCAGTTCAGCCATTTTGCATTATGAAGTGATGTGATATCGTTATCAGGTGTGTGGCATATACAATAGCTTAATTGTTGTTGTTGCATTGTTTTTTCTTTCCATTTTTATGATTTGAAAGATTGATTGCCGTAGCCTGTAAAAATTCACTTAAGAAAATAATGTTTTCATATTTCTTTGACGATCTGTGCAATTGTTGCAAAAAAATCAACTTACATGGATAATATCGAATCTGTATCTTTCGGTGTTTTCTATCAGGTGATAGAACCTTACAGAAATACTCTTTACCCTAACATGAAAAGCAGACGACACGTGCCAAAAAAAATTCTTGAATAACTAATTTTTTTTCATATTTTGTCTCAAAAACGTAGGTTATGGCCCCCTCGTTGGAACGAGCTCGACATGCTCGTTCCAACGAGGGGTCATAACCTATGTTTTTGAGACAAAAAAAATGAAAAAAATAATGAAAATTAATTGGCGACTTTTAAAAATAGCCGTCTGGCCGGTTTTGACCGTTACGTTGGATAAAGGGTTAATCAACTTGTCATAAGTAAAAAACGTGTACTGGTTTCGTTTTTAAAAACTGACCAAAAAGGCTGTTTTTCTTTCAGGTTGTCATATTGTCTATTTGTATTTTGGCCTGGTGAGGGAAAGGGAAGTTAACTTATTTGAAAGTAATTTCATTGGATAAAATAATTGAGGAGTGGGGGGTGCTTGATGAATCCGATTTGTTCGCATTGGAGAGTGTTGTTCCGGAACATAACATTGGGAGATAGGGGAGCACCGTGGCCCAGTGATAGTCTGTTGGACTTCTATGCTAGAGTTCGACGACCCTCGTTCGGGACGACCCGCGTTGTGTCTTTGGGCAAGCCACTTTATCCAGGTTGCCTACATGGGGGCACGATGACGCCGTGTACTAAGGCGTACTGCACGTCGATGGTGCACATGTCTTCAACAGCTGTAACCTTGCTTGAGCGGAGCTTGAGGAGAGTTAGAATGTTGAGGAGCTGACAGTTGCTCGTCGGTGCTCTGTGGTTCTCTCCGGGTACTCCGGCTTCCTCCTACACCCGTAAAACTGTCACCCTCACGATTAGCCATTGTGCATAAGCATAAGTATGTGTCCTTAAACACCAATAAATAAATAAATAAATAAATAAATAAATAAATAAATAAATAAATTAAATAAATAAATATTGGGAGATACGATTTCAATGCAAAACAAGTTCTTGAACAACTAAATTTATATGTATTTTTGGCTCCGAATGCCCACCACCCCCACCCCACCCCACCCCCTCAATGGAAGGATCTCTATGATCTCGTTGCAGTGAGTAGTGATAGGCTTCTTTTCGAGGCAAAACGTTAAAAAATAAAACTTGAATGGCGATTTTTAGTAATAGTTCTGGTCGTAAATGACCGTTACGTCAGGAAAAGTGTAAAGAATGGATGTTGGAACTGGCCTTTGGAACACAATGCTGACCAACCCCTCGGCATCAAACGGCGTTTTCTTCAGCAGCAAAATACTATTTTAGACAAGGAATGCGTTACTTTTAAGATTTTGTGTAGCAATGTCCAGTCCTGAGAAAGTAGTAAAGAAAATCTTAAATTTGATAGATCTGTTGGCCCCCTGACACATAAGGCCTAACAGTTTACGTAACGATTCGGCTGCATCCGCCCACGTATTTTACAAACTGAGCAGCTGAAACGAACATATCTTTCAAAAGAATTCAACAAAACCGTATCATTTGACCCCTCAATGGAATAAACCCGACGAAATGGTTTTGTTAATGATTTGCAAAAAAATGAAAGAAATTAGCTGAAATAGCAAATTTTGATACCGTGTGCGTTGGGTAAAAGGTTAACCCTTTAACCAACGTAACGGAAAAAAACCGGCCTGAGCTTTTCACAAAATCTCCATTCAATTTTCATTTTCATCTTTTGTTTCAAAAACATAGCTTATGACCCTAATTGGAACGAGCTCAACGAGCTCGTTCCAATGAGGGTCATCAGCTATGTTTTAGATGTAAAAAAATGAAAAAATGGTTATTTCATAATTCTGTTTGCAAGTGTCGTCTGCGTTTCGTTACAGGCAAAGGGTTAAACTAAATTCAAATTGTTTTCAAGGAAAATAAAGCACCTGCACCTTTCAAGCATAGAAACATTTCAAGCAGCTTTGGAGGAGCGAGCTGAAGTATGAGGACATTTCATTTATCGTTAATTCGTATCGCTCATTGCTAGTGTTCCAGATATTGGGCATCACTAAACACGAAATATGCATTGCAAAATGTGATGCGATACCACTCAAATTACTCTAAGAGTTTAGAGGTTTTCCCACAAAACGAAAAAAATTAGATCGACCAACAGTCCGACACTCGATCGTAACCTTGCGAAAACCGCTGCTAGATTAATAAAACACGACTTGATCACATTTTGATAATTCCACTCCGAGTTCCTTGATTTAATATGTCTCAGCAAATCGACAAATTAACTAAGGTCTAATGGTAATGAGATAGATTTGTTAGTTCGCTTCTGGAAATCAAAGCTTAACAATATTAACAAATTAACCCATCGATTTATACTGATATGACATGTTCTCTAATTCGTTTTCTCACATGCGTCTTTTGCTGACTGCGAGGGAAACAAGTATTCAGTTTCTGCCATCCACACCTTAACCCTAATTCAGGCGGGAGGCAGAGTTGTCGACGGGGTTGAACCACGATTAGAAAAGGGGAGCACTTTGTTAACTGAGGGCACCAGTCTCTTTTCACTGTAAAATCAGTTGGGTTAAAAATCAAACCAAATCGACTGTTGGATTCATATTCACTCAATCCAGTCGATTTGGGGTTAAATTTTAACCCATCTGATTTTAGAGTGTGCAACTGCATTTCCGAAACGCCCATTGATCACACGTAAAAATGTGTCGCAGGTGCCGCCCAACTGGGTTCATATTCACTCCACACAGTCGATTTGGGTTAAGTTTTAACCCATTTACGGTGTATAATTGGATTTCCGGGACGCTCGTTGATCACATCTAAAAACATTTCTCGCCTGCAGCCATCTTATTGCGTGGGGAGGGGGGGGGGGTGCAGTTGTTTCCTTAAATGGACAACGCTCAACAACAACAAAAGTTTCGGACGTTTTCAGTTTTTCGACGCCTCCCAATCGCCGAAAGCATTTCAGAGAATATATATCGAGATCTGGAAATATACTGTCCAAAACAAGTTAAGCCCCCCCCCCCCCCCCCCCCCCATAATACCTGTGGGTGGGTAGTTAATAGCTCATATTGTGACGTTCTGCATTCCTCTTTCGGATCGGGCAAACATCCTTAAAACAGGTGAATATTTGCTGGCTATTGACCACTTCACTGTCGTGTGCTTATAGAGAAATGAGACAACATCACAGTGAGAGTAATTCGGAAGGTCATGGACAACGTAACGTAACGGCCAAAACCTGCCAGCTCTATTCTCAAAAATATCCAATTAATTTTCATTTTTTTTTCATTTTTTGCCTCAAAAACAATAGGTTATGACCCCTCGTTAGAACGAGCTCGTCGAGCTCGTTCCAACGAGGGGTCATGACCTATGTTTTTGAGACAATAAATGAAAAAAATTAGTTATTCAATAATTTTGTTTGCAAGTGCCGTCTGCTTTTCATGTCAGGTAAAGGGTTAAGATGTGTTAGATATTCTCGAGGCTGTTCCACCAGGTGCTGAACAACGTGACGTTTTTTTAACGTTGTGATGACGTCCACGGTGCATAATATTCATTCAATAAAAAAGAAAGCTCAAGAAACCCTTGCTTCTCTAATAAGGCATATTCCCCCTACTGCAAATAGCAGGTTTTCTCGGGAGAATTAACCCATTTACTGTATACTCACTGGTATTATAGGGAGGTGGCGGGGAAGGGGGGGGGGGGACTTAACTTTTTTGGACAGTATATATATGTTGATGGTGTACATGCTTTTCGTGGCAGTGCGAGTTGAATGTTTGTAGTACATGTTAGTAATTATTGACTTTAACAGCGTTACATCTTTCACGTCATCGATTGGAGAGTTGCTGCATTGATTGAGTACCAAAGTATGCTGTCGGGTCTCTCTCTCTCTCTCTCCTCCCCCCCTCCTCTCCTCCCCCTCTTCCCCCTCCTCGTCCTGCATAACCCCTCCGTCACATCATCCTCCTTCTCTCAACCCCACCCTCCTCCACCTCCTCCCTCCTCCACCTCCTCCTCCTGATTCTTCTTGTCGTGCAAAACGAATATATTGAAGATGTGTGCGTGTTTCGCGGTAACAGAAATTGAACATTTGTAACACATTTTGGTTATTATTGACAAAAACAAGTGCCGACGTTGGAAAGTTGATACTATGGCCCTGTGAATATTCGAATGCAATCGAATACAATACTGAATCGAATAATGCTCACTATTCGCGAATCGAATCGAATCGAATTTGGTAGAATGGTTACCGGTATAGCGCTACCGGGAAAAACATTGTGCTTTAGTGCGGAACATAACAATGTTGGCTCGTACTCTGTATTCCATGTGCCGGTGACGGATACATCCGTCGCAGTCACATGAAATAGGAAGTACGAGCGACTGAAAAATCTATCGCTGCCACTGAATGTGGAGTGGAGTTAGATAGAATCCGTTTTTAAGCTGATGTGTACCTATTTTTAAAACATGCTTTCCTCCCAACGATATCTGATGCATTCCGACAGAGAGAAAGATTGCAGGGAGAATTGAAGATATTCGATAGATATTCGGGACAGATTGCCGAACCGAATTCGAATCGAATACTGCCGTCGAATCGAATATCGTTTCGAATACCAAATATTCACAGAGCCATAGATGATACCGTGTGACTAGTATTCGTGCTAGGCTCTCGTCTGATGTTTGATAACAGCATCCGTTAATCGATGGGAGGAGTCATCGCTTTGATTGACTTGACGCTATCTTCTTTTTTTCTTTGGTGGAGGGGGAGGGGGAGGGGGGTTAGGTGTCAGATGCAACGTTTTGTTCGTGGCGTTCTAGCAATCCAGTTGTTTGGAGATCAGTGGATCGAATCGAATTTGTGAACGAGGATGTCAATTATGTATGGAGTCGTGCTTAATGTGAGTGGCCCAACGGAAGGTATAGTGGTTGTTTTTAAGGACAGGGGTAGAGTCTGAGTCGCTCTTATGAGTGCCGGTATCTTTAATACGGGAAGTCAAATATTTGGTGCTAAAGATTGCTCATTTTGTCTGTTCTATTTAATTCTTATAATAATGAAATATTTTTAAAATGCATGTTCTTATTAGAGGTGGATTTAGGACGCCATTTGCACTCCTAGCGAGTTTGAGAGGATCGATTTGTTTTCAGCCCTGGGTTTTCTAGAATGCCAGCCCTGATAAGATATCGTGATCGTAATTTTAAAAGAGTATCTACAGTACAGTCGCCGTGGACCTGTCGTAATCCACGCGCTGGCAGTGATGTCCACGCTTGAGTTTACCAAGTAATAAAAATCATCATCAGCAAAATTTTAATTAATGAAGCACCGGGTTGTAATTCATTAATTAAATTTTTAATGATTACTCCTATACTTACAGTTAAAACTAGACGTCCTGTCATGAAATGCGCACAAATAGCACGTCGATCTGCCGTTAATCTGCGCGTTATGACCATAGTAAGGCTATCAAATTCTGTGCATATGGCCTATGAACAAGCATTGTTTCATCCAATGGACCTCCGGGTAACCCAAAGGTCCATTGGTAGAAACATTGCCTGTGTTTGCTATGAGTAACCAGGAGAACAAACCTTGCTTTGGATACCATTCGATAAGGCAATTGCGCGCAATTCCTACGCGCAGTTAAGTCCAGATAAGCGCACACGTTGTGACAGGACTTCTAGTTTTAACTGTAGTGTTTGGAATCTAATATTATTGCACCCGTGAACATAGTGTCCGGCCGTGGAAAATGACCAGTCCACGGCGGCTGTACTGTACTTCCATATTTTCACTACGCCTGACCTTTATTATGTGTTGTTTATTCACAAACCTTGGATGGGTGACCATTTCAGCGACTGATTCGCGCTCCCGCGTTGTGTCCTCGGGCAAGGCACATAATCCCGATTGTCTATATGAGGGCACGATGAGGTTGTGTACTAAGGCGTACTGCACGTTGATGGTGCGCATGTCTTCAACCAATCCCTGCCTGTGCCGCGGCGCAGAGTTCAGAGTCACGATGTTGGAGAGCTGACAGCCGCTCGTCGTTGCTCGGTGGTTCTCTCCGGGCACTCCGGCTTTCTCCACCTGTAAAACTGTCACCGACATGTTATGACCCTGGCTGTTACTGTGTCGTTAAACACTAATAAAATAAATAAATAAATAAATTCACAAACTCGACACTGGGTTATCGCCCGTAGTTTTGTGATCACCGAACTTCGTACTATTTTTTTTTTTTGTTAATCTGAAGATATACTTTCTGATACAGCAGTGGATTTCTCCAGGATGCGAGAAGTTAAGCTCCCTGGATGCGAGGAGAAAACAGTGGTATAGATATAGTTCTGAAGGTCAGAATTTCCATATTCGATTGTAGTCATCTGTCATGAAATCGGAATATTTGATGAGACACGTAGATTTACTTCATCTCTACTAATGTCAATAATACTAAAACAAATCACACTCGCATCCAATCAATCTCATATAAGGGACGATCCGAAACTCTTCATCAGTCGACTGTAGCCCACTTCAGATCATTTTAGTCGATAATTAGTTGTTTTGTACCGACTCACACACCACAACAAATAAACTGACCGCCATCTTAATTTTGATTTGATAGCTAGATTTTGGTGGCTAGGATTTAATAATAGGAGGTGCACAAGCCTTTTTTTTTGGGGGGGGGGGGCGTTATATTTGGCCGTTGTGGGGGACTGAGGCCTTCCAAAGTCTTAACTAGGACACTCCGGTTATTACACCCTCCTCCCACTTCCGTGACGGGAAATGGCAGGCGGGCATAACGACCGGAGGGTTTTACTTAGGATAAAACCCCACGCCAACCCCACCCCAACCCCGAGAAACTTTTGCAAAAGTCGGTGATCTAAGACCGAATTTGAGGCATTTGTTGAGTGTGTGGCCCTACAGTACGTGGAGAGTGGATTGTAACTAAATCACCCGCGGAGTGTAGTTATCACCCAAACTATAACTCTCAAATTTTGTACGTATGGACAAAAAACACAAGCAATGTTTCAGCCAATGGACCTCCGGGTTTAACCCGGAGGTCCATTGGTTGAAACTTTGCCTGCGCTTGTTATGCTTTGCAACAAATTTGCAATTTTTGCTCGGGTGGAATCTCCACTCTGCGGGTGATTTAGTGGTAATACACTCTCCACGTACTGTATATTAGTGACGATTTTAGAGTTCTATGTTATGTTGCATTGGGCCAATGTTTTGGAGGACCAGTGACAATTTTAGGGGGCAGTGCCTCCCCCACACCTCAGATACTCCACTTGCCTACGTCACTGGGTACGAGTATTCATTGTTTGTTCTTTGGGTAATTTGAGATACTATGTTAGTAAGAAAAAACTGTTGACTTTGAAACTCAAAAGTCTGAATTTCCTTAAATTTCAAATTAACCCTTTGATACTTTTGTACGTCATATGACGTACGAAATCAAACAGCGCGTTGATACTTTGTGGTCATTTGTTTTGTTATTATTTTTCGATTTTCTAAAGTTTTAACCTCAATTCCTATTTTCTCCCGTATAGTGCTCAGTGATAACCGTTGAGCCAAATGTTATCGCAGCTTAAAATACTAATATAATCCTGGTGTCAAGACTTCTTAACTGGTTGAGTGCTGGAAGCCACTATCAGGTCTTTCAAAAAATGAGAAAACCAGAGAAAAAGACAACACTTTCCTTGCTTATATTTCATATTCAGTCAAACACAAATAATATTTTGTTTATATAAATTTGTTTTATTACAAATTATTGGAGAGTGCCTGTGGGCACTCTCCAATAATTTGTAACAAACAAGTTTTGAATAACAAATTCAGACCACCAAAAATAATCTAGTAATCACTAATGTGAAAAATATCTTGTTATTTGTACTTTCCGACGTTTGACGTCGCATTTTGAAAAACGTTGAAGAAACTAAATTCCCAGTGACGTTTGAACGTCAGGATATTTATTTATTTATTTATTTATTTATTTATTTAATTATTTATTTATTTATTTATTTATTGGTGTTTAAGGTCGCATACTTATGCACAATGGCTAATCGTGACCGTGACAGTTTTACGGGTGGAGGAAGCCGGAGTACCCGGAGAGAACCACCGAGCATCGACGAGCAACTGTCAGGATAATTAAAGTCTCTAAACGGTTACTATACATACATGATACATCGAAATGAAGGTTCTGGGTTACAGAACATTAACAATATAATTATGCGTTCAACGGACATAGCTGATAGCAGGCTTAGACGGTTCCTGGAAGTTTGCCACAACATTCGTAACAGAACTGATAAGAAAATAATATTTCAGGAAAACAAGCTGTGGCCTAATATGCTTCAGATGACCAAGAACAAATCTAGTAATTCAAAACACTTCAAGGTGCGGCGAAGGGGTCGCGCGCATGGAAAATGCCAACTCTGTATGCGTTGTTCTTGAATAACACGTGTTGTGGCACGTGATACCGGCAACTTTACTGAAACGTAACTTTGGAATTCTACTAAATTCAACCTTGTTCCGTGATACCTTGTAAATAATCTACCAACAGTGCAGGTATCTTTCGTTGATTGTTTATAGTATAAGCACGATCGGACACTTAACGACCTTTTAGAAGGCATTGTATATCGGTGTTTTTTGCCTGTACTGACCTTGATCGAAATGTAAATAAATGGCAGGGCGTTCTTATCTGAAGAACTCCAGCACTGTTGGCACTTTCCTCCATGTAGCTTCGTAGCTGCATCTTGAAGTGTTTTGTGTTTCCAGCTGTGAATTTGGTCACGACTTGTTCTTAAGAAATAAAATTCCATTATCAGTTAAAAACACATACTTGCCGTGTTCTGTAGGCCATAAACGTCCTTTTGGTGTATAATTTGTGTATATTTATTTGAAATTTAAAGACTGTCAGACTTGGGAATCTTATAGTAAATGGTTTTCTTTACTTATATATCACCTTAACGGCACTTGCATCAACTAGGATCATATCCCGTGGGATAGTGTAGTTCCTGGAGAGAAACACTGAGCGGAAACGAGGAACTGTTGGATTTACTAACCCGATACGAGCAAGGTTATCATTAGTTGGAGGCAAGTGTACTGTCCACGTATTGTCCGCTTTAGCAAAGAGTATCACTTTGCACCCAGTTGGGCAGTTTGGATTAAGTGTCTTGCCCATGGACATAGATTGGATGATGCGCATCAGGATCGAGCCATCGACATTTCAGTATGAAGGCTAATGCCGAATCCAATAAGCCACCACGCTCTAGATTCTTCATTTACACACTGGTAACTGTTTCGGCATCGGAACCTGTTTTATAACATAAAGACAAGATAAGGGTGTCGTTGATGGTATGACTGCACTAAATATCTCAATTAGAGTTGTCCGCTTGAAAAGATGCACTCGGAAATGATGCAATCTCCAAAACTATAAGCAGACTTGGGAAAATATACATCTGGAACAAAATTAAGCACTCCCTGTTTTTTCGCAGAGGTGTTAATAGAAACTTTAATTACTTTCCTGTTATCTTTCGGATGGCCAAAAGTGATTGTTTGCGGAAAGAATGGTCTATTGACAAATGAAAGACAACACAATGATGAAAACATGCAGTATTTTGATGGCGCTAATTACACATATATGTCACTAATGTTTTTTTATGCAAAAATGTTCTCTCGACAAGTATGGTCTCGGAACGGCCCTGGACCTCATACCCAGAGGTTTCGGACAGTTCTGTTGTTCGAAACGCCTGTTGGGGAGCCAAAGACATTTCAAAATCCCGCTTGAAGCAAAGGGTTCACGCCTAACGAGGCATGCTAGACTCCGATCTTCCCGAGGAGAGGTCATTTGAGGTTATCCAGGCCTTAGTCGGTCCTTAACTGGTAGAGTGCTGGAAGCCCATATTTGGGCTTTATTCTGAAGTGCAGGTGCTTCAATTTGAAGGCATCATTTTTGGTGGCTGAGCTTCATATTACCTTTGAAGTTAAATAATTTTGTCTGTCAGGATTGCCTTGTTACAATTAATGAGAGAGTGCCTATTGGCACTCTCTCATCAATTGTAACAAGGCAAAGATACATAAACAAATTTTGATGACCAAAAATAATTCAGCACTCTACCAGTTAACATCGTTGGTTTGTTGGTGTTTTCGGACAAGTCTGCTGATGATAGAATGGCTATAGCCAAGTTGCCATCCAATAGCCTTGAATGACATGCCTGTTGCATGCATGCCAACGATTTGCCATCTTAGTGCCTCTGACGGTCTCCTCCTTGTCACGTCAATATTTATTGATAAAAGAAGTGACAAATGTTCTTGTTTTATACCCAGATATTGCATGTGGAGGATAGTGTTTTTTGTGACATCCGTGGGAAGCATGCTTCACGGGGATGAGGCGATGGGTTTGCGGAACGCTATCAACCAGAAACATCATGTTTCACTTGATGGAATGTCATGCAAGACATAACAATCATTAAAGCATATTAGTCAGTAACAGCACCTTCACTGTCATGCAACATTCCAGGGGATGTTTCAGGTGTACACATTGTTTCAATAAACGTTTGATGCATCTACTGACATCCTGTATTATTGTTGAATATTCGAGATAAAAAAGAGGGTGATTTGATGACTTTTGGACATAAAAAATACAATTGACTCTTTGTGTGTTTCTGTTGCGAATTCCGTGAAAAATATGTGCACATGACCGGTACTTCGCTTCCTGGCGATTTTTCTGTCTTATTTGTTGCATGACCCCTTGTTTTCGGCTCCGAAAAAAATTGTCTGAAGGGCTATACTTGACAAAGATATTTCAATGCCAAAGATAAAATGATGCGATGAAATTGTTTTTCTCTTGAAAGTTATAATGGTCACCTATGGGAAAATAATAAGTTCTGTGATACCCGATAAGCCAACAGGATTTTTTCTAAGAGTACGAACACAATGGGAGACTCAAACTTTTGAGAGATCATTTCAGTTTGTAACAGGGCCGTAATTTAAATGGGTTTTAGGCCTGACTACTAAAACCAGAATTAAGTTACAGCACATGTTCTGTGCTTCATTTCTCTGTTGCGCTATGGCGCTCGTGCACCTATGACACACCTGATTCCATCCCTTGAGTGAAACAAGGTGCTATCTGCAATGCATTAGCATTGCAAATGACAACTTGTTGCACTCAAGGGACGATTTGCAACTGAGGTAACCGTTTCTCGCGCTCCTAAAATACCCGGCGTAGGATATATTACCGTCATGTTCCAGATCCGCCAGGGCATAGAGCGGTTCAGGCTTAGAGAACAGGTATGCACTGGGTGTGGCGTAGAAATTATTAGATATACCCTACTGATATATGGGAGCGCTAGAACAGGTACTCCAGAGATGAGAGTACTGGAACAGATCACTATTTATTTATTTATTTATTTATTTATTTATTTATTTATTTATTTATTTATTTATTTATTTATTTATTTATTTATTTATTGTTAATGCCAAATTCAACATCTTTGACTATATCATGGCCACAGCATAGATATAAAGTCGATCGTTGAAACCCATGGTGCGTGGAGGCTCGGTGGCATTGTGTACTAAAGCGTACTGCATGTCGATGGTATACTTGTCTTCAAACAATGTTAACCCTGCTGGTGTGGAGTTGGTACGCCGGGGAGTCTGACTGATGCTCGCCTCTGCTCGGAGGTTTTCTCCACCTACTCCGGCTTCCTCCACCCGTGAAACAGTCCGACACGAGGTGACCCTGGCTGTCGAAATTGTCGTTAAACCCTTAAACTAACTAGATACCTTTAGTGCCCGTTTAATGGACTGACACCGGGGGGGGGGGGTGGTCCGGATCATGGTTTCCAAGTAGAGCAGAACTTGTTTACCGCCGTAAACAAGCACGGCTCTATTTCTTGGGGTTCCCATGGAGGGGGGGGGGGGCACGACTAGAAAAATAGACACAACCATGTTATTGCTTGAACCCGGTGTAGCATTTTGTTTCCGTTCATGAATTTCAATTTCCTGGTTATGCCAACCTGATCTGGAAATGCACACAGACCTGGGTAAGGTATCTCATTGAGATAGGATGTCCCTACTGAGATACTTGGGTGAGACAGATCTGTCTTACCCACTCCAGGTGATCATTCTTATTTGAATATTCAATGATGGCTGGAATGTTTCATAATCGTCTGCATTTTGTAAACAAAGATGGCGTCCCGTTTCGTTTCCACTAATACAGCTACCCACCTTTCCCGCAAACTACTCAACGATGATTTTTCTCCCACAACACACCAGGTGGCGTCATCAAAATACATAACTTTAAAAATGACCCTACCGGAATGTCAGTAGTTTCAACTCACTTCAATATGTGAAAACCGCTTTTGAGAGGTAACGCTCGCTTTCGTAGTATATATACCTTTGCGATATACGCTACTGTTAGGCGCTGTTTTCGAATATGCAATTCGTTTTTCTCTGCTTGCATTCGGTATAACAGTAAAATTTCATCGCAAAATTGCATCCGGAAGTAGTTTGATTTCGATACGTCATGTGGAATTTTGCGGGAGAAAAATCATCCTCAAGTGGTATGGCAAGCCTCGTGTCTGGATCAAATACCCCTCCCCCCCCCCCCCCTTCCCTTCGAGTGAGATTTCCTCACCCCACCCCCGCACCTCTCGAGGGCAATAAAAGTCATGTGATTGGCCTTGTTCATTGTACATTGCATTATAACACCCACTAACATGGATGCTTTTCAGTAAATATTTCTTGTATAAAATTCGTTCGAATCAAAAAAATTACAACTTTCTAAAATCACTTGCTTTGATTCTCAGTGTTTCCAAAATAAAGAATTCTCCATTCATTCATTTCATAAATTTCGAAAAGGAATCGTGACTTGTTAAGTGTCCTTCGTTTCGCAAAAGTTATTATGGGATTTTCTCGAAAAACTTCTCACCGGAAACACATCTTTATGCGGCTTCATGACTTTCAACATGTCTTGGGCGGGATATAAATAATAACACAAGCCTACCAGGCGCTTTATCGCACACTGGCTTTTTCCAAATAAAAATCCGTAAATTTTAATATGTAATGAATCAAGGTCAATTGATGACAAGCCCAAAGTTATAAACATGGAAATATAATTGCTTATAAATTAGGAATGACCTCTCTGAATGTATGTCTTTGTTCATGTCTCCATGCCTTTATTTATCAAGTAGGCGGGGTTTGGGCTGGTAAAAATGGAGACGGTGTTTTTGGAGCGCGTGTTTTAACCCCTCCACATTGATGTCAAAATATCCAAATGTCAACCTGCACATTTTTCCCATAATGCAACTAGGAATTTAACCAATTCAGTCTTTTTGATAGAGCTCATCTATCTTTGCCAAACAAGATTGAATTGGTTAATTCATTTTTTTAACGTTTTTATGAACGTTTCATTTCTCATCATCACATCAAACCAAGAAGACTCAAAAACGAAGGATTTGTACATTCCCATCTCACTTCGCAATTGATTTTTGTCGCATCTAATTCATCAGAGGCGGCGGAACCAGAGGGCACAGGGGACACGTGCCCCTCCACTGCTTTTCCACTGACATGTTGCGTGGTTACAGAATAAGTTAAGTTAAAATGGGCGCATGCAAACGTGCCAATACACAAGCATTCCTGTAACATATTATTTGCAAATCCAAACAACATTTGGCCAATGAATCCGGTAGCTTCAGTCCATTTCTTCTACATCGACCATCTTCCAATCCGAAGGCTAGCCTTCGGGTTGGAAGATAATTGAAGTAGAAGAAATGGACTGGACAATGACCACACCGCGGTATGCTCATCTAAATAAAACACTATAGTGTGGGTAAATGTGCAGGTTGACATCTCAATATTCTTACATTGGAGTCCAGAGGATCAAGGCCGCGAGCAATAAAATCTGTGGTAAAAGAACTGTAAGACATTCCACTCATTCGGAAGTTTTCGCAGAAGTCGACCAGTGAGAGTGTGGAATCAGAAATATCAGGAGAATTGACTATAAAGTTTGAGGTTGACGAAAAAGAGGAACACAGCTATGAGATTAAGGCGAATCGGTCGATTCCTTTCGCATTCTGGGCATTAATATGTGTGTGTAGATTTTTTAGATTTTTAGAGGATAATGTAATAAAGAGAATGTTGGGTGTTATTTTAAACTACTCTGAAATTTATAAATTGTGAGAACCTATTTTACAGGGTTCCCGTGGGGCCTTGAATTCATGAATCGACACTGAATTTGAAGACCTTGAAATCGTGGAACACGTGTCACGAGGACTTGAAAAGCCTTGAATATTATACGACATAAAAATGCTAACTTAGCACGTAATCAGAACTATATAGTTTTATAGCCAAGGTTGTGAAGGCGTAGTCCTAACTAGGACCCTCATATCATTACCCCCTTCTCCCACTTCCCTTGAATGGAAGTGGAAGAGAGGGTGGGTAATGACTGGGGGTCCTAGGTAGGACTGGTGAAGGCTTGCCTTGAAACTCTTTGAATTTGGATATTGTAGGACCTTGAAAAATGCTGAAATATATCGAGAAACGTCCTAGAGTAGCCTTGAATTTTATCAGCGCTTGGCTCCGGGAATTCTGTTCATGGTCTCCATTTTACTTCCCTTGTTTTATTTTATCCTAGTTACCAAAGTGTTGTAGATAAATTAAGTTTTCTCATTACAAACACCATTTCGGAGTGAATAACCTCGTTCACATGATTACACTGAAATCTGCAATTCCATTTGTTTGTTTACTTTCCTCGTGGCAATACATGATTAATACTATTGGAAAAATTGTGCAGAACAAACTAGAAGTTGTCTTTTAACTTTGACTTACTAATTTCGTTTTAGTACATGCAAAAAGCAGCCAAATGTCAGTGTCTGGTTCTCTCACTCGGTAGCTGAATCAATAATATTAACCACAAACCGCAAAGTTAACTCTTTGAAGCCGGGAGTCGAGTTTGCTTCCCCGAGATGTAATACGGCACGCAATCTGGCTGAAACGGTTCGGCTATCTTTGGGCTGAGGGAGAATTAAACACTGAGCAGGCGTTTCTAGTCAAGTGTCGTCTGCCTGAGTAGGCAGACGACACTTGGCTAGAAGCACCTGCTTTACTGTAAGTTTTTCGCGGAATGCCAAGTTCAACAAATTCATTCTGGTTCCCCGGCTTCTAAGAGTTAAGAAAATGCTGAAAATAATTTTATTTATTTATTTATTTATTAGTGTTTAAGGTCACATATTTCAGCAACATGCCTAATCGTGATCACAACATGGAGATAAAGTCAAGTTTAGTCCATCGTTTGTACCCACGTGGCCATGTTAGATGATTTCCAACTCAAGCATCAGCAACTGGGTCCTATTTTACCGGTAAAACAGAACTTCATTTCCTTGAGTTCCCAAGCGGGAATAAAAATAAGTAAAAAGTAATATTTTTTTTATATACTAAGCCTTCTCTTTTAACTGTTCGCTTTTAGACTAGACTTAACTTTCCATTTTGTTAGCGTTTCTTTCAACGTTTCATTTCTCATCATCAGATCAAGCCGAGAAGATTTGTACATTCCCATCTCAATTCGCAATTGATTTTTTGTCGCATCTAATTCAACAGAGGCGGAGGAACCAGGAGGCACAGGGCACACGTGCCCCTCCACTTTTTTCCACAGACATGTTGCGTGGTTACACAATGAAAAATGGGGTCATGCAAACGTGCCAATACACAAGCATTCCTGTAAAATGTTATTTGCAAATCCAAGCAGCATTTGGCCAATGAATCTCACCTTCGGTAGCTTCAGTCCGCTTCTTCTACTTCGACCATCTTCCAGCTCGAAGGCTAGCCTTCGAGTTGGAGGACGATTGGAGTAGAAGAAATGTACAGGACAGTGACCACACTGCGGCATGCTCATCTGAACAAAACACTATAGTGTGTCACGGTACAATTTCCGATATACGATTGCAAATTTTCCTCCCATTGGGCTGAACCATGGTAGCCTTGAAAATTTGTGCCCCTCCACTTTTATTGAGCTTCCGTCGCCTCTGTAATTCAATGTGTAAAATATCTGTTGAAATGTACTGTAACGTCTATCATATACATCACATTAACCCATTCAAACCGGTATGCATAAATGTTTGCACGAAGCCAAAATGTCAGCCCATGAGTAAATAACATAATAAACGCCTACCGGGGAAGAAGGGTCGTTTTTTTCTCATTCTACAGCCCTATAGAGCTAAAGGATAGGATAATTGCAGACACCCCTTCCCCCAAAAATACAGGACAGATTCGTCCAATCTGAGGTAGAAGTTATGTACAAACCGATACCTCCAAGGGTGTCAAGGTTTCAAGGGTAATATACGATACCTTGCTGAATGACATGAAAACAATCTGACAATTGAGAGAGCACCCAGTGCAGTATTTTAATATTTGCATTGTATTCCCTTCGCAGTTTCATTCTCAATGGCCGCTTCTCCTTCAACCCACTCAAATATCCTTGCACTTAGCGGACTACACAACCCAAGACCATGGCCTTAACCCAGAATAAATTAGATGCAAACACATAAACGATATGCATGTCAAGTTGAGAGAAATGGATGTAAATTTGATTTTAGTGTTGACTCCTTTTCACGACAATGTGATCTGGGCAGTTGCTATAAGGAGTAAATGACCAACTGTCTCCGCGACCACTGATGTGCGTCATAAATATTTACAGTGCGCGTGGATTGGCGATTCCCCGTCCATCCTCCACCACCGGCAAGTTTCAAATTATCTGTAAAAGCATAAAAAGGACAAGTAAAGTTTAATCAATGCATCAACAGGTTCGACTTGCTCCCCCCCCCCCCCTTTGTCAACCCTAGGAGGTGGGGTAGTGCTTGTTTACTGCGGTAAATAATTGATGCTTTACTCTTAAAATGGGATAACCGACGCTTGGGAAAGAAATACTCTAAAGTTGGCAACATAGGTATGGATGATTGGATAAGCTTTACTTCATATTCATGTTGGGGCCATGATATCGGTATAGATGTTGAAAATCAACTGAAACACCGATTAATAAATAAATAAATAAATAAATAAATAAATAAATAAATAAATAAATAAATAAATAAATAAATAACTCTGCGGCCCCACCAGATAAAATTTTTTTTGTGTTCCTGGTGACTTTTCACAATTATGACTGATTGTGTGGTTCAGAGGTGTATAAGAGATTTTCAGTGATAGAGAGACACAGATAGAGAGCGAAAGGGAAAAGAGATACAGAGAAAGAGAGAGAAAGTGTTTTTTTAGGTCGCCGTGGACTGCTCAAAATTCACGTGTGGGACATCATGTCCACGCATGCGTTTACCAGGTAATAAAAATCACCGTCAGCAAAATTTTAATTAATGAAGCAACGGGTTGTACCCGGTGCTTCACTAATAAAATTTTTTATCATTATTCCTATAATTTGTGTTTGGAATCTAATATTGTTGCGTCCGTGGAAGCATTGCCCACGCATGACCAGTCCATGGTGGCCTTAGTGTATAATGAAACTCACAGGAACCAGCCTGGCCATACTTTGGACAATTCTTGATTCTTAGAGGGCGTCTAAAGAAGGAACAAATTTAACACCATTTAATTGTTAACCTTTGTTTTCTACGAGCGGTGCATTCGCCAAATTCGAAAGAAGAAATAGAAAAAAAAGAAATGGAAAGGAATAATTTTTGCACAGGAAAAAAGTATCAGAAAAAATGAAACACAAAAAAGAAACTGATCAAAAATATCATATAAACATGGCAATGATTTTTCGGCTAAAAGTCTGATTTCAGTTTTTAGGTATTCAAATCCAAATATTTATTTCTATGAATTTGCAGGAAAATGGTCTCAAAGACCATTTTCATGCAAATTTGTGGAAATAAACTTCTGTATTTAAATTTCCATGCAAATTAACGGAAAATCAATAAAAAATAGTTCCATAAAGTCGCATGAAAATGATTTGGCAACTTATATTCATTAATATAGGTGATTTTTTGTGTATGAATGCTTTCCTTAACAGATATTATTTTTGATTTTTGGTAAAAAAATTAATAAAATTAACATAAAAACTGTAAAAAAAAAAAAAAAAAAAATTTTCGTGAGGGATTTTTTTTTTTTTTGCGGAGTGGCGTTGAGTTTCTAAACAAACAGTGTGGTGTAGCTTTTTGTTCATTATTTCTTTTCATGTTCCTTTCTTCCCTGTTTCTCTGTTTCCTAAATTCGCTCGTAACATTTAGTCGCAAAACTTCTCTTTAATGGCTTTACTGTTGGTGTTGGTCCTCGAAGGTCCTTGGCATTTAGGATGCTATTTCCGTTCGCAACATTTAACCCTTTCAACACGAGCGGTTGCTTTTTCTTTCCAGGAACAATATACGTCATAATTTCATTAAGTAGGATGTCCACTAAGTGAATTTTGACAAATCAATATTTTCAAGGCTGCACGTTGAAAATATTAATGGGTCCATCCCCAAATAATAAATATGGACTCTTCCAATTGCTGTCGGTGAACTGACATGGAAGATACCACTAGTGTTCAAAGGGTTAATCCATAAAATGTCCTATACCTGATGTACATGTGATACGACCAAATCGCTTTCTGATGGGGGGAAAGACGCCTTCTGAGATCACAGTACGGTGCAATTCCAAACGGTCATTGTGATGTTTGACTTCACAACTGGGAGATAGCAATGTCTGCATAAATCGAGAGACAGTCTGTTCTCTAGTTTATTCGATTTATTTCTTCCTCTAAAAGTGGGGTAATTCTCGATTGAGAACAGAAATTACGATGTCTTGGAGTATTTGTTGAACTTTTCGCCAGTCACGTTGCATGCGTATCGATAATTGTTGTGCCTTAATTAACAATGTAGCTATGTTAAAAAGTGCGACCATTTTCCAGGGAGAGGACAGTGGTAGATTCTCTACAAATATTAACGCTTCGAGCTGCATACATCTAACCCGATAAATAAACCGTTCAAAAGTGTCAGTAACAGCTTGCTTTGATTGAAAGACATCATTATTGTACAGTTAATGAAAAAAGATAAGAAAAAACAAATTATAAACCGAACATACATCACATATCAGCTCCGCTTCTTGACAGTGTAACAAAAATACATGTCATTGAATTAATGGTAAGATTGGAATAAAATGCGGGGATCGAAAAATATAAAAAATGAAGAAAATATTTTATGGGGTGAGTAATTCTTATCGAGTTGTATTTCTTTGGTGAGGAGAGTAAAATTATGAGATAACAGGACGACTTTTTAGTTGGATTAACCGAATTATAATGTTGTTTCTGTGTTCTTGAAACGGTGTCTTCCCACTAGACCAATTCCCCTTAGACCAACTACATAGTGTTTCTGATTAAGGGTTGGTTAAGGATAATTAGGAAAACAATTATTTATAAAAATCTGCCCAACAACTATAAAATATCGACAAGACAGAAAATGAGCAGACTATCATCTGATAAATGAGGTCCCCAGAGGGTAAATTTGGTGCATCACTAAATTTACGCTCTGTGAACCTCAACCTTAATCAAGGTCTCAAACATAATCAGAAAGAGGTTCCCAGAGGATAAACTGGCCCACTGTATGGGATAGCATCAGCAAATTCCCCTTCTGGGGACCTCATTCTGCAAATGACAGACTGCTTATTTTCAGGCTTGAATATCAATAACATTAAATACATTTATAAATATTTATAAATATATCAAATTATTGATATAGAATTAGTTTTAAAGTGGAACACACCAGTTGGTCTAAGGGGAATTGGTCTTTTGTAAATTGGCCTCATGGGAGTTGGTCTACAGGGAATTGGTCTAGTGGGAATGAACCCTTGAAACAAACATCAGACTGGAAGTAAAATGTCAACAATTAAAGATCCGTGGAAAACCTAATAGAGCCAATATTATAAAACATTGACAATTGTACTTCCCAAAATTGTATTGTTTGAATATATTTGGTTGTGTCAATTCCGTAGGAAGTTAGAAGATAGGGATGTCACGATCAATCCATTAATCGATTATTGATCGGTCACGGCGAAATCGATTAGTATTTTTCGTTGTCGAATAATCGGTAAATTGTATCCCGTTTTAGACGTTTAATAATTAAAAGAAAATTTGATGAAAAAACTATTGTTTCCAAAGGTAAAGAGTTAAGAACATCGATGTTAAACCCCAAGAAACTGTTGGAAGCATTTGTCTTTTAGGTACATTCATCAAAGGTTTGGTGTTCTGAACTTTTGAACCGTCAGTGTAATAATCAAGACCGGTCGGCAGTTGCGAAGTTCGCAACTGCCGACCGGTCTTGATTATTACACTGACGGTTCAAAAGTTCAGAACATCGAAGCTTTGAATGTACCTAAAAGATGATCATCTTCGTTGTTTACTTGAAGTAGGTCAACTGACTTGAACTTCATTTTTATCGACTTCAAAGAGAGGGAGAGGGAAGGTCATCCATTATTTGCGACGATTAATCGATTCCTAAATTGAAAAAATCGTGACAGCTCTATTGGAAGACAGAGAAATTTATTATCCATTGCACTGTTACATATTTTAAAACGCCAATGATTCATTTTAACCATTTACACACTAAAATCACTTGGGTTAAAACCCAACCTAAATCAACTGGGTTGAGTGAATATGAACCCAATTGGGTTCATATTCACTCAACCCAGTTGATTTGGGTTAGTTTTTAACCCAGCTGATTTAGAGAATAGTACTTATTATTTTCAAAAAATAAAATTCTGGAAAATCAAATTGTTACAGTGGAGACAACTAAATTGGATATCTCGACTGAAAACCCATATTAAGTGAATATAACTTCCAAGCACTACCATACCACCATTACACCTTTCACCTGTTAATTGCATACAAGTTATAGAGTGAACTTCTGTTAATTCAATTTATTCATGTATTCATTGCTGTTTAAGGCCACATATTTCTGCATAATGGCTAACCGTGACCGCAACATGGAGATAAAATCAAGTTTAGTCAATCGTGTTGTACCCATGCTGCCAATTTTTAGGGGACATCAACCTCCCATATTGGTTATTGGGTCCTATTTTACCTGTAAAACAGAACGTGTTTACCACAGTAAACAAGACGGCTTCCTTTTCCGGGGTTCCGACGGTAATAAAATACTCTAAGAATCGCCTAATTCCCCTTGTTTACATACCTCCTTGGTCACATTACATCCATTGCAGATATTTAATCGTTTATGTATCGTGTGACTGAGATTCGTGAGCTCTACCAAATAAGATATATAAGAATATATGCTCAGTTTGTTTCTAGAAGACTGAAAAGTGAACTGAATGCTACATTTTTTGAATTGTTCTCCCTGGGAAAGTTAGCTGGGTTCTACTGCGTAGACTTGGCTGTTGGTCGAAAAACAGTTCGGACATCGCGAGTCTGTGTTTGCTGTCGGTTAAGGATTCAAAGTTATACTTCCCTCCACTGAATGGAACCCTCCAATCTCGCTATTTAACCCTTTACCCAACGAATCGGCCGCATCCGCCCGCGTAATATTCAAATTCAGTAGTTGAAAAAATATTATTTTTCAAAAAATTTCAACGAAACCATATCATGTGACCCCTCGTTGGAACGAGCTCGTCGAGCTCGTTCCAACGAGGGGTCACATGATATGGTTTTGTTGAATTCTTTTTTTAAAAATTGGAAAAAATGATATTTAAAATAATAAATTTTGATATCGTCTGCGTTGGGTAAAGGGTTAAAGGTAGGGATGAAGGTAGGGTTTAATCCAGGGAACGGGAATTTTCTGGTTCTCGTTTTTGTAAGTCAGTCACGATATCGGGAATTTTCCCGTTCTCGTCTCTGAATATCAGCCCCGATACTCGAGAAATTCATAGAACAGAAACGGGAATCAAAAGTTGCATTCCACAGTCTTTGATTCCCGATTCTAGTCGATGAATTTCCCGGGCATTAGCATTAATTGTCAGAACCGGTAACCGGGAAATTCCCATCCACAAGATTAGTATTGTGATTGACTTCCGAAACCTGGGACCGGAAAGCTGTGAAATTCCCGTCCCGGATATTAAACCTTAGATGAAAGTAAGTTTCATAAAAATAAACAGGAAAGTTGTTTAAGATGCACATTGTTCAGTCATAAACCCTTATCGTAACAATCGCTCAGTAATAGGTTTTCTCAAACAAAATGAGCTCTGTCAAAGAAGAGGGGATTAGTTCATTTGCAAATTGCATTGTAGAAAAAATTGGAAGGTTGAAGTTTTGATATTACGACATCAGTGTGCAAGAAGTTAATTTAAAAGTGTATTTTTCTTCAGATGAAGTCCGTGTGAAGTAGTAATAGTAAATACCGCTGATTAAGTTTTAACTGCTACCCATCACGTCTTTCGACTTTATCATTTCATTTTATATAAAATTTATAAATTCATCTATTGGTATTTCCAGTTACAATCCCCTCATAGGGGCACGATGGCGTTGTATACTAAGGCATATTGCACGTCGAAGGGTGCACTTGTCTTCAACCAATACTAACTCTACATGTGCGGAGGTAGTACGTTGGGGATAGCTTCTCACCGCTGCTCGATGGTTCTCTCCGGTAACTACGGCTTCCTCCACCCGTAAACTGTCCGACACGAGGTGACCCTGGTTGTCGAAAGTGTCGTTGAACCCCAATTTAAAAAGTCACAATCTCCCATCTTTGGTCATATCATTACCACTGCACAAACATAAGGAAAATGTTTCCTAATTATTCATGTCTATTGTGTCTATGTTAAAGGACTCAACACTCCATGTGGTGGTTGTTTTATACTTGTGGAACGGAACTTGCTTTATATGGTCAAGCAGTGCTTTACGTCCCAAGATGAAGTTTACTGTAAAGGTATACGTTTACTGGTCAATAATGTTTTACTTTACCTTCTGGATTCATTTTACCTACTGTTAACCCTTTACCCAACGAATCACCCACATCCGCCTGCGTAATATGCAAATTTAGGAGTTGAAAAAATATTATTTTTTAAAAAATCTCTACAAAACCATATCATGTGACCCCTCGTTGGAACGAGCTCGTCGAGCTCGTTCCAACGAGGGGTCACATAATATGGTTTTGTTGAATTTTTTTTAAAGATTTGAAAAAATGATATTTAAAATAATAAATTTTGATATCGTCTGCGTTGGGTAAAGGGTTAAGGTGCTAAATTAAGACATAACACAGCGAAGAGGAGTACGGGGCGCTGAAATCAACCACCGGTTTGGCATTTTTCTTGTGTTTCACGTGCACCAAATGGCGTGTGAAGTACATGAAAAACTCAAAGGTCGTTGATTCCTTCCGCACGTTTTCTACCCGAGTTGTGTTCTGAACCACGATTAAACTTACATCGGGTGAATGAAGTCGATATTTTTCAAGAAAAAATAACCTTCGATGGTCTATTTACATCCTTGCTTGACACTGTTTTGTGTCAAAACATTTAATTCACGCCATAACGCCACTCAGATGCTTAACGACCAATCAGATGTGCCCCTGCTTGGCGTTCTTACACGTAGACAGGATTACACGCATGGTGCATCTAGCACATTTCTCAAAGGCTATATTGTATCGGGTAACGTTTAATATACACAGCTAGGGCTGCACGATATTTTAAACTGAATACCGGTATCGGTATTCAAAAAAATACCGCGGTATACCGGTATATCGAAACACTGTTCAGATTTTTGTTTGTTTGTTTGTTTGTTTGTTTGTTTGTTTGTTTGTTTGTTTGTTTGTTTGTTTGTTTGTTGGTGGTTAACGTCACATATTTATGCACCATGGCTAATCGTGACACAACATGGAGATGAAGTCAAGTTCAGTCAATCGTTGATCTACATGTTGCCCATTTTAGAGGACTTTCACCCCAAACATTGGTGACTGGGTCCTATTTTACTAGTAAAGCAGAACTGGTTTACTTCCCGGGGTTCCCACGGGGACACTGTTCAGATAACTGAACATACGAACCACAATAGGGACTTGAGCCATCACGGTGGAACGAATTAGCATGCCTTGATGATAGAGCTCGGATAACCCTTTACCCAACGAAGACGATATCAAAATTTAGTATTTTAAATATTAGTTTAACGAATTTTTAGAAAAAAATCAACAAAACAATATCAAGAGACTCCCCTCATTGGAACGAGCCGTTCCAATATTGGGATCACATGATATGGTTTTGTTGAATTTTGGGGGAAAACTGGGTTTTTTTCAACTGCTGAATTTGTATACGACGCGGGCAGATACGGCCGATTCGTTGGATAAAAGGATAATATTATCCATTTGGGACTACAGTTAAAACTCAAGACATCTTGAAATTAAATTGCGGATAAATAAATAATGACGATAAACCGATATTTTTGTAATCACACCGGTATTCAATCGATACTGGGTTAAATACCGGTATGTATCGGTTTATCGATATACCGTGCAGCCCCACACACAGCAATCAATTGTGGTATAAAAGTAACGAAAATTTACTGTGTACTTCCATGGAATTTAAATAAATATAAACAAAATATAGATCAAAACGAAGAACGTGGTGAAAAGAGCAGTTGACTCGCAGAGTTGATGGCAGGCGTGGCAGATCCTGTACGTCTGCTAAGATATTCGCACCAGAACTGATAAAAAAATTATATTTTATGAGAACAACACGTGGCCACCTATGCTTCAGGTACATGTATCCCAGTCAAAGCAAGGAATTTAAAACACTTTCCTGATGAAGTGACAGGGCTGCGTGGGGAGGGTGGGGGGAATGACAACACTGTCTGAACTTTTCTGAACGAAGGACGCCATCCACTAAAGATTGTTATTGTCACGTGATGTCATTTTTGAAAGCATCGTATCTCTGTGTTTTTCCTCTGCTGAAATGTACCTAAACGTAAACAACAGTCATGTCGTTCTTCCCAAAAGAAAGCTAACAGCGTTGGCATTTTTCCTACGGAGCCCTGTCACTTAAATTTGAAGTATTGTGAAGTCTTAGCTTTATTCCTGGATGTATGAAGCTCATTGGGTCACGGGTTGTACTGACGGAACATTATTTTGTTATAAGTGCTGGTACGAATACAATAGCAGGCGTTTAGTAACCATTTATGCTTGCCATCTACCGTACGAATTCCAAGTATATATGTTTCGTGTTCTGTACACGACAACTATCACAGGGGCGGCGTAACCGGGGGGTCTTCAGCCCTCCACTTTTTTGCCAGGCCATGTTTTTTTTGTATGCATATATTTTAACACAACCAATGACTAGTGAAGCAAGGGGCGGATCCAGAGCCTCCCTCATATTTTCGCCAGCTATGTTTTTCTCGTACTGGTTCAGTTTCGATGGATTTCGGATCATTTTTGCAGTAAGTGGCAGCAAACGCTAAAATGTAAACAGTCTGTTAATAAATCAGTTAACGGAAATAGCTCGTAATCTTACAGTCATACGACATACAAGTATCAAATCTACCCCTAGACAAGATAATCCACAGACAGTATAATTGCTGTTAACGTCAGGTAACGCATACAGGTGAGGTCTATTTATCAGCTTTGGTCGTTACGACCAAAGCTGATAAATAGACCTAACCTGTATGCTTTACCGACGTTTTTTAACGGCTCTCAAAGTGTGAAATCTTTCAAATACATCTCCTGAAAAATCTCAAAATATCCACTCAGATGCATGGAAATGGGGGCTTTGGGACCCTGGAATTAAAAATGTTCATACCGATGACCATCCATCGGCCGATCTGCCCCCCCCCCCCCCCCCACACACACACACACTTTAAAAATCGTTTCGCCGCCCCTGTATCAGACTTGTGATTTTCTCATTTGTTATTACTTATATAGCAACTTAAATATAGAATATACCCATAGTAGCTTGGTGTACCAAATGTTCACCACTCGTGGTGAAGTGGTGTTAATCGCGAGGCTTCGACAAGCGGTTAACACCACTTCACCACAAGTGGTGAACATTTTGTACACCAAGCTGCTTTGGGTATATTTTATTTATACCATGATTGTCAGATTATTAAGAGTCGCTATTTTTTTTTCTTCTCCATTTTACTGGGCAGCAGCCACACATACGTGCGAGTCTGTTTTTGTCTACATGGGCATCGGTGGGCGGTACTTCTCCTGTCAATTTTATCACCGAAACGAAATAGAAAAAAACGGGGCCTTTTTCATTTTAATAAAATAATAATATACTATTTCGAGTTATGGATGCTTTATTAACATGAGACAATGCATGTTTGTTAATTTTTGGTCTCTTGTGGGGTAAACTCATTTAAAAACGTAATAAATAATTGCTACCTTCATTTCACTCTTCGCGAGGCGACAAGTGATGAATTTAGAGAAGTTCGCATTCAGGTCGACGTTACCAAAGGTCAACTTGGATGTAGTTCCACTGTAGGTGTAAATTTTAACTACTGAAATCCCATTGCTGGCGTGTTCACCACGGTTGGTGTGTGTAGCTAAAATTTATGTCATAGGTCTTTTATAACTAGTAGAATAGGTAATTGTGGTATAATTATGCATTACCGATTTAAGTTTTGAAGCAGATGCTGTTTGGGAAGTGTATATAGTTTTGAGAAAGTCTAGGATATTCTTTGTTGTTGTAATACTCAAAAAGAGTAGCAGAAAGAATATTACCCTTCGGAACCCCGTTTGGTTTATCTTGTTCTTTGTTATGCCTTTCTGGAGGCGCTGAATTTGTCATTTCAAAAGTGTAACTGGGCTCTATTCTAATATTCTACACGAGCAAGGTTGCGAATTAGTCCAAAACAGAGGATACCCGGTGCAACATATGAGATGAGACCAAGGATAGAAATTAACCATTTAAGGTCATGAGTGGTATCGCCCCTTAAAATATACAGCAAAGTGGGTGATTCTATATTTTAACCACAAGGAGGTAACGCAATAATTCAGCCCTCAAAGCCTCAGGTGAATTTTATGACAATTACTTCCGCATATAGATATTCACAACTGCAGATGCTATAGAGGCAGCCAACAATCATGTAAAAACACTGAAAGATACATGCAGCGTGTCAATTGAGTTTTCAAAAAAGAATACATTTGGAGGCAACTTTTTCAAAGCAATATTTATTTATTTATTTATTTATTTATTTATTGGTGTTTTTAAGGTCACATATTTCTGCACAATTGCTAATCATGGCCACGACAGTTTTACGGGTGGAGGAAGCCGGAGTACCCGGAGAGAACCACCGAGCAACGGCGAGCAACTGTCAGCTCCCCAACATACTAACTCCACAAGCAGGGTTAGCATTGGTTGAAGACAGGTGCACCATCGACGTGCAGTACGCCTTAGTACACAGCGTCACCGTTCCCCCACGTGGGCAATGGGGGTGAAGTGTCTTGCCCAAGGACACAACGCGATTGCCGCAGGTGGGATTCGAACCGAGGACCTCTCGGCTTGCAGCCTGCACCTCTACCTACTGAGACACCGCGCCCCCTTTCAAAGCAATATAAAAGTAGTATTGTGCCTGCACGGGGACCAAAGGGTTAATTCTGCATCCCTACTTACCGATATGTTGTGTATTGTGTATCTTGTCATCGAATGTTGTTTTTTTTTTCTATGCGCAAACACCTGTGGATAACGGGCTCAAAATGTTAATAAAATGGGTAAAACCTGTTCGCCAGTATTTATAACATCCATAAGCATAAAAATAAAGCATGGTCAGGGACGTGGCGACAGGGAGGTATGTGGGGGTGTCACCCCCAATCCAGGCCAAAATTCCCTATAGTTGGAAATTCGGAGGGCAAGTCATGAGTCTTTGGAAATTCCATCTATCTCGATTTTAGAGCTTCTTTGGTGATTCTGATATCTCCTTTACTTCCCAAAATTCCAACTCGATTTCAAATCGGCAAAAAAATCCCAACTGTTACTCTTTACAACTACAGCGTACGCAATATCGAACTTCATGAGTATGCATGATGTCAATCGGTATTAGATTTTTATAGTACGTTTACTTATCGTAATAAAAAAATCCTCGAAAGGCACTTCAAGAAAATCACATCGTGATTGAGCTTGAGCATTTGTTTAGCACATATTCAGTTCCCAGAATAACACTAAATGATAATAAACTTATAATTCTATCATAAATGTGTTGGCATTTCAGTTACTAGAATCAATTTTATACCCCCTTTCATGGCTTAATTTTCAAACGTTTTCTCGATAGTGAATTTCAAATTAGAGGGTGGGACCGGGAGAGGGTTTTTCCCCTCCCAGTTCCTCCCTCTAGTTGGAAATAACACTACCCTACACCCCCAATCAGAAACCTCTAGCCACGTCCCTGGGCATGGTGTCATAGGCTTGACTAGTGCTGCACGGTATATCGATAAACCGATATATACCGGTATTCAAACCAATATCGATTGAATACCGGTGTAATTACAAAAATATCGGTTTATCGTCAGTATTTATTTATACACAATTTAATTTTCAAGATGTCTTGAGTTTTTTAACTGTAGCCCCGAATGAATAATATTATCCCTTTATCCAAGGAATCGTTGTTGCCCGCGTAATTTTCAAATTCAGCAGTTGAAAAAATAATTTTAAAAAATTTCAACAAAACTATATCATGTGACCCCTCATTGGAACGAGCTCGTTGAGCTCGTTCCAATGAGTGGTCACGTGATATAGTTTTGTTGAAATCTTTGGGGAAAATCTGATAAATTAATTTTGAAAATAATAAATTTTGATATCGTCTGCGTTGAGGTGTTTCGAACCGCATCATCAAGGCATGCCAAATCATTCCGACTGTGATGCCTCGATTGTGGTACTTGTGTACATATATCTGAACAGTTTTCGATATACCGGGATACCGCGGTATTTTTTTGAATTCCGATACCGTTATTCAGTTCTGAATATCGTGCAGCCCTTGGCTTGACCCTGATGAGAGGAAATGACGCGATATTTTCAAAGAGGTTTGTCCCATCATACTATTTAGTCTAACGAGCTAGTTTGTATCCGGAAGTTGCTGATGAAATATAATGTTGAATTTAAGAGAGCCTATCTGATTTGGCGAGTGATATGTTCCGGGATTTAGATACCAACTCTTCGTATCTGTAAACATGTTAATGAAATGTGTTAAAACTACAGTGCAATGCTCCCTTTGTGATGTGAAACACAGTACAAAGGAGTTTTGCTGTTTCCAATTTGTCTGTTGAATTGCTCTTTTCTCCCCACACTGCATGTGTAATATACGTCTGTCCAGGGTGAGATAGCAGGGAGAGACATGTATCCCACCCCACCCACGTGACGTTATACATTTATAACGTCATTATGACGTTATGCATATCGTATCAGTTTTTTTGCGACCAACTAATTCATATTGACATCATCAGAATGCCGTGTGATCAAAGTTTGATGCTCTAAAACTCTTTAAACCCCAAGATGCCACCGTTCCTAATTGATTACGTGGTATATACCTTTGGTATATACGTAACTTTTGCATGCTCTTTCCGATGGTGTCATTAGTTTTTCAAAACAACGAATACAAAATGAGTTGATTATATCAGCACGTGACCGCCGATTACCTCTGGCCAACATTACCGCTGTATGGTGGGGGGAGAAAAATAATCCCTGATGGGTACGGGTGTGGGATGGGAAAATCTCACCCTCGGGACAAGATATTTGGGCCAGACACTCGGCAAGTCTCGTGTCTGGCCCAAATATCTTGCCCTCGGGTGAGATTTTCCCATCCCACACCCGTACCCATCAGGGATTATAATAGTCTTTTTTGCTGATGAAAGCAATGTTAGAAGCGTAAGTTTTGAAAGTGAAACAACAAAAATTGAATGATAAATCAACAGTTTACAGTTTATTTTTGAACTTATTCCCATGTAATATGTGGTAAAGTAATAATAAATATACAAAACATGTAAAAATTAGAAGCATGTTGGAGATGGTGTATCCACACAAGATAATATCATTATCAACTTTAGTCGATCGCTCCCTCGGCCCTCCCTCTCTCCCTCCATCCTCTCCATCCTTTCCCTCCCCTCTCTTCCCCTCCCCTCCCCTTCCACCACTCTCTACTATTTCCATCCTTTAGGGTCAATGCCCAAGTGCATTTTAGCAGAACACAATTTATACATAATCATGATGTACCCATGATTTGAGATATAAACATTTATATTGTTGAAATGAGTATGCAGTATGTGCTCTTGAGAACGTACCAGATGTAGCATTCACCCGATTTGCTTCTCTCCTTGCAGAGTGCACTTTCAAAAAGTGGCAACGGGCTAAATAAACCCTTACCTCGAAAAGACGAAAAACAGGGCACTGTTGTCTGCAAGGGGAGAACACCAGGAATGCTAGATGTTTCTACAGTACGATGGTGTAAAATGAAGTATTTTTGCCTTCCCAGGTCGGCATTGCATTTCAGAGAGATTAACATTATAGGAAGTGAACGACTGCTCGCTTCGAGAAATTTTGCATGTCTTCAAATGCAATTATGCTTTGCCAGTGGAAACTTGATTAATGGATAGGCAGGATTTTAAATGCTGGTAAAGCATATCGCCGGGCATGCCCCATAGTCGTTCAACCAGCGTAAAGCGTTATGTATTTCTGCAACGGAAATTGTTCACGTATTTCTTCGTTTGCCTGCGGACTTTTTGAATTTTTTTTGTTTGCACTTCTGTAGCTTGAAACCAAACTAGCTTGCTGCACTGTGATTACAGAAGTGGAAAGTGAAATTCGACCGGATCGCAACTGGGTCGATGTGGCCGATACATTCAATAAAGGATTAATATTATCAAGCTTCAGGCAGAAGAGATGTGGAGTGGCCCATTGGACATGATATCTTACTTTTGATCGCAATGTTGCATAGTTTGATTCTGATCCGTTTTGTGTCTTTCAGCAATATCCTTAGCCTCGATGGCTTGGTCCACCCAGCTGTATAAAACGGTACCTAAATAAGCTATAAACTCATCTAGCGATGGATTAACGTTCTGTGCACAAGAAATCAAGAACTTTTAGCCGCTTGTGCTGTGGAAACCGACTATACATTCTGGCATGTACATGGTAAAAAATATAGGTTCTCTTTAGAACCAAAACTGGTTCTAATCTTGTCCTTGAGATGGAACCAGTTCTGTTCAAACAGTATGTATTTCAAATCAAATAAATTTACCAAGATTAGCGTTCAATTTTAACAGGATATTACATGAACTGAAGTAGATTCAACAATAAACTTGGAGCTTATTCAACGCAGTCGCCAAAAATTTTGAAACAAAGGAGATATGAACAGTTGGCATATCGAACCAGTTTTGGTTCTGTACAGAACCAAAACTGGTTCGATATGCCAACTGTTCATATCTCCTTTTGCTTAATAATGATTTGAGACAACCTCCTATGAGCTCTAAACTTACGGCTGAAACCCCCTCAATTTATGTTTAATTCTGTTAATATTTAATGTTAATCTTTATAACTTTATTTGATTTGAAATAAATACTGTTTAAACAGAACTGGTTCCATCTCAGGGACAAGATTAGAACCAGTTTGGGTTCTAAAGAGAACCTATATTTGTTGCAGTGTATGATCAAGGACGTTGCTAAAGGTTCTAGGATGTCGGGGTGTCCATCTGTAAATTTCCAACTGCAACCTTCACACCAGGTAGTCAAAATTCTGACCTCTGCTGCATAAATTCCAACAGGTGGGAGTTAACATTTGCACCCACCCCCGGCCCAGAGTCAATGTTTTCCAAATACACGTTTTAACCCTTTACCCAAAATACACGATATCATATTTTGTGATTTTAATTATTTTTTTTTTTAAATTTTTGAAAACATTTCAACGAAACCATATAATCTGACCCCACATTGCAATGAGCTCGATGGTCTCGTTCCAATGAGGGGTCACATGATATGGTTTTGTTGAAAATTTAAAAAAAAACATCCAGCTGGTCAGTTTGTAAATTCAGTGGGAGGATGTATCCAATTTGTCAGGTAAAGGGTTAACCTGCAGAATTCCATTTGTACACGCACATTGACTGTAAATTATCCACCCGAGGCTCCTGGTAGTCACGAATTCCAACTTCAAATCAATATTTGGGGAATTTTTACTACTTTTCAATCAATATTTGAAGGATTTTCACTAGTTTTCAGCTCAGCTCTATTGTGGCCAAATTTTAGACATCTTTGGAGACAAATTCACTAACGCCCTGTCGGAAACTTCCAACTTTTTCCAATTTTGGGCGTCCAATTTAAACTTTTGGAAATTTTACGAATGATGGAGGAGGGACATCTCTCAGTCCACCCACTGTAGCAACATACCTGGGCATATTATTTTATCTTTTAGCATTTGCCTTGTTATAATTTATGGGAGAGTGCCTACTGGCCAACTGGAACTCTCCTATATATTGTAACAAGGCAAAGATGCACAAAGAAATTTTAACCCTTTACCCAACGTAACGTGAAAAACCGGCCAGCGCTATTCTCAAAAGTCGCCAATTAATTTTCATTATTTTTTCATTTTTTGTCTCAAAAACATAGGTTATGACTCCTCGTTGGAACGAGCTCGTTCCAACGAGGGATCATAACCTATGTTTTTGAGACAAAAAATGAAAAAAATTAGTTATTCAAGAATTTTTTTGGCAAGTGTCGTCTGTTTTTCATGTTAGGTAAAGGGTTAAGGAACAAAAATAATTTAGCACTCTACCAGTTAAAAGTGGCGTGAAGAAATCTGGTTTTATATTCTATTGGTAGAAGTAGAAAATTTTTAAATATGTTGTAAATATACAGTTTGTATTGCCACTGAAAATGTGTTCACCATCAACATATTCATTTTTACAGACATCAAAGTGTATTCTTTAAAAATGCGATCGGTGATTTCGAGACGTCGGATAACTGAAAACATTTTTATTTGTTGAGAATTGATATCCGCCATACTAATACCCCCTCCCCACTCGCACTCTCTAAGATGACTGCCAGTGAGACACTTTTGTGTGTGTGACTAATGGGCGTTGTAAAGAGATCAGTGCGTTTAATTTACAATTGCTTTAAACCTTTACCCAACTTAACGGCCAAAACAGGCCAACGCTATTCTCAAAAATCGCCAATTAAATTTCATTATATTTTCATTTTTTGTCTCAAAAACATAGGTTATGTCCCCTCGTTTGAACGAGCTCGTTCCAACGAGGGATCATAACCTATGCTTTTGAGACAAAAAATGAAAAAAATTAGTTATTCAGGAATTTTTTTGGCAAGAGTCGTCTGCTTTTCATGTTAGGTAAAGGGATAAGGACCAAAAATAATTTAGCACTCTACCAGTTAAAAGTGGCGTGAAGAAATTTGGTTTTATATTCTATTGGTATTAATAGGTGTTTGGTGTTTTCTCAGCAATTATTGGCTTCTTAGTTGGACTTCCCTTGCTCGTCTAATAATTTCAAGGGAGATAACTTTATCGAAAGTCGATTTTCATGAAAAAATCAGGGATGTGGTACCGGATAAAACTCTCTTGGTCTGGGCTCAGACCCCTGCTATGACATTTCGTCCCCTGAGTTCCAATGTGTTCTATGTGCTAGCAGGCACAGAGACCACATTGGAACTCAGCGGACGTTTTGGAAATTAGCTGAGTCACTCCTTGCTTGTTCACATAATATGAGTTTTCGCCAAGTTAGAAACTTCTAACTACGCTTCAAATGAATGGGGTGGAATTCCTCTAAATTGGTAAACATGGGTATAAACGATTGACTGGATTTGTGGTCACAACCGGCTATTGTTCAGAAATATGTTAAACACCAATAAATAAATAAATAAATAAATACATAACTGCGCTTCACGTTCAAGTATTAAATCGCACTTTGTTTCGATGCTGATTACAGTGTTGTTATGGCGCGCGTGCATAATAGGACTGTAAAATTAAATCGTATCAAAACATGGTTACCGATTTGTTGGTCTTTGGTGTGCCTGTTCGTTTCCTAATAAATATACAAACGTTTATACATTCAGGGTTATTTATTTATTTATTTATTTATTTATTTATTTATTTATTTATTTATTGAAGTTTAACGACACCTTTACAGCCAAGGTCATATCGTGACGGTGACAGTGTTTCGGGTGGAGGAAGCCGGAGTTCCCGGAGAGAACCACCGAGCAACGACGAGCAGCTGCCAGCTCCCCAACATCGCAACTCCGCACTGCAGCACAGGCAGGGTTAGATTGGTTGAAGACATGTGTACCATCGACGTGCAGTACGCCTTAGCACACGGCGTCATCGTGCCCCCATGTGGACAATCGGGGTGAAGTGCCTTGCCCAAGGACACAACGCGGGAAGCCGAATCGATCGCTCAGACGGTCACCCACCCAAGGACCAGCCGGGATCGATGTTGCTTAACTTCGGTGATCTGACGAGAACCGGTTACCATAACACCACAGCGCCCCCTGCTTTCTGGGTTAAATGTCAATGGACATCACACTATTACATGTTCTTGTTCATGTTGTTTGCAGATGGCGAAATACAAACATCGTTGTTTGCTATGTAATTCAGTCTCCGTTGACTTTAACCGAAGTATTTGAACGATGACTGCTCATGACGGCCGGCTAATCGCGTTTCCTCGATGAATATGGCATCATTATAACAAATTGATGTCATTAATCCAACGGCAACAGTTTAAGTGTTGTATCCATGGCCATCTAGTAAAAGCAGGAACTTGAGTCATCAGTCCATCAAAACGGAGGATAAACTCTCTGTACAGTGTATTATTAAAACAATATAGAGCCGGCAACAGACTTCAAATGGGAATTAAGACAATCGATGACCAGATTACATTGGATATCAGCCCCTTTAAGACTGAGTCTCAGAATCGTCTTGCCATACACATTGCAGTTTATGGAAAATGGCCGATTCTATTTCTAATTTCGAGAAGGGGTCAGTAATAATTCAGTCCTACAGCCCTACAGGGCTGTAGGAATGAATTATCACTGGACCTTTTTGCATATTCTCGATTACCCAGTCCCCTTTTTGCCAGGGCTGTAGGAATGAATTATCACTGAACCTTTTTGCATATTCTCGATTACCCTGTCGCATTTTTGTCACTGGCCGTGCATTTGTGGACTCGAAAATTTATGCACACTCGAGTTGCAAGGATTAAGAATTGACTCCAGTGTCTCTAGACAACTTTCCCATTTTCTGCCATGTGGCTTATTGGCCTTTTGTAAATTACAGAGTGCAATATACGTCACCAAAATTTAAAATTTGAAAGTTAAAATAGTAACTCGTTTCTTCTTCAAAAAATGAAAACTGACTTATTTTATGCATTAAAGAATTGGCAACTTGATTATATAAAAAGTTCCACTGTGTGGAAGGGTGAAATGGATCAGAAACGAGTGACTGTTTTTGTAAACAACTTGTTTGTCTTACCATTTTCCTACTAAGAACAGAGTGAGGGGCGCGGTGGCGTTGCGATAACCTGTTCTCGTCAGATCACCGAAGTTAAGCCGGTTAGTCCTTGGATGGGTGACCGTCTGAGCGATCGATTCGGACTCCCGTGTTGTGTCCTTGTGCAAGGCACTTAACCCAGGTTGACCGCATGGAGGGGACGATGACGCCGTGTATAAGGCGTACTGCACGTCGATGGTGCACAAGTCTTCAACCAATCTAACCCTGCCTGTACTGCAGTGCGGAGTTACGATGATGGGGAGCTGGCAGCTGCTCGTCGTTGCTCGGTGGACTTTCCGGGTACTCCGGTTTCCTCTACCCGTAAAACTGTCACCGACACGATATGACCTTGGCTGTTAAAGTGTGGTTAAACCTTAATAAATAAATAAATAAATAAATAAATAAATAAATAAATAAATAAATAAATAAAACAGAGCGACACATCTTGTTTCGTCTTTTTTTCTGTTAGAACATGTCAAATTCGTCTCTTTTGCGTCATCATACCCCATACCACCCACACTGTCCCTTTCATATTGCTTTGACAAAAGTTGCCCACAAGTGTATTTTTCCTTGAGAATTCTACCGTTAGGCTGTATTTATCCTGACAATGTTTTACATCATTGTTGGCTGCCTGCACGGGTGTATAAACACTATTAAATCATCTGCAGCTGTGTACACGTATACGCAGTAGTTATAATCGTAAAAAAATAATCGGAGGATTAAAGTGTTAAACGCCATCAACACATTTGAACACCTTTTTGAAAAGCAACATCTACCAATGTTTACATTTAACCCTTTACCTAAAACGAAAAGCAGACGATACTTGCAAGTAAAATTCTTGAATAACTATTTTTTCATTTATTTGTGTCAAAAACATAGCTTATTAACCCTCATTGGAACGAGCTCAACGAGCTCGTTCCAATGAGAGTTAATAAGCTATGTTTTTGAGACAAAAAAATGAAAAAAATAATGAAAATTGAATGGTGGGTTTTTGTGAATATCTCTGGCCGGTTTTGGCCGTAACGTTGGGTACAGGGTTAATATTGAATTATACAGTGCTGTCATTAGGGAGCACAGTGGCTCAGTGATTTGAGCACTGGATTTTATATCGAGAGGTCGAGGGTTCGATCTTGATTATCGGTCGCTGCAAGACACTCAATCCCAATTGCCCACGCGGGAACAAGGTGGCGCTGTGTAATAAGGCGTACTGCACAATGATGGTGCACCTGTCTTCAAACGCTGAGAACTATCTGAACTATTATGCAGAGTTAGGAAGTTGGAAAATCTGAGAGTTGCTCGCCGTCCATGTCTGGCTTTTTCTTCGGTATCTCCATCGGTAAAACTGACCGACACGATGTCACCCCTGCTATTTAAAGTGTCGTTAAAAAGTAAGAAACAAATGATCCAACTGTGGGTTTGCGAAACATCTCTCGTTCTTTTCGGTTTGTACATGTCAAGCTCATCTCTACTGACGTCACCACATCGATCTTAAACGTCATCGATAAATTTGAACACTGCTTTAAAAAGCAGCATCGCGCACTTTTATGTTTAATATTGATACAACCAGTACTGTCATTGCAAAAACGATGGACAGAGAATTTTAATCAGGTCGCGACTTGGTCGCGATTTGGGTCGTGATCTGGTCGAAATTCTCTGCCCGCTTTCTGCCCAAAACGCTGAAAATCTCACCTCTAGAAACATAAGTTTGAAGACATTGCATATGAGATACTCAAATTTCCTAGAGTTCACAATAATTATGTTTTGATATGATGTCAAAGGGGGCGCGGTGGCTCAGTTGGTAGAGGTGCAGGCTGCAAGCCGAGAGGTCCTCGCTTCGAATCCCACCTGCGACAACCGCGTTGTGTCCTTGGGCAAGACACTTCAACCCCATTGCCCACGTGGGGGCACGGTGACGCTGTGTACTAAGGGATACTGCATGTCGATGGTGCACCTGTCTTCAACCAATGCTAACCCTGCTTGTGTGGAGTTGGTATGTTGGGGAGCTGACAGTTGCTCGCCGTTGCTCAGTGGTTCTTTCCGGGTACTCCGGCTTCCTCCACCCGTAAAACTGTCACGGTCATGGTTAGCCATTGTGCAGAAATATGTGACCTTAAACACCAATAAATAAATAGATATGATGTCAACAAGTCGCAAACACATGGCAATCCTATCGAGATATGACCACGAAATAGGCCGCATTTACGATCACAGTCCTGTAAAAATAAAAATGGCCTATTTCTAGATTTGATCTTATAATACGTATGTATTGAGTCTGTAGTTACCGGAATATAGTGTGTATCTAGGGGCCTGATATAAAATCTGTATCGCTCAACTGCAGTACACAAGGGCGTGCTTGGTTACGATTTGATTATGTAACTATTTATAGGCCATCACACGCTTTCGAACGGTGTTTGCGAGAGACCGCATACGTTTCTATATGTGAAAGGGAAAAGTCTTATTACTAAATTACTGAACAACTCTTCATTTATGTTTTTTTTTGTATCCGAATCACTGAAATCATTCAATTTGAAACAACACGCAGTTTACAACGCACAGTCTTTTCGGAATGTTCAACAAACGCACTTATTAAGTTTATCAGGGGATCTGGAAAGTTCAAGGAAGACGTATACAGTTCCCATCGAAACAACCTGCGTTTTATGAGTGTGAAAGTGGTCATGATCAGCCATAGTGCGGAAATGTGTGACCTCAACACTTTACCCAACGTAACGGCCAAAAGCGGTCAGCGCTATTCACAAAAATCGCCAATTAATTTTCAATATTTTTGTCATCTTTTGTCTCGAAAACATACGTTATGACCCCTCTTTGGAACGAGCTCGTCGAGCTCGTTCCAATGAGGGGTCATAACCTATGTTTTTGAGACAAAAAAATGAAAAAATTAGTTATTCAAGAATTTCGTTGACAGGTGTCGTCTGCTTTTCATGTTAGGTAAAGGCTTAAACACCAATAAATAAATAATAAATATCAGGCTCTAGTCTGACTTGTCGAGATATGGCCTTCAAAACAAGGGTTCGACTCTGATGCAACAGTTTGTACATAAACATCATGGTGATAATATATATGGAACACGATCTCGATTACACAAGTGGGCCATGATGCCATAAATAAAATAAATCGAAATGAAGATAAACCAGGCATGTCAAACTACCGCCGGTACCAACATAACCGGTACCGGGACGGGACAGAGTCTGTCCCGTCGAAACCGGTACCGGGACAAGTCAACAATTGGGTGACATCACAATCAGATGGGAGAAATTCGTATTTAAACCGACCCAGTCCCCAAGATCGCAAAGACAAACATGGCATCGTACCAATTATTCTGCGGCGACATCAAAGTAATTATAAAGCACGAAAATCGTTCTTTATGATTACTTTCATGTCGCCACAGAATAATTTCTTTGAAGTAGCCGATGATGGTGACGGTGCTTTCACTGTCGTTGATGCCACGTTTGGAAAGTTAAAATGATCGGCCTTATCGAGGTGGTTCTTTAGACTGAACATGCCCCTTTAGAGTGTTTTGATATGTTCATTCACAAATAAGCTGAAAGTATGTCGTGTAAGTGTGCCATACACACTTCGAACCCTGAGTTCCAATGTGTCCTATGTGCCAGTAGGCACATTGGAACTCAGGGGACGAATTATTAGCCCGTTTACCCTCGTTCAGTTAGAAATTTCCCCCTAAAATAATTTTGTCGCGCTACCGGCGGGACAAAAGCTTCGGTGCCGGTTGGAGTACCGGTGCAGGTACCGGTTGACATGCTTGAGATAAACTAATGAAACTATAACGAGGGGTTCAACGGTCTCGAATTTTGCGGGGAGGAAAGCGGGCAGAGATTACGCCCGAAAATTCTCTGCCCGCTTTTGTAATCCCCAGTACTGTGCAAGTCGTTTTGCAGTCCTGATATTCGTGTAAGTACAATGGTGTCAGATTTTTTCTGTATTAAAAAAGCAAAACAATAATTTTGAACACTGCTATATTGTCATAATGTCAATGAAATAATGTCATTTTCCAATATTCGAGGAAGAATCCTATAGATTTCCCACAGAGAATAGAACAGCTTTCAATTATTGTCTCGAAAGATCTATCACCAAGAAACTTAATTACAAAACAGGTGCTACAATACTTCAATAAAACACTGATGCGGCACTATACAGTTCGTTGGTGCCATTGTCCTTTGAAATTATTCATTTATTGGGGTTTAATGACACTTTTGACAGCCAAGGTCATCTCGACAGTTTTTCGGGTGGAGGAAGCTGGAGAGAACCACCGAACAGCGGCGAGCAACTGTGAGGCTCGTCAACATACTAACTCCACACAAGCAGGGTTAGTATTAGTTGAAGGCAAGTGTACCATCGATGTGCAGTACGCCTTAGCACAAAGCTCCACCGTGCCCCCACGTGGGCAATCGGGATTAAGTGCCTAGCCCAAGGACACAACGCAGTTACCCCTGGTGGGGATCGAACCCAGGACCGTTCGGTTTGAAGTCCAATGCCATAACAACTGAGCCACAGCGCGCCCGTCCTTTGAAATGAAATGAACCTCACAGATGATTTTCTGGATTTAACAGTTTGCTTACTTATAATGTGTGGATTAATGATATACAGACATAATTTTGGTGCCCTGTCATAAAGTGAGTAAAAGCTAAATCGGTCCACTCCGCAAATTTAAATATCCAAAATCGAATAATTCCACAATCACGGTTAGGCCTAAACGATGTAACAAGTTTGCTTTGCTTTTCGCATTATCTATCGAACAGATATTTGGACATTTGGCAGACAAAATTCGAGATAAGTGCGAGACTACGGTGAACTTGTCATACCTCAGTGGTAGAACTCTGCGAAATTTCATTCGATTCGAAATCGTTTCGATGATTCGATTGTATTCGAGTCCTATCAAGGGTCTCCTCTTGTACAGGAGACATGATGGTAGGAGGAGTGTTAAATGAGGGTTCGTTTTCGTAACTACTTTGATTCCTATTCTGAAATATTCCGCTTTTTTTATTGATTTACTCAAACACTTGAGTGAAGACAGTATTTGCTATAATGCATTCCACGGTTGTAAGAATTGCGCAATATCAACAATTTGAAAATCGCTGATATTCGATAAATGTTCCCTTACAAAAAGTAGGAATGAAAGAAGGCAAAAGGTTTGTCAAAGAGAGAGTCATGGAAGATTGCAATCGAAACTGGCGAGCAGGGGTTAGCGTGAAAAGATCACTGCAGGGGTTACAATATAAAGAAAAGCCAGCTTTTGAGAAGTACCTAGATGGCACCTTTGGAGGGTCACTGCTGTTCAAACTGAGATCAAGATCACTGGAGCTTCGGGGAAAAATTGGGAGAGATGGGGAAAAGGGATGCCAAATGTGCCACTCTGGAGTAGTGGAGACCCTGGAACATTTTCTCTTGGAATGCCCACAGTATATACCTCATAGAATAAAATTTACTGGAAGAATAATGCAGAAGTGGGGTGAAGAAACAAAGGATAGATGGCTGAAGGCGGACACGAGGGAGAGGGTAGGAATGCTTATTGAAGAAACTGAAAAAGAGGAAGTGAGGGATACTATTAAGCAGTTTATATCTGAATGCTGGGAGGAGAGGAGGGGAAGGGGGGGTGGGGTGCAGGGGGAATGATGGCCTTCTCTTATGAGGACCGCGACAAATCAGCGGCTGGCCAAAGAGTTATTATTATTATTACAAAAGTATATATTGTGGACTCCTATCGAGTGCTAGAATAATACTGTTATGCTATAATATTCAGCATTTTCTATAATTCATTAAGAACATTATCCCCACGTGTTCTACTACTTGCCAGGTGTACCGAGTAATTATATGAAAAGGATCAAGCTATTTCAACCCATTGAGCCCTAGTGGTATCTTCCGTGCCAGTTCAATGCCAGCAATCAGAAGAGTCCATATTCATTATTTGGAGTACACCAATCAATATTTTCAACGTGCAGCCCCGAGGCTGCACGTTGAAAATATTGATTGGTCTACCCCACACATTCACTGAACAGCCATCATATTAAACTACGTTATGACGTATCATGTTCCTGGTCGGAAAAAGTGCCGCTCGGTTTCAAAGGGTTAATTTCAGGTGCAACATAATGTGCAATGATAGTAAAATAAAATGTTCATGCCGACTTTAAAAAAGAAATCCAGGTAGGAGAAAATAGTCATGGTGGGGAACAATATTCTAAGATATTTTTCCATCCGAGGAAATAAATCCTGCTAAACCGGTAAGCATATTTTTGCGCAAAAGAAAATAATTAAGGTCTACTTTTCAACCCGAGACATTAGAACAAACTACAAATCGTAATTGGGATCAGTAATCAGAGACAGCGCTCGAAAAGGTATCACGGGGGTGGGAGTAGTGGATATGTTCCCCACAAGGGGGGGGGGGGGGGTACAAGTCCGTAAGTGGACTTTTGGGATGATAACATCATAGCTTTGCTTTCAGACACCGTAGACATCTGCGTGGGTTCCTGATCCGCGCAGATTTCAACGGTACCTGAATGCATTGAACACTCATAGAAGTCAACTTTCTGGTAGCTTTTGGGGTGTAAATTTCCACTTTTTTGGATGTTGAAGTTTGAGAAGCGCGAGTACGAGCGCACAACCTTCACATTAAGATTTGTCTAACAGTATAAAGCACGAAGCTCAGCAGGAATACTGCTAGTGGATTTTCTATTACAACAATATAACTTTGTTCTCAATTCATAAATATGTAGCTTTCTTAATAACTGGTTAATGGTTAATGCTACAGATTTAAAAATACTTTACTAGCTACGTTAAGCCTTCATCCATTACATGGCATGTCTGCCCTAGGTGGTAGGAGCGGCAACGTCATGCTGTAAATTCCACAACGCAGTACAAACAACCACTGGAATGGAGTTTGTTAAAATAAAGAAATATGCCGTGCGTGTGTGCGTGAATGGGGGAGGGCAAATTGAGGGGTAATCTCTGTGTTCAGGGGGTAAATTCCCTTCATAAATACATAGCGCTACCACTGTCAGTAATAGGGCTGTTTCATTAACCGAATTTTAAGAATAAATCATCATTGAACCTCCTAACATAGCCCAAGAACATTAGGTTTCACTAGGGAAAAAAATCGGAGAAAGCTGATTTTTTCAGGGAATGTCGAGTACATGTCACTGAACGATTAGAAAAAAGTCCCCTAAAATCCCAGTTGAGCTTTTTTTTCTACAGCCTTTTTTCGAAAACGCGTTTGAAAAAAATAAAAAAAAATCGCACGAACTTTGTAACCTCGAATTGATCCAACTGTATTTTTTGTTTACGCGTATTTCGAGCTACATAATGTCTAATATACATTTACCTAAAGGAAAATGTGCATTCTGTGACAATTTCTGCGAAAAATTATTGAAAATTCACAAAAAAGTATCGGATTTACGCAAAAAATGACGATTTTCCTAACGGATTTGCCCAAAGGGTCGTAGTACAGAACGGGATGTTAGTTGGACAGACGATAAAAAATCCACCACCATTTGAAGACTTTTATCATTGCTTACAAAATAGACATTATGGAAGACCCCCTCTGCTTCTGGCCGAGTTCCCCTTTTGGCATAAAATTCGTCAGCATGAGAACTCAACTATTTTCGGGCTTGGGACCGAACAGACACGTCTGTGTCTGGCAGCATTAGATCAATAAATAATATTTACAGAATGTACAAAAATCAATAAATAATATTTACAGAATGTACAAATCAATCAACATGGATTAAGTTACATTGACTATTATCAACGCTATATACAGAAATGACATGACCTATATACATATTATTCATCGAACTCAGAAAATTTCCGACAGGACAGTGTTTCTGTGGTTGTTACAAGAATCCGAACTGCAGTTACACAAACCTGAGCAAGAGAGTCCTGCCTTCTTACACCCACACCTTTTTGTACAAGCACTCTTGCAACCACAACTGATCAGATTCAGTAGGTTATCGGGGGCACATGGCTTTGTGGCTGCAGTCGGTACAAGAAGTGCATTGTCTAGCGACCACCCCCAATCCGTCGGAGGAAGCGAAGTGCCCAGCCATTGTTGGACCTGCATCTGTAGACATGTTGTTGTGCAGCATCGCTGCTTGGTGGGAGTGAGGCTAGGTCGGTGGGTTTATTCAGTTTAGATTTTGCTACATAACGCTTGTAAGTGACATATCTATATTGGTCGAGAGAGGAAACAGTTTTACTCCCGTATAAGATCAGGAGAAGTTGTTCCCCGGCAGCGGCTACTGCACTTGGTGTACTGTCATCCGCCAAAATTGTGTTGACATACTGTTGTGAGTCGCTAGTAACATCGGAGACAATTGTACTGAATACTTTCTTCTTACCAACTCGAAAGAGTGCAGAAGTAGTGTCACAACCACTTATAGAATATGCTACAAGGAGGTTGCTTCTATGGTCACCCATTTTGGTTGCTATTTCACTAACTGAAACTAGTAAGTTTGGGGTAATGGAATACATCATGTGAATATTACATCCCGGTTGAACTCGAGAGGTAAGAATGACTAACAAGTCTGTGTCTGTTCCCACAACGACAACATTGTTGTCATCTTGAGCGATGTCAAGTGCAGTTTCGGCTATCAGTACATCAGCATCAGCCTCGGCCTGCTTGGACTGAATATTGATAGCAGATAGCTCCTGCATTAGAAGATCGATCAGTTGGGTTTTGTTCTTGGCATTTGCAAGGAAATCGGATTGGGGTGTGGTGGCTGGTAACTCGGGTGAGATATTGATATCAATGGAATACCTGTCTTTAGATCTACGGGCTTGTTCCATGCCCTTTGTCGACATTGTACAAGCATAACCATCAAAAACAACCACGACGTTCGCCCCAAAATGTCTCACTAGATAATTGGAATATGATGTACACATGTCCTTATATGACGACTGTTTAGGCCATACAACTGCCCTCAATAAAAATCCACCATCTACAACAAACAGAGAATGTTCTGGGATTTTAGTTTGCTCGGAACCGTATGTTTTGAGGATCTTACCGAGCGTGCTTTTCTGTGTCTTCCTCATTCCAGCAGAATCAAACAATGCTGGTGGTTTCGGGGCGAGTTTATATTTGAGATACTCTTCCATCTCTGCTTGTGACTGAATAACACATGTGATGCGGTTGAACAGAATTGTGGGGTCAATCACTACCTTACTTCCACGGACTTTGATGCTATTTGCCATCGATGCGAAAGACTTCACAGTGTCAACACGTCGTAGTTTGATGCTGTTGAACGTTTTGCTTACAACATTCGATACGCAACATTCACCAATTTTGCGAACTTGGTCACAGTTCACAGTTTCGTCGGCCACAAGCCCGGTCGCTATAGAGACTAATTGTAGTGGATCTCTATTCTGAAAGGGGGAATGCACTCTGAGCCAGTTCAATAATTTGGTGATATCATTGGCATCAGTTAATTGTGAACTTTGACGGAGATCCCGATGTTGTTCGCCATGACCAGTGTGAACATGAACAAAATTTTCGAGAGCATTACATATCGGAAGGCAAAGAGGTATTCCATGTACCCATTTCGCAACAGTGCTATCGGTTATTCCCCTGCCATGTGTGAGACCACCAGGGAGCTTGAACATTCTCATTAAACACTGCTCTATGGTCTGATCAGAATATATCCCGTCCCAGAATTTATCTGAGCGCCTTATGGTAAAGTAACCTTTTTCAGTGAACAACTTCAGATCATCCTGTTGCATTATTTCTGTTAGCTCATTCATCTGCTGCAAATAGAGATGAGAACTTTTTTGCGTATGCAAAATGACCACCTGCGTGAAATACTGGAATCATATTGCGAACACAATATGTGTGGAGTTCCCAGTCGCCTGTGCGCTCTGCTCTCAAGAACAACTGGAGAAGACCTATTTGCTCGTAGTATTGTACCCAAAGCTTTCCTATGCGTCCTACGGACGCATTCTGGAGCAGTTCGTGTAATTTTGACAGTAGATGGTTGACACTTTCTTGATTGACAGCGTCAGCTGTTGTACAGTCACCTCTGGCAAGTCCACAGAATTGAATTTGAGTTTAGGGGGTATGGTTAATATTTCACACGTTTCACCAGTTCATTATAGAATAAATGACTATTGTTATATATCATTATAAAGCCACTGCTTTTCTGCAATTTTTGATATATAATTTAACTCCCAAAGTAGTCGTAGATTTGATTTAATGGACGTTGTGTACCGTTGTGTGTATGAAAACAATAAAAAAAATTTCGTAATTTTGTACATTTTCGTGAATATTTCACCATTGAGTGTGAGGATTGGTACAAAGTTGGCATTTTCTGTTGGGGATATGTATTCTCAATATAATTCAGCACGATATTTATGATTCTCACCCTACTAAGGCGAATAAGAATGAGAAATATGGAGCTGGGTCGAATTTTTTTTTAATTTTTTTTTTTCATCAAAAAAACGCTATAACTAAAAAAAGCTCAAATCGGATTCGCGGGGACTTTTCACACTTTATCCGCAATGTGTGTCTCGGAAACATATAAAAAAATCAGCTTTCTCCGATTTTTTTCCTTACTTTCTCATTTTTATGTCTAATGTGCCTGAACTAACAAAGACAAAATAGATTCAGCCCCTAATATTATAATCGGTACTCTGCAAAGGGGTTTCGGTTAGTGGAGTTTATGAGATGACACCCCCCCCCCCCCCCCCAATAACTCATCCAGTCGTGACATGTTCGTTTGGATTGGAGACTTATATATCGACTCGCTCTTGTCACTAATCATATTTATTATTTATTTATTTATTGGCGTTTAAGGTCACATACTTATGCACAATGGCTAATCGTGACCGTGACAGCTTTACGGGTGGAGGATGCCGGAGTACCCGAAGAGAACCACCCAGCATCGACGAGCAACTGTCAGCTCCTCAACATTCTAACTCTAACTAGCTCAAGCAGGGTTACAGCGGTTGAAGACATGTGCACCATCGACGTGCAGTACGCGTAAGTACACGGCGTCATCGTGCCCCCATGTAAGCAACCGGGATAAAGTGCCTTGCCCAAAGACACAATGCGGGTGGTCCCGGACGGGGATCTAGCTCGGGACATCTTGTGTAGTAAAAGTCCAACAGTTGGTAATCATATACCTTCTAAAAGGACTAGGTTTGATACTTCGACTAATGTCAGACACATGGATTCCATAGTATGTACGGTTACTGGCTGAATCATCTAGATTTAACTGTTAACCCGCCTAGTATTTTCAAAATATTTTTCATCAAATCTAGTCATGGCTGCTGTCAAGCAGCCATGACTAGATTTGATGAAAGATTCATCTAAATTTAACTTGAAAAATCATTGGTCAAAAGGTTCATTCCATTCACAGGGCGGAAATCTAGTTAAATGTGTCTAAATTACACATATTTCAGTGGCAAGAGATTTTGTGTCCTGGGCAGAAATATCCGCGAACAATGTGCAAGGAGTAAAAGGCAAAGGTAAGAAACACCTAACAGGTGTGAGATTAGGAACTAATGTGGTTACCCTGTCTGCCACCGATGACCTAACACACTTACAAAAATCTCTATTAGATCGCAGTGACGGTGTAACTTTGAAGAAACACGTATGCCAAAAACTGGTAATCTGGAAAATTTACCACCACGTAACTGTAACCTTCTAAGGCAAATGAAATTAACAGACCGCTTTCGAAATTCTGGTAGTCCAAAACTTCTTTTATAGAATCATCTGGTTGGTCCCCTTCGGTTAGTGAAGTCGATTTCGAAATTATTGAGGTTAACACAATCCTCCACTAAAGTCTTCAGCATGGACAAACTCTCCGGTAAAAATAATTTAACAGTTGGTGAACGGTGAGCCCTCACGACACTTTGGACAACAATAAGAAATTAGTTTTCAAACCAGCAGATAAAAATGTTTCGGTTGTCATTCTATCTCGGGATAAATGAACCCACGAACAACTTCCTAACACCAAACATTATGAGAAAACAGACTCACTTATTTCACCTCAGGATGTTAAAAATTTAATAACACCTTGAAAATGTTTCCTCTACGAAGGTCATATAAATAAAAAAACAATTCAGACATTTAACAGCTAACCTTAGTGTTCGAACAAGGCAATTTTACATCCTACCAAAAGATCCATAGGGACAGTTCTTCATGGACGGATGTCTTAACGCCACCTTGGGGACTATTTCTCCCGAATTGTAATTCGGAATCCTATGGCATCTCGGAACTCATTAATTATCGTCAATTAATAATCCGACATCCGAGCTATCTCAAAAATACGCAAGATTTCTTGTCAAACATTTCTAAATTAAAGATTTCGAAGAATGCAATTTTGGCTACATTTAAATACTGATAGCATGTATACCAACATTGTGGTTGGTATACCTGTCCCTGACATGGAACCAAAACTGGTTCTAATCTTGTCCCTGAGATGGAACCAGTTCTGTTTAAACAGTATTTATTTCAAATCAAATGAATTTACCAAGATTAGCATTCAGTTTTAACAGAATATTACATGAACTGAAGTAGATTCAGCAGTAAACTTGGAGCTTATTCAACGCAGTCGCCAAACATTTTGAAACAAAGGAGATTTGAACAGTTGGCATATCGAACCAGTTTTGGTTCTGCACAGAACCAAAACTGGTTCAATATGCCAACTGTTCATATCTCCTTTGCTTAACTGGTAAAGTGCTGAGTTTTTTCTGACAACAAATCAAAGCTCATCATATACTGCTCTATTACATTTAATTGGATAGTGTCTTAAAGGCACTATCCAATTAAATGTCAGAGAGCAAGGTATTGTATAAAAAATCTGATTCATATCAGGGACAATAATGGCTTCCTCGGGCAGAATGTAGCTACAGACAGTTATTGCCTGTCACTTTTAGTAAAGCCCAAAATAGGGCTTCCAGCACTCTACCAGTTAATAATGATTTGAGACAACCTCGTATAAGCTCTAAACTTACGGCTGAAACCCCCTCAATTTATGTTTAATTCTGTTACTATTTAATGTTAATCTTTATAAATTTATTTGATTTGAAATAAATACTGTTTAAACAGAACTGGTTCCATCTCAGGGACAAGATTAGGATCAGTTTTGGTTCTAAAAAGAACCTATATTTTTTGCAGTGTAGTGGTGCGGTATTTATTTGCAAAAAGGCTCGTTGTGTACTGCGTAATTTTTTGCCTGATCAGAGAGAGGAAATTTTCTCTGAACAAACGAGAACTCATCATCAAATCCGCGACTCCCTCCATTGTGATTCACACAATGTTATTTATCCTGTAACTTCTAGACGCTGTGAGAAGTATATATGCTGGGCAAATTAAAATCTGTTCCGAATGCACGCAACACGACACAAACATGATGTAAAATATAATGCTGACGCCCCAGCAGCACAACATTTTGACTAGGGCTGTCACGATTAATCCATTAATCGATTATTGATCGGTCACGGCGAAATCGATTAGTATTTTTCGTTGTCGAATAATCGGTAAATTGTATCCCGTTTTAGACGTTTAATAATTAAAAGAAAATTTGATGAAGAAACTATTGTTTCCAAAGGTAAAGAGTTAAGAACATCGATGTTAAACCCCAAGAAACTGTTGGAAGCATTTGTCTTTCAGGTACATTCATCAAAGGTTTGGTGTTCTGAACTTTTGAACCGTCAGTGTAATAATCAAGACCGGTCGGCAGTTGCGAACTTCGCAACTGCCGACCGGTCTTGATTATTACACTGACGGTTCAAAAGTTCAGGACATCGAAGCTTTGAATGTACCTAAAAGATGATCGTCTTCGTTGTTTACTTAAGGTAGGTCAACTGACTTGAACTTCAATTTTATCGACTTCAAAGAGAGGGAGAGGGAAGGTCATCTAGGTACGATTAATCGATTACCATCGATTATTTGCGACGATTAATCGATTCCTAAATTGAAAAATCGTGACAGCCCTAATTTTGACCATCCTGACCATTTTTGGGGTGATTGTGAAACCCATCCAATTGAACAACCACCAATTAAAGGTATATTAGATGGAACAGATTAATGTATAAAAAATAACTGGAAGCTTTTTGGATCAATACACTTCAAACGCTCTGGCCATTTGTTATGAACATATCAGAAGGAAAATGCGAAAGGAGGTCAATCAATCCGTTCAGTTTAATATATAATAGAATGAATATCGAAATAGTAAAAATAGGAAAAGATGAATTTAATTTAACCATCTCTAAATAAAAGAATCTTTAAATTGTGGGAAACTGATAGAATCTTACCAGGTTTACGTTTGTAGAGTTTGAATGAATTTACAGTCCTAGAAATAGAAATAATAATTTTCAACTACGGCATTACATTGTTTTGTCATATCTCAACAAAACTATTGGCGAATTGTCGTAATCTAACACTGAGAATGCACATTTATGCTCATTTGCAAACATTTCATGTGGAAGGCTATTGAACCCCGACATCCCATTTCATCCACCCTCCTGTTTGTGCTTCCGGTCCTCATCCTGCCCCTTTCCATCTTTTTCGAAATCCCAGCTCGTGGGATAGCTTCTTTTTTCGCATGCTTCGAGCACGGCTCAGAAGTCTCATTTCATATCGACTACTCACAAAGTTAGTACCCAACCACATCAGTATATTACGTTAATACACTATCGTTTCTGGGATTCCTTCTAGAAGGAACACAGAGCAGTGCTAATAACTGGATTCTTGAGGCGGAACGAGAAATCGTCTTTAGAGAACTTATTTATCTGGTTGAGTGCTAGAAGCCACTGTCAGGCTTTCCAAAATAATGAGGGTACCAGAGCAAAAGCCAAAATTTTCCTTGCCCACGTTTCATATTTCGTCAAACAAAAATAATATAATTTGTTATATAAATTTGTTTATTACAATTTATTGGAGAGTGCCCGTAGGCACTCTCCAATAATTTATAATAAAACAAATTTTGAGTAACAAATTCAAATCACGAAAAATAATCTAGCCCTCAATCAGTTATAATCTCGAGATGGGGGTCCGAGTTTAAACAGTTTAAGAAAGTGGAAAAAGATCGCAATGGAAAACCTTCGCTATGGTCGTGAGAAGAAGTTGAATATATTGGTGGTCGCTGTGACACCTACTCATCTTCACTGAGAATGTTTCATTAATTCGGGGGAGGGGGTGGGGGTTGTCGATTTATTCGTACATATTGTCCACTAACCTGGGGCTGCACGATATTCAAAACTGAATACCGGTATATCGAAAACTGTTCAGATATATGAACACAAGTACGACAATCGAGACTCGAGGCATCACAGTCGGAACGAAATAGCATGCCTTGATGATGCGGTTCGAAACACCTTTACTCAACGCAGACGATATCAAAATTTATTATTTTCAAAATTAATTTATCAGATTTTCCCCAAAGATTTCAACAAAACTATATCATGTGACCACTCATTGGAACGAGCTCAACGAGCTCGTTCCAATGAGGTGTCACATGATATAGTTTTGTTGAAATTTTTGAAAATTATTTTTTCAACAGCTGAATTTGTATATTACGCGGGCACAACGATTCCTTGGATAAAGGGATAATATTATTCATTCGGGGCTACAGTTAAAAAACTCAAGACATCTTGAAAATTGAATTGTGGGTAAATAAATACTGACGATAAACCGATATTTTTGCAATTACACCGGAATTCAATCGATACTGGTTTGAATACCGGTATATATCGGTTTATCGATATACCGTGCAGCCCTACACTAACCCTCAACACGAATGTCAGTTGGCCATGAGCTGTGATTTTAGGCAACTGCGAATTGTCAGAGTCAAAGAAACACATTAAGCCTTACAAACACCAATTTGTTAACCCTTTACCTAACTTTAAAAGCAAACGATACTTGCAAAAAAAATTCTTGAATAACTCATTTTTTGTCTCAAAAACATAAGTTATGACCCCTCGTTGGAACGAGCTCGTTCAAACGAGGGGACATAACCTATGTTTTTGAGACAAAAAATGAAAATATAATGAAACTTAATTGGCGATTTTTGAGAATAGCGTTGGCCTATTTTGGCCGTTACGTTGGGTAAAGGTTTAAAGCAATTGTAAATTAAACGCACTGATCTCTATACAACGTCCATTAGTCACACACACAAAAGTGTCTCACTGGCAGTCATCTTAGAGAGTGCGAGTGGGGAGGGGGTATTAGTATGGCGGATATCAATTCTCAACAAATAAAAATGTTTTCAGTTATCCGACGTCTCGAAATCACCGATCGCTTTTTAAAGAATACACTTTGATGTCTGCAAAAATTAATATGTTGATGGTGAACACATTTTCATTGGCAATACAAATTGTATATTTACAACATATTTCAAAAATTTCTACTTATTGTTGACACAAAACGAGTGACGAGATTGAAAAATTGATAAAACATTACTAGTTTTCGGTCCCGGTAAACATTATGTCTTGTGATCAAAAGTCTTCGATTGGGAGAAGTTATCGGGAAGAAGAACTTGACGCCATCTGGGGCGGGAGTGCAAATGAATTTGCAACGTTTATCAATGACACTGACGTTCCATAAATCCATTTGCATCGATGCCAGTGCGTCCTCCGAGTTCCAATGTGTTCTATGTGCCAGTAGGCACACAGAACATATTGGAACTCAGTGGGCGATAGGTTAAATGACGCATCGCTTCCAATGTGCAGATGTTTTAACACTTTGCCTGCTGCGGATAAACAAAAATACTGTATCATCTAGTTCAGGTTTGTTACTCTCCCTTGTTAGGAAATATCGTCCTTTGCATGGAACAAGACGACATCTGCAATGCTTTGGCCAAAGCATTGCAGATGGCGCCTTGTTCCACTCAGGGACGATATATACCTATAGGCAAAGGTAGTCCTCTTACAAACGATTTTCTAATCCCACACAGAACATAATTATTTGTTTATTGATGTTTAAGGTCGCATACATTTCTGAACAATGGCTAATCGTATAACCACAACATGGATATAAAGGCAAGTCCAGACTAACTCTACACAAGCAGTGTTAGAAGCGGTCGAAGGTAAGTGCGCTATCGACGTGCAGTACAGTTAGTACACAGCGCCATCGTGACTCAACGTGGACAAAAGGGATTAAGTGTCTGGCTAAAGGACACAACGCAGTTGCCACTGGTCGAACCTTCGGCTAGTTCCCTCCGAATATTCGATTGTTCCAGTAGAAGTCGAGTCGATCAACAAATTCCAGTCGAAAATAAAATCACGAATATAAAAATCGAAAGTGAAAAAAACTTAATAAATGTCTCGGTATTCGTACATTCGTACATTTAATACTAACTAAATTGTCAAAACAATGCGAGGAATTGGGCACGAGCCGCTGGAACACATCGTCAACTTGGAACTTACAGTGTATTACCAATGGCATTGTCGCGTGATTACAAATGACATCGGTAATACATTCATAGGGAACGTGGTGGCCCAGTAGGTAGAGGTGCAGGCTGCAAGCCGAGAGGTCCTCGGTTCGAATCCTACCTGCGGCAACCGCGTTGTGTCCTTGGGCAAGACACTTCATCTCCATTGCCCGCGTGGGGGCACGATGACGCCGTGTACTAAGGCGTACTGCACGTCGATGGTACGCATGTCTCCAACCAATCTAACCCTGCCTGAGCTGGAGTTACGATGTTGGGGAGCTGGCAGCTGCTCGTCGTTGCTCGGTGGTTCTCTCCGGGTACTCCGGCTTCCTCCACCCATAAAACTGTCACGGTCATGATTCGCCATTGTGCATAAATATGTGACCTTAAACATCAATAAATAAATAAATAAATAATACACTCATATTTTACAGTTGATAAAACCACGGCTACACACACGTGTAATACATGTAAGACTCCGTACAAAACCCAATCGACAGGGACTACACCTCACCTCTGGTACACTTCAGTAAGAAGCATCCTTCGCTCCACGATAAGGCAAGATCGAAGATCGGGCGATGACAAGCTTAAAGTCAAAAAGGGAGGTAAGCAATCAAAGGTACATACATGTTCTTTGTCTCCCATTCAACCATACGCTCAAGCGTGCTGCATTGTTAACGTACGAACTGTTGAATGATAGCATGAATATGTGGATAAATTACCAGTACAATGCTAAAACAATCCTAATGTGGCTATCTAAAACTGGAAATATCGCGCACGAAATCGAACCTGCATACCTGGTTTCGGCTAACTTTGTTCGAATTCGGTCGACTCGAACATTTTTTTGACAAGTTCGATTCAAAAGTCGAGTAGAAAAAAATCCATATTCGCAGGGGCCTACCTTCGGCCTTTCCGTTTGAAGCTCATTGCTCTAACCACTGAACTACTGTGTTCCATGGTAGGGCCTTTACTTATTTATTTATTCATTGGGTTTAACGACACTTTCGACTGTCAGGGTCAAGAAGGGCTTCTACAATATAACATGTTTTATCTTACCACGAAGAAACACTTCCATGGTAATGTCTTTTCTGAGTGTTTTATGATGGCATCAAAGACAAGATTAACCGCGCAACTATTTGTTTGTTTGTTTGTTTGCTCGCTCGCTCGCTCGTTCGTTTATTTATTTATTTATTTATTTATTTATTTATTTATTTTATTTGTGATTAAGGTCACTTTAGTCATCGGTGGCTATATCATGACGTTCACAAGCTTAAACTTAACTTTACCCAATAGATCAATACCTGCGCTGACCACTATAAGGACATCCGTGTTGGTTAATTAGAGAACCAAAACAAACAGAACTTGTTCACCACGGTAATCAAGCACTGCACTATCTTTCGGGTTGGAGGGGGGGGGGGGTGGGGGCAAATGCAAAACTTAACCCACTACTAACACAAGTTATGAACAACCGTTTCAATATAATTCTCACAAAGCTCAGTAATTGCATTTGAATATTCCAAACCGCGGCGTTTGGATACAGAATACATTTTTAATCAACATATCCTCCAGACAATCATTGATTTATGATATGTGATAATCACGCACGGAATTACAAATGGTTCAAAGCAAGCATGGTACGATAAAATCCACGAATTGTTTCCCAAATGTAGGGATAAAATCAAATATGGGATGTGTAATGGTAACTATTAATTGCCTGCTTTGAATTATTTAAAGCATCTTTTCTGAACCCTATGAACTCTAGTGGTATCTTCCATGCCAGTTCAATGGCAGCAATTAGAAGAGTGCATATTCATTATTTGGGGTAGAATAATCAATATTTTCAACGTTCAGCCTAGGGGCTGCACGTTGAAAATATTGATTGGTCTACCCCACATGTTTACTGACCAGCTCGGGGCAGCACGTTGAAAATATTGATTGGTCTACCCCACACGTTTACTGAACAGCCATTCTGTTTAATGACATAAGGACGTATCATATTCCTGGTCGGAAAAAGGGCCGCTCGGGTTCAAGGGGTTAATCTATTCAAACCCTGAATATACAAAAGAGTTACTTCCATGGCCAACTATTGATTTGTAAGGGAATGTTTGTTGTTGGTGGTTAACGTCACATATTTATGCACCATGGCTAATCGTGACACAACATGGAGATGAAGTCAAGTTTAGTCAATCGCTGATCTGCATGTTGCCCATTTTAGAGGACTTTCACCCCAAGCATTGGTGACTGGGTCCTATTTTACTAGTAAAGCGGAACTGGTTTACCACAGTAAACAAGTGCTGCTTACTTCCCGGGGTTCCCACGGGGAGATTTGTAAGGGAACAATCCACTGTCGATTGGGAGTACAGTGGTAAATGCATTGGATGTTAAACCGAAAGGTTGACGATTCGATCCTGACTAGCGGTAGCTGCATTGTGTTCTTGAGCCATACACTTAATCTCGATTGCGCATGTGGGGGCATGGTGGCGTTGTGTTCTGAGGCGTATTTCACGTCGATGGTGCGCTTGCCTTCAACTGCTGCTAACCATGTCTATACAGTGTTAGAAAGTTGGAGAGTCTCACAGTTGCTCACTGCTGTTTTATTATTAAACATATTTTATTTGTTATAACAAAATGGATTGGATAACAAGTGCCGAGCGCTTAGATAATATCCTTTCCTTAATATACATTTGAAAATTTCAAATTATGTTTATAAATATTTACAAAAAGTTACCAAAATGTGCATGCAATGGCAAAGCAAACTTATGAATAATTAAAACAATATTGTGTATGTACACTCTTCAAGATGAATGTTGATAAGTATTTGACTTTACAAGAGTAAGAACAGATAGGTCAGAGGGAGGAAAGCAGAAAGGTGAACTGCCACATCTCAACACTGCTGGACTTGGTCAACTAGCCAACGTGTCATATTACGGCACAATCGCGATTCCTGCGGAACCGCGATTTAGGCGGAGCCCCGTTACCACTGCTATAGCCAGGGCATACAGGACAAACATGCGGAATGCACAATTCCGTGACTAAAGGAAATGGAATTGGAAATGGACACTCATGTTATAGGACATTTGGCTGGGAAGATGTTGTCAGACTAGACTGCCTGATTACGGTCCAGTCTTAAAACCTCTTGGTGGCCTTAATGAAATTTTGTACACTTCGAAAAAGGTGGATGTTGACGGATTCTGGTAGGTTGGGAATACCATAAAGAAGATCGTTGATCGATCTTATTGTAAGATGCGCAAGATTTCTCTGAGGAACTAGTCTTTCGTTTGAATAGTTAGTACAGTCGAAAAAGTAATGGTTCGCATCTTCAGTCCCGTAGCCACACGAACAGATAGGTGATACGTATCATGGATGTAGTTGGAGTATTTATCATAATTTAGGTCGCTACAGGAATTCCGCAACTTGCAGTGTATAATATTGACGGCTCTATCGCCCTTGTTGAAGTACTCAGGTTGTCTACATGCGCCACTATTAAAATATTTGACAAAGTTATTCAGTGAACTCGGCTGTCTTATTTCTTGGGGTAATGCATTCCATTCCGAGATACATGAGGGGATAAATGAGCGCTTAAATGTTGCCGTGTGTGTAAGTGGTAATTGAAAATTAGTGTGCGACCGGGTGCTATACTTGGAAATGTCCTCGAAGGTCCGTGGCAATAAGTCAGAGAGACATGTGGGGGCCTGATTATTTACGATTTTAAAAAACGTTTTAATTTTGTGGAGATGACGTCTCTGCGCAAGGGTTTCCCAACCAAGTTCTGCGACTAGAGCAGATACCGGGGTTGATCTCGTTAGGCCGGATATTATTCTCGCTGCATCCGCGTGGATTCTATCCAATTTGGTAAGTTGGTAATCGGGCGCACAGGCCCACACCACATCGGCGTATCCTCAGATAGGGAGTATGACTGATTTGTATAAACGTTTCCAGGCTTTTTCTACCTAGAATATACAATAATTTTCGTAACTGAGACAGCCTGGAATTAGCCTTTTGGCATAATCTATTAATTTGGACATTCCAGTTTAAGACCCCCTGTAAAGATAGGCCGAGGTGGATGTGAGACTTTTCCATTTCGAGTGGCGTGTCACCAAACATTACCATACTGCTTACATTAACACGTTTTTTGGTGAATAAAACAGTTTCGTTTTTTGAAGGGTTAAATGTAACAAGCCATGTATTTGCCCATTCGGAAACGGCCGCAAGGTTTTCATTACACTTTGAAACAATATCTTCCAGTTCAAATCCAGTTTCTGTTATACATGTATCATTCGCAAATAGTTTACAAGCATCCGGTGCATTTAAGTTTTCAGAAATGTCATTTATGCATATAAGGAAGAGAAAGGGTCCTAAGACGGATCCCTGGGGAACTCACTGCTGATTAGTGGTTCTCTTCGGATACTTCGGCTTCTTCCACCAGTAAAACTTCCGACACGATGTGACTCTGGCTGTTAAAAATGTTGTTAACCCTTTACCTAACATGAAAAGCAGACGACACTTGCAAAAACAAATTATTGAATAACTAATTTTCATTGGAACGGGGGAACATAACCTATGTTTTTGAAACAAAAAATGAAAAAAATAATGAAAATTAATTGGCCAGTTTTGAGAATAGCGCTGGCCGGTTTTGGCAATTACGTTGGGTAAAGGGTTAAACCACAATAAAAAACACACAATACATTGTCGATTTTGGGGGAGATGATTGTTTAGTATGTCTGTGAAAATTATTTAATTGGCGTCCATACAGATCATCAATGACATTAATATTTGGGGTATAAGGTCAATTTCAGCATCTGCGGCTGTTTCATGACTGAAGAACAAGTATTAGTTAAGGTTTAGCTAATCGTTTATACCTATGCAGCCCACTTTTGAAAACGTTTTCTCTACCCACTTCCTATGCAAGATATGCGTGTCCCATGTGAGAAAGTCATGTGGGATAGATATCTATCTCACATGACCCACGTGACCGGCTTATTAGCATATTTAATGAGCGCAGGACTATTCAATCATCTGTATACAAACAACATGGTGTCACGTTTCGGAAATATTAGCAGACGAATGTTTATCGAGGGAAACTGAAATGAAAACACAGGCCGCAAAAGCAAACGACACTTGACACTTTTATATAAATTTTTTGGTGAACGTCGTTATGAGTGGAGCACGTTGCACGAAATTTCCGTTAAAACGTTATGCGAATTCAATGCAGAATTCATAATATGACGTCATCGGAATGTGTCAATGTTCATTCGTTACAAATCTTTAAACCCTGTCTTGCCGGCGTAGAGAATCAATTTCGTGGTACACACCTATGATATATACAGAACTTTTGTGCGCTCTTTCCGATAAGCAAATCAATTTTTTTTCTGAAATGGAAACATAATTGTTCGATAAAGCAGCACGTGCCCCTGAATTACTTTTGACCCCAGGGTGTTTTGGTGGGGAGGGGGGAGAAAAATTATCCCTGATGGTGGTGGGTGTGAGATGGGGAAATTTCACCCTCGGGACAAGATATTTGGTCCAGAACCTCGGCACCCCGTGTCTGGCCCAAATATCTTGCCCTCGGGGTGAGATTTCCTACATCTCACACCCTCACCCATCAGTGATAATAATAATCCCCGGTGACGGTTATATAGTCTCATTTTACTGGTGAAACAAAATTGGTTTTCCACAGTAAATAAAACCTACTCAACTGCCCAGTGTTCAGATGAGGACAACGGCATTAATGAATACATTTACCGAATAGTTTGGGATGTATTGGAGTTTGACGAATTTTCAAAAGCCAGGGCCATATGGTGGATGGAGCAGGAGAATCAGAGGGTTGCGACGTGTCACTGTCAGACTCTCAATTTACTAACCCGACTGAAGCAAAGTTGCATTGTTTCAAGGCACGTGTAGCAACGAGGGAGGGGGGGTAGGAGATGGACGGGGAGAGAGGGAGGGGAGGGAGGGGGAAGGGGGGAGAGGGATGGAGGGAAAGAAGATACGTACTACTCTTACATGGATATTTTATGACTGCCGTAGACATGTATTTATTTAATGTAAAAGATAAATTATGTTACTTTGTATAACTCATCCGAGGTGGAAAATACAAATAAATCAAATCAAAGGACGTGCTCTACAGTTTAATACATGACGCCACCATGCTGCCCCTAAAGCAGTCGGGATTAAGTGTCTTACTACAACACAAATGACGTGGTTTGACCTCAATGCGGTAACCAATGAACCAATGTGGAATTGTTACACTAAGACATGACACCAAATCGGTGCGGTTTGAGTAGGTTGAATACGAGCTATTGTTTTCTTTCTGCGTTGTCAGAGATTAAGTTGGGAATAAAACAGTCGAACCAGGATATTCAGCCAGATAATGGTCTAGGGCGAATATCCAGGGTTGAATTATCTGACGTAAATCTCATTTTACCCTTAATCTTTGTTTCAATGCGAAAAAGATGAAATAATTTTATCATACTGCATGGGGAGAATAAAAATCGAAAATCTGAACAGTTTCTGAACGGTCAGTTAACCCTTTATCCAATTTAATGGATAAAACCGGCCAGCGCTATTCTCAAAAATCGCCAATTAATTTTCATTATTTTTTTCATTTTTTGTCTCAAAAACATAGGTTATGACCCCTCATTGGAACGAGCTCGTCAAGCTCGTTCCAATGAGGGGTCATAACCTATGTTATGGAGACAAAAAATTAAAAAATTAGTTATTCAAGAATGTTTTTGCAGGTGTCGTCTGCTTTTCATGGTTTTTTTTTTTGTTTTTTTTTCCCCAATTGTTTATTTGGTGATATTTTGCAGAGGCCACGATTTTACAATCCTCCGTACAATCTCACGTGGCTAGGAGTTGCAAGAGGGCATACAAAATATTACATATTGTGTTATCAAATCTGTCACAACGAGATACTCTAACAATTGGAAAAAATGTGTATGTATGTGTAAGTATGTACAATAGGGTGTATGCGGGGGGGGGGGGGGGGGGGGGCGTGTGTGTGTGTGTGTGTGTGCATGTGTTTATGTAGGTGTATTTGAGTGTGTTGTGGTGGAGGTGGGGTGGGCTTAATGGGTTAGATTGAGACTGCTTCTATGAAAAAGACGATAGAAGGGGTAATTTGAGATGACTTGCTGAGACAATTCGTTATTTGTATATGCAGCCATATTTTGTCGATTAGCTCAGTTTTCACTCATTTGAAGTCAGACATCCCAGTGACTGGTTTCGGTGTTCCCGGGAACTTTGCGGATGAAGAGGAAATGAGCGTGACTCTAAGTAAGATGCAATGGTCTCAGGTCTTTAGTCCCCTCACAAATTTTAGTGACCCCGAGTTCCAGAAAAGAATGTCCAAAATCACACTTAAAGTAACTTACCACTCATTGCAGGCTACAAGCAAATACATATGTCTGAGGAACGGACTTTTGAGGTCGTAGGGATTACATCCGCGCCCTGTGTGTCTATACAGATTACATGGGACGTCATGATACATGACCTCTTCTATCCGATTATTACAGAGGTAATGTCGGAATAGGTAATTATTCGCAAGCAATATTGTCGAGTATGTTCCATTTTTCAGAATATTCGCTGGCTAGGTTATTTTTTGTATATATGTGTTCCTCTATTTCGTAAAATCTTTTTGGGCGGATTCTAAAGTTGGCGAGGCAAGGAGACATTTGTTGATATTTACAACAGTATATATGGTGTTTAGCCAAAATGATGATACTCTTGATTATGTCATTAGGGTCTTCTGTTCCGAGTAGTATATTTCTTTTAGTCAAACAGATAGATATGTCCCGTTCTTGTAAAAATATTTGGCGTTCCTTCCAGAATTTTTTGATTATGTTGCAGGACCAGAAGATATGGGAAATAGTTTCTTCTTCTGTTTTGCAAAAATTACATAGAGGGGAATGAGTATTGTTAAATTTAGCTATATATCTGTTTACTCCTAATATTCGATTGATAATTTTGTATTGAAAGTATTTTAATTTGTTATCCATAATACCACATTTGAATGGATTTTAATATATTGTAGTCCAGTTTAGGTCTAATTCGATTTCTGATTCCCATTTCAATTGTGATTTACATTTAATGTTTTTTTGTGTATTTTGAAGCTTCAGCAATCTGTGACCTTTTTCTGATAAGATATTTTGATAGGGGGTGGGGATAATAGGTTGTACGATTGATGCAATTATTTCTTGGTCTAACTTAAACTCTTTCATTGATTTTCTAATTCCCGTTATTACGCCAGAGTAACTTATAAAATCGGTGAAATTTCCATATCTATCTTTAAACATTTGATAAAACATGAGACTACCATCTGGATTAAAAATATCTCTAATGCATCTGATTCCACGTTTATTCCAGGTTGGAATACTAATTATATTTTCCATGTTATTTAATCCACTGCTACAACCAAAGGAGGACTTAATAAAATCTGTTGCTGTTCGTTTGAATGTTACTATATACTGTTGCCATGATTGCAGGACATCGAGCCAAAAGGGATGACGCACAATGCGTTTTTTTAGCTTTTCAACAAATTTATGTTCCGCAAAATTTTCTCCGATTTGTGCAATATTAGCTATGGACTTGAAAAAAAACCGTTGAGAAACTATTTTTTTGTGAGGAGTCTTTTTATCCACGAGACCTTCATAGTGTTTATATGTATCTCTAGATCTATCATTTTCAGCCCCCCCCCCCCCCCCCCCCCCCCCCCCCTCTGCATACCCTGATATGAGACGACGCCTCTTTATTTTGTCTACACTACTTCCCCAAATAAAATTGAACAACAGGCTGTTTATTTCTTTTAAGAATTTTGGTGAGGGGTTGTGGATCGAAAGAAGTAAATGATTTAATTGGAGAACTAGAAAGGTTTTAATTACTGTTATTTTCCCCAGAGGTGTTATTTGACGTTTTTTCCAGAGATTTAGAATTGTTTTCATTTTATCCATTTTTTTTACTATAATTTTTTCCGACCGGGTCCTTATCTGCCATATTGAACTCCACACCGAGAAGCGTGAATTTAGAAGCGACTTCCACATCAGGATATCCAGAGGGGGCTTTTCATGTTAGGTAAAGTGTTAAGGTGCTATATAAATAAGGAAAATTAGTTGGTTTTTTTGCCAATGCAGTTCTGTCGGTGAATCATAAAGTGTTTTGAATACCTTGCTTTGTAGTTTAGTTTGGTTTAAACATATTTTATTTGTTACACTCAGTGCAAATTGGAGTGGAGGACAAGTGCTAAACACACTTTGTTTATCCTTCTCTCCTACAAATTTGAAGTACGTAAATTACATGGCAAACAAAAACATTTAAAGTAAAATTGTTGTTTTACAAAAATAACAAAAATGGAAAGTGAGAGAAAGAGAGTGAAAGAGGAACAGGGGAGAAAGAAAAAGAAGAGAGAGAAAGCGGGAAAAGATGTATTACGATAACACATGAGTGATCTCCCTGCCTGACACTTTTTCATCACGGATTAGTTTCTAAAACCAAGTTTTGAGATACTTATCTTACATCATAATGAATCCTTTATCTTAAAGGATTCATTGTGATGTAAGGCCGTGTTGAGTTAGAAGTCTTTTTCAAGCAGTAGGTCATGGGTCCCATGTACCAAGAAAGAAGAAAAACATCCGTGGACAATAGTGACAATCGAAATTTGTACATTCTTTTTTTGAGTCTTCATTCAATCTAATGTGTTTATACTTTAGTTTAGATTTAGGATAAAGAGAAACGTTGGGTGTCTCGAATATATTTTTGCACAGCTTTGAATATATTCTCATGTCCTTTCTCTGACAACAATATTATTCCAAAAAGTAGTTGATCCACATGAGTTATGTTGTATTTAACTAGAAATTGGATTAATTGTAGTCTCGAGACCTTGTGGAGACTACAAGTCAGAAAAAGATCACTAGCACCTTCTTCAAAGTTTCCACATATACAGTACAGTGAATCACTGAATATGGTTAGAATATTTGTCAAAGTGGAGATCACTACAACCATTACGTAATCTAGCTTTGTTCTTGGATACCTGAAGTACATTTGTCCACGAGTTGTTCTACTGAAATATTATTTTATTATCAGTACTGGTACGAATACGATAGCAGATTTCCAGGAACCATTGGTACATGCTGTCAACTCTGCGAGTTTGTTACAGATCTTTTTCTTGTTCTATACATCACAACCTTCATTTTGTCATTTTGATGCATAAACTGTGTATATTTAATTTATGTTTATGGAATATCAAAAATGGGAATTTCAAGGTAAACTCAGAACCTCAGAACATTAGAAAAACCTTAAATACAGATAACTTCACGAAAGCTCTGAAAACCCATCTCTTTCAAGCAGCCTTCGGCTGCTGATTATACCATTGTTACCGTCAGCCATGTTTTCAATGCTTTCGAGCAGCGTTTCGCTGGGAAAAGCGCTATATAAATAAATTATTATTAATTATTATTATTAACTAATGTTCCTTAATTATAGAGAACCGTAACTGTTTTTCGGTCACTCTTGTAAGAATGCCCGGTTATTCTTCAAAATAATGCACACTTATTTTTAGTGGAGGTTATACTAATAACAGCGAAGATGAACCAAGGTGAGTTGTCTGTAATGGTTTTAATAGTGTTTGAATACAAATTCGATCTATTATTTTCATGAAATAATTGCGTCGCATATTAACGCAGAATATAATAATTAAGGTTTAATCGCGGGAACGCGAATTTTCTGGTTCTGGTTTTTGAAAGTCAGTCACGATACAGGAAATTTTCAGGTTCTCTTTTTTTAATATCAGTCCCGATAGTCGGGAAATTCATAGGGCAGAAATGGGAATCAAAGGTTGCGTTCCGCAACCTTTGATTCCCGATTCTAGTCTATGATTTCCCGGGCATTAGCACTGATTTTCGGAACTGATAACTGAGAAATTCACGTTCGTAAGATTAAACCACAGCACCAACGGCGACACTGGTCTCGGAAGAAATTGATATTCACCGTAATCTTATAAACTATAATACGCAACCATTGATAAGATGGTCTATGGATTTCCCGGGTATTGTGATTGACTTTCAGAACCTGGAGTCGGAGAGCTGTGAAATTCCCGTTCCCGTGATTAAACCTTAATAATAATCTTACCATATAATAATTTCATGTTACGAAAGACATAAAAACTCCATTTTCCGTGATTCGTTTAATTAGAACACGGACTTTGCCCTCGTGTCAACTTCACTCACAGAAGTCAATTTCTTTTCAGTGAAAATATGTTTTTGCTTTAAACGGAAGTGTGGATTTATCGGGCTGAATTAATGACGCAAATGTTCTCTTGCAAAATGATTCTATTCTTCTTCACATTTAATCTGAAACAACCTTATTAATAACGTCTGATCCGAGTCAATGAACTAGCTTGGACATCATTATTAATTGAGGATTTCATCGAACAGGCGGGTATAAAATTATACTTACTGCCACTAAGTACATTAGTTCGTATGCTCAGTTCCTACCAATGAAAGTTTTTGCTTGGGGTCGAGGAGATGGGTGGGTGCTGGTGGGTGGGTGGGTGGCTTCAGTTACATAAATCTTTTTAGCCAGCAATGTTCAAAATATTTGAAAATAATGAACGACTTCATTTTCGACAACGTTCATGTTATTATCCTGGATGATGTGTTTCACGCTTAACTGGTAGGTATTCAACTTGCCACCCTTCACCCCATGAACCCCAAAGGCCACTTTTTCGGTCCACGAACATGATTCATCATAACTCGCCAAGTAGGACGACTGCTCAGTGAATGTGAGGATAACCAATCAATATTTTCAATGAGCAGCCCACGGGTACCTACAGGTAATACATATGGGCTGTTCCAATTATTGCCATTGAACTGACGTAGAAGGCACCATCAAGGTTCAAAGGTTTTTAGGTACTACATAAGAAACAACAAATGAAATCACTATAAAATCCCAAGTCTGAAACTCCATAAAATACAAACACATATAGATAAATTAGACACCGATAATATACACCTAAAGTGAGAGGTTTATTAATGCAGTGCTTGTCATCTGGATTGTCTCAATTTATGTCATGAAACTTTCATCCAGCTCCATGTCCTTTAACCTTGCCATTGTCTTCGTTCGAATTTTTCGATTCAAGTTTCCACGGGACCTTAAATTCACTGTAGATGCAACAGTTAATGCAGTGTGCAGTGGAAAGAATTTGAACGCAGAATTTTCCAAATTTGCCAGTTGAACAGAAGGGTGAATGAAAAACGATATCTTCTTCCCCTTCTCGAATATACAATATTCATTAAAGCACAGTTTAGACCAGCAGCTCATGCTTTTAACCCGCTGAACACGGATGGTATCTTCCATGTCAGTTCAATGGCAGCAAGTGGAAGAGTCCATATTTATTATTTCGGGGTAGACTAATTAATATTTTCAACGTGCAGCCTTAGGGCTGTATGTTGAAAATATTAATTGTTTATCCCATACATCCACTTAGCAGTCATTCTACTTAAAGATATTATTGATGTTATTAAGTATCTTATTCCTGGCCTTAAAATCGACTCCTCGATTTCAAAGGGTTAAGCCAAATTGGACTTTAAATTTTCTTATGACCCACCAGAGTAGATATGTGTTCTCTTCCATTGCAAAGCAACACATTTAATATTAGTTTTTGTGAATGAACGCTACATATAGAAATTGAGAACTATGTGACAAAATGGCGATTTATTTATTTATTTATTTATTTATTTATTTATTTATTTATTTATTTATTTATTTATTTATTGGTGTTTAAGATAAGATACTTATGCACAATGGCTAATCATGACCATGACAGTTTTACGGGTGGAGGAAGCCGGAGTACCCGGAGAGAACCACCGAGCAACCACGAGCAGCTGCCAGCTCCCCAACATCGTAACTCCGCACTGCAGCACACACAGGTTTAGATTGGTACAAAATGGCGATGTCGGTCATACAGTCGAGGTAATGTTTGACGAACGAAATCATCCGAGTTACTATTTGTGGCTGCGATTTCCCGACAAGGCTTATTTTCTCATACTTTTACATCAAAGACATATCTTATGACTCTCATTCTGACGAACTTGCTGATCTCGTTCCAATAAGGGTTCATAAACATTCACAGCAGCCATGACTAGATTTGATGAAATTATTCCGCGGGTTGAGAGTTAATCAAAGATGGATGTTGAACGATGCTGGGAGAGATGGTTCAGCGTATGGTAAAAATGAATAGAATTCCTCGAGTATAATACAAAAGACGAGGTAGATACAAAACTACGTATTAAACGGTGTGGTAAAAATATGGAATAAATCGATGCTATGAATTGTGTTCTTACCTGGAGCACAAAATGTAACGCTAGCGTAATTTCCGGTGACTAGGTATATTTTCTTTGTTCTACTAATGTCACTTTGTATATGTCTGACAAATGTTTGTCAATTTATTTTAATTCTGGAGTGCATACCTAGAGACACCTTTGCGAACCTGGTGACACACCATGTTCCGAAACAAATGGATGCCAATATTCCCTGCATCATCTCAATCTTCATCGCTGTACACCCTGGTATTATATTTTGTTTATTGATGTTTAAGGTCACTTTCAAGATTTGTTGCTATATCATGACGTCAATACATGTGTAAAGTCATGTTTCTCCAATCGTTTATGAATATGGTGCTCAGCCGAAGCGATTAAGATACATCGGGACTCCTAGACTAAAGTTTCTTGGGGACCATTTTGTTAAAAACAAACCTTGTTTGAGCGAACATTGAGGGCCGTCGTGAGTTTGGGGCCCCAACATTTTGCCTAGTTTAGCCTATTGTTTAATCTGCCATCGGTGCTTAAATTAGAGGACTGACACATGTCGATAATCGGCTCCTATTATACGAGGAAAAAAGGAACTTGTTTACGTACGTACTCGAGAGTAGGGCACACGCTGAATGTGCTGCAGGGGCTGTGCGTACATTGTGCACGTGCACACGGGAGCATATCAGCACACCCAACGTGTGCCTATATGGTGCATGTGATGTATACACATTGTGACACATTATCCTCTAGCATACAAATAAACACATATCAGCACATCCAGCCTGTGCCCATGTACTGTATGTGATATGTACACATTGTGACACATTGTACACTTGCACAATCCACCAAACACAAGCCCCATGTTCGTGAAGTCCCTTCTGTGGTCTGGCTATGCTTATAGAATCCCTTTTCCAACGTATGTGTACGTGTGTTGTCCGCACATTTTGCACTAGCCCATGTCAGCGCATCCATCGTGTGTCCATGTGCTGAATACGATGTGCATACACTGTTATAAATCGTGTACTAGCACACAGACACATCTGGCAAAATTGTAATAGATAGTTTTAAGCGGACAGAAGTCATAACATAGGTAGTACATGTCCAGGAATGTTGGGATTCTGAAGGAATCCGAGCCTGTAAAGTTACTTTTATACAAAGGAACAACATCCACATACCCAACGTGCTACTATTATAAACCCCATAAGGTAGCTTCCCCGAGTTCATTACGGTGATTTTTGGGTAGACCTTTGTGATTAGGGGTAACTGACGGGTTATTTGTGGTAATTAGATATACTCCAGTTCAATCGCTCATGCATTGTAGCTACTTTAATAAAGAGAATTCCCCAGGAATCCGTAACCGTTTCGGTGATTTTTTGGATTATTGGATACTTCTCGGGTCTATTTGGGTAATTAGATTTACTCAAGTCGAAACAAATGCTCTCACTAACACACCACTGTTCTTTCGAAGCCTACCAGGCTCCTAGCCTTCACATGCCACCATGAAACCACGATGCCTACCTACAATAAACAAAATGGACTACATAAACACGTGTTATCCTAACTATTCGAGCCGAGCATGCGCAGTGACAACCGTACCACTACGGAGATGACGTCACAACATCGCCACTTGCACACCCACACCACTATGGAGATGACGTCCCAACATGGCCACTTATGCGGGCTACCATGACAACCATGTATCTGACTCACGTGAATATAACGTCACTTCCCAGTACCGGAGCTAGCTTAGTCCAGTCAGTGGGGCCCGTTTCATCGCTATCCTACTACCACTCCACGTCCGGTGATTTTTATTGGGATGATGTTAAAGGATTTACATTTTCAGTAGAGAATTTTTCATTTAATGTATATGGAAATTTGATAAATCGCTTGTTTGTTTGTTTGTTTGTTTGTTTGTTTGTTTGTTTGTTTGTTTGTTTGGGTTAGCGATACTTTCAACAGCCAGGGTCACATTGCGTCCGGACAGTTTTACGGGAGGGAGAACCGGAGCGCCCGAAGAGAACCACTGAGCAGCGACAAGCAACTGTCAGACTCCCCAACGTACCAACTCTGCAGAGTTAACAACGGTTGATGACAAGTGCATCGTTTGACAGCACGGCTTAGTACACAGTGTCACCGTGCCCTCGCGTCGGCGATTGAGTTTAGGTCTCTTGCCCAAGGACACAACGCAGATAGCACTGGTCAGGGTCGATCCTCGACATTTTGGTTTGAAGTTTGACAGTCTAAGGCCTCTGCGAAGGCACGCCCAATGAAGGCTGTCAAAGAGAACTAGATCGAGTTATTTGTGTGCAAAGCACACAATGGTGTATCCCCGCATTTCCTTAGCAACACCTTAGCATAGTCTTAACGTTTCGAATTAATACCCAAGGATCCTTTCGATGAAAACTGATTTTCTAACGATAAATGTGGTTCCACTGGAACCACCTGCGGCAAAATCAAAATTCCAAAACCTTCATGCAGATCTGGAAATGTTACCGTTACCTGAACACATTAGCATAGTTTAAACGTTTCGAATTAAATACCCTAAGAGCCTTTTGATGAAAATTGATTTCTAACAATAAAAGTGGTTCCACTGGAACCTCCTGGGGCAAAATCAAAATTCCGAAACCTTCATACACATCTAGTGATGTTACATGAACACATTGGCATAGTTTATACAATTCAAGTTAAATATCCTGGAAGACCTTCGATGAAAACTGATTTTCCAATGATAAAAGTGGTTCCACTGGAACCACCTGGGGCCAAATCAAAATTCCGAAACCTTTATGCACATCTAGAGATGTTACTTGAACACCTTAGCATAGTTTTAACGTTTCGAATTAAATACCCTAGGAGCCTTTCGATGAAAACTGATTTTCTAACGATAAAAGTGGTTCCACTGGAACCACCGGGGGCAAAATCAAAATTCTGAAACCTTCATGCACATCTAGAGATGTTACCTGAACACATCAGCACAGTTTAAACGTTTCGAATTAAATACCCTAGGAGCCGTTCGATGAAAACTGATTTTCTAACGATAAAAGTGGTTCCACTGGAACCACCGGGGGCAAAATCAAAATTCTGAAACCTTCAGGCACATCTAGAGATGTTACCTGAACACATTAGCATAGTTAAAACGTTTCGAATTGAATACCCTAGGAGCCTTTCAGGGTGTGACGTACGGACGGACGGACGGACGTACGGACGGAGATCACAATATCCCCGCATTTTTGAAAATGCGGGGATAACTATTAGTTTCACATGAGAGTGATAACTTGATTAAACATTTTATCACATAAGCACTGCCGCATAACCAAGTTCAGAACAGGAATATTATACACGGGTCATAAACCCACGAGATTTTTCACGTGAGTTTATTGACCGGCGAATCACCTTAATTGATATGCGTCTTCCTACGCGTTGAATATTCATACTGCAACCCACACAAATCAATTGAACATGAAATCCGGAGATCAATGGTTCAAGAGGCAGCCAATAGGCAAAAACAAACTTACCTCTATAATGAAGCGTATGGCAACGATTGGTGGACTTTCCACTCAAAAACGCCCCACAAATCACAGTGCTAGAAAACACTTGGTCCAAAAGTTGAGTGAATCAGAAATTCCAGCCCATCACATAATGCAGATAGCAGGGCATAAGAACATTGCTTCCATCAATAATTATAGCCACATAAATGAAAATCAGCACAAAAACATTTCCCGTGTTTTAAGTAACACTTCCAATGAACTTAATAATCTCTCAAGTACGAATGAATGTCATGTTGAATCCGACTGTCGATCCCAGTCTTTCTCTCAGGCTCAGGTGCCATTGCCGACGACAATTCCTTCAACTTCAAGCTTAACCTCAGGATACAATTCCACAAATAACACATTTGTACGTACTGTTGGTACAAAACACACGGCTACTACCGGCGAAATGTTCACAATGTTTTCAGGGAATATTTATGGTGGTAATTTCAAAATCCATGTCCATGCGAATAAAAGCCTGGCTAAAGCTGAGGCGAAATGATGAAGGATAATTGTTTACACTGATTCAGACAGTGATTGAGACCGTGACGTAACTTTCCTTTGCAGGCTCCAGCACGCGACATTCCATTCCAAAGAAAAAGTGGCGTTTCTTTTTCGAATGTCTCTTATAAAGTCATGTGCATGGAGCTGTAATATTATCATCATTAAATATTGTTCATATTGTTATTACTAACTCATGAAAATCAGAAATGAATAACCTTTAGTCATTGATACCCGATGTATATAAACCTTACCGGGTCTATATTTAAACGAGAAAGTGGCTGGCCCCCAGTAACGTGATTGGGTTACGAGTGCATTCAAAGGAAGCCGAAACATTGTAGCAATGTGGGTTTGGGCTAAGGAGGCTCACCAAATTCTGTCAGAATGTAAACAAATCACGGTGATGTGATAAAAAGAATCTCAAACTCGTCCCCGATAAGTATGTAAAATCAGAACCTCGTCCACTAAATTCGATTTGGGCCTCGCTAAAGCTCGGCCCGAATCGAATTTAGTGGACTCGGTTCATATTTTACATACTTATCGGGGACTCATGAGAGATTCTCTATTTATGATACCGCTAGAATGTTAGAAGTGGAACACAAGAATCAGTAGGTAGGGTTCAAGCATGCAGTGTATACAGTACGGTCGTGTGGACTGTTCACTTTCCACGGGTGGGCAATATTTCCACGGACGCAATAATATTAGACTCCAAACACTAATTATGGGAATAATCATCAAACATTTAATTAACGAAGCACCGGGTACAACCCGGTGCTTCATTAATTGAAATTTTTATGCTTATGATTTTTATTACTTGATATACGGATGCCTGGACATCGTTACCTACGCGTGGATTACGGCCTGTCCACGGCGACTGTAACTGTACATGGCGCATGCCATCTCTACAATACCCCTAGTTTTACAATCGCACGCAATGACCGCGTAATCAGGGGGGGGGGGGGGCACTAAAAATTTGCAAGACGTGACGTACTATTTTTTTTCAGCTCCTTTTTACACCCACCCACCCACTACGTGCAAATTTTCTACTACCGTTCTCAGACACCCACCCCCACCCTCCCATTAAAATCAAAAATAAACTTATAAACTTAGTAGGCACAGCTGTCTTTAGGGGGTTTTCATAATGTTCTTAACCCTTTACCCAACGTAACGGCCAAAACCGACCAGCGCTATTCTAAAAAATCGCCAATTAATTTTTATTATTTTTTCATTATTTGTCTCAAAAACATAGGTTATGACCCCTCATTGGAACGAGCTCGTCGAGCTCGTTCCAATGAGGGGTCATAACCTATGTTTTTGAGACAAAACATGAAAAAAAATAGTTATTCAGTCATTTTTGGCAAGTGTCGTCTGCTTTTCATGTTAGGTAAAGGGTTAAACTGGTACCACCAATTTAAACCTCTGTGGGCTGCTGTGGGCCCCAATCTACAAATGACAAGCTGTTCATTGTAGGCTTGGCCAGAGCAGGCGTACATATACGGGAACAAATTTTTATTTGAATTGTTCCCAAAATATTGTCTGCACATTTTCTACATTTCGAACAAGACACCCACCCCCTACTAACGTGTGACATTTTCCCAGTTTAAGCCCAATATTCTCACATATAAAGCCTCCTGGTGTTGTATTTATGTTAAGAGTGTGATGTACATGATCATCTTTAAGGTTTGAAACACAAATGATGGTATATATTAGCAGATACATTGATATATTTTTAAAAAATTTAAAAAATTGCACAAGTTGGAAATGCACATTTTTGGCGCACTCAAGAGACCCACCCACCCCCACGCCACGTCTTGCAAATTTTTGGTGGCCTCCCCCTGGCGTAATCGCATATTTTGTTTATTTTATTAGCAGCCTGCATAATGATACAGTATTGAGATTTAAGTTACAAACAAAATATTTGTCTTTATAACATCCGATGAAAAATGCGGGAACACCCAGGAACCCTATAAAAGTACTATAGTATCCCTATGTATTGTCCCCCATAATGCTTGGAATCCACAGCTGACAGCAGAACACAGAAAACTAGAAACTGAAATCGATGTTAAGTTGTGGAACCCTTCAAGTTCTCGTTTTCGATGAACTCGTTCCAATGAGGGAATAAATGATGTGGTTTTGTGGAAATTGTTTTGAAAAATATTTTTTTCGACTGCTGAATTTGCATATTACGCAGATGGATGCTGTCGATTCGTTAGGTATAGGGTTAATCCCTTATATATAGCACAAAAACATTAAAAGACAATAATAAAATTTGAATATAATCAACTCTGATGTAAAAAGTTTGCAGTGCAAACATGGTTAGTTCCGTAAACTGGGGTCGAGTCCAACAGTGGTGTGCATTCCGACAATGGAGCGATTTCAGCTGGTACTTTGGGGGAAAGTCGGGGCGAAAATTTAGTATTCACAGTCAGTACCATAGATTAGAGAAGGAATAATAATAATAATAATAATAATAATAATAATAATAATAATAATAATAATAATAATAATCAATTTTATATAGCGTAAAACCACCAAAGGTGCTCTAAAGCGCTTTACAACAAAAAAAAATCAATTCAATTTATGTATTCCGGAAAGAAAGAAAAAGCTTTGTTGAATAAATGAGTTTTTAATTGTTTTTTGAAATTTTCTATACTTGTTAGAGATCTGATGTGCAGTGGTAATGGATTCCACAGTCTGGGCCCAGCAATTACAAAGGCCCGTGTCCTGGCTAGCTCAGATTTTGTGAATGGTACAACCAGACTCAGATTCAGATTATCTGCAGACCGTAGGGGACGTGTGGGAGAGTGGCGAATGACAAGCGTTCTCAAGTACTCTAGGGGCAGGCCGTGAATGCATTTATGAAGAGAGAGTAGAGAATGACGTATAGCAGTCATGAAGCAAAAGCTACGTAGCATCAGCTGATGTTGCGGTTAGTTCAAAGGAAAAATGTAAATAAATAAAGTTTTCCCCATTTATACACCTCATTAGTGTTGCTTATTTCGTTCTCTCAGGTTATTCGACTTTGGAAATGTGCCCAACATTTCCTCGATGTAGGCGTATGACCCCCACCCCGGGTGGAGGGGGGGTTCAGACAATGTATTTATTTATTGGTGTTTAAGGCCACATATTTTTGAACAACGGCTAATCATGCCCACAACATGAGAATCAACCCAACACCAGGGGTAAGCATTAATAAGCCATGTTGCCCATTTTAGAGAGGGTTTGCACCTCCCAAGCATTGGTGACTGGGTCCTATTTTACCAGTAAAACAGAGCCTGTTTACCGCAGTGAACGGGCACTGCTTCACTTCCCGGGGTTCCCGCGGACAGGGGTCTGGAAATCCCCGGGCTGACCATGGTTTGGCCAGATGTGTATATTTTTTGTTTTAATTTGGAAAAAGTCACAATAGGCTTATCCATGAATCTAGAGGCAAGAAAGTCAGTAACTGCGAGCAGCCACGTTAACATAAACTACAGATTCTGAAGATATCTTCCAATAATATAACAATACCATGAGTTTGGAGGGCCTTGCGGTTTATTATCGGCCGAGAGGAATGAATGAAAGCCCGATGGTTTATTACAGGCCCGAGAGTCGAGGGCCGTTAATAAGGCAAAGCTAACCCTCCCCCTCCCTCTCATTCACCAGCTTCTAGTTTTACGTTTCACTCATCATGCAAGTAACAGGTAATTTTTGATGTAGCCACTTCAAGTCTGGCAATTGAGGAGGAAGAACGTTTGCAGCAGCAAGTAGAAGGGGTCAAGGGGAACGACGTTCCCCCAAAAGCATCACTGGCCTTGCCTCCCCACTGACTCCCAAACGCACGCACAAATACCCGCAGTGGATTTTCTAGAAAGGTTTTTCTTTTTTTAAAAAAAAATGTCTCCGGGAAAGATTTTTGTCGAGACCCCGAGATATCTTAATCGGCCAAGTGCTTCGTCTGAATAATATGTGCCTACAACAATCCTCGCCGCTCCCAACCCATTCACCCACCCCCACTCCACGTTTCAACCAGCATGTAGTGGGCCTAATACACTGTTATGATTAATGTTGTTCAGCATTAAATTTAAATACTGTCAATGTCACGATTCCTAGCTGGCATTGTAAAAAAAAGAGATGCAATAGAATTTCCTTTTTTATACAGGCCATGGGATCACTCTCACCCCTCCCTGTCTGTCATATAGGCCTACAGTCTAGATCTAATACCCTTTCCGCCCGCCAATACATATTCCTTTTAAAGTTCCCTGCATTTTCAACTTCTGACAACAAGGTAGCGCTGTGTGTGTCTTAAATTAACCACAAGTTTTTTTATTATTTATTTATTTATTGGTATTTAAGGTCACATATTTCTGCACAATGGCTAATCATGACCACAACGTGGAGATAAAGTTAAACTTAGTCAATCGTTTATACCCCATGTTGCCCATTTTAGAGGACTTGCACCCCAAGCATTAGTGACTGGGTCCTATTTTACAAGTGAAACAGTGCTTGTTTACCACAGTAAACAAGAACTGCTTGACTTCCCGGGGTTCCCGCGGGGGAGTTTTTTTTTATTAAAGTTCGGACAAGTTGGTTGTGCCTTGACAACAAATAGAACTCGAGGACAGTTGTGCAACAATTGTTTTGCAGGGAAGACTCTTACATTATAGCCCACATCCATTCTTCTGTTCTGTCGTCTGCAGCACAAGAACAACGCAGTGCGTAGTTTCGTTTTCCGGGTTAACTTTTGTACAACCTAGCAACGAAATGTCCCGTCATCATTGTTGTTCCAATGGCGTTGAGTCGCGGGCAAAAATGTCGAACGGAGAGGTTTTTTTATCAAATCAAGAAGCCGCAGTATTATGATTTGATTATTAATTTATGATAAACATGAAGTTAAATACCTTGTGGATAGCTGTACAAGAAAACTGTGTTGATGAATCTTTGTTCAATGGAAGAATTCACAAATGAACTGGGAAGGGGTATCGTTCAGGGCAAAATAGGCTTTCATTACTTGTCTATATTATACTAGCGGGTGATACCAGACGTTGCACGGGGGAAGATGGTTATATCAGCCGTTTTCGAAATAGAAGGTCAAGGCCAATTTCAAGGTCAGGGTCACTCGCATGGGCACCCCGATAAAGTCAAAATGATCGATGGGTCAACATATGAAATCTCAGCCCGATCGGCCCAGCCGTTTTCGAAATAAAAGGTCAAGGTCACCAAGTTCAATGTCAAGGTCGCCCCGCACGGGCACCCCGATAAAGTCAAAATGACCGATGGGTGAATATACCCGCACATATGAAATTTCAGCCCGATCGGTCCAGCCGTTTTTGAAATAAAAGGTCACCAATTTCAAGGTCCAGGTCACCCCGCACGGGCACCCCGATAAAGTAAAAATGGTCGATATGTCAATATACCCGCACATATGAAATTTTAGCCCGATCGGCGAAACCGTTTTCGAAATAAAAGGTCAAGGTCGCCAATTTCAAGATCAAGGTCACCCCGATAAAGTCAAAATGATCGATGGGTCAATATATCCGCACTTATGAAATTTTAGCCCGAACGGCCCAGCCGTTTTCGAAATAAAAGGTCAAGGTCACCAATTTCAAGGTCAAGGTCACCCCGCACGGTCACCCCCGATAAAGTCAAAATGATCGATGGGTCAATATACCCGCACATATGAAATTTTAGCCCGATCGGCCCAACCCTTTTCGAAATAAAAGGTCAAAATCACCAATTTCAAGGTCACCGAGATAAAGACAAAATGATCGATGGGTCAATATACCCGCACATATGAAATTTTAGCCCGACCGGCCCAGCCGTTTTCAATATAAAATGTCAAGTCCACCAATTTCAAGGTCAAGGTCACCCCGCACGGGCACCCCGATAAAGTCAAAATGATCGATGGGTCAATATAACCGCACATATGAAATTTTAGCCCGATCGGCCCAGCAGTTTTCGAAATAAAAGGTCAAGGTCATCAATTTCAAGGTCAAGGTCACCCTGCACGGGCACGGCACCCATCCCATGTTACTCAAAGGGACGAATTACCCCCGTGTACAAAATTTGAGATCGATCGGTCGAGAAACGGCGGAGTTCACCCGGAACAAAGATAGAGAGAGGGATAGAGAGAGATATAGATACAGACATTCGCATTTATATATTACATTGACTACTGTATGTGCACCACGGGGTCAGGACGGACGTGGTGCGTTCATTGTTATGGGTGAAAAAAGTGGTTGCAGCCACAATTTCCAGTAACTGTTGGCTATCATTCATACTGTCATGGTCATTGAACTGTTCTGGATGAGTTTTTTAAGATTTCGGAAGCCTCATTATGCAAACCGGAACTGAAATTAAGCTTTCTGGATAATAAAAAGTTGTAACAAGTACCTGCAATGACTGATGGAATCAAACTAATCAGCGAACTATACTTCTTTCCATACCAATTATGATGTTTATCAAAGCAATTCGTAATTTCAATGAAAATTGCAATAGAGAAATTGCACAAGGTGGTGGTTGGGTGTAAAAAAGGGCTAAACCAAAAAATGGGACATGACGTCTGCAAATTTTCTACTGAAAGGACACCCCCCCCCCCCCCCCCCGGACACCCCCCGCCCCCCTGCCAGAATGGCAATTTAATTCACCTGGAGAAAGTTATAGCAACAAAAAACAAGATTGGAATTTTCTCATAAATATAAATAATAGCTATATACATCTTAATTTTTCTGGCGCCTATATCTACCCGGGACATCAATACTCCTGTCTCTAAAACATTGGTGTAGACAATGTTTTTCTCAGTAAATGAGACCCTTTTAAATTGGATTAATAATCTATCTAGGGATTTCTTACATTTTGTTCCATTTTTCATCAGATACTGTCATCGATGCTGTGCATGACGGGATTCAATGAAGACAATCGAGAAAATTGTCTTGTGATAAATCTTTAGTGAGCATTCAATTCTTTAAGGAAGAAGTAATGAATGTACGTACGATAAAATCTCGAGAATGTGATACACATAATATATTGAAAAACTACCGTACAGTATTTAACCCTTTACCCAACGAATCCGCATCCGCCCGAGTAATATGCAAATTCAGCAGCTGAAAAAATATTATTTTTCGAAAAATTTCAACAAAACCATATCATGTGACCCCTCTTTGGAACGAGCTTGTAGAGCTCGTTCCAAAGAGGGGTCACATGATATGGTTTTGTTGAAAAAATTTTTTTTAAATTTTAAAATTGATATTTAAAATAATAAATTTTGAAATCGTCTGCGTTGGGTAAAGGGTTAAAAGGGCTTTGTTGAGAAGACAGATGAGCTGCGCTCACCATAGCTGGGCGGACTGGCTACTTCCGAATTTGCGCTTACATGCAAAGCCAAATGTAAAAATTCATTTGGTTCTCGAGCCTTCAATTTTTTAAAGCAATGGGGGGTGGGGTGGGGTGGGTGCATTGGGGTGGGGGTTATTGCGATCTTTGTTCTGGTTTGCGCAGATCAAACATACCATCTGATTAATCATTGGAAAGGGCTCGCAGAGCCCTTTCCAACAATAAATCAGATGATAGAGTTTCAAGTATGTCATAAATCTTATTAAACTTCCTCGCATACAGGCGTACATAGAGGTCCTCCATATATGGCTAAAGTGGGCGTGGCAGTAAAAGGGTTAATTAGTCCACTTTTAAAAATTGAGTCCTTGAAACCAATGCATCTTTCATCATGGACGACTCCATTTTGTAAAAACAGGAATGAAAGAGTTGAACGCGTTCGTTGTGAAAAAAGCCTTCGGTCCAATGTTTTTGAGCACTTCTCGATTTGTTTTCACATGATGAAACTTCGAGTAGTAATCGTCATCACCGTAAAGTTTGCAGTGGAATAACGGTAATTGGTTGACGGTACTTCTAACGTAATTGTCACTGTATTTTTACAGTGTATATCTCGTTATAAACCGAAATTGGAAAGATGCGATCACCTTTTTCTCAGACACTTTTTGTGTTTTGTGTTTTGGATTATACTTCTACTCGGCAAAATACAAAACAAATTTACTGATTAATGTTTTTCGTGGATCATTTATCATTGTATTGTTAAGTGCGTATAGTTTTGTGTGTTTGGCTGGAGAGATGCGACTGATAATTGATGTAAATACATGGCATACGTAACCAACATAATGGCAATGGGAATTTTCACAGCAATCATAGATGAAAATCAACCATCCCTCTTGATAAATAAATAATGCATCAAATAAAGTTCAGCTTTTAAACAATCAAAGTCTATAAGTCCGTCGCCGATATTCATTATGAGATACGATTTTCATACAGTGTTTTTCCATCATGGCCCCATGGGGTGTCATTTACACCTCTCCAGGTCGTCCACTTACCCTTAAGTCCGCGTACTGAATAAGTTTTGTTTTCCTATTCGTTGACATATACAGTCCGATTCATAATAGGGAATGATTTCTTTCATTGCTTCTTTCGAACATTTTGGACGCAAATGCATTTTGATGTGATGACGAGCAATGAGTAAAGTGAGCACAGATGAGCAACCAGAGACACGCACGGTAAATTGTTTATCACTGAATCGATGATATGACATGGTGTTGTACACTGCAATAAAAACCACGCAGAACATCTTCCAATGGTGATGTTCAACGAGGTATTCAATTGTCCAAGTCCAAAATCTCGTATGGAGTATCAAAACAAATGAAATATGTCATCCTTTGTTTTTTATATCTTGTTTTTTGTTGGTGTTTGAGGTTATTTCAGCATCTGTGGCTATATGATGATCACAACAGAACTATAGAGTCTAGTTTAGCCAATCGTTTATATTGTGCTGTTAACTTTAGAGGACTCTCGCCGAGGTGTTGGTTACCGGATGTTCTTACATCAGTGAAATAGAACTCTTCAACCAAAGTTTTGTTTATTCACAGATAAATTTCCAAGATATCACGAGTTTTTAAAATTTAATCCCGACCGACTGATATTCCAACTGTATCATCAAGGCATGCCTTCGACGAAGGCATGCCTTGATGATGCAGTTGGAATATTCTATCAATTGGGACTGGAGCCATGACAGTCAGGACAAATACTAAATACACTCGGGTAAATATGACCTGGATTATATCAATGCTAAGATATTTACTTATTTATTGGTGTTTAAGGTCACATACTTATGCACAGTGGCTAATCGTGACCGTGACATTTTACGGGTGGAGGAAGCCGGAGTACCCGGAGAGAACCACCGAGCATCGACGAGCAACTGTCAGCTCATCAGCATACTAACTCTGTTCAAGCTCCACTCAAGCAGGGTTATAGCGGTTGAAGACATGTGCACCATCGACGTACAGTACGTCTTAGTACACGGCGTCATCGTGCCCCCATGTAGGCAACCGGGATAAAGTGCCTTGCCCAAGGACACAACGCGGATCGTCCCGGACGGGGATCGAACTAGGGACCTCTAGCATAGAAGTCCAACAGTCTACCACTGAGCCATCGCGCTCCCAGTGCTAAGATAAACTCATCCACACAGACATACATGAGCAATAGACGGAGAGTAGTCTAAGTAACAATTAATTCCATGCTGGTGTGCTTTGATCAGACATTGTTTGAATGGGAGCGTGGTGACACAGTGGTCAGAGCACCGAACTTCAAACCAAAAGGTCTAAGATTCGTCCAGGCCAGCGGCAACCGCGCTGTGTTCCTGGGCAAGACACGTAATCGTCATTGCCCTCGTTGGGGTACGGTGGTGTTGTGTGTGAAGATGTACTGCACGTCGATGGTGCACGTGTCTTCATCCGCTACTATCCCTGCTTGGGTTAGTATAACGGTTGAAATAAAGAGCTGCAGACATCCCTAATTTATATCGTCATGAAAATCAATTTTCTATAAAAATATCTCCCTTGAAATTATTAGACGCGCAAAGAAGGTTCAGCTGAGAAAACACATTTGTCCTGTGACATCAATAGAAAATAAAGTCAAGTTTCCTTTTGTTTCTTTTGTTACTAGCGCTAAATTGCTACGTCTTTTAAAATATTAATGATTATTTCGAAAAAGATACGCCAGCTTTTGGGGAATACCTAGATGGATCCTTGAGGGAGGGTGAGTCTTTGTAGTTCAAAGTGAGATTTTTATTAGGGTTCAACGACACTTCGACAGCAAGGATCACCCGTGTCGGACAGTTTTACGGGTGCAGGAAGCCGGATTATCCGAAGAGGACCACCGAGCAGAGGCAAGCAACTGTAAGACTACCCAACATACTAACTCCACACAAGCAGGGTTAGCATTGTTTGAAGACAAGTGCACCACACCATCGAAGTGTAGCTTAGTATACAGCGCCACTGGTGCGCCCAGAAGGAGTCCTCGATAGGTATCCTCAGATAATACAATACCAGGTCATAGATATCCTTAAATACCGAAATGAGGCCAAGAGTCGCATGTGCGAGTCACTCGGCCGAGTAAATACTCCATGGCTTATTTGCTCGGTGGGATTCGAGTCGTTCGAGCAATGACTTATCAGTAATTACTCGATAGATTCTTGGCATTAGGAATGATATAGGCTTTCACGGAGGTTGTCTACCAGTTGGCTATAATCCAAAGGGGCCCCTCAGTACTATAGCGCTACTTGCTACTATTATAAGCCATGGTATGGCGGTCCTAAAAAGGATTCTGGGGGAAATCCGTAGTAAACTCCTATTCAATCGAACTTACCCCCGGTGCCCCCAAGGTACTATAGCACTACGTGTTAAGCCGATAAAAACGGGAATCCGTAGTAAATAAAGATGTTTTTGGTGATTTGGAGAGATGTCGGGTGGTTTGTGGTAATTCTACGAATCGGGAAATTACTCCTGTTTAAAGGAACATACCCTCCGAACATACCCCTGCCCTATTATAAGCCTTTGGGTAACATAGCAACCACGTTCTACCATAGAAATCAAGATGGTGGCCGCCAGTATACAAAATGGCCGACGGAAACACGTATCACCCAACAACACGCGCTGCGCATGCGCACTATGACCACGTTTCACTATGGGGATGACGTCATAAGATGGACGCTCACGCGGGTTACTACAACAACACAAGATGGCGCCACTGGGTCACGTGATATCACCTCACTTCCGGTGTCCCCGCCGGAGTCCCCCAATCGGGGCTGTCCGGGTACATGCTATACTACTGGAGAAATTATACTACAGTTTTTGTGTGAATACTGGGAGATTAGGAAGAAAAGCGGGGATGAAGTACCCGGGCATAGATGGAGTTAATGTTGGCCTCCTCGTTAGAGGACCGCAGCAAATCAGCGGAAGGCCCAAGTATTATTATCACATTCACAAGTAAAAATACATTTCAAGAAAAAAATATTATAAAGTTAATGACGTCATATCTACTTCAACTTGTTATTCTGGGCTATGGATTTTAACAGGTTGAGGGCTATATTATTTTTGTTGGTGAATTTGTTCTGCAAAATTTGTTCTATTACAAATTATTGGAGAGTGCCCACAGGCACTCTCCAATATTTTTTAATAAACAAACTTATAAACATAAATATATATAAACAGAATATTATTGTTGTTTGACTGAATATGAAACATGAGCGAGAAAAATATTGGCGTTTTGCTCTGGTGCCCTCATTTTTTTAAAGCGCTGAAAGAGGCTTCTACCACTCAACCAGTTAAAAGTTCCTTTGATTTCAACTTTATGCAGTGAAATTCAATTTAATATTAACGTTTTCCGACTTCGATCGCCAATAACGTTATTGCGATAACATTTTTTCCGATAAGATAAAACTTCACAGCACTTGCCCTCACTTTTTCTCTTTTGTCGTGTGTGATTATTACAGTGTTGTGTTGTGTGATATGGGCTGCAGAGCTGTCGCCAAACAGGAGGGGGTGACGCCTGTTTGTATTTTCGTCATATCTTGAAGTAGTATTTTCAAACATTTTTCAGCATGTTATTCGGGATTATAAGTACTAAACATCCCGTTGATTTCAACGTTGTGCAGTGAAGTGTAGTTTTGAGGTTTTCCGACTTCAATCGCCCATACTCTCATAACGTTAAAAACATTTCCGACAAATTGGATAAAAATGTACAGTGCTCAACATCAGTTTGTCATTTTGACGTTTGTGATATTATTCTAGTGCTTAGTTTGTAGTGTGTGTGGTGGGAGGGGGTAGGGATGTCACCGAATGGGAGGGTAAAGTCAAAACTCGAAATGGCTTTAAAACGTTAAAAATGACGTTCATCAAAAAATCCAAAATCAACTTTATTTTTATTTTGAGGAGTTCAATGAAAATCGGACGAAAGTTATTTTTTTATGTCCTTGGTATATGAAAAGGGTCACTCGAAAAATGGCCATAACAGTTGAGAATTTTCCCGGTCGGTACCATATTTCTTAGATATGGTCTTTGATAGAGATTGGGTGTCCAAGGTTTTCAATGAGAGAGGCTTGATACAGGCATTGATATTAAAAGATCAAGAAAAACGCGTTAATTGGGTATTATTTTTCAAAAAGGTCGAAATTTGAAAAAGTAAAAACAAATCCATGGAGATATAATGATTGTGGCAAGTGTGCCATATATGGTGACTGGAAGTCAAGTGGATAGTAGCTTAAAATGTGTCTGGCCAACAAAATTAAAAAAGAAAAAGAAAACAGATTAGAAGTCATTTTATCTTCGTGGAATTACTTTATAACAAGCAATTAATTTTTATAAACTGTCAACGCACCAGCCTGGATAATAACAGTGGCCGATCGTATGTCCGCCGGACTGTAACGAATCGAATCGGGAATCCGACTCGAGAATCAATTCGGAATTCAAATAATCACGGGCCCTCTTCGTAACATACTGTTATAACCCTTTACCCAACGTAACGGCCAAAACCGGCCAGCGCTATTCTCAAAGACTGCCAATTAATGTTCATTATTTTTACCTCTTTTCCCGCTTTCTCTCTCCTTCTCTTTCTTTCTCCCCTGTTCTTCTTTCACTCTCTTTCTCTCACTTTCCATTTTTGTTATTTTTGTAAAACAATTTTACTTTAAATGTTTTTGTTTTTGCCATGTAATTTACGTACTTCAAATTTGTAGGAGAGGAGGGTAAACTAATTGTGTTTAGCACTTGTCCTCCACTCCAATTTGCACTAAGTGTAACAAATAAAATATGTTTAAACCAAACTAAACTACAAAGCTAGGTATTCAAAACACTTCATGATTCACAGACAGGACTGCATTGGCGAAAAAAACAACTAGTTTTCCTTATTTATATAGCACCTTAACACTTTACCTAACATGAAAAGCAGACGACACCTGCAAAAACATTCTTGAATAACTAATTTTTTAATTTTTTGTCTCAAAAACATAGGTTATGACCCCTCGTTGGAACGAGCTTGACGAGCTCGTTCCAATGAGGGGTCATAACCTATGTTTGTGAGACAAAAATGAAACAAATTAGTTATTCAAGAATATTGTTTTGACCGTGTCGTCTGCTTTTCATGTTAAGTAAGGAGATAAAACGTCTGTGGCTTTTTCATCAGAGTGCGACGTGTAACAATGTACAGTGCAGTCGCCGTGAAGTGGTCGTAATCCACGCGTGGGCAGTGATGTTCACGCATGCGTTTACCTGGTAATAAAAATTATCATGAGCAAAATTTATTTTAATGAAGCACCGGGTTGTACCACACGTGGAAAGTGACCAGTCGGCCGTACTGTATGAGCTTTTTATCGAAAAATGTAGTTTCGAGATTAAAACAGCAACCGTTTCGAAGCCAGTCTCTCTTCTCTGCGAAATCTAACAAAGACTTCTTTATATATGTGGAGGCGTACAATAATTTTGTCAAGATAGCTACACTTTACATCAGTTTCCGGTGTCTATTGTATAATGGAGATGTTGACAGAATAGAGCACTTTGTTCAATTCCGGAGACAATCAGATAAGGTCATTTTGACATGAGATATGTTTATTCCGTCTGACGCGTCAATTTATCACTTTTTTTTACACCATTCCAACCATCATTAGAGATTGTCTTTTCTTTTTAAATTTGCAGCAGGGTCAACAGAATGACAACCTTTTAAATGCGCAAATCGAAGTCCCGGAGCCAATACTATAAAACTTTTACAATTGTGTTTTCTGGAATTGTATTTTCTACTTATTGATATAATTGATTAAAATGAATTATTAGCATTTTAAAAGATGTGGCAATTTGCCAACCGGCAAATTGCCACATCTTTGAATATGCTAATGGTTCATTTCAACCCATTTAAAGTCATAATTAGAAAATACAATTCTAGAAAATACAAGTGTAAAAGTTTTATAGTATTGGCCCCAGGTTGTGTTTGGGAAAACAGTACATGCGTTTTTTTAAGATTCACAGATGAACATGTACTGTTTTTGCAGGTTTCATCATTTTCTAAAATTACATACAGCTTCTAATATTGGATAAAAATATGCATCCTTGACTTATTTATTTATTGGGGTTTTAACGACACTTTCTACAGCCAGAGTCACCCTGTGTCGGCGAATTTTGCGGGTGGAAGAAGCCGGAGTGCGCGAAGAGAACCACTGAGCAACGGCGAGCAACTGTCAGGCTCCCAAACATACTAACGCCATACAAGCAGGATTAGCATTGGTTGAAGACAAGCGCACCATCGACGTGCAGTGTGCCTTAGTACACAACGCCCTCGTGCCCCCACGTGGGTAATGGGGGTGAAGTGTCTTGGCCAAGGATCCTTGACTTTTTTTCGTCATCAAAATTTACTTTCGATAAAATTATGTCTCTCGAAATTATTAGACACGCGTGGAAGATCCAATTAAGAAGTAATTATTATTATTTATTTATTAGGGTTTAACGACATTTTAACAGACAATGTCATATCGTGTTGGCGACAGTTGTACGGGTGGAGGAAGCCGGGGTACCCGGAGAGAACCACCGGGCAACGACGAGCAGCTTGCAGCTCCCCAACATAGTAACTCCGCACTGCAGTACAAGCGGGATTAGATTGGTTGAAGACATGCACACCATTGATGTGCAGTACACCTTAGTACACGGCGTCGCCGTGCCCCCATGTGGACAATCGGGGTTAAGTGCCTTGCCCAAGGACACAACGCGGGATGGTGTTAGTGCATATACTCTTCTAATTTGTCAGAAGGGCTAATTATTAAGTGCAGTAGAGAATATTCGCAATCTTTTATTTCAAGGAAATATTAAATCTGGTACTTTTAATAAACGGAAACAACAGACAGCTCCCAGAACTGTCTGTTGTTTTCTTATTAAAAGTAACACAACGGAACTTGGCTTTTTATGGCAACCTAATTAAAAGCAACTAGTTCACAGATAATCTATCATTACGAATATTTATCAGTATCACACCTACCAAAACTAACGTCCACTTTGGCTCATTGTTTAGCGAATGTATTTTCGATAATTTTCAAGTTTTCATTCTTCTTGGGAACAAAATTAGCAAATCTCACCTACAAGGATTTTAAGCCAGCTTAAAATTCGTTAACATTTCGAAATTTCTTTCTCTATATGAAATTCTGTAGTTAACTACTGTTAAATTTACTGACAGCTTTAGGAAATGAAGGAGAGCTAACTTTCGCGTAAATCTCTGCCAGTGACGTAAATTGTCAGCCACGAACTACTAACTGAGAATATAATTGTTTACCAATGGTGTAGATTTAGCAGGGTAGGAGCAACCTCAGCAGATAGGAGGGGCAGCGGTGTTTGACGGACTGTTCAGTTTTCAAGAATACTGAGGTCCATTCATGTAGAACACCCTGGCAAGTTTCCAATCAGGGTCAAGAAAATGACTCATTCTAGACATTCAGTTATTTTAAAAAAAAAGCAAGTACAACGCCAAGCATGGCTATCTCCCACTCCCACTGCCAAGCAGAAGTTTCCTGTCTTTTATCTTTGTTGACTTAATATATATTTTATCTTATCTTATCTCCATTAAACCATAGCACCAATACACAAGGCCACCAAGTGTGTCCTTTGGGACACTAACGCCACGCCCCCCTACCCCCCCCCCCCCCCCTCTCGCTTTTACATTAACTATATTTAGTGGTTAACATTGGTCCAAAAAGAGGCCATAACTCAGAACGAAATTATCGCACCATACCCAAAATCAAACCTGTCTGGTATATTGTCAACAGTAAGCTATATTCCAAGTTTGATTGAAATTGGATACCTATAACTCAGGTAACCATCCGGAAACCATTATAAACATATCTTCTAAGACAGAAAAGGGTCATAACTCTGCCATAAAATATCGGACCAAGCCCACTATCAATCCCAACCTACATATTATGTGGTTACAAACCTTTGTATAACCTTATGTATCATTTCGTTCACTGAAACTAAAGTTATCGTCCGGAAACCAATATCAACATGTTTTCTAAGTCGGAAAGGGCCATAACTCTGCCAAAAAAACATCGGAACAAGCTCACTGTCAATCCCAGTCTGTATCATATAGTTACAAACCTATGTACAAAGTTTATTTAATTTCATTCACTCAAACTAAAATCATCGTCCGGACACCATATTCGGGACGTTGGTACGGACGGACGGACAATGGTAACACTTAATGCCTCTCGCCAGATTGGTGGGGGCATAAAAATCATAAGTAAGAGAACGAATACTCTTCTAACCCTTTACCCAACGAAACGGCCAAAACCGGCCAGCGCTATTCACAAAATTCACCATTCAATTTTTATTACTTTTTCATTTTTTGTCACAAAAACATAGCTTATGACCCCTCATTGGAACGAGCTCAACGAGCTCGTTCCAATGAGGGGTCATAAGCTATGTTTTTGACGCAAAAAATTAAAAAAATTAGTGCTTCAATAATTTTATTTGCAAGTGTCGTCTGCTTTTCGTGTTAGGTAAAGGGCTAAGCAAGGACGAAGTTAGGAACATATTCAAATGTCCGGAAATTAGCACCGATTCGCATCGCTAAATGCTTTTGGAAATTTCATGAAATCATCCTCTATCATACATATCTTGTCACAATCAACAAATTAAGGCTACCTACGCCACAAATTGTTACCTTTAGTTTATTTGTGCTTACAGAATAGATAGCAGCGTGGGTGTACTAAGACGGAGAGCATAGGACAAACGTTCCTCCTCATCCGCTATATTACCCGTACCAAACAATGACGCTTTGTAATATAACTTGGTGCAAGCTAGTCTAAATCTCTACGGAATTCGATGTTCTTGTGGTCTTGAGCCCAGCTTAGCATATGGTCTATGTTTAAGCCTGGAAATAAGCAGACTGTCATTTAAAGAATTAGGTCCCCAGAGAGTGAATTTGCAAAGCCGGGTACCATCACCAAATTCACCCTCATTGAACGTCAGCCTGAATCAAGGTCTCAAGCTTAAACAGAAAAGGGTACCCAGATAATAAAAATGAGAATTTTAGCCCTTTGTATGGAATAGCATCACCGAATTCCCCCTCAGAGGACCTCAATCTGCAAATGACTGATTGCTTATTTCCAGGCTTGCCTATGTTTAGATTCAATCGGCTAGAATTTTTCAGTTGATCGAAAAGGCGAACCTACAGTTCGCTTTTCCGACCAACTGAAGTATTCCATTTGATTGAATCAAAACCCATAAACATTTATTTTCTATAAATCAACGCAAATAAGGAATCTGAATCGAATCATAGATGAGATTTACCATTATGAATGAAACTCAACACAGCTGTAGTTTTATTATTACGCTCTTGTCCTTCTTCTGTGTTAATATTTTGATATTGTTAAGGTGAATTATATACTTAATGATTAGAATATTTGGTACGGATCACGAAAGAATATCTGTATATCCTTGTGAGTAAAGGGACACCAAAATACACCATCTGTCGTCTGCGCATAAACTCCGCGAAATGTGGGTAAACAAACACTCGACAACAGCGTCAGATTTCGAACAAAACTAGATTATTTTCACATCACGCTGATATAAAGTTACCTTGGGCTGTTATCTCGACCGATATGAAGTAATAACATCTAATTATTGTATATTTAAGATGAATTATAAAACTGTGTTTGAAATGTAATAAATTCCATCTTCAGAAAAACAAACATCGTGAAAAATTGCCAGCTCGTCAGCCGAACAACCCCAGCGTTCTACGTTGTTGCATTCCCAGATTACAGAAGTTTTTGCACGCTGACTAGTTTCCATATTGTATGAAGAATCGTCCCCCTAACGTCATTTAAACAATAACATGATTTTGGAGGGCATTATGGTTCGTGAGCGGCCCTGCATCGATGTTGAACAGCCCGAGGGTTTATTAAAGGCCCGAGACGAAGTCGAGGGCCGTTAATAAGCCCAAGGGCTGTTCAACATCGATGCAGGGCCGCTCACGAACCATTATGCCCAACAACAATCATGTTATTACTATTATTACCACTACGTAATTTGTAATTTTACACATTTCCAAAATGATATCAATGATATCAAATCAATAAAGATGACGAATCAGTTGCCATGGAAAATGGCTACAACTGACAACATGGCCACGTGTTATTTGTTTCTGTTGCTGTCGATCAACAAGACCGCAGCATGGCGAAAGCATCAACTTTTCCATGCGAGTTCTCGCCTCATTTCTAAATTTTCAATTCTAAAAGACGTCACGTGACAAGAGGGCCGATAATGAATTTTGTTTTCCATTAGCGGCCTTCCTATCACATGACTACCGAGCAATAGAGGATATGATTGCCCGTTAAATCGACATTAATGCAGTAGGAAACGCTCTGCAAAGTGGTAATAATCAAGTTTGTTGGTTGTAAATTAGGGCCACGTCCAGCAGTTATGGTTATATATTGTGATCACAACTTAAATGTGAGCAAGGCTACGTTTCGTCAATGGCTTAAAATTGTGTTTTTCATTTAAGAGGTCACGTGTTCCATGTAGTAGTTATCCGCACCTATTTTGTCACAAAAGCAGTACCATTCTCCACAGTAAACAGGCACTGTTCTGCTTTCCGAGATTGCCATAGGAATACCATCACTTCAAACTACGTTCAAGTTAACATATATAGAATATACCCATAGAAGCTTGGTGTACCAAATGTTCACCACGAGTGGTGTAGTGGTGTTAACCGCGAGCCTTTCTACTTTGGGTATATTTTATTTATACCATGATCGTCAGATTATTAAGAGTCGCTATTTCTTTCTCTCGATTTTACTGAGCAGCTGACGTACATACGTGCGAATCTGTTTTTTTTTTGTTTACACGAGCATCGGTGGCGGTACTTCCGCTGTCAATTTTATCGCCGAATCGAAATGGAAAATGAAACGGGATCTTTTTCATTTTAATAGCGTAATAACATATCATTTCAAGTTATGGATGCTTTATTAACACGAGACAATGCATGTTTGTTAATTTTTGGTGTCTTGTGGGGTAAACGCATTTAAAAACGTAATAAATGATTGCCACTTTCATTGCACTCTACGTGAGGCGACGTGCGATAAATTTAGACGTCACCAAAGGTCAGCTTGGATGCACAATGTAGTTCTACTGTAGGTGTAAATTTTAACTACTGAAATCCCATTGCTGTCGTGTTCACCGTTGTTGGTGTGTAAAGCTAAAACTTATGTCATAGGATTTTCATATATTGTAAAATAGGTAATCATGGTACAAAAAAAAACATACGATGTACTGGAAATATTTTTTAAAAAGTTTACAAACGTTTCCTTTTGTGTCATGATATATAATGCACCTTATGACCGGAAATAACTCGTTAAGTCGGGAGAACAAACACAGTCTGCATGGAAGAAATCTATCTAAGGTTACAATTAGCTTTGAACATCGTGTGGACTAGATAATTCTGCCAGAAAATTAATTGACTATTCGTTCAGAACAAATAATGTATGTAAAGTTTAGAGGGAAGTGAAGTCCAAGACAAAACAAGACATAATTTGTTTTAGTACAAGTACAATGGTATGACAAAAAGGGACCAGAAAACGTATCAAGGGAACGACATGCAACAGCCACTTGAAAAGAATCCATCGGCAATAGAATTCGATCAGAAAAAGCAATTAATTTTCTTCAAGATATCCATATGCATATGCAACCATTTAATGACTTGATAGTTAGTAGTTACAGTATGTTTGCCTCTCACATTAATGTCCTGAATGTAGAATCGTGTTAAAGAGGATGTTAACCCTTTTCCTTACCGATCCCTAAAATATATCATGGTATATATGTTACGGGGGGTTTCTAAATCTCTTAAATCAAGGAACCTATAGATTCCCTGAAATATTCAGTGAATCTATCAGGTTCAGTGATCCCATCGGGGAATCAAAAGTTTTCATAGATTTTTAGGGAACAATTTCCTGAAAGGTCGGTCAAAAAATAGATCTTTTGAAAACAGAGGCGGCGGAGCCAGGGGGCACAGGGGGCACGTGCCCCTCAACTTTTTCCACGGATATGTTAAAGTGGGCGCATTCAAAGATGTCAATATGCAGGCATTCCACAATATTTAGCTAAAGAATCCCTCTTTCGGTCGCTTCGGTCCATTTCTTTCACTTCAACTATCTTGAAGGTGGCTGAAGAAGAAAAAGCGGACAAGACAGTGAGTGACCACACAGCGACATATTCATCTAAACGAGAGACAACAGCGAGTCATGGTACATTTACCGATATACGATTGTAACCTTTCTCACGCTGGGTCGAACTATGATAGTATCGTAAATTTGTGCCCCTCCACTTTTATCGAGCTTTCGCCGCCCTTGAATGAAAAGTGTTCTGTATATACATAAATATAAATACATATATATTGGGAAAGCAGACGAGCTCGTTTCGGTGAAGACGCATGATCCCTGTTCCAAAATCAAGCAAATGGAACGTCGTTTACATTGGCATGGCGGGGTTTCGAAGCCCACGCCGAGAGGGTTTCCTTCAGCACCAACCGCCAAGAGAAAATATACTGAACCACGCACACCACTCGGCCACCGACAGACCCCACCAAAAGGGAATGCTAGTTAACCAAGTCTATACGAGGAAACTAGAAGTCCTGTTACACACTCTAAAATCAGTTGGGTTAAAAATTAACCCAAATCGACTGGGTTGTGTGAATATGAACCCAATTGATTTGGGTTAATTTTTAACCCAACTGATTTTAGAGTGCAATTAGCGCAGGAAATTCTCGTTAGTTAATACGCCCTTTACTGCAGAGGAATGAAGCAGTCTGAAATACAAAAGAGCATTTGTGGGAGTTACTTATTTAAGAATAGTATTGCGAGTGTCAACTGCACGTAAGGGATGGAGTGGGGGCGCGGCGGCTCAGCGGTTAGGGTATTCGACTTTAGAGTGAAAGGCCGAGGGTTCTATAATGCTCAGCGCTAACTGCGTTGTATCCTCTGGCAAGAAACGCAATTGCAATTGCCTACGAGGAAGTGCGGTGGAACTGTGTACTGAAACGCAGTGCACTTTGATCGTAGACTTGCCTATAACCGCTGCTAAGAGCCTGCTTGTGTCGGGTTAGTACAGTTGAAACTAGAAGTCCTGTCACTGTATTGTGCACTATTTTGAAGTAATAGCGAGCTGAGCAATTGCACTTGTGTCCCTGTCGAACTACCATCAGCTCAGTTCCTGCAGAAATACATCGTGCCCAACTCTGCACAATTCTATACTAGTAAATAGAGAGCATTAACATAATTCCTAACCTCTACTGGGATACATATATATGTAATAATGTAAAGAGAATTCTGATATTAAAATTTGACTGCATATATAGAATGAAGAGAATAGATTACTACTTAATCGCAGCGCCATATATTCTCCATTCGAAAAGTATACTACTCAAAGTTTGCTAAGCACAAAGTATATCCAACTATCTGTTTTACGTTTTAGTTGAAATATTGTAATGAAAAGTGTATATATTTTTTTATTTAATTATATCTTTAATGATTTAAGTAAAGAAAATAACATTTTATTTGTGTTTGACATTACTTTTTAACTTTTGAGTACGATAATCATGGAAAATGGAATGTATTGGTAAAAGAGGAAATTTTTCAATTTGCTAAAAAGTTGACGAATCGGACTGGTATGGGTTCAATATCGAGTATGGGACCCATTACTGTTAATTACAGCTTGACAACGCATTCTCATGCTTCCAATCAGGTTTCTGGTGGTCCTTTGTGAGGTGGTGTTCCATTCTTCGATTAGCATGGCACCAAGCTTCTGGACACTTCTTGGTTGGACTGAACGGGCTGAAATTGCAAGCTGCAACTCATTCCAGACATGTTCGATTGGATTGAGGTCAGGGAATTTTGCTGGCCAGTCCATACGCTCAGTCCCTTCCCTCTGTCGGTACTCCCCGACAGTATGGGCAACATGAGGACTGGCATTATCGTCCATCAGGATAAATCTATCACCAACTGCACCTGCATACAATCTGACGTGGACATCCAGGATCTCATCAATATACCGCTGTGCAGTCAATGTACCACGTTCAAGGACACAGAGCTCTGTACGTCCATCTATGCTGATGCCGCCTCAGACCATGATTGACCCACCACAATAGCAGTCATGCTCAGCAATGTTGGCTGCTTGGAATCGGTCCCCTGGTCTTCTCCATACCATAGAACGCCTATCTGTGTGGTCTATGCAGTACTTTGAATTATCTGTAAAAAGGACATGTCGCCAATCTTCTCTAGTCTATCCAACGTGGTCCATGGCCTATTCATATCGTGCCTGGCGGTGGTTCCGGGACAGCGGAATGCAAATACAAGGTACTCTCGGTGGGAGATCACCTTCGTGCAACCTTGCCCGGATAGTCTGCGTCGAAACATTTACCCCGGATGCATTCTGAAGGTCACTGCGAAGCTGGGTTACTGTGGCAAAGCGGTTCCTACGGGCCTGAATGATAAAAAATCAGTCTTTAGCTGCAGATGTTGCCCTGTCTCTGCCACCACCATGCCGTCTTGCAGGTGTGCCATACTGCTAAAATCTTGCCCAGGCTCTGGTGATCACCGTATGGTGCACAACAAGGGCTTCACCAACCTGACGATGGGTAGCCCCTTGCTCACCCATCCCTACAACCCTCCACATTTCTGCTTCAGACAAAGGTCTTCTTACATTTGCATTTGCCATATTCAATCATTAAATCACAAGGGTTTGTGTTGAAATGAAGATTGAATACCCTACACATGTCATGTTCATGGAGACTGTACACGAAGACATCATGAAAATCAAGGGGTACATGCTTTCCATGACAGTCACGAAACGTCTGGCTGTCAAGAGAGCTAATGTAAACACTGGGGACCATCTCAATACTTTGCTCAATCATATCCACCAAAAATATCGCAAATATGTCACAAGCAAATTTCACAATGATGTGTCAAATATTTGGTGCTTAGCAAACTTTGATTAGTATATTTATAATTGTTCGTAACAAGACACACTTGCAAACTTTTATCACATGGACCAACAGACTCGGTGGTCCATGTGATGAAAGTTTGCAAGTGCTTCTTGTGTTTTGTCTTCAGAAGTTGTAAATACTAAGTGAAAAATCTATCCCACAGCGATTTAGTAGTAATCCACCTTCCACATACTGTAGACTCAATATTTTCTTTCTGTTTGATTGGTTTTGTTTGTGATTTTCCTACTGGCCTCGCAAATAGCGCATTACATTTTGCATTGCACAGCATAAATGGTCTTTTGTATTTCAGACTACTTCGTTCCTCTGCAGTAAAGAGCGCATTAACTAACGAGCATTTCCTGTGCTAATTGTGACAGGACTTCTAGTGTCAACTGTAAGTTGGCGAGTCTGACAATTGCTTACCGCTGTTCGGTGGTAGAGTTGGGCAGTAATGAAATTTCAAGTTTGGATTCGGTATCGGTATTTTAAGATGATTCACCTCGGCATCGGTACGGTAGGGTATTCAATGTCAGCAACATACACTGCAAAAAATATAGGTTCTCTTTAGAACCAAAACTGGTTCTAATCTTGTCCCTGAGATGGAACCAGTTCTGTTTAAACAGTATTTATTTCAAATCAAATAAATTTACCAAGATCAGCACTCAATTTTAACAGAATATTACATGAACTGAGGTAGATTCAGCAGTAAACTTGGAGCTTATACAACGCAGTCGCCAAACATTTTGAAACAAAGGAGATATGAACAGTTGGCATATCGAACCAGTTTTGATTCTGTACAGAACCAAAACTGGTTCGATATGCCAACTGTTCATAATATCCTTTGCTCAATAATGATTTGCGACAACCTCGTATAAGCTCTAAACTTACGACTGAAACCCCCTCAATTTATGTTTAATTCTGTTAATATTTAATGTTAATCTTTATAAATTTATTTGATTTGAAATAAATGCTGTTTAAACAGAAGTGGTTCCATCTCAGGGACAAGATTAGAACCAGTTTTGGTTCTAAAGAGAACCTATATTTTTTGCAGTGTACATGTACTCACACCGATACCAATATCATGTGGTATTTGGGGTATAATGCCCAGCTAGAGTTGACCGTTTTATAGCAAAGCCGCCGAAGTGTAGAAATGTTGGAAACAACACAGGCACTCGCCGTTAGTCATTTGATGTAACAAAAAATGCTGAGAGACTGGTGACTGCCTTTAGAAATACGTAGACAGAGGGCTCCCCTTCTCGTGAGTATTGCGTAATGGTCTGTTATTTGTCCTTTTTGTTTTTTAACCAACGTCGGGAATGTTTGTCAATACCGAAATATCGGTATTTTGAGATTCCCTCGGTACGGTAAATTGGTATTGGCTCGATACCGATACCAAACGGTATGTACGGTATACCGCCTATCTCTACGCCTACCTCATCCACCTGCAAAACTCTCCGACACGATGATCCTGGTTGTTGAAAGTGTTGTTAAACTCCAATAAACAAACAAACAAACAAGGGAATCAACTGGTTATCTGGGGAACAACTGTGGGATTAGTGGAAATTTACTTGGTGAGAACAGGCCAAGCAGGTGATGGCCAAACTGGAACTGGCCTGATGGAAATGAAAACCACTTTCATAAATTGCATAACACCATAGTGTCATTCTTGCGTTGCGTCATCCATGTGGAAACCTCAATCAGAGTCAGAGTATTGCATTGTGCAGAGGGTAATTTGCACAGTCAGGAGAGTCGCTCAGTAGTTCTCCGCGAGTACTCCGGCTTCCACCATTCGTTAAACTGAATGACACGATGTTATCCTTGTTGTTGAAAGTGTCGTGGATCCCAATAAACAAAGAAATAAACGTAAAGAGAGAAGTATAATGTACTAGTCAAACTAGATGTCAATTCCACAAATGGCGTAATAGAAACGCTTATGTTTGTTTAACGATGTGTTTCCTTCCCATAGGACATCCCATATACACTTTCAAAAATGGAAAAAACACTTTTTAGTCCACAAATGGCTTCGAACAAGCACGATCCCAGTGAAAAATGTCTAGACGTTACTAACACATATCTTTTAAATGGCTTTGGTCGCATTTATGCAAGTCCCTGTGTCCGGAAAAAATAACCGCAAATGGAAACGATGTTTAGCTCTGTGTGGTGATGATTGTACACATTACAGCAAGAACGTATTTCCCCATATACAAGTAAAAACGTATGAACCACATACAAATCTGTATTGGGGTAGCAAACGCACGTGCGATCATTCGATTCAGAAAGAGAACGTTTTTTAACCTGAACTCACGGAAAACTGATTACACAGTAATTAAAGATAAATAGATCACCAACTCAACGACATAAATTAGACCAGACTCCTATTTGCCATGACGATATTTTATATATGTCTACCATGCAGTAAGCCTTTGTTAACGGAACGGCCGGGGCGCGGTGGCTCAGTTGGTAGAGATGCAGGCCTCTAGCCGAGAGGTGCTCTGTTTGAATCCCACCTGCGGCAACCGCATTGTGTCCTTGGGCAAGACACTTAACCCCACTTGTCCACGTGGGGACACGATGGCGCTGTGCACTAAGGTGTACTGCACGTCGGTGGTGCACTTGTCTTCAACCAATGCTAACCCTGCTTGTATGGAGTTAGTACGTTGGGGAGTCTGGCAGTTGCTCTAGTTATCGCGTTCACGAGAGCATTGATATTCAAATGCCAAGAATTATGGTAAAAGGGGGCATAACTCTCAAAACAATTGACGGAACTCACTGGATGTCAAACGCACTCGAGATATTCTCATAATGTGTGTCCATACCAAGTTTCATCAAAATCCGATAATATTTGTTCCGAGTTATCGAGTTCACAAAAAGCGGGCGCAGGATGGACGCATGGACGGACGAACGCAGGGACAAACGGAACCCATTTCTTTTTTCCGACGCACGTTTTAGAGGGGAATGATTATATTATACCTCTGGGATTGTTTCTGATAGATCGCTAGCTCTTTTGAAAGGAAGGAGAGAAAAAAATTAAAAACAGTGTTAGATGTTTTCTTTGTTTTTAAATCATCGCAGTCGGTCACGTCGATGCTAATTTGTTAACCCCTTGAACTATAGTGGTATCTTCCATGCCAGTTCAGTTGCGGCAACTAGAAGAGTTCATTTTCGTTATTTGGAGTAGGCCAATCAATATTTTCAACGTGCAGCATCGGGGCTGCACGTTGAAAATATTGATTGGTCTACCCCCACTGATTTGCTGAAGAGCCATTCCATTTAATGACGTTATGGCGTATTATGTTTCTGGCCGAGAAAAGGGCCGTTCGGGTTCAAGGGGTTAAGTAAAACACTAGATTTCTATTTTTAACCCTTTACCCAACGCAGACGATATTAAAATTTATTATTTTAAATTCCATTTTTTGAATTTTTTCAAAACATTTCAACAAAACCATATCATGTGACCCCTCGTTGGAACGAGCTCGACGAGCTCGTTCCAACGAGGGGTCACATGATATGGTTTTTTTAATATATTTTACTTAACACTTTGGCCGCTTTTCCAGCCAGGAACATGATACACCATAACGTCATTAATTAGGATGGCTGTTCAGTAAATGAGTGGGGTAGACCAATCAATATTTTCAACGTGCAGCCCTGAGGATGCACGTTGAAAATATTGATGGGTCTACCCCAAATACCGAATATGGACTCTTCTAATTGCTGCCATTGAACTGGTATGGAAGATACCACAAGATTTCAAAGGGTTAAAGATTGAAGATGACCAAATTATATTATTTCTTTATTTATTGGTAATTTTGGAAACATTCAGTAACTATGACAATATGATGACACAAACAAACATAAAGGCTAGTCTGGACATTATTTTACAACTATGCTTCACACTCCAATCTCATTCACCTCAGAGTTAGTAAAATAAAACATGTTCACAGTCGCAAACAAGCACTACTCCACTTTCCGCGCTGCCAACGGATGAGTGGGGAGAAACCAATGAACCCACTGTCTAACGGTGTATGCTTTCGTTGAACCAGCACGAAATTAAAGCACCAGTCCTGTACAACTGACGCGGTATAACTGTTCTCATAACGTACCTTTTATGGCGGCAGTGGTAGTTAGTCCAGTTAATAAGGACTTTGCCACTGGGATTTAACTTCTTATCATTCTAAGTTTTGGGCCACTTAGTGCTTTTTCAAAACCGTGTTGAGTTATGTCACGCCAAAACTATCTCCATTGCATTAACTCGAATGCAGTAATTAATCAAGTACAATTGAATTTTTTTTCACATGGCCTTTTCTCGTAACTCTCAATTCTAAAAGGAGCTATTCATATCCACTGTTGATCAGACTTTAACACGGTCTATTAATAGACATAATTACAGAAATTTTACTATATTTTTTTGCTGCACTGGGATTATTGAACTGAAGTACACAAAATTTCCCCATTGAAGGTTATTACAGCACGAAGCAAACGAATGCGCGGAAGTGGTCTCAGGTTCCATTCAGATGGCGTGACACAGGGACGTAGGAAGCACTTGGGCACACTCCGGTATATATCAGTAGTGGTCCATGTGCAGTAGTGACATTGTTGGAATGCAAAATACGAAGTTATGTTTGGAACTCACGCACCTCAACATTGATAAAAATGCACATTTTTGACGCCACATTTAACAAATTTCGCCATCAAGCCGAAACATTGTAAATGAAACACTAAATTTAAATGAAACACTAAACTTCGTCATCAGCTGAAGTCCTGTGAAAATACGGTTTGGAATTCCAAGAGATTTTGTCTCAAAATTTCTACTTAAAATCTCGAAATTTCGAGATAAAAAGGCGAAATGTTGAGATTTTACTAGTTCAGAATTTTTTATCTTGTGCGGAACACGATTCCGAGTGAATACCACAAACAGTCTAATTAAACTAAATGGTCAAACGAATGGTGAACGAAGAACACACTGCAAGAAAAGTCCAACGTCAATTTGATGTCACGCACCAGGCGAAAGGAGCGTGTTTTTATTCGACCCCCTGATACAAACATATGTATCAGGGGGTCGGATACACGACAGTTTCGGAGTTAATACAGACAAAATACATGTTGATTGTAAGATAAATTATATATATTTATTGTTTATCCCAATTATAGTTTAACGGTTCACCAATTTAATCCTTATTTGGAAAAAAATACTGTGTGATATCGATTCCCATTTCATGAAAAACAAGGAAAACGTATAAAACACTGAATGTAATTTGTGGCCCCCCAATCCGAGAGATTCCTATCCCTTGTCAGGAGCCGAGGGAGACTGTGGAGGTGGAGTTCAGAGTAGTAAGGGAAGGCACTTGGGCGTAAAACAATAACACTGAAATCTCCATAGACATTGGTTCGCCACAGAAGGAAACGGGCGTAAAAATTTAACACTGAAAATTCCCATTGGGTATTGAATTTGGCATAAACATTGACGTAAAAGGAAACGGGCATAAAAATTTAACACTGAAAATTCCCATAGACATTGTATTCGTCAGAGTGCCATCGGCCGATGGCACTCTGACGAAAAAAAATGTCTATGGGAATTTTCAATGTTAAATTTTTACGCCCGTTTCCATCTGGACGAAAATTTGCTGTGGCGAACCAATGTCTATGGAGATTTCAGTGTTAAATTTTTATGCTCAAGTGCCTTCCTTTACTACTGTTCAGCCCCCACTCACTTTTTTACCAACAATGATCAACATATTTAGAAATATTGAAGGAATGAGTTTCGACAACGCTCATATTATAATAAGACTAGAGCTGACCTTTAACCGAATCGATGTCTGTCGCGGAGTTACCACTACCCCAGCAGCTTTCCAAACTACACAATGTAGACCTAACGGTATTGAGCGATTTTGGTTATTTTAAGGAATTAGTGGCTTCTGGAGTCACAAAAGTTAACTTGATTATCTGGGACATGATCCCATTTCCATCCCTTCCCCCAACACACATTCAAATACGTTCTGCGGCCTCTGTGCTCCTAGGCCCAATGTGCTCCAGCCAGGCTTGCTGCTCACCATTTTGTCGGTATATCACGATGATTAAAGATTTAAAAGTGGCCTCAACGTTGTTGTATGATGGTACTGCACTGTATAAGTATTTGTAAATATTTGTAATTTTATGCATGGATTAGAATCATGTATATTTCGTGTATTTTATTTTTCAAAAAGCTAAAAATAATAATTACATCTACATATAGTACGTGGAGAGTGGATTGCAACTAAATCACCCGCGGAGTGGAGTTATCACCCAAGCTATAACTTTCAAATTTTGTATACATCGACAAAAAACACAAGCAATGTTTCAGCCAATGTACCTCCGGGTTTAACCCGGAGGTCCATTGGCTGAAACTTTGCTGGGGCTGGTTATGCTTTGCAACAAATTTGCAATTATTGCTCGGGTGGAATCTCCACTCTGCGGGTGATTTAGTGATAATACACTCTCCACGAACTGTAAATAAGCCTAGAAATTTAACAAAAAAACTGGTTTGTTTATTCGTTTTCAGAACTGAAGGGTGTTACTTTGCCTGACGACCACTAAAAATAACACATCTCATAAATAGGTTTGTGGAAAGCCATTACTTGAATTCCTTCGAAATTGATCAATTACGTAATTGTCAAATAGTGTCTGATACAGAAGTAACTGCTATGTCATTTCTGTTTAATGGGAAAAGTTTAGAAGCTCTCAGCTGGACTCGTTTTAAGATACCTGAACGCCTGGCGAAAATAATTTAATATGGGAATTTCAACGCAGTACGTTTGGGTCTGAAGTTTTCTCCCCACTGTTCATCTCTTAACGGGTTGAGGGCTCCATATTTTGGTGGTCTGGGTGTTTGCCCATAGGTACTCGTCTTCAAATAATTTGTAATAAAACAAATTTGTATAAACAAAATATTATTTGCGTTTGATTGAATATGAAAAATGAGCAAGAAAAATGTTGGCTTTTCCTCTGGTACCTTCATTTTTTTGAAAGCCCTGATAGTGGCGTCTTGCACCTACCGAGTTAATTTCACATGTCACCTTCCAAAAATGCATTGTTCATTTACATCAGGCAGTAATCCAAGCTCACGGACCACCAGCGTGATTTTGTAAAGAATTCGACGCTTCTGTGGGCTGTTTGTTTACCCACCCTTCGTGGAACTTGTGGGTAGACTACCAGTGAGGTAATGTGACGTTGTATCACTCACAGAGATAGACACATATTCTTTTGTGTCTCACATATAAATATTCCAGTCAGTAAGAATTCAATTCCCGTTGAAACCATAAAGATATTTAAAGATTAGTGGAACTACGCGGCGTAATCGTAAAACTACGGCTGTCGTTGAGCCTTCATTCTTAACCCTTTACCTGGGGGCGCGGTGGCTCAGTAGGTAGAAGTGCAGGCTGCAAGCCGAGAGGTACTCGGTTCGAATCCCACCTGCGGCAACCACGTTGTGTCCTTGGGCAAGACACTTCACCCCCATTGCCCATGTGGGGGCACGATGACGCCGTGTACTAAGGCGTACTGCACGTCGATGGTACGCATGTCTTCAACCAATCTAACCCTGCCTGTGCTGCAGTGCGGAGTTACGATGTTGGGGAGCTGGCAGCTGCTCGTCGTTGCTTGGTGGTTCTCTCCGGGTACTCCTGCTTCCTCCACCCGTAAAACTGCCACGGTCATGATTAGCCATTGTGCATAAGTATGTGACCTTAAACATCAATAAATAAATAAATAACCCTTTACCTAACATGAAAAGCAGACGACACATGCAAACAAAATTCTTGAAAAACATTTTTTTTTTATTTTTTGTCTCAAAAACATAGGTTATGACCCCTCATTGGAACGAGCTCGACGAACTCGTTCCAAAGAGGGTTCATTACATATTTTTTTAGACAAAAAAAAATGAAAATTGGCGATTTTGTGAATAGCGCTGGCCGGTTTTGGCCGTTACGTTGGGTAAAGAGTTAATATCATAAAAAATTAAATGCGGTCAAATCAAGTCTCGATTGAGCATTGATTCAAAGAATATGACAGTTTATGGTATTTTTTAAATCCAGTCGTCTGGAATTTTTCAGATGGTTGGAAAACACTTTAGATTCGTGTTTCCTATCAACTGAAATTTTTCAGACGAGGTAATCTAAACGTGGGCGATTGACTACTTATCAAATAGTCTAGTTCCATGTCATAACAGCGTCGAAGTCCTTACAGAAAGGGACTGGTATCTTGAAAGCTTAAGTAATCATAAGGTCGTTCAGAAAAGCGCCATACCGAGCCTTGACAAATGCACCCAGATCCAGATCAGATTTTCCATAAATCACAAATACGCTACTTGAATAAACTTCTTGGTTTTATTTTCATTCGTTTTTCTTTCCCAAAACAAATCGTATTCCCACTCCCACTCGCCGAAAATGGCATTCCACTCCTAGCATCGTATTCCACTCTGAACAATGACGGACTATTTTTTTTTTTTTTTTATTGTTTACAAACCGGTGTAACAGGAATGGAAGTCCGTAGGAAAATTAATCCCTCTGGACTATTATTCTGCGGAATTATAGTCCCAGGTCTAACATTTCTAAGAATAGTAGTCCGGCGGACTACTATTCCTAGAAATGTTAGACCTAGGACTATAATTCCGCGGAATAATAGTCCAGAGGGACTAACGTTCCTACGGACTTCCATTCCTTTTACACCGGTTGAGTTGAATGAATTATAAAAGGCTGTCATGGGAAAACAAATAAGGAGAAAATAAACTAAAAACAAAAGTTCGCTGCTCGGATTCGAGTTCAATTTGATCGTCTCGTGGGCTAACGCATCGTGAAATATTCCCCCGTGCGACTCACTCGAGAATAAAAATCGTACTCGAATCCGAGCAGTGAACTATTGTCTATTTATTATATGGCTCTGCTAAAAATATAAGGAAATTATAAAACGTCGTATTTTTCGTCTTGGTCAAAACAAGACATGCAATTACGTTATTTAAAAATGAGATTATTCATTGTATAGGTATAACCGACCAATCGCAGTGAAAACAGAATCAGGGAACACTAAATAAACTCCCAAAAAACGTCAGTACAGTGAGAGATGCGGAGTAGTTCACAATGGAACGTTGTTGTTGTTGTTATTTGTGGTTTGGTTTGATTTTTTTTGATTTATTCAAATGCTTTTGCATATACATGATGTAAGCAATTTACAAACAATAATTTCTCTAGATGTTACAAACATGTCCGTGGTGGTGGTCTACAATCGTAATTTAACATCCCCCCCCCCCTGCCCTCGCCGCTGTATATACATGTATAACAGGTATCTATCCCCCCTTGCCTTATTTCTCTGTCAGTATCAGTAAATAAATAAATAAGTAAATAGCCCCATGCATATGCACACCTATACACCCAAACGTGTGTATATGCATGTATGTGTGTATATACACATACATACTCACACACACGCACACTCACACATATACACATTACATATATGCATACATATATACATATTGCACATGTGTGAGGGAGTGTGTGTGCGCCCTCGCCACACTGGTCGAGTCAATAGTTACATAGTATGGAGGTGGTAGCCAGCCGTAACGTTTATAATTAATTCTAAATTATGACAGGGTAAATTTATGAGAAGGATATAGTGAGGTTGTGGCCGGTACCCCCGTCTGTTGGCACCAGATACAGCCAAATTTTCCGACTGGGTAGAGATGCCAAAACCGGAATCTGTAACGCCATAGGACGGTGTTCAATGTAAATTCGTGTTTCCTCCCCTAAACTCTCACTTAACGGGGCAGTAAGTGGTATTCCAGTTTCCAACATCTGTTAACCCTTTATCCAAAGTAACGGATAGTGTATTAATTTTTAGACTTTCAATTCTTGCTCGCGAAACACAGGTCGTGGCCCCCCACACGAACGAGCGCCACACGCCCGTTCGAATGAGGGGCGACGCCCCCATATTTCGGAATGGAAATTCAAGTTTTACAACATTTTTTCACGAGTGTCGTCTGCTCAAAGCGTTGAGAACAGGGTTAGTAGTGATAGTACTTTTATTGCGGAATGCCATTTGTGCACCAAAGTATACTTCAGAAAGTAACGTTTACCCAAATCTCCCCCTCTTGCACAGCACACTCTTCGAAATATCAAGGGAATATTCCCTTGTGCGAAAATTTTGGGTGTGTATGTGGTGCAAGCGGAGAAGCGTGGGAACGTTAAATAATCAGACGGATGGGAAAACCCAGGTTCTATAGTCCTAGCGACAGTGTGATATTTTATTAATAATATTCTGCTACTTAAAGGTGGTCATACCAAGTCAGAAAAAGATCACTCCAGAGGCGCCACTCCCAGTGAGACGAACGCACACACCCACCCACCCACAAGCATGCCTACAGCTTTATGGTTCACGCATAGAGACTTTGGCCTTTGTGGTTGTAGGTCAGCCGAGAGTGGTAGTTAAACTTAAGGTATGACTAAATTAAGGGCTTTAACAAGTTTGGCCAGGTTACGGAGTTGTTTTGTATTTGTAGAAGTGAAAAGGCTTTGGGCTTTGAACATACTGGGCTTACATCTATAATAGGGTTTTATAAACTTTCTTCTGAGGTCTCTCAGATCCCTACATACAAAGACATAATGGAACTCATCTCCAACGTCCAATTGGCAAAGACTACATTTTCTTTCGGAAAGCTCTTCCGACGTCCAACTGCCTGTTTCGATTGGGAGCCTATGATTTCTTACTCTGAATCTGAGAAGGGCTGTAGCCAGGGAAATCGGGAGTTTACAAAGGTAGTTTTCGAAACAAAAATCTTCTTTTATTACATTATAAAATCTATATTTATTTGAGCTACTCAACCTTGCTCTCCATTCCTGTATAAATATATCCTTTAATCTTTGCTTAACACTAAAGTCGAAATGTTTTTTATTAACAATGTTTTGATTTAACCAGGCCCACCCCATACCTAAATTACTAAGGAGAATATTAATGTTGTCCAGCCACGGGCTTTTGTAGGTACCACTGGCGTAATGTTGATACAGGATTGAATATATGGAGTTTGATATTTTATTTTCGTCTCCTGACAAACATTGAGTCCAGAAATTTAAAAGACGCGTTTTAATTTTGATTCCAATCGGTGTCAATCCGAGTTCGCCAAACACAAAATCTCTTCCAGTTGATTTTTTCAGACGTAAGATAAATTTAAGAAACCACATTTCTAGTTTTTCAATTATTGAAATATTTTCGCACGCCCAAATTTCGCAGCCATAAGTTAAAATAGGGACAACAGATTTTTCATATATTTCTAACATAATATCAATTGTTAAAGTATTTTGTCTTGATTTACTTATAATTGAATACATTGCTTTTTTAGCCTCAGTGCACCGATTGTTTATTTCAGCAGTGAATCTTCCAGTTTTCGAAAACATTACGCCTAAGTATTTATAATTATTGACAATTTCTATTTGGTTCCCGCCCAGGACGAATTTTTCGTTTTTTCCCACACGAGTTCCAAATTTCATTACTTTTGTTTTATTAACATTGACATCTAGTTTCCATTGCGTACAGTATTTATAAAACATATCCAGTGTATGTTGTAGATCGATTCTGGTAGTAGATAGCAGAACCGTGTCGTCAGCATACAGCAGTATTAAAAGTCGTAAGAGGAGATGCGTTGAATTCGTTATAGGAGTAGAGGAAACCAGGTTCAGGCCCTTACAGTTTTGTTCGTTTAAGAAAATGTCTAGATCATTGAGATACAGGGCAAAAAGTATCGGGGATAAATTTTCACCTTGTCTGACGCCGGTATCGCTCGCGATCGGGCCAGAGAATTGCCCGTCGACCGTGACAATGGATTTTATGCCACTATACATACATTTGATGACTCTTAAAATCTTACCGTCTATATGTGTGTCAAGAAGTTTTTTCCACAACCCTGCTCTCCATACCTTGTCAAAAGCCTTGGAGAAGTCAATGAATGCACAATACAAATTAAGTTTATTGACTCGTAATAATTCTCTTATTGCCCTAAGGGTAAATAAATGATCGAGCGTTGAATAGCCCGATCTGAATCCTGTTTGTGTCTCATCTAATAAATTGTTCTCAGTTAGGAATTGGGATATTCGCCAGCTCAGTACACTGGTGAATAACTTAGATATATTACTAAGTAATGTAATTTTACGATAATTATCTGGGTTATGTGGGTCGCCTTTCATTTTATATATTGGTTTAATCACTCCAATTGTCCAGTCTGAGGGAAAAACACCAGTGTTTAGGATTAGATTAAAGAATTTTGTATATATATTTCTGAACTGCGAAAAAGTTGACTTGATAAACTCGTTTAGTATCCCATCATGCCCCGGGGCTTTTCCGTTTTTCAACCTTTTCATGGCTCTTTCTATTTCATCGGCTGATATAGTTTCATTTAATATTGTATTATCAATGTTTTCCGGAGGGTCAGTATGTTGTGTCTCAAGACGATTTTCATCTATTACCAAACTGGAAGAAAGATCATTTTCGAGTTTAGTATAGTAGTCATAAAAATCATTTACCGATGGCATTTTATAATTGGTTTTCTTTTTTTCTAACAAATTATATATTTTCCAAAATTCCTTACTGTTTTGCTTTTTGGTGCATCTCAATTTGTACCTAAGTTGGTTATTAAAACGCAGTTTGCTTTTCTGGAGAGCCGTTTTATATACACGTCTATAATCAATTAACATATTTCTGTTTTCTATGGTTGGATTGCGTTTAAAAAATTTACGTACCCGTCGCAGAGCAGTTCTCGAGTCAAGGCAGTCTTTACTAAACCATGGTTTTCTAAATATAAATTTCCTTTTTACCTCCCTGTATTTTTTTTCTGAAGGTTTGTTTCTCGGTTTTGACTGGAATGTTTTAACGCCTGCATTCAAGTATATTTCACACAACTCTTGATTTATTTTATCTATCTCTTCTGGGGTAGGGTTACGCGTTTCCATCGAGTTTAATCTTTTTTCTAATTCCCTTATAGCTAATCTGTTCAGGTTTTTATCGTAAATATTTATTTTATCTGGGTCCCATTTTGTATAAGCTCTATCCGCCTTTGAATACAAGGTATTATTTGGCTTTACCGTTAGAATCCTAGCTGGCGAGACACTAGTACCGTTAGAGGTTATCGTTGATTGCCCTGTGTCACAAACAACGGGTATTGTTTGGTCAACAGAGCAGTCAACTGTGAAAACAATTGAACAGTGGGCGTCGGAGATGAGCTCATTGAATTCTTCAATCTTGAAGTCCGTCAGGTACTGGCTAAACTCGGATGTGCAGATTAGGTAGTCGACAATGCTGACCCCTTTACAAGTAAAAGCCCCAACCCCCCTGTCCTGCCCGATTCTCCCATTTGCAATAATCAAATTGTTAGCTTTACACACTTCCACAAGCTTTCTGCCAAAATTATTTGTTAATTTATCCATAGTTTCTCTTTCGGCAGATATGTTGTGAAGCGTGTGGAGGGTGATTTGTTCTTTCACGTTGTCGGATAGCTCATTGAGGTTTCCGACTCGGGAATTGAAATCACCCACCATTACTACAGATCCACTTTTATAAGTTTTGTCTAGCAATGAGATGTGTAAATCATCATGCTGATTTCCGGAATCATATCTGGACCCCTCAAATGGGGAATACACATTTCCCAGAAGAAACTCTATGTTTCCAGAGCTAAATTTTATCCACTGTGAGATTTCATCGGCATCCTGTAAAAGTGAAAATAGTTTTTTATAGTTTTCTCCCACAGCTATACATGTGCCGCCTGACCTAACATAGGAAAGCTTGTGCCTAATATTTGGATTAAAAACATGAAACCCGGCTATTTCGATTAAATCAACCTCGTCAGTTTTGATCTCTTGAAAACAGAGGACGTCAAAGTTGGAAATATAATCTACAAATTCCGGGTCACTAAGTTTTGACATAAGGCCACAGACATTTAAAGAGAGAAACCTTAGTTTTAACCCTTCCCAGCTGTCCTATTCCCCTTGACTATTATATTCTCGGTATCCCATATTTGCCAAAGTTGAATGTTCGTGAAGAACACGGTAGGGAGGTGGTGTTGAAGGAAAACACTGCTCATTATCTACATACAAACGATCTGCTACCACTACTGGTATTAAATTAATATTCATTAACGCTTGTGTGTAGCCTTTAGTAAAGAGTTGAGGGAACTAGGTGGTTTCGCGGAATACTAATTTGGTCGCCGAAAGCGGTTCGTTGGCTTATCGCTTTTAAACTGAAATGTGTGTCGCTTTTGAAGCAATTACTTCGCATTAATTTGAGATGAAAATATAAATATTTTTTAGAATATGCAACGCATACAATAGAAAGAATACCTATGGTGTTTGGAGTGATTACTACAGTTTTTTTACGAGAGACTTGCAGGTGATATATAAATTTATATTTCACCGGCTGGTTACTCATGAAATAATTTTGGTATCCACTCAAATAACATAGGTATTCTCTATCTACGTTTACTTTCACGTCCGCTTCACTATTACAAAACGCAGAACAACTAAGCAACTGTTATTGTTCCAGCATCACTGTATTAGATCTATCTCTAGGACCATGAACAGAATTCCAATGCATCTACAGAGTTTCTCAGACAAGTGGATATAGAAATAATGTGGACTAATCACCACAGGCACATACCCTACTTTTGTGCAAAACATCGATTACGCTTTAGTGTCAACGGCTTTTCAAATGTTTAAGTGTTTTATCAGCGGTTTTTACACTCTAAGTGCTATTACACCAGCGTGGCCCGTGTTGAAAGATTCCTTTATGGTATAAGTTCCCAAAACTCTTTTCAATGTCTATTTAGCTACAGTTTATTTATCTACTTTGTGTAGAATGTCTATCGTGTCATAAGTTTTCAACCTCTGTAAGGAGATCCTTGGACTTTGAGTGCAACCAACATTATATAGAACGCCTTTTTTTGCTCAAGTTGTCACTGATGTGCATCACTTCAGTTACGAGCCTCGTTTTGATAGGTCCTATTATACCAGTGAAACAGAACTTGTTTACTGTGAAATAAGACAGAAGTGCCCCACTTTTCGAGCTCCCACAGTGGGCCAAATGTTGGATAACAAAAAAAAAGACTAAGATATGGTCAAATGTCTTCTAGCTTTGTCGTGAGGCTGCTTCCAAGAACACTATCTTAACCCTTTAAACCCTCGTTTCCTCGAATGGTATCGCCTTTGAGTACACTTACAGTGAGATGGGTCAGTCCAATATCAACATACAGGGATGATTAAATAATAACCGCAGTCTGCAGCCGTCTGGCTGCAGACTGCCGTTATTAGTTTATCATCAATGTGTATTGACCTTTTATAATGAGACAAAACTGTGACGATATTATGCATTGGACCTAAAAATCGGCCTTGCGAGTTCAAAGGGTTAAACCAAATTCTTGAGGGGGGGGGGGGTGGGGGGGACGGATTTGTCTGAATATTATACCACGATTGCTGTGCGAATTTAACGTTACGTGATACAATACGGACATTGCGAAATGTTCTGAATACACTACGTATGAAGTATTGAGTACGTAAGAACGTCATCAAAGAACACATCTGACAGGACGTTACGCGTCAGAGTAATGTTATGACGTGAATGAAATGCTTCGACACAAAACAGTTATAAGCAAGATAGTTATCAGATCGCCGAAGATGATAGTTTTTTTTAACAATATAAGCTTCATTTACTTAAATCAAGTTTAATCGAGGTATAAATACAGAACATAACTCAGGTAGAGGTCGGGTGGACAGAAATCAACGACAACACCCCAGCTCGTTAATTCCAGTCCACCGTACTCAACCTTCGTTGTGTTCTGTCTTAATATGCTATGTTAGACAGAGGTGTCGGACGCTCAGTGAAAGGACGTGGTGTGGCTGAGATGGTACTAATGTACAAAATCTGTTGGCTGACATTGGTTCGACCTGGTGGAAGCAATCTGAACAACTCTTACTTTGATAACTGCGATGGCGATCCTGCGATGCTTGTTATAAATTGTCCCGTATAAAACAGTAGAATTCTTTTCTCTTTTTTTTTTTGTCGCCTTTTGAATATATTTCACAATATGCTGAAACACAGTGCATGCTCTGTCATTTTCAGACACATTTTTCTTTTTACGCTTAAAACTTGGTTACCAGCACACACGGGCACACATACACACTCCGAGATATAAATACACAAATGTGGCAATTTTAATTTTGGAGAATAGTGTAAAAGATCGAGACACAAGTGCGCGAGTCGAGACTCGAACCGTCGACTTCCGCACACAAAGCGACCGATTTACCACGAGACTAAGATTCGAACCAACCAGATAGGTTGGTAAATGGCCATTATACCTCGAGCGACACACCACTCTCGCGTTCTTTGAGATTCACCCACTGTGAATCCCACTCCAGATTCGACCTCGGGCGATCGAAACACCCACAGCGATTCACACAGCATCCACAATTCCACCGACTGCTAACGCCACCAATGTACAGCACGTGGAGAGTGTATTATCACTAAATCACCCGCAGAGTGGAAATTCCACCTAAGCAATAATTGCAAATTTGTTGCAAAGCACAACAAGCACAAGCAAAGTTCCAGCCAATGGACCTCCGGGTTATACCCGGAGGTCCATTGGCTGAAACATTGCTTATGTTTTAATCTATACGTACAGAATTTGACAGTGATGCTTTGGGTGATAAGGTAATAACTCCACTCCCCTGGTGATTTAGTTACAATCCACTCTCCACGTACCGTAGCAGATCGAGAGAGAAGTGCGGAAGCCGAGGCTTGTATCGTCGACATCTAGCATACAAAGCGACTGATTTATGACGAGATTAAGAGATTCGACCAACCAGGCTGGTTGGTAAATGGCCCTTATTCCTCGGCTGCTACAATAGTAAAAATTCTTTGACCTTCCACTAATTTCTTATGGTCCTCTAACGAGGAAGCCTACACCAACCTAGAAATCATGCAGAACGGCAATTGTGGAGAAAATGTTTTTTTGCAGCCAAGTGATAGAAGATGCTGATGCAAAGAACGAAGTAAATTGGCATTCCGATGAAAAATCCAAGATCAGCATTTTCCTGATTTCGAAGACATTCCGTTATCAAGGACAATGAGGATTTCAGAATTTCAAGGAACCTTCTTCAGACTTGAGTACGCCCAACTTTAGTGTAGAAAGAGTAGATTTTCCTCAGGACGTGAAACCCTTTTCCGAGGAAGACCGAGAATAAGTTTCAAGATGGTTTAATTACGTGGTTTTATGTGGATGTCACGAACAATGACATTGACAAACATATAACCAATATCTATTCATTTATTTGTGTTCAAGGCCACCTTCAGCTCCTTTGGTATCTCATGATCGCAACATCGATATGAAGCGAAGTTTAGCCAGTCGAGTATACCTATGTTGATCACTTTAGATGACTTGCATCCTGGGCGTTGGTTCTGGATCCTATGTTAATAGTAAAGCAGAACTTGTTTATCGCAGTAAACAAGCGCTGATCCACTTCCAGGGGTTCCTACGGGGAGATATAACAAACATACAGAAACTGCTTATAAAGGAAAGCTACACATTGAGAGCGGAATGTTTTGGTTTTAACAAACCGCAGAAGTGATAGAACCTGTGATCACGGGAGGCACACCCCCACTCTTCTCACACATGCATATATTCTCTTCTCCATAGACATGCAACATGACTGCACGATGAGTTTACAAATTTTAGAGCATGCACATGTGTAAACATAGAAGGATTTCTGAAGATATTTTCTGCTGTAAGAATATTCGAGTTGGAAATTGGCTGAGTTAGCAACAATAGACCACAGAACCGTTAAGGTTCGCTTTTCCTACTAACTGAAATATTCTATCCGATTTAATTTAAAAAATACATAAATGTTCTTTTTCTTTGAATCAACAAAAAATATTGTTCTCAATCGAGCTTGATTTGACCGAATCTCTGATGGCATGAAAATTAAACATGTATGTTTTCTACATATCGTGAACTAGCGGGCCGACCCGTTTCAGGACAGGTTAGCCCTGCCAATGCGACGACAAAAATTCTAACTGGACAGGGCATACACACTCCCCATTTATATAACAGAAGAAGTGGCTCATTAGGTAGAGGTGCAGGCTGCAAGCCGAGAGATCCTCGGTTCGAATCCCACCTGAGGAAACCGCGTTGTGTCCTTGAGCAAGACAATTCGTCCCCATTGCCCACGTGGGGACACTGTGGCGTTGTGTACTAAGGCGAACTGCACGTCGATAGTACACTTGTCTTCAACCAGTGGGAGCGCGCTGGCTCAGTAGGCAGAGATGCAGGCTGCAAGCCGAGAGGTCCTCGGTTCGAATCCCACCTGCGGCAATCGCGTTGTGTCCTTGGGCAAGACACTTCATCACCATTGCCCGCGTGGGGGCACGATGACGCCGTGTACTAAGGCGTACTGCACGTCGATGGTACGCAGGTCTTCAACCAATCTCACCCTGCCTGTGCTGCAGTGCGGAGTTACGATGTTGTGGAGCTGGCAGCTGCTCGTTGTTGCTCGGTGGTTCTCTCCGGGTACTCCGGCTTCCTCCACCCGTAAAACTGTCACGGTCATGATTAGCCATTGTGCATAAATATGTGACCTTAAACATCAATAACTTCAACCAGTGCTAACTCTGCTTGTGTGGAGTTAGTATGTTGGGGAGCAGACAGTTACTCTCCGTTGCTCGGTGGTTCTCTACGGATACTCCGGCTTCCCCCACCCGTAAAACTGTGCCATTGTGCAAAAGTGTGTGACCTTAAACACCAATAAATAAATAAATAAAATAGAAGACGACTCATCACAGCTGTCATTTTAGGATTATTTTCACTAATTGTGTTGATATCTTGGTTTCAATATTAGTTAAATATTTATTGATTGGAATACCTATAACTGTAGGATGAACGAATATCTGAATATATCTGTGAGTAATCGATTTCATATTACAGTGGAACCCTGTTAATTGAATAACCACTTTACCAATGAAAATTATTCAATTAACAGGAGTATTCAATTAACAGGGATTGTGTCACTTTCTTGTATTCTAGAGATAAACTTAGCATTTATTCTATTATATCTTGTTTGACAGAGCTCCATGAGCTCTGTCAAACAAGATATAATAGATTAAATAACTGTATTGGATGGACTGAGGCCAAATAGGTCTATAAACAAAGGAAAACAGGGTCGAGACCGAGTAATTTCTTGACAGGCTACAAAATCTTTCATTCAATTAACAGGAGTTTACTCTATAACCTATATTCAATTAACAGGTCAAATTTGTACTGAAGGTATGGTAAATGGTTTTGTGTTGGGAAATTATATTCAATTAACAGGGATATACAATTAAGAGATATCCAATTAAGTGGGCTCCACTGTATATCAATTGTAATCTGCGCACAAACTCCGCGAAAAGTGGGTAAACAAACAGCCTACAACATCGTCGAATTCCTTACAGAATTTGACTGAATTTATTAGAGCTTGGAAAAAGACATTGTCATCTGTTTCGAAGACGAAGTATATTAAACGGTGCCACCCCCTCTCCTCCCCCTTTCTGTGATTCTATTTCACATCGTTTTATTTAATCGGGTCTAACAATACCAGGTCCAGTGTGCCTCGGATTTTTTATATTGATAAATGATAAGGTAGTTTTGTCACTGAAGTTTGAAAGAAATGTGGCAATCAATAGACATCCAAGCCATCATATACAGATTGGAGGGGCGTGTGACATACCCTTTCCCGACGATAAGATGAAATTGCCCGACAGACAACATGACTATTATAGCGTGCAATCTGCTGATTGAGGACATGTATTTTTCTAAACGCTTAATCCTTTCCCTAACATGAAAAGCAGACGACACTTGCAAACAAAATGCTTGAATAACTAGTTTTTTTTCATTTTTGTCTCCAAAACATAGGTTATGACCCCCCCACCACCCCCACCCCCCACCCCCACCGCCTCATTGTAAATATCTCACCGAGCTCGTTCCAATGAGGGCCATTACCTATGTTTTTGAGACAAAAAATTAAAAAATAATGAAAATTAATTGGCGATTTTTGTGAATAGCGCTGGCCGGTTTTGGCCGTTACGTTGGGTAAAGGGTTGAAGGAAAGACATTGTTTTATGCATCCATGTCAACATGTTGCTAAATTTGGCTCCAAGGGGCGTTCAATAATTCTTAGGGTTGTGTTCGCATTACAAGGCGAGAAACCCTAAAAGTTATATAACTCCCTTTACGGCCAGGTTTGGAATAGGTAACATTGTGAACCCTTGGACTAGTCAACATGCTGAACCCATAGTGATCGCATTTTGATGTCCTCTTTTTACATCAGACCCCAAGTTCACCCGAATCCTTAAAATAGCTGACCTATTTTATGCTTAATTCAGAAATTATAGATGCACCCCTGGATGTCGGTCATCGTAAATCGAATTTGACAAAACGGTGAGATGTATCATCATGAATGTGGCTTTGACTCCGTTACTTGATTATTCCGCGTACTTATTACCGCCTTGCCCAAACAGGTAAGGGGCCGTTTAACCCTTTACCCAACGCAGACGATATCAAAATTTATTATTTTAAATATCATTTTTTTTAAAATTTGCAAAAAATTTCAACAAAATCATATCATGTGACCCCTCGTTGGAACGAGCTCGACGAGCTCGTTCCAACGAGGGGTCACATGATATGGTTTTGTTGAAATTTTTTGAAAAATAATATTTTTTCAACTGCTGAATTTGCATATAACGCGGGCGGATGCGGGCGATTCGTTGCGTAAAGGGTTAATGCGATACTCGAGTGGAGACTGATAATATTTGCTGTATTCGACATTACAAGAATGTCCAAGACCTACAAGCTAAAAATCAGTGCGATTCGATTCGAGATTCGATTCGAATTTTTTGCATGATTCCATTCGAGATTCGATTCGAAACGAACTTTGAGATTCTCAGGTCACTATATATATCTTCCATAAAAATCGCGATCTGTAGAAACATTTCAACTAGTAGAGACGCTCTTTGTGTCACAGATCGGCGGGTGGACTTTAAAAACAGCGCACTAATATTCTACTGAAAAGAAAAAAAAATCTTTTCATTTTTTCTGCGTGTTGAACTATAGATATTGGAACATACATTATAAGTGTCCTAACAAACCAGTTATATTCGTTCTCCTTAAAAATTAAAATGTTCTGCTATTGAAATTATTGTCATATAAGAATTGAAATGAATTATCTGTCGGTCTATCGGAGTATGAATGAAGGGTGGGAGGGTTAAGTTGTATGAAGTGTGTTCCAGGTCATACAAAACTTCACAAGCCCATCCTGTCATCTGATAATTCATTTCTATTGTAAAAATTCAGTTTAGAATGGTTGCTTGTATTTTTATGCACCCTTGTCAGAGGTGTTCGCCATTGATATCACTGCAATCGTATCAAATATTGTGCAGATGGCAGTTTTATTATTTTAACGTAGACTAATACACGCGGTCTCGAATACTCATGAGGAAAACTAGTATGAACAACCGACCTGAATACTCGGTGACAACCTACCAACAGTAACTACATTTTGGATGCACCGATAGACTCGTCAACAATTTTTTAATTTGAAAAACATTGAGCGTGGCATTCATCAAAAAGGAAAAGCATTTATCGATTACGAAAAACTCACCTCAACCAATGATATCAAGGCAATCAGATATCATTAACACTTGACCCTTTGAGTATTTTAAAAATATTAATAATATGGCAGCCATGACGAGATTTGATAAAAAAAATTCATCTAAATTTACGGCCATTCTTGGTGAAAAAATTCAAATGCAAACGAATCGAACAGCCAGTTTCGAATCGAACCGAATCCAACTAAAGAAAACTCTATTATAATACTTAGACAAACGTTTTGTAGATTTCCATTTATAATTCTCAGAAGCAACCTACAGTTTATGTGAAAAGTGCCATACCAACATTATGTTATTATGAGTTCCGTTCAAGTCAAGAAAACTCCTTCAGCTCTTAGATCAAAAGTAGAATTCCAGCTCAAGATTCATTCATTAATTCCACCCACTTCACGATATTTTTACTAGCCGATGTTATTTCTTAGTACGTGTATGCCGAACAAAATAAAATGTATTTTAGGAGAACGTCGTTATTCAGCTTCAAGCTATTTCTGCAAATTGATTTGTGCGAAAACCAAGGAATGTTCTGTACTTTACGCATACATTTTATATATACAATGTACAAGCCTTTGTAACTCGAAGTGCAATAACTTTCCGCCTAATGGAAAAGTTTGTTGACTGCGATAGGACAGTAAGCGGGGTTACTCACGAATTTGTTAAATGCATTTTTATGTTTTCAAGGTGAATTGAACACACCTCTTGAGTAGAATATCTAAAACTGGAGCTCGAAGGAATATTTGTATATCCTGGTAAGTAAAGACACATCACATTGCATCGACGGTAGTCTGTGTAAACTCCACGAAAAGTGGGAAAACAAATTGCGAGGGATTTCGGATTTCTTACTGAATGGGACGAGTGGCCCGAGAGCTTGCAATTAACCCTCAACCTAACGATGTCTACTATTGTCGCGGATTTCACTGTGATGTTCCTCCCTTCTCATATTATAACCTGATTAATTGTTGGAAAGAGAGAGATCATAAAAACACAGCACCCCCGGTGTTTCTTAAATGGGTGTTTAAATGCTGCATTCTGGAACCATTTTGCAGGGAAATTAATTTACATTCACATGTCAGTCAATGCTGATGTGAGAATATACTGGGGACGCGATCCATCCTCGCACGCCGCTCGCACTCATCAACCCCACCCCATCCCACCCCACCCCACCCGCGTATCGCCTGCAAGGTTGAACGCATTAACACATCATCCAAATTCAGTCAACGGTGTATATGCATTTTCAGTTGAACGTTTTGTCTCAGTCAGTTTCATTTCCCCTCAAGACTACATTCTAAAATTAGTTGGGTTAAAAAATAACCCAAATCAGCTGGGTTGAGTGAATATGAACTCAATTGGGTTGACATTCACACATCCCAGTTGTTTTGGGTTGATTTTTTTTTAAACTTAGATGATGGCAGAGTTCATAGCTTTTGCAAGCTGACTGGGACGTGTTTGCCCTGATCATTTTATACAGGGATATCAGCCTTTTATCTCTGTGAAGGAAAGAAAATATTTATAAACAGAACTGGCATTAGAATTCTTTAACTCTTAGAAGCCGGGGAATCAGAATGAATTTATTGAACATGACATACCGCGAAAAACTTACAGTCGAGCAGGTGCTTCTAGTCAAGTGCCGTCTGCCTATTCAGACAGACGGCACTTGACTAGAAGCACCTACTCAGTGTTTAATTCTCCACCAGCCCAAAGATAGCCGAAACGTCACTGCCAGATTACCTGCCGCATTACATCATAGGCAAGAAAACTCGACTACCGTCTTCTAAGAGTTAATATTCTGTAGTGTTAAAGTCACTTCTTCGATGGCTGTTTTCAGTGGTGGGAAACGTTGCATCTTAGGAGGGTAGGTTGGTGTGTTAAGAGAATGAGGGTAAAACCATTTTAGGAGGGCAAATATTGAAAGTGGGACAGGGTGACATCTGCCCTTGAGTGCAACGAGAGGCGATCTCTAATCTAAGCAAGGGGCGATATATGCTGCGATCAGGAGATATGACTGCAAAAATACCGGCTTGGAACGGAAAGAATCATTCGATTTCCAGTTGTTCAAAAATCACAAAAACATCGCATTAACGTGATTTTTGTTCATGTGTTGTTCATGAGAGATCAGTTTGGGTCATCAATAATTTCCCAAAAATTATTCATGAGATCACTAAATTGTGCATCGATTATAAAGATTTCATAGTACTTCCTTAATGGACATTCGAAGACAAAACGTGCATTGAGTACAAAATCGTGTTCAACACACACATGCATACGCCAGTACCACCAAAGACTCTCTACCCAAACCTTTTACATAATATGAACAGCAACTTACAAAATAATTTCGTGAATAACTATAAAAATAAATATTTTATCTAAAGATAGTGCCTTGGGACCTTCCATTGGTAATGACCTCGCAGGGCTCGTTCAATTGAGAGGTCGCGAGCAAAGAATATTTTATTTTATAAAACTTTGTGTGGCAAATTGCCCAACAGGGCGTAGACACTTAGAGAATTGTCTGATGATCGTACAGCAGTTGTCAGTCCCGAAAAATGGCATAACTGTTTACTTTACGAATCGGTCGCATTAACCCACGTATTTTACAAATTGAGTAGTTGAAAGAAAGATATCTTTCAAAAGTATTCAACAAAACCATATCATTTGACCCGTCATTTGAATAGACTCTACGAAATGGTTTTGTTGAAATGATTTGCAAAAAATGAAAGAAAAGAGTTGAAGTAGCAAACTTTGATACCTTGTGCGTTGGGTAAAGAGGGTTTCTTTACCATACGTAACGGCCAAAACCGGCCAGCGCTTTTCACAAAATCACCATTCAATTTTCATTATTTTTTCATCTTTTGTCTCAAAAACATAGCTTATGACCCTCATTGGAACGAGCTCAACGAGCTCGTTCCAATGAGGATTATCAGCTAAGTTATAAATGCAAAAAATGAAAAAAAATGGTTATTCAAGAATTCTGTTAGCAAGTGTCGTCTGCCTTTCGTGTTAGATAAAGGGTTAAACTGAATTCAAATAGCTTTCAAGGAAAATAAAGTACCTTTTAAGCATAGGCACATTTCAAGCATGTTTCACTGAAAGAGCTGAAGTTTGAGGAGTTCCTTTGCGATTAATTCGTCTCGCGTTTTGCTACTATTACCGACATTGGGAATCGCTATACACGAAATATTCATCGCAAAATGCAATGCAATACCGTTTAAATTAATCCCAAGTCATAATGTTTTCTGAGACAGAAAAATTGAAAAATAATAAAATTTGAACAGGATTTGTTGTGATAATGGTATCGCTGAACTAAATATTTGAATTAGAGTTACCCGCCTTGAAATGTTGCACTCTGAGATGCAATCTCTAAAAAATAAACATCCTTGGGAAATATATTGTTTCAATAAACGCTTGAAACAGTCTATTGACATCTTGCATCATTGTTGAATATTCATGATAAAAAAGAGGGCGATTTGATGACTTTTGGACCTAAAGAATACAATTTACTTTTTGTGTGTTTTTGTAGGGAATTCCCTGAAAAATATGTGCACGCGACCGGTACTTCCCTTCGTGTCATCTTTTCTCTCTTATTTGTTGCATGACCCCCTGTTTTCAGGTTAGAAAAGTTGTCTGAAGGGCTATAGCTGACAAAGATATTTGAATGTCAAAACTAAAGTGATGCGATCATATTTTTTTTCGCCTGAACGTTATAATGGTGGCCTATAGGAAAATATTTAGTTCTGTTATACCAATAATGCTGGTCGATCATGGCCTTCCTGTCACGTGACGTTATGTTATGCTAGGTAACGAAGAAACACATTCTTTTACCCACCAACAAACGATTTTGCATATAACATTTTCCTCTTTCTGTCATTTATAGGATGTGAAAAGTAACGACTCACTTCCAAGATGCAGAGATTCAGTTAAATGGAGGATAAAGAATGAGTTCTATTCGACATCTTGTGCCTATTGTTACCACTATCTGTTCAAGAATGGGACGGGTCTCGAATTTGACCCCAGTACCAATCTGTTGAAAACAAGAGACTACATTCAGGGCAATACTACATATTTTAAACCAGACATTAATGATGAATATAGGCGGAATGGAATCTGTAGTTTCTTGGACAACGACAGTTGCGACCGATGGCAAGATTGTTGTCGATCTGCACATGCTTGCTGTGAGACACAACCACCAATGGAAGAAAATGACCCCAATATGTGTCCTGCAACATGGGATGGATGGCTTTGTTGGCCACAGACGCCTTCCATATCTTTGGCAAGACTACCGTGTCCGGGATTCGTAGAAAGTTTCTATCCCAATTGTGAGTTTATTTTGTGCATTCTTCAATGTTTCTGTTCTGTAAATTTCATTATTATCAAACCTTTTTCTTTTCATGCATTTTCAGGCAAAATGATTGGCTAAAGTTTTTCTTTCTTTCTTTTCATAACACAATAATTACATTGTCAATGTAGTTATACGTTTTGGATCCAAATACTCAATTCCCATTTGGTCAGCTGGACGAAAACGTCATGGCCAAATGTAATTCATTTTCCAATGAATACATTTGGTCGAACTTTGACCCACATTTACGGTATAGCGCAGTTGACAGAATGTAACTTTTAGCGCCTCTCGCAGTGATCAACTCCGCTGACATTTCCCAACTGCGACATAAAGCCCGTTACTAAAATACTCGTTTCCATTTCTAAAGTTGTGAAAATTAAAAATCAGAGTTGTGCTCTTTGTCTTTTGTGTGAGGGTGGTATTTGGCCTCGTTCGTTCGTACATGTTTTATTTCGTCTTTCTGCTTTGTTGTTTGTTAAAAAGTAGTTTAAACAGTTACGGAATGTAATTATAAGAATTGAATGCAATTTTTATAATCTTTATTGGAGTATGAACGTGTGGGAATGGGTACAAATTGCATGAATCCCAAAGGGATTCATACATAATTTGTACCCGTTCCCACACGTTCATACTCCAATAAAGATTATAAAAATTGCATTCAATTCTTAAATGAAACACACAAAAAACGCATTTAGACCCGCTCTGAGCCACGTCCTAATATCAGTCTTAAAGATTACGTTGCATTGGGTGAATGGAAAAGAACCCCTGCACGCTCATATTGTTTCAACATGAAAAGTAATTAATATTTATCTCATCATATTAAAAAGACTATCAAAATAAAATAAAATAAACATGCAATCCTTATCATGCTTTGTATTCCATGTTCAATTCGTTTATATGCAATAGATGATCGTCTGCGTTCATCGTTTTACCCAAATCAAACGTAAACAATGGACGGTCATAATAATCCACAAACGAAACTCACGCCAACAAAACTGTCCAATTTCCAAATAGCCCGAATGAACTCTTTCTGAGAAAAAGTTCAAACAACTTCATGTTATCTGGGTTTATATCGAACTCCACATTTACAAACTGTGTTTTCCGTTTCTCTGGAAACGGTCAAAATAAGAATTAAACTTAATTCAGTGTTGCTTTGAATGACAGCATCCTCCCGTGAAGTGAAAAAGGAGATTGAAGTTTTGTATGGGCGTGATCTTTGACGTTCCTTTTAACTTACGCTATTCATTGGTCAATATTTTTTTTTAATGATACAAGAACATGTTTCAGTGAAATGTGTCGTTATTTCAAAGAGAATTTTAGAAAACTATGCCTTTTTATTCGGTTATCACTAGGACGCGTGATGCGACCTGGTTTTTATTTTAACTCCGCAAAGTAGAGAGTGTTTATATTTATTGCCCCTCAAGTTTGATTATAAGGAATGATCGTTTGATTCTGTTCATTTCTTGAGTTATGAACCCAAAAAAACAAAGGCCAAACATAGTGCAAATGGGCGCCCATTTACGCAGTTTGGCTTTATTTTTGGGGAGTCAGAACTCAAGAAATAGACAGAAACACACATCATTCCTTATTAGCACGCAGAATGCAGAGTGGCACCAAGGATGTGGAACGAAATTGTACCGCTGATTCCATAGAATGCTTAACTCATATTCTCTTAATGTTACTTATAGTAACCCTGCATGTACTGATGTACCAATATTCAGTTGTTCTGTTGTCTCGCCAAGTTTTAAGTTGATTTACCTCAAGATCATATAACACAGTGGACCATGGGGTTGTCACATGGTATTCTGTTTTCAGTGGTACTATGGGGCATAATTAGAGGAATTATTTCTGGAATGAGGACAAATTTTTACGAGCATTGTTTTTACCAGATATTCGTCCACATTGGTATGCTACGATATATTATTTTGAAGGTAGGGTCTACTTTAACCCTTTATCTAACAAGAAAAGCAGACGACACTTGCAAAAAAAATCTTGAACAACTATTTATGTTCATTTTTGTCTCAAAAACATAGGTTTTGACCCCTCATTGGAACGAGCTCGACGAGCTCGTTCCAGTGAGGGGCCATAACCTATGTTTTTGAGACAAAAAATGAAAAAAATAATGAAAATTAATTAGTGATTTTTGAGAATAGCGCTGGCCGGTTTTGGCCGTTACGTTGGGTAAAGGGTTAAACATTATGTTTAGTCCTATAATGGGGATAGCGGGAATATAGTCATTGTGACTATGCCGATCCCCCGCAGTATAAAAATTTTTATTCAGTCTCATTATCTGTACACTGTCATATTATTATGCTGCGAAATAAAGTATTCAGTATTCAAAGATCCGAAAACAATAAAATCAGAACCTTCGAGAATAAAAAACATGGGATCAGAGCGAATCCTGCTTGGGGTTGTGATGCTTTCCTGTGGTAACGCGGGTGAACTCCGCTTGTCCTACTATTCTCTGAGGGGGTACGGCATTCTCCTACAAAACTACTCAAAATAGGTTGATCTTCACGAAACTTCAATACAGAGGGAACTCAATCATCTTACTAGTCGTACTTATTTATTTATTAGGGTTTAACGACACTTTAACAGTCAAGGTGTCGGTGACGGTTTTACGGGTGGAGGAAGCCGGAGTACCCGGAGAGCACCACCGAGTAACGACGAGTAGCTTCCAGCTCTTCATCATCTTAACTCCGCACTCCAGCACAGACAGGATTAGATTGGTTGAAGCCATGCGCACCATCGACGTGCAGTACGGGCTCGACGTTGCTTAACTTCGGTGATCTAACGAGAACCGGTTACAGCAACGCCACCGCGCCCCGGTTACACTGGTTTACCCTTTACCCAACGTAACGGACAAACCGGCCAGAACTATTCACAAAAAATTGCCATTCAGTTTCCATTATTTTTTCATTTTTTGTCTCAAAAACATAACTTATGACCATTCATTGGAACGAGCTCGTTGAGCTCGTTCCAACGAGGGGTCATAAGCTATGTTTTGACGCAAAAAAATGAAAAAAGAATAGTTATTCAATAATTTCAATAATTTTGTTTGCAAGTGTCGTCTGCTTTTCATGTTAGGTAAAATGTTAAGATCGAACCGCTGGCATTTCGGTTTAACCCTTTACCCAACGTAACGGCCAAAACCGGCCAGCGCTATTCTCAAAAATCGCCAATTAATTTTCAAAATATTTTCATTTTTTGTCTCAAAAACATAGGTTATGACCCCTCGTTGGAACGAGCTCGTCCCAACGAGGGGTCATAACCTATGTTTTTGAGACAAAAAATGACAAAATTTAGTTATTCAAGAATTTTTTTTGCAAGTGTCGTCTGCTTTTCATGTTAGGTAAAGGGTTAAAGTCTAATGCTCTAGCCACCGCGCTCCCTTGAGAAATATTATAGTGTCTGGTATGAAAGCTTTCAATGTTTTGGCATTCAAAGCTGTCAGGCATTGGAAATGGAATTTTTTGTTTTGGAAACTTCCGGAACGTTTTTTACCCAACATGAGGCCATGAAACCTATGAGAAAATCCTTGAGTGAGGTCTAAGTCCCACGTGTTCCCTTCTGAGTATTTGGAGACTGCTGTTTGGGGTCAACTGTGAAACACTGAATTGTAAACAGCAAAGACGATACTATCGTTGGAGGACATTGTCTTCATAACACTGACACAAGTATTGGCTACTCCCGGTAATACTACGATACCAGATATAACTAGAAAACAGTTTTTCTTCCCAGGATTCGATATTTGTCAGCATGTTATGATCCTCCTGGGTACAATAAAAGCCTGGGTCTTTCTTTTTTTTTTTCGCTGAGACTTGATATATTCTCTGGTGAACAAATGGTTTAAACAATAGAAAATATTAGCAAAATACTGGGCAAAACGCAGTCCATTTCTGAATCTTTCATACTAACCCTTCACCTAACACACGCGTTATCAAAATTTATTATTTTAGATATTATTTTTCCAAATTTCTCCAATATCACTTGACCCTCGCACTGGAACGAGTTCGACGAGCTCGTTCCGACGAGTGGGTTACATTATGTGGTTTTGGTGAAATGTTTTAAAAAATAATATTTTTTTAACTGGTGAATTTGCATATTACGCAGGCGAATTCCCAGATTCGTTAGGTAAAGGGTTAACTCGTATTGGGTCGGACGCTTTACTAAATACTACAGGTTGTGGCTATAACGTCAAGACTCAATCGGAGAAGCTTTCATAATGATCATGGAAAGAATCCGATTTTGTTTATGACACATTTCTCAGTCACATTTGATTGGATAATGCCAAATGGTGACACCTCCGAATTTGCAACTATAGGAAATTATGGCCAGGATTGGGGGGGGGGGGGGGGGTAACACCCCATCACCCACCCCCCTGTCGCCACGTCCCTGAGTCTATATTCGTTATTTTGGGGTAAATCAATTAGAAGCCTTGAGGTTGCACGTTGAAAATATTGATTGAACTATAATATAAATTCTCGAACAAACTATCTACACTATTAGTGAGCGCGGTGGCGTTGCGGTAAACAAAAATGTCTAATTTTCAAGCCATCAGAGATTCGGTCAAATCGGGGGATGCGCTGGCGTTGCGGTAACCGGTTCTCGTCAGATCACCGAAGTTAAGCAACGTCGAGCACGGATAGTCCTCGGATGGGTGACCTTCTGAGCGATCGATTCGGACTCCCGCGTTGTGTCTTTGGGCAAGGCACTTAACCCCGATTGTCCACATGGGGGCACGATGACGCCATGTACTAAGGCGTACTGCACGTCGATGGTGCGCATGTCTTGAACCAATTCAACCCTGCCTGTACTGCAGTGCGGAGTTACGATGTTGGGGAGCTGGCAGCTGCTCGTCGTTGCTCGGTGGTTCTCTCCGGGTACTCCGGTTTCCTCCACCCGTAAAACTGTCACGGTCATGATTAGCCACTGTGCATAAGTATGTGACCTTAAACACCAATAAATAAATAAATAAATGTCTACACTATTAATCCAGGTCGTATCACGAGACCGGAATGCCGATCTCTCGGGTTCAAGGGGTGAAAAAGGATACACATTTGGAAAGAATTCAGACTGCTCTTCAAATCGCCATATCGCATGCTGCGTGTTGCTTCCGTGTTCGGAGTATAGAATGTTTGCCAGCGGGTGACCTATTTTTTCCTGGGACGCGGATCTTCAAAGCATATGAAAACATTAGAAGGAAATTACGAACGTTGTGGCTCGTGACAAAAATTCTTTTCAGATATATTTCCACTGAAATAAATGTAATTAAATTATTGCACTTTCAGGAAACGGTTCGTATTTCTGAGTTCATTTTAAATAAATGATGACGCCGAAAAGATCCACTATTTGCATAAGTGGCATTCAAGCAATAATGAACAAATGAATTACTGTGTTTAAATTATGGTTCACGTTCCAGACTCGGTAATAATGGATACAGAAAATCTATCAAAGTGCGCAACTCACAATTGAAAGACAATTAGTCTGTCCGCAATGGAATAATTTCAGTTAGTGTGCAGATTCATTAATTAATTACGATATTTATCCATTGAAAATCATGGGGATGGTGACACTGTGTTGGTCAGCAGCGTAAAGTTACACCAATTGCATGGTTTATAATGGCGTTCTCTTTTGAAATCCACGGCATGCCATCAGATAGCCAATGATATATTATAATTACGCACGGACGTAGCAAATCTTAACCCTTTACCCAACGTAACGACCAAAACCGACTAGCGCTATTTCCAAAAATCGCCGATTAATTTTCATTATTTTTTTCCTTTTCTGTCTCAAAAACATAGGTTATGACACATCATTGGAACGAGCTCGTTCCAATGAGCGGTCGTAACCAGTGTTTTTGAGACAAAAAATGAAAAAAATTAGTTATTCGAGAATTTTTTTTACAAGTGTCGTCTGCTTTTCATGTTAGGTAAAGGGTTAAAATCGGTACGCACCAACATCTTGCACAGATTACTATCATCGTATGAGAGGCGGTGTCCAGGCATATTATCTCGAGTCAGGTGTTCACTTCCAAAACGGTGGATCCTAGTACATTCTGCTGTGAGAAACGAACCTTTTCTTTTTTTCTCTTTTTATTGCGGTTTAGTGATACTTTCGACAGCCAGGGTCGCCTCGCGTCGAAAGGTTTTACGGGTGGAGGAAGCAGGAGTACCCGGCAAAATTACTGAGAAGCGCCGAACAACTGCCAGACTCCTCAATGTACTAGCTCCGCATAATGTATATATAGGTCTGCCTCACAACTTCGTATAAGATTGAATATATAATGTCTCTCAGTTAGGTTTGACTGCATGGTCCCATAAATCGAGAGTTTCCTACAGTACAGTCACCGTGAACCGATCGTAATCCTCGCACGGGCAGTCATGTTCTCGCATGCGTTTACCAGGTAATAAAAATCGTCAACAGCAAAATTTAATTAATGAAGCACGAATGAAGCACGAGTTTGTACCCAATGCTTCATCAATTAATGTTTTGATGATTATTCCTATAGCTGGTGGTTGACATACTATTGCATCCGTGAAAATATTTCCCACCTGTGCAGAGTGACCAGTCCACGACGTACGTACTGTAAATGTGTATATATACACATGACTGACGAACTCGAAAGTGGGTTTGCTACTATTTATTTATTTGCTGGACTTTTACGGGTGGAGGAAGCGAGTACCCGGAGAGAACCACCGAGCAACTGGCAGCTCTCCAACATACTAACTCCACACAAGCAGGGTTAGTATTGGTTGAAGACAAGTGCACCATCGACGTGCAGTACGCATTAGTATAGAGCACCACCTTGCCCCCACGTGGACAATCGGGATTAAGTGCCTTGCTTAAAGACACCACACAGTTGCCCCTGGCCGGGATCGAGGCGTGAACTTTTTGATTTGAAGTCCAAAGGCGGGGAGCGCGGTGGCTCAGTGGGTAGAGGTGCAGGCTGCAAGCCGAGAGGTCCTCGGTTCGAATCCCACCTGCGGCAACCGCGTTGTGTCATTGGGCAAGACACTTCACCCCGATTGCCTACATGGGGGCACGGTGACGCTGTGTACTGAGGCGTACTGCACGTCGATGGTGCGCATGTCTTCAACCAATCTAACCCTGCCTGTGCTGCGGTGCAGAGTTCAGAGTTACGATGTTGGAGAGCTGACAGCTGCTCGTCGTTGCTCTGTGGTTCTCTCTGGGTACTCCGGCGACTTCCTCCACCCGTAAAACTGTCACGGTCACGATCAGCCATTGTGCATAAGTATGTGACGTTAAACACCAATAAATAAATAAATAAGTCCAAAGGCGTAACCATGGAATCACCATGGAATCGCCGCGCTTCTAGACATTTCTCAGCCCCTAAAATACCACAGATACCTCTATCTGGTGAAGGCCATATCGCACGACGTCATCGTCGACTACTGAACCGCAGAGGCGGAGCTAAAGGTGACAACCACGTGTTGTTTTTTTTTTTGCATTCAACCGTCACAATAAAATGTATTTGACCATTGACCATACAGTGTTCCAAAACAAAGTAAGCGGTTTCATATTTCGAAATTGTGAGACTGTTATTCGCGGTGTATGTTACCAACCTTCCAGGGCAAAAATCCAAGACGGGTCAACGACCTGCCTTCGTGTACATAAATATTTGGGCTTGTTACTCCCAACAAAGGAACTGCAAAATACTGACCGCACCAAACGCAGCACTTATAACAGAATTTCGGGAAGTGAAGGGGGGGGGGGGGTGGGCGTGGGCAGTGTATATTAGGACGATGGTTGTCCTTGCCGATAAAAGAACGATCCGAATGGAATAATGGACATTTTCAAGTTCTAAAGAAAACTGTGGCTAGAGCAGCGGCGGTTATTGGCCAATGAAAGCGTATTGGGAGCTCCAAGTTTAACTGGACCCACCATAGTTCGGCCTGTGAACAAACAAAAATGAATTTACCAGAATCCCATTCTCTTGATTGGTAGCTCTTGGTGAGTGTGACGGGAGGTCTTGAAAAGTGTGCAGGGAGACGTCTACACAACTGGATTGCTGGAACGTCAGCGAAAAACGTCACAACTCAATCTGCCCCTCAAGATGGCGTTACGTCAATCAATGCGATAACCCCCTCCTATAGTTTGATGGCGTGATAGTTGTTACGCTGTGACTGTAGTCACAGCGCAACAGCTATCACATCATCAAGGGAGCTCGGTGGATCAGTGGTAGACTGTTGGACTTCTATGCCAGAGGTCACGAGTTCAATCCCTGTCCGGGACGATCCGCGTTGTGTCCTTGGGCAAGGCACTTTATCCCGGTTGCCTACATTGGAGCACGATGACGCTGTGTACTAAGGCGTACTGCACGTCGACGGTGCACATGTCTTCAACCGCTGTAACCCTGCTTGAGCGAAGCTTGAAGAGAGTTAGAATGTTGAGGAGCTGGCAGTTGCTCGTTGATGCTCGGTGGTTCTCTCCGGGTACTCCGGCTTCCTCCACCCGTAAAACTGTCACGGTCACGATTAGCCATTGTGCATAAGTATGTGATCTTAAACACCAATAAATAAGTAAATAAATAAATTTTATCAACAATTAAAATGTGTTGTAAATATTCAAAATATACGAGAAATGTACACATCATCAACATATTTATTTTTCGCAGACATCAAAATATATTCTTTAAAAAGTGAGAGACAATTACTAGGCGCTAGGGAACTGAAAACATTCGAGATTTTATTTTTAGTCGAGCATTGTTTATTTACAGCATCGTCCACCCTACCCGCTGAGATGGCAAGGTGCGGCTGTTGATACTCTTTTCTATATATGACCAACGGGCGTTCCAGCAATCCAGTTTTTTTAGGTCAGTTGAGATGTGTGTACCATACCAGCCGATAACAGGGGCGATGACCTATTTGAGTGCTAAACTGGTTCCAGACCATAGCAGCGTCTAATTTCCTACAGAATTAGACTTGTGGCCTGAGAGCTTAGAGTCAATCTTTTTTTTATTTTTGGCGCCTATGATGTGGTCTAGTCATAGTTTGGTCTATTCTTTCTACTTCAGCTATTTCCATGGCTCAAACTACGAAACCGACCCGTCGTTTCGTTGATCCTGCACCCTCCCTCCAAACAAAACAACAAATATGTTTCTACAAATATTTTTCGAGTTCAGTTATCTGTTGGTTTTCCAACACAGTTTATGGGGGAATCAAATCATATGGTTTTCTTGAATTGTTTTGAGAAGTTTAAAAAAAGTAATATTTAATATAACAAAGTTTGATACCGTCTGCGCTGGGTACAGGGTTAAGACATGTGACAATGATAGAAACCCAACGCTCTGTGGTCAGTCATTAAATTGAAACGAGTGATTTCACTCAGTTTCTATTTCAAAACTTTCGGAAAATATTTTCTCCTTTCAATATTTGTATTCCCTGTGATTTTTTGTTTCACTGAGTTCGTCAGAAATAATTTGTAAGGACAGAATGCGTCGATCTGAAAAATTGTCAATCGATTACATTGGGGAATGAAAATCCTTTACCAAAATATGGGAATCCACCCCCCCCCCCCCCCCCCCCGCGTGATCCATTCCCCCTAGCAACGGTTTCCCCAGATCCCTTTCTTTAGAAAAAGGTAGCAAAATCGAAACGAAGCGTCATTGTGCCAGTAATGTTTATTCAAAACAGTCACTTTGTCAGCCAGGTGCTGTGGTTCCGGACCATACCGTCGATTACTCGCCAGGATGTGTAATCTTTCCTGAAGAATTTGTCACTATGAAGAACTCTTTCCACAGCAAATTGTTGCATCTTTTATGTTAAGAATATATATTTTTTGTGCAAAACTAGCTTAGGAAATTTACCTAATTTCGTAACAACACAGGGATATTATATATCAAAATGAAGTCTGCGTTGCACAGAACTCGAATTAATACACATCTACCATTAAACCGGTAGGGTGGGGCTCCAGTAATTCCTGAAAGTCTGTTACAGCATTGACATAACAGCTATAAACCGAGGCAAGTTATATCACTTTCATTTGAGGAAGACATCAGAGGTCTGATCAGAACTCTGAAACGTGGAGCACGTGGTGTTCTTGTTTAACCCTTTACCCAACGTAACGGCCAAAACCGGCCAGCGCTATTCTCAAAAATCGCCAATTAATTTTCAAAATATTTTCATTTTTTGTCTCAAAAACATAGGTTATGACCCCTCGTTGGAACGAGCTCTTTGAGCTCGTTTCAACGAGGGGTCATAACCTATGTTTTTGAGACAAAAAATGAAAAAAATTAGTTATTCAATAATTTTTTTGGCAAGTGTCGACTGCTTTTCATGTTAGGTAAAGGGTTAAAACTCCATGGAGTATCTCTGGGAATATTAACCAATCTACTCCCTGTAACCATTCTTTAGACATTTGAATGAACATTACAGAGGGAGCACGGTGGCTCAGTGGTATACTATTAGTCAAATTTGTGCTAGAGGTCCCGAGTTCGATCCCCGTCCGGGACGACCCGCGTTGTGTGCTTGGGCAAACCAATTTATCCCGGTTAGTCAAATTTGTGCTAGAGGTCCCGAGTTCGATCCCCGTCCGGGACGACCCGCGTTGTGTGCTTGGGCAAAGCACTTTATCCCGGTTGCTTACATGGGGGCACAATGACGCCATGTACAAAGGTGTACTGCACGTCGATGGTGCACATGTCTTCAGCCGCTGTAACCCTTCTTGAGCGAAACTTGAACAGAGAATGTTGGGGAGCTGACAGTTGCGCGCCGATGTTCGGTGGTTCTCTCCAGGTACTCCGGCTCCCTCCACCCGTACAACTGTCAGGATCACGATTAGCCATTGTGCATAAGTATGTGACCTTAAACACCAATAAATAAATATGAGCATTGCAGAGTAAAGAGAGTTTAATTAATTTACGTAACACGAATAGTTGACGTAACTTGCAACACATATTCTTAAAACAACTTAACATTTTCACGTGGGCCTCAGCCTTATTCCTCCTGATCGACCTTATTCCAATAAGTGGTAATTTACTTCAAAAACCTAGCAGATGGCCACTCAATACTTCAATTTAAAAATGAAAATGAATGTGAGTTTTTTTGTGCATTTTTTTGTGCATAGCGCCGGAGGGTTTGGTTGATTGTTTATTATTGTTCAGCAGCCAGCGTCACATCATGTCAGACATTTTAGGAATGAAGGAAACAGTAGTACACTGAAAAAACACCGAGCAGCGGCGAGCAACTGTCAGACTCCCCGGATTACAAACTCTGCGCACAAGCAGAATTAGCAGTAGTTGAAGACAAGCGCATCCTCGACGTGCAGTATGCCATCGTACCCATCTCCACAATTCCCCGTCATGGGCAATTGGGATTAAGAGTCCTTCCCAAGGACACAATACAGTCACCGAAGGTCAGAACCTAACCGTAGAACTTTCGGTTTAACCCTTAAAACAACGCAGACGATATCAAAATTTATTATTTTAAATTTAATTTTTCAAAAAGGTTCAGCAAAACCATATCATGTGACCCCTCATTGGAACGAGCTCGACGAGCTCGTTCCAGAGATGGGTCACATGATATGGTTTTGGTGAATTATTTTGAAAAATAATATTTTTTCAGCTGCTAAATTTGCATATTACGCGAGCAGATGTGGGTCGATTCGTTGGATAAAGGGTTAAAGTCCAATGATCCAAACTCTGAGCCACGGCTATACCTAGCGCAGGAAGGCCATGGCCGATATGTCAGTTAAGGGGTCAAATCAACGGAGTATTGTTTCAATACATAACTGATATTTTTTTCAAGAAATGTGTGAATTAGAGTATTTAATTTTTTTTGTGAATTTCTCGTATATCGCTGTTCATCCACCTTCTGGTTGTGTTATTGCCGAGAACAGACAGGTCGACTATTTGGTGTAAAAAATGGCACTCTCGTTTGGATCCATATGCTAGAAACACACACAAGTGAACAATCACAGAAAATGTTTTGGGATCCCTTAATTATTGTCAAGGTGATAGCTTGAAGTTTCGATTTTATTGCATAAAAGTGTATGTATCTTTGATACTTTTTCTCGTTCGGGCCAAGGTATAAGAATGTGCGGTTAATGACGGACCCCGAAAACCGATCTGTCACTTAAACAGACCAGCAATAATTCAAGCGCTGCCAATTAAGCATGAAATTTAATGTCCATTATGGCGAACTTGTTGAACGCCACATGGGCTATCTGATAACTTATTAAAGGGGTAAGAGGGATAGTGTTCTCCTGTAGTCATTATCGTTGAAGTTATGGCCAGTTAATAGGTAATTGTGGTGAAAACAGTACATCGCACATGTTCTGGACACACACCCATATTACGCATCTGGCCTGTCACCGAAATGTCAGGGCATGCCGAATTGCGAGTCTTTCAAAGAAACTATAAAGTGAGTATTAAATTAAGATAGATCTAAGCGGCCGAGTTCAAGAGAAACAAGTAAACTGAGAACTGATGTGCTGGCTATCGAAAGAAAAGTTGGGAGGTTTCTCGAAAAATCCATTCCAGTCTGAAGGTGTGTAAGGCGGTGAGTCGTTGCGAGTAGATGGGGATGTCCTATGCTATAGGTTAGAGGAGGTGCCGCATCGGTGCGAAAGTATAGCCGCGTTGTGATGTAGGGGTGCCACAGAGCTCAAATTTAGAAAAGGAACAGTCGCGGCCAAGTCGGTGGCCCCATATGAGAATAGGATCATTCCGTCACACGTTGAGTAAAAACGTCCGGTAAAGTGATAATAAGTTAGTGGCCGTGAGACGGCGGTGAAAGATTGAAGTTAAGAAGAGGCGACCAAAGAACAAACACCAGCGAGGAGGAGGAAAAAACAGCGACATCAGAGAATGCGGACCCGAAAGTGACTCAGAAACTGTGTGGGTAGGGGGTGATTGACGTTTTGTTTTCTTATTCTTTTGGATTCCATGTAAGTCACAAATTATTATCATATTTAGTTTTATATATATGTATTAAAATTGTTGTTTTTGGTGAACCCCTGTTGATTGATGCTTTTTGACAAAAAGTCGCCGACCCCTTCAGGGAAATAGATTCACGTCGCGTATTCAGCCAAAACTCAAGGAATGTGTCTGAACCCGTGCGTGAACGCATGTCTCGCCGTAACGAACCTGCCCGTTTCACTTTTGTTGGGGTGGTTCTTATCCTGAAGGGGTTAATAACTTTTCCCCGAAAAGCATAAATCAACAGGGGTTCGCTGAAAACAACAATTTTAATACATATATAAGGAAAATAAATATGATATTTTGTGACTTACATGAATCCATAAGAATAAGAATACAAAACATCAATCACCCCCAACCACAGTTTTTGAGTCACTTGCGGGCCCGCATTCTCTGTTATCGCTGTTTTTTTCTCCTCTTCGCTGGTATTGGTTCCTTGGTCGCCTCTTCTCTTCACCCTTCCACTGCCGTCGCACGGCCACTAGTTTATTGTCACTTTATCGGACGCCTCTACTCTAACAGGTGACGGAATGTCACTTCACTGCTGCCGTCGCACGGTCACTAGCTTATTATCACTTTACTTGACGCTTTTCACACAAGCAGTCGCCACCAATGGGGTTAACCTCCCCCTTACGTTTGTCTCAGAATAATGTTCATACAGGCAAGGCCTACTCTGCCTTTGTATGGCTTGCCTTCTAAAATAGGTAATGCCGTTTAACTAAATGCAAATAGCTCCCTGAGCTCGTACTTCGTGTTTCTGATCCTATTCTCACATATGGCCACCGACCTGGCCCGCGACTGCTCCTATTCTAAATATGAGCTCTGAGGCACCCCTACGTCACAACGTGCCTATACTTTCGCACCGATGCGGCACCTCCTCTGACCTATAGCATGGGACCTCCCCATCTACTCGCAACGACCCACAGCATTACACACTTTCTGACTGGAATTGGCTGGAATAAATTTTTTCGAGAAATCCCCCGATTTTTATTTAGATAGCCAGAACATTTATTCTCAGTTAATCACTTCTCTCGAACTTGGCCGCTTAGATATATCTTAATTTAACACTCGCTTTAAAGTTCCTTTGAAAGACTAGCACTTTGGTATCTTTTGACATTTCGGAGACAGGCTAGCTGCGTAATATGGGTGTGTGTCCAGAACATATGAAATGTACTGTTTTATACAGCAACCACCTATTAAGTAGTCATAATTCCGTAGATAACAATTATGGGAGAAAACCGCTTTGATCAGTTATCGGATAGCCCATGTGGCGTTCAACAAATGCGCCCTAATGGACATTAAATTTCATTCTTAATTACTAAAGTTTGAGTTATTGATTGCCTGTTTAAGTGACAAATCGGTTCTCGGGGTCCGTGATATAAATGCACCTTGGCCCGAACGAGAAAAATTTTCAAAGATGTATACACTTTTATCTGATAACCATAGAGTATAACAACCGTTGTATATACTTGAAGTATATACAACGGGTGTTGTATATAATTATAATTTATGCGAACGACCTCTGACCTCTTTCAATTCCGTTTTCATTCATTCATTCATGAAACATCGTTATATCACAGGGCAGGTTTTAATTGTACGCTTATTGCACTTTGTCAAAATCCTCTGATGGTGTCATTTCTTATTTATTTTGCTTCAATAAAGGCAACCTAAAATTTTGCTTCAAAACATTGTAGAAATTACTTGAATGTTAATAGTAATTAGTATGCGGCGACTGCGAACTATTTATAGTCACGGCCTCGATCAAAAGTACTCGCGGAACTGCGCTAATTAAAAGTTCGTCTGCTCTACCTGAAAAAAAACACTTCGTAAAAATTGTAAACAAACGCAAAATTATTTGTTATATTGGGACTACAGCATAAAACACGGAAGAAAACTGGAACTATGTCAAAAAAAGAATAACTCTACTGAAACACCGTTTTGTTACTGTTAATAAAATAGCTGAAATTTATTTTGTTCCAGCGCAGTTACATGATGCAAGATGTGCAATCGCACTTTACAATCGCCGTCATCGATTTTGTAATGTAAGGGACACAACTCTATGCGTCTTGTCCTATTTCTTTTGTCTTGTAGACTGGTTTTCTTTGGAGGACCGTGGGAAGCATATATAAGTCGGGTAGACGCACGAGACGGGTGTCTGTTTGTTATCAGATAAAAACAATAAACATATAGTGTGTTTTTATATCTGTGTTATACAACTCGTTGAAATATGGTTTATTTTTTCTCGGCGAAGCCTCGAAAAAATAAACCATATTTCAACTCGTTGTATAACACAGATATAAAAACACACTATATGTTTATTGTCTATTTATACAACAAAATCGTTACTTTTAGCTATCACCTTGACACTCTGTTCAATCTCCACTCAAGCAGGGTTACAGCGGTTGAAGACATATGCACCATCGACGCGTGCAGTACGCCTTAGTACACGCGTCATCGTGCCCCCGTATAGGCAACCGGGATAAAGTGCCTTGCCCAAGGATACAACGTGGGTCGTCCAGGGTGGGGATCGAACTCAGGACCTCTAGCATAGAAGTCCAATAGTCTACCACTGAGCCGCCGCGTTCCCGACCGACTGTGATAAAAGACCAAGTATCAAATCTAATCTTTTAAAAAAGTATTTGATTAATAGCGAGAGAGAATTGATACGTTAGATTCCAGTCCAGATGAAACTGTACTAACTGAAAACCTTATTGAGGGGTGCCAAACACCCCTAAGGAGTCCCATCCATTTTTACTCCTATCCTCACTCCAAGTAAATCTTGTTTGTGTGTATACATTTCTGAATAGCTTAAAAAGTATACATTGGTCTCTATTATTGAAGAATTCAGATCTGAACAATAAGATATCAATGTTCATGCTGATAAGCCACCTGCACACTGATGCGAAAATATCGAATTTTCACACAGCTCCCTCCTATACTGAAACTAGGAATATAACAAATTCGTTCTTGTGTGACAGAGCTCAATTTTAAATTGACAGAGTTCATTTTATTATTTTAGAATAGGTATTAGAGGTATCCCAGCCTCATGCATACCAATGGCACACATCCTCTGATTTTCGGTTAACCTTGGAATTTTTTAAAATGTCGGAAGACAAAAACTAGCGTGTTTTCTCAATAACCCAGGCTCTCTAGCACTACATAACACAAAGAAAATCGTTGGTCCCCCATTCAATTTGACATTCTCGGGTAGCACGTGCTATTTCGAAAGTCGTAGCAAAATTGTATACGATTGGGTGGACAACAACAACATGTTATTAAACTCTTTGCACGACTTCTTGCCCACAAACATGCAACATTAGAACTATTATATTTCATCCTTTATGCTATTTTTCCACATTTGTTTCTGTTGTACTTTCTTTTTGGCTCAGTGTATTAGCAAAAGGGCAACCAGATCAAAGGAATGAAGGGGAGGTTTCGAAATATTTCGTTTAAAAGGGTCTTCCTAGGTGACACGATCGTTGTAAAAACAGTTGTCTAGGATCAATGTCACGGCCCCTTGTCAGGTATTCCCGTAATGTACATTTTATTTCTCATGAGAGGGAGTCTGGTGGCTAACTTCTTAGAGCACTGAATTACAGTTTCATCCTGTCCATCTATGCTGTGTCCGTGGGAAAAACATTTAATTCCGATTGCCAACATGGAAACACGATGGCGATGTGTACTAAGGTGTACTGCACGTCGATGATGCACTTCTGCTTTTCCATAGTTAGTAAGTTGGAGAGTATGACAGTTGCTCGCCGCTGCTCGGTGGTTCTCTAAAGGTACTCCGGCTTCCTCTGTCCATAAATCTGTGCGAAAAAAATGTGACCTCTTGAATGTGTCGTTAAAGCCCATTAACAAACATTTCACATAAGGATATTATGGGCCTTCTTTTGCTTTGTTTCAAAAACCATTTCACCCGGTTTTCCCCTTGGAGGCCTCACATTTTCAAAATTTCATTCTCAAATTTAGCCCAAAATTTAGAAAATACTGTAAACAAGGATGTTTACAGTATTTGGATGTGGCCACATGTTGTTGTCAAGGCCCATTCCTATCTTCAGATATTGGCGGGAAACCAAGTTTTTGCCGACAGTAACATGAAGTTGCTCGACTAAACTTTTGTGCATATAGCCATATTCTTGGCTAACCATTCAGGCATACTTATTACAATTACCAAAATTAGTCATGGTAATCAACAATGTCGCGGTAAAAGCATTCGCAAACTGCTACTGTTTTTTCTCGGATATTGTCGACGTTTATGGCTAATTTCGAGGTCTAGACCGACTGTGAAGAAACCACACTAGTAGCAAGCTGTGATAGATTTCAGTGGTACATTATGTCTATACGCAAGCGCTCAAGCCAACTGGCAACGTCTGAAACGAATTTTACGTTGTTATGGCTTGGAACCAGTCTAGCCATTAAAAAGAAAGTCGTCAATTTGTAGATTAAATCGGCTGAAATATTTAAGCTGGTAGGAAAAGCGAGCCGTCTTTCCGACCAACTGAAATGTTCCACCCGACTGAATCTAAACAATATATAAAAATATCATGAACATTCATTTTCTTTGATTAAGCAAAATGAGTACTTCTCAACAGAGACTTTATTTGACTGAATCTTTGATGAGGTTTTCAGTACTATTAAACGTGTTTGTTTACTAAATGATTGTGATTGATTGACTCATCAGAACCGTAGTTTGATGATTACGTCGCATAGTACTACCAATTGTATTAATATTTTGATGTTTTGGGGGGTTAATTGAGTACTTGTTGATTAGAATATCTATAAATGGAGCACGAAAGAATATCTGTACATCTTTATGAGTAATGGGACATCGCATTAAATGAAATGTAGTCTGCAAATAAACTATACGAAAAGTTGTAAACAAACAGCCCGTAACAGCGTCTTACAGAATTTGACAGAATGCTTGAGATCTTTGTCTAAACGTGAGTCTTTGTGCAAACCAACCTGCCAGTCTTTTTAAAGGGCGATGAGGCCGAGGGCCCTGGGGTGGACGTCGGCGATAGCCAAAATCCGGCAAGATCGTCCTTTACATTCTTTTCACTTTTTATCACCGGCCGTGTTTTCGCTACTTGCTTCGCAGAGACTTCACAGTGTGTCAACGATTATAAAAAGAAACTGATGTTCGAAATGTATCATTTTAAAGGATCTCCTCGAAACTGTGATTTCTGTAAGTTAGTAACGGCGTGGGGTTTATTGTGGACTAGGATCAAAATAGTAGGAGAGTTAACCTCCACTACCCCACCAGTTGGAATTATTCTCTTATTAAGGGGTAATGATGGCATGTGATTACATAGCAACAAGGATGCTTCTGCAACATCGGGCTTATTACTGAACCGATTTTTATGCCATTTCAGACATTCGGGAGCTGAACTTTGAATTTGGGAACAATATCACCGATCGCCATAGCATCCAGGGTGCTCGCTTAGTAACGGGACAACCACTGGGTCGACTTCGATGAAATTAATAAGTAGACCCACAACTTAGCCAGAAAATATATAAACTACCTGACCATAGAATCACGCGATTCCCATAGCAACCAGGTTGCTTTCTTTGGCAACGGCTTAGCCACTGGGCCGATCTTGGTTAATTTAATACACAGGTCTACATTGTGGCCAGAAATAAAATGATAAATGACTTGGACTCCATAGGAACATGTGTGCTTCATTAATAACGCAGTAACTAATAGGTAGGATGTGATCTTATTGTACGTTTAGGACTAAAAGTCTACAAGAAATGAAATTAACAGCTTAACAATAGTGTCACGTGAGCTCCATAGTAATCGGGGTACCAACGTGAGAACGGGTGATTACTGGGCGGATATCTGCGCAATTAAATACATAGGCTCACAACTTAGCCGAAAACTAAATAATCTGCATGTCAACCGACTCGTGTGATCTCCATGGCAATCTGAGTGCTTCATTGGAAGCGTCATAACAACTGATACGAGCTTGGTGTAATGTAATGCACAGGCCTACATTGGGGGGCCAGAAATAATATGTTCTATATCGTAAACTGCTTGCGTGCTTTCTCAGCAACGCAGTAATAAATGAGAAGATTTTAATCTTATTGTACGTTCAGGATTAAACACAAGAAAGAAATGAAATTAAGCCTTTACCTAACGCATATCGGCAGCATCCGTCCGCGTAATTTAAAAATTAAGAGGTCGAAAAAAATACATTTTTCAAAAAATTTCATCAAAACCACATCATGCTCGTTCCAATGAGTGGTCATAAGATGCGGTTTTAACCCTTTACCTAACGTAACGGCCAAAACCGGCCAGCGCTATTCTCAAAAATCGCCAATTAAGTTTCATTATTTTTTTCATTTTTTGTCTCAAAAACATAGTTTATGACCCCTCGTTGGAACGAGCTCGTCGAGCTCGTTCCAACGAGGGGTCATAACCTATGTTTTTGAGACAAAAAATAAAAAAAAATTAGTTATTCAAGAATTGTTTTTGCAAGTTTCGTCTTCTTTTCAGGTTAGGTAAAGGGTTAATGAAATTTTGAAACATTTCAAATATCAATAATTAAAATAATAAATTTTGATATCGGTCTGCGTTGGGTAAAGGGTTAAGGTTCAACAGTGCCGCGTGAAATCCATAGCAAGCAGGTGTGTGTTTAACAATAAGCTGAATCCTGTATCAATTTCGGTCAATATATAGTGTCACAACTTAGCCGGAAACTAAATAAACTACTTCATAGCCGACTCACGTGGACACCACAGCGACCGGAGTGCTTCCTTAGCAACGACTTTGCTACTGGTGTAATCTCGATGTAATTTAGTACACTTGTGTGCTTTCGTAGTCTCCACAGTAAGAAGCGTGCTTCCTCGGCACTTCGGAACGCATTGCATAATTTGTAGAGTTTTAAGTTATTTTACATTCAGGGATATAAAGTAACCCGAAATGAAATTAATAGTGTAACAACAATGTTCCGTAATGTCCATATCAACCAGGGTACTTCCTTAGCAACGGTCTAACTACTGGATCCATTCGACAAACTTCCATGTGCATGCCCTCACCTTAGGCGAAACTAATTAAACAATGCGACAAACATACCACATGGTCCCCGTAGCAACTGGTGTGCATTCCTGTCAACAGCTTAACTTCTGGGGCGACCTTGATGTGATTTAATAAACATTTTCACATTTGGTCCTGCAACTAAATGTCTGCATAGCAAACTCTTCTCGTAGTCTCCAAAGCAACCAAACACAAAAATAAATTCGCAGGTGTTCGCCTCACTCTGCATTTAGGACCAGTGGGCGCCATGGGGGTAAGAAGGGGGGGGGGGGGGGGTATTTACCCCTCCACTTTTTTCGCCAAGCGTAGTAAAAAAAATACTATCATTTTAATTTTTGTATTGAACGTTGCGATGAAATGGTGGGTATGCTTAATTCCATATTCCCAAGTGCACTAAATCAGAGAAGTTTTTAAATTATGTTTGTGTGGGCCCCCCTCTCCCCCTCCCCCCCCCCCCCCACACACACACACATTAGCTGGAAACAACAAACAAGAGTCGAGGGCCCAAATTGCAACAAGGCGTGTCGCGTTCAAACGGTCTGAAACATACCGCTTAAGAGTATTCGAGGAATGCTAGAATCGAGAGCTTGCAACGCATCCGTATGGAATGCAGCCTACTTTCATTTTCGATTTGAGTGTCGTTTGGTGCTTTGTGCATGTGACCTTAAAACACCAATAAATAAATATTGTGCTTTGTGCTCGCACTTTACAACAGCGTTCTTCCGTTAAAATGTCACCATGAACGACGTTTTCTATAACTGAAAAACCTAACCAGTAAGTTTCAGAAGGATAAAACTGTTTTAATTTAATTGTCTGAGAATTCTCCAGAGAAAATTTTTAAAACTTACGCGCGGCGGGCAATACCCAACTGTATCCCCTCACTTCTGTAACTCTGGCACCGCCACTGTTTAGGACTTTCACTCAACTTCAGTCAGAAATGAAATTAATAGTGTAAGAAACTAAATGGTAGGTTTTGATATCATTCTACATTTAGGACTGTAATTCGACCTCAGTCAGAAATGAAACTAATGGTGTAACAAACTAATTAGTAGGTTTTCATGTTACTCTACATTTAGGACTATAACTCAACCTCAGTCAGAAATTAAACTTTTAGTGTAACAAACTGATAGATTAAACATATTTTTATTTGCCATTCAACAATGCAAATCAGGACTGGAGGACAAGTGCTGACCACTTAGAAAACCCTTCGCTCCTGTACAAAGACTAATAGATTACAAAAGGCAGAACAAAATATAACAATATGTAAACATTAGACACAAAAGAAGTTAACTCAAAAAAGAGAGAGAGAAATAAAGAAAGAGAGAATAGAGAGGGAGTGAGAGAGAGAGAGAGAGAGAGAGAGAGAGAGAGAGAAAAAGAGAGAGAGGGGGGAGAGAGAGAGACACTAGATAGAAAAACGGGTAAAAGCAGATTGAAATCAAAGACGACGAACAAAAAAAAAGAAGAGTATACAACAGAAATTCCAGTGATGATGACCCCCCCCCCCCCCCCCCCCCCACCGACAATTTACATTTAGTAACAAACTAATTGGTAGGTTTTTATTTCATTTTACATTTAAGACCAAAAATCAACCAGTTAAAAATGAAACAAATAATGTAACAGCAATGCCATATGCTTCCTCTGTAATGCGCTAACTACGGGGCAAACTTGAAAGTCCCCCACCCCAACATCGAAAATTAAAAGATCTACCACTTGGTTTTGTCAGGGCGGATGAAGTTTGGGGTGGGGGTATTTTGAGATGATAATTTCAAATTGGGCGCGTCTTTTTTCCAAGAGAAGGTTAATGATACTCAGTTGATAGAAAGTTAGAAGTCTGTACCATGATCTAAAGGTTCATTATCCTAAAGATTTATTCACATTATTGGGAAGATTCATAAGAATTGTTTAACATCTAGGAATAAAATTCCAAACATTACTCATATTGTACTAATAGCTAATACGATAGTTTAAACCTTTACCCAACGAATCGACCGCATCCACCCGCGTAATATGCAAATTCAGCAGTTGAAAAAATATTATTTTTCATAGAATTTCAACAAAACCATATCACGTGACCGCTCGTTGGAACGATCTCGTCGAGCTCGTTCCAACGAGGGGCCACATGATCTGGTTTTGTTGAAATTTTTTAGAAAAATTTGAAAAAAATGATATTTAAAATAATAAATTTTGATATCGTCAGCGTTGGATAAAGGGTTAAAATAACACAGTTCTCTGCCAATTAATCTTAATTCTATTTTTTTTTTCATATTACATAGAGGATATCCAAGCTGTTTTCGTGAATATCGGGAATTATCTCATTCGTGGGGACCTGAAAGTTTTATTTTTCACGAGCGCTTTTTATTATATGCTACGTGACATTCTACTGCGCAATATTCAGCCCAATTCGACTGCAACCAGTTTCAAGACAATAACAAAAAGCTGCTGCTCCTTCCTTCAAGGCGACGTCTTGCGCCGACGCGTAACGTCATTTAGGAAGCTAAGCGCTCGTGAAAAATATTTTTTTCAGTTCCAGACGCATGAGATAATTCCGAATACTGACAAAAATAAAGTTGATTTTCTTTTTTGTCATACGCTACGAGACATTTTATTGCACAATATTCAGCCCAATTCGACCCCCAAATGCGTATGTTTCAAAACAATAACAAAGATCAGCTGATCATTCGTTCAAGGCGACGTGATGCGGCATAGAGTGACGTCATTTAGGAAGCTACTGGGGAATATTCCTCGATATCCATCGAGTAGATGAATATCGAGAAATATCTTTTATAGATAATTTGCGATAATCCACAGGCTAGCATATATTTGAACTGTCTATTTGATACACATATTTTTACAAATTGTAATTGGACTTGACAATATGCATTTGTAATTTCACTCATTTGGAAACTAAGATTTTTTTGTCCTCGCCCTTTTTGTGCATATCTTTGCTATAATTTCTTGTTTTAAATTCAGGCAGATTACCATTAGCAGTTAGGCCTCCCATGTCTCTATCTAATATCAGTGCACTCTCAAATCAGTGGGGGTAAAAATTAACCCAAATCAACATTTTGAGTGAATTGGAACCAAGTTGGGTTCGTATTCACTCAACCCAGTTGGTTTGGGTTGATCTTTAACTCAACTGGTTTTAGAGTGAGTGTGTGTTACTTTTGGGTCTTTGTCGAACCGTTCTAATTTAGTTGATACAGTACGGATGCAGTACTCTGTCGACTACTGTTCGGCTTTACATAGAATTTGGTGGGAAGGGATGTGATACTACAACATACCCTTGACCCCCGTGGTTTAAGTTATTAACCCTTTACCTAACGTAACGGCCAAAACCAGCCAGCGCTATTCTCAAAAATCGCCAATAATTTTCATTATTTTTTTTTCATTTTTTGTCTCAAAAACATAGGTTATGACCCCTCGTTGGAACGAGCTCGTCGTGCTTTTTCCAACGAGGGGTCATAACCTATGTTTTTGAGACAAAAAATGAAAAAAAATAGTTATTCAAGAATTATTTTTGCAAGTGTCGTCTGCTTTTTAGGTTGGGTAAAGGGTTAAAGATACCATTTACCACTTGAAGGTACCACTAAGAGGATATTTTTTTATGAACACCCAGTAGAAACTAACCAAGATTATTTATATTTATTTATGGTGTTTAAGGTCACATACTTAAGCACAATGGCTAATCGTGACCATGACAGTTTTACGGGTGGAGGAAGCCCGAGTACCCGGTAAGAACCATCGATCATCGACGAGCAACTGTCAACTCCTCAACATTCTAACTCTGTTCAAGCTCCGCACAAGCAGGGTGCCAGCGGTTGAAGACATGTGCACCATCGACGTGCAGCACGCCTTAGTACACGGCGTCATCGTGCCCCCATGTAGACAACCCAGATAAAGTGCATTGCCCAAGAACACAACGAACTAACCAAGATATAAAATAACTATCTATAAAACTGTCTAACGGCAAATGATACCACGAAATTACTGCCACACTCTGCACACACGAACATTAAAAACGGGTACCATTCCTTTGTGGATAAACATGAAGTGTAGAAATTAAATAACAAATTGATCCCCCCGATAAAATAACCTGATTGCTAACAATCAAATAAACAATTTTCACTGCTTGGTATATTGAGTATGGTGTTAGTATAAAGAGATTGTAGCGATTCAGACTACATTTAATAACTGAACACGAAAACGATCTTTAATAAAGATTGGGTAGACAATAAAACATGATCGATCTGCCAATAGTTTTATTCTAGAGTTGTAAACCGGGGTGATATACAGATATTGACTGCACTTGACTTGAGTGTAACAGTAAAAACAAATGGTTTCTTTTTTCTTGATAGGCATACTTTGGAGTTTTAGACACTTCGGTGCCACTGAAAACTCCTCCTGATTGGATGACAAGATCATAAGATTTTCTACAATGGTTGCGAGGTTTTACATAGCTATTTTCTGTTCGTCCCATATTAGGAAGTTACAATTTTTTAACAGATTTTTAAAAAAAGAAGTGGTACATAGTTGACTCTGCATGATTGACAAAACTATTTTAAACTTGGATGTGTAGGTTTGTAAGAAAAATAATCCAATAAAACATTTAACCTTCCCAATTTTTTTTTTTTTTTCGTTTTTCGTAATTTTTATTTATGATATATATAGTCTTGTGCAGAAACATATAAAACATATAGCTACATGGAACAGTACAGCATATTTTAAAATTTTAAAGATGCATAGTTATAAAATTGATATGCTGCATCATAAGTGACAGGGTTTTTCTTATAACATGAAAATATTATAATTTGTTTTCAGGAATTGGAGAGATCTCGAATTTCATTAAATTTGTCCAATAAAAATGAATGCTTTCGGGTGCATTACTTCTCAATCCAACAGGAGGAAGGCGGTAGTTTTATATATATATATGTATATACGCTTCATCAAATATTTTATACAATTTTGTCAATTTGCTGTCATGCTCGGAAGATTACTTCCTTCTAGGCGGCTTTCATTTTTGACTAATTCCTAGGAATTAGTCAAAAATGAAAGTCGCCTAGAATGAAGTAATCTTCCGAGCATGACGGCAAATTGACGAAATTATATATGTATATATATATATATAAAACTGCCACCTTCCGCCTGTTGTATATATATATATATATATCTATAATGCGTACACGAAAATGTTAACAATACAACTTTATCAAGATTATTCCTTGTTGTTGCAGGAGGGGGGATTGTCCCATTTGAGACCCGTGAGTGCATGTGGGGTCGATGAAGGATGATGAGAAAAAACAAGAGATCTCTCCCCTCCAACCACTCTTTCTGTTTTGAGAATGGGAGGCGCGCTGTATACTGCTCGCTACCATTTGCAGAGAGAGAAGCGCGCTATTATTGAGTCACGGCATCGGGAAAATGTTTTCAAGAAAACCCTCAACGAACACCTGCACACTGTTCACTCCACTGGTGCACAGTAAGTATAGGCATTCCAAAAAGATTATCCGGTTTTTCGAAAAAGCTTTTGGCAGCAAAAATCAAATTTATTTGAGTTCGGAATAATGCATGAAATGCAACTTCAATGGACCAATCGTAAGCAATCAGATGGTTCTCCACAGAATGAAGGGGGGAAAGCATGATGAGTAGTTTTACTGGCTTTTGAAGTTTGCCGAATTAAGTTGTTTCCGTACCAAATTTTCAGAAAGTGAAGTCTGATTAGTTTGAAGCCTTGGAATGCTAGAGTTTATAATTCATGGTGTATTCAAGGGGGGGGGGGGGGGGGGGGGGGAGGCGGCACTAAAAATTTGAAAGACGTAACGTCCTATTTTTTATTCGGCTCCTTTTTACACCCACCCACCCACTACGTGCAAATTTTCTACTACCGTTCTCAGACACCCACTCCCCACTCTCCCATTAAAATCCAAAATAAGCTTATAAACGTAGTAGGCACAGCTGTCTTTAGGGGGTTTTCATAATGTTCTTAACCCTTTACCCAACGTTACGGCCAAAACCGGCCAGCGCTGTTCTCAAAAATCGCCATTTAATTTTTATTATTTTTTTCATTTTTTGTCTCAAAAACATAGGTCATGACCCCTCATTGGAACGAGCCCATCGAGCTCGTTCCAATGAGGGGTCATAACCTATGTTTTTGGGACAAAAAATGAAAAAAAATAGTTCTTCAATCATTTTTTGGCAAGTGTCGTCTGTTTTTCATGTTAGGTAAAGGGTTAAACTGGTACCACCAATTTAAACCTCTATTGGCTGCTGTGGGCCCCAATCTACAAATGACAAGCTGTTCATTATCAGGCTTGGCCAGAGCAGGTGCACATATACGGGAACAAATTTTCATTTGAATTGTTCCCAAAATATTGTCTGCACATTTTCTACATTTCGAACAAGACACCCACCCCCTACTAACGTGTGACATTTTCCCAGATTAAGCCCAATATTCTCACATATAAAGCCTCCTGATGTTGTATTTATGTTAAGAGTGTGATGTACAACATCATCTTTAGGGTTTCAAACACAAATGATGGTATATATTAGCTGATATATTGATATATTTTTAAAAGAATTTTTTAAAAATGCACAAGTTGGAAATGCACATTTTTGGCGCACTCAAGAGACCCACCCACCCCAACGTCACGTCTTGCAAATTTTTGGTGGCCTCCCCCTGGTGTATTGTTAACATTTTCGTGCACGCATTTTATTATTTGGACTATTTCCCACGAATAAATGTTAACCCTTTACAGACAATACATGATATCAAAAGGTTTATTTAAATTTTTACCTCAATTCGGAAACAAATTCAACAAAACCACATCATGTGACATGATATGCTTTTTTATTTTTTTTTTTTAATTTCTACTGCACAATATGTATATTACGCAGAGGATATAACCGTTGCGTTTTTAAGGGTTAATCGCTCGCTAATTTGAACTGAAGCGCGATGTTGTCAACTCGCAAAAAAATAAAAATTGCAGGTGCGATGGCACGGAAGAGCGACGGTTCGCCTCAAAATCGAAAGATTGCTTCCATGGCTTCTGTGACTACAGTCACAGCGTAACACCTTTCACGTCATCAAACATGATCGATGGAATGGGTATTAGCCACACGAGCGACGCGATAAAGTAAAAGACACCGATTTCACTTTGCTAATTTCAATTTAAGATCAGTACAATGTCCGCCACTTGAACCTTGCTGTTGGACATCCTCAACAATTAGTTATATTGGTTCAAATGTGCAACGTGGACAATTATTAATTATACTTATGATTGGAGTCCCGATTTATTTATTTATTGGTATTTAAGGTCACTTTCAGTATAATTGGCTGCATGATGACCACAACATGGGTATTAGGTGAAGTTTAGCCAATCTATTATACCGATGCTGCCAACTTCAGAGGACTTGTCCCCAAACGTTGGTTCCGGGTCTTTTTTACCAATAAAGAAGAGCTTGGTTATAGGGCTGTCACGATTAATCCATTAATCGATTATTGATCGGTAACGGCGAAATCGATTAGTATTTTTCGTTGTCGAATAATCGGTAAATTATATCCCGTTTTAGACGTTTAATAATTAAAAGAAAATTTGATGAAAAAACTATTGTTTCCAAAGGTAAAGAGTTAAGAACATCGATGTTAAACCCCAAGGAAACTGTTGGAAGCATTTGTCTTTCAGGTACATTCATCAAAGGTTTGGTGTTCTGAACTTTTGAACCGTCAGTGTAATAATCAAGACCGGTCGGCAGTTGCGAAGTTCGCAACTGCCGACCGGTCTTGATTATTACATTGACGGTTCAAAAGTTCAGAACATCGAAGCTTTGAATGTATCTAAAAGATGATCGTTTTCGTTGTTTACTTGAGGTAGGTCAACTGACTTGAACTTCATTTTTATCGACTTCAAAGAGAGGGAGAGGGAAGGTCATCTAGGTACGATTAATCGATTATCATCGATTATTTGCGACGATTAATGGATTCCTAAATTGAAAAATCGTGACAGCCCTACTTGCTTACCGCCGTAAACAAGCACTGCTTCACTTCCCGGGTTTCATACTGGACTTCTTTGTCGTTTTGGGTAAAAAGAGTTGAAGATTCTCGAACCACTTACTGCATGGTTCCGCTTCCGATGAGTAAAGAAACTCCAATTCTAATTATTTGATGGTTCTTCGGGGAGTCTTCTTAAGAAAGTCGAGAAAGAAACTTTTGACCAATACGTCGACAAACTGAATAACGTGAGAAGATAATTTGGTAAAGAAGTTTCTGACAATCAATCACAAAGACATAAAATCGAACGTAATGTAATGATAAAAAACTACTGGTACAAATAGAACAATTGATCGCTTACAATCAAATAAAAATAATAGTCATTGCGTCATGGCGTGTTTTTGAACGACGATGGTGAAGGTTTACAACACAGTTTCGGATTTGATATGTGTTTTATTGACCTGAAAATTGATATCGATCTGCGAAGCAAATCAATCAGAGATCTATATGATTGTTTTATTACACTGATTTTTTCTTATCGAAACTTTTTAGTGTGAAGAGTCTTTTGACAACTGCAAAAAGCTACTTCCTGGAAGTAAATTTAATTCGTTCTCTTGATGAAAGCTATAATCGTACAATATTTAATTCCGAGTCTCCTGTTGGTGTCGTGTTGATGTAGCACGGAAATATCAGCGACGAATCTGGCGGTGACACAAATGGCACTTATAAAGAAAATGGCAAAATGTTTATTTTTTATTGGTGGTTTAGGTCTCTTTTAGCGTCTATATTTATTTATTTATTGGTGTGTAAGGTCACATATTTCTGCACAATGGCTAACCATGACCGTGACAGTTTTACGGGTGGAGGAAGCCAGAGTACCCGGAGAGAACCACCGAGCAATGGCGAGCAACTGTCAGCTCCCCAACATACCAACTCCACACAAGCAGTGTTAGCATTGGTTGAAGACAGGTGCACCATCGACGTGCAGTACGCCTTAGTACACAACGTCATCGTGCCCCCACATGGGCTTTTAGCATCTATGACTAGATCATCACCGTAACATAGGTGTGAAGTCAATTTTAGCCAATCAATGCAGTCCACTTGCGAGGCCTTCCAAGTTCGACTAATTGCGCTTTGGCTTGCGGATTCCATTTTACCTAAAACGCAGAACTTTTTTACTTCTTTAAACATCCGCAGCTCACCTTCACGGTGGGGGTGGGGGGCGCAAAAACGGCAGTGAATAAAATAATAAAAATACACGGGCGGCGTGAAAACCAACCCTCATTTAATCTTTGAGAGACCTAGCGCCAAATTAACTCGGCAGTGGCTCCCACTCAAGTCTTGGTTTGTTTATTTGTTTACTGGAGTTGAACGCCGCTTCTTCCGGTACGCCCCCCCCCCCCCCCCCCCCGCCCCACCTACGTGCGCAATTGTGAGTGTTCCATTTTTACTGCCTGATCAATGGACCGCGATTCCCGCAAAAAGTTGTTCTTGTATAGTACAAGTGTTATTTATATATTGACAAGCGGAATGTAGAATTTCTGACGCAATAAGCCAATAATCTTACAACTGCAGCAGCATAATCCAGACACTCGAAACAACATATCCCCCGTTAATAGAAATCTTAAATTATAAACAGTGTCTTTTTATGTGTGGTTTTAGTGTTCGTCTTTTTAATCAAGTCACGACCATGATACGACGGATGTGACGTGATGTTGTAACCCTTTACCTAACACGAAAAGCAGACGACACTTGCAAAAAAAATTCTTGAATAACTAATTTTTTTCATTTTTTATCCCAAAACATAGGTTGTGACCCCTCATTGGAACGAGCTGGGCGAGCTCGTTCCAAAGAAGTGTCATAACCTATGTTTTTGAGATAAACAATGAAAACATAATGAAAATTAATTGGCGACTTTTGTGAATGGCCCTGGCCGATTATGTCCGTTACGTTGGGTAGAGGGTTAAAAAATAAAATGAACAAATTTCATTCACTTCAATGTGCAGTATTGTGTTCATAAAAGAGGTCTTTCTTTTGGTGGAGTTTAATTTCTCATTCAGTGCACTTTCGCCTTCAAAATAAATCTGGTAAAAGTGTAGGCGTGTTTTGACTGGAATAATGGTATTAACGGTTATTACATGATTTACCCATGGAATCTTGACTCAGCCTGGTTCTGCAACTGCAGGCAAAAATAAATTATTTTTTAGTCATGAATATTATTAAATGAGGCTAGTTATTAAATTATTATCAAAGCACGTTTCAGCTTTCATTGAGTTTAAATAATATCACTTGTCATGTTTTTAAACCAGTGATACAAAAAATTCATTTTTGAGTCATAAATGGTTTAACCCTTTACCCAACGTAACGGCCAAAACCGGCCAGCGCTATTCTCAAAAATCGCCAATTAATTTTCATTATTTTTTCATTTTTTGTCTCAAAAACATAGGTTATGACCCCTCGTTGGAACGAGCTCGTCGAGCTCGTTCCAACGAGGGGTCATAACCTATGTTTTTGAGACAAAAAAAGAAAAAAATTAGTTATTCAAGAATTATTTTTGCAAGTGTCGTCTGCTTTTCAGGTTAGGTAAAGGGTTAAATGGGGACGACTATTAAATTGTGTTGAAAATACACAGGCTCTGGCATAATGTCTTGGAGAGGTTTATTAGGAAGCGTCCCAACAAATGATGACAGAGCCTGGCATTATCAATATAGGTTATTGCAGTTATCCTACAGCTTTAAACCAATTAAAACTTTTGGAACAATATGTTTTGGTTATGATAGACAAACGATGTTGTTTAGCAGTATATCTATTTTTCGTCCCTTCAGTGCAACAAGATACCATATGTAATGCTAAAGCATTGCCGATGGCACCTTGTGACACTCAGTGTACGATACACACTATTGTGTACTTTTATATAAACTGGGGGACAAAAGTTTGGAATATTGGCATTTGCAACCCAACATTTTATACTGGTAAAGCTACGGTCCCACCGACGACGCTGCTGGCCGTTAGTCGGCGTTTCATGAATTATCTGTTTTTTAAAAAATCTGGCGTTTCTCCAAGTTTCATTTCAAACTTGATGAAACGTAGGTATCTACGTTAAGCTAACGCTAGATGTAGGTTTAGCCTACGCATGTCTACGTCTAGAAAGTAAGATGTAAGTTTCTCTACGTACAGATTGTACGTTTCATGCGCGTTTCATGAAGTTTGGGTCACGTCAGAGTGAAGTTTGCAAAGTAAGTGTTACGTTTCTTCAGACTTTTCATACGTTTTCACACGTTCGGTTGACACACGACGTACTTTAGGTGTAAGTTTGTGGCGTTCATCTTACGTTTACCCTACGTTTTCCACGTTTTACCCAAGTTTTAAGACGTTTGCAAAGTACAATGTACGTTTAGCTGGCGTTTAACCCGTTTGGGGTACGTTTCCAAAGTACATACTACGTCAATCCTATGTTTATTTTTCAAAAAAATTTTTTTTTTTTTTTCCCTCACGTTTGCACCAAGTTTGGTGACGCTTGGTCCCTGAGCATATATATTTCGCCAACTCTCGATGACATTTCATTTGTGAATGTGATGCTGAAGAGAATACATCAGAATACCCAAAAATATTTTTGAGATTTCTACATTTTTTGGTGAAAAATGGCAAATGATGTGATACAAGTTGAACGTGAGTTACAAGCTTCAAACTTAGAACAAACGTAGAGAAGCGTAGCCCTAGCGGCAGGTGTTTTCACAAACGTGATGCTAACGCCACCTGTTCTTTACTTAAATTTCACAAACGTGGACCAAGCGTAGGGAAACGTGGAGAAAATAGATTTTTGGAATGAAACTTCACCTGTACTTCCACTTAACGTAGCCCTTACTTTACAAGCGTAGATTAAACTTCATGCTTACTTTGTGAAACGTGATGTTTACTTTCAGAAACGCCGAGTAGGTGTTGGGAAAATTATTTTTGTCATAACTGATCCACTACGTTTATGTCAAGTTTGAAAAGTACAGGCTACGCTCACAAAGTACAACGTATGCATGTAAAGTACAGGCTACGCTTTCACTACGTTTTGTCAAGTTTTTAAGGTCACCGGGTACAAACGCCACGTTTGGGGCGTAATTTTAAACTCTTGAAAAGTTTGGAATTTTGACCGTACGCTCGTAATCATCTCCACGTCTCATCTCGCTTGTTGAAGTACAACTGACGCTCCCCTACCGTTTCTCAACGTTTTGACAAGTTTTTTTTTTTCCATTTTCAGACGTAGGGTTGACGGCACGTTGGCGGGACCGTAGCTTAACTAATAAAAATGAAAATCAAATAATAAACTGAAGGATCAGTCATTACTCCATGCATTTGAGTTGTTGACATCATCAAGCACAGTGTGTAGAATTCATTGAAGCATGACTTGTGAGATGTGCGTCGGTGAACAAAATCACAAATACAAGGCAAGTGTGGTATATGCCTGGCGGTCAACAATATTGTGTCAACATGGTTTGGATAACAGAAGGACAAAAATGGGAGCTTGTGAGTCTTGGGGAAAGAGGAGGATAGAAGCAAAACTTTGATGCATGGACTCGTCTTCGAACCGTCCTCTTCGAGATGACGGCATGGAATTCATTAGCGAGATCTTTTTGCTTCTATCCTTCTCTTGTCACGAGACTCACAAGCTCCCATTTTTGTTCTTCCGTTAACCTAATCATGTTGACACAATATTGTTGACCACCAAGCATATGCCACACTAAGCTTGCATTATGTCCCCTGAGTTCCAATGTGTTCTATGTGCCTCTAGGCACATAGAACACATTGGAACTCAGGAGACGATTTGTCAATTGTTTCACTGACCCACATCTCATAAGTCATGCTTCATTGAACTCTGCATACTTTGCTTGATAATGTCAACAATTCAAATGCATGGAGTAATGTCTGATATTTCAGTTTGTTATTATTAGTTACCAGTGTAAAAGGTTGGTTTGCAAATGCCAATATTCCAAACTTTTGTCCCCCAGTTTACAATAAAACAGTTTTATTATTTAAATGATTCACTTTATATTTGTGAATCCTTATTTCAAATACCGAGGTCTATGGAATAATAAACAAAAAAAAATCGCGACATCGACGCCGTAGCTGCGACGGGTGGTGCAATTTCACAAAATTTTAAGTGCTTCAAGGGCCACAACCCCAAGAAAAAAATTTGGAACAACACATGCATTGAACAGTGGCTAGACATCAATAAGATACACTTACATGCCAAATATAAAGTCATTCCATCAAGTATTTCAAAGGTTATTGAGTTTTGAAACTCGTTGGTCACAGACAGACCGACCGACATTCTAAGTTCATCAAGGGCCATAACTCCAAGAAAAATATTTGGAACAACACATGAATTGGACAGTGGCTAGACATCAATAAGATACACTTACATGCCAAATATAAAGTCATTCCATCAAGTATTTCAAAAGTTATTGAGTATTGAGACTCGTTGGTCACAGACCGACCGACCGACCGACCGACCGACCGACCGACCGACCGACCGATCGACCGACAGGCAGGCAGGCAGGCAGGCAGGCAGGCAGGCAGGCAGGCAGGCAGGCAGGCAGACAGACAGACAGACAGACAGACAGACAGACAGACAGAACGACAGACCGACATTGCCACCTATAGAGCTGCTAATCGCAGCTACAAAAACAAAGCAAAGTGATACTATCAAGCAGCAAACAAGAGAGGCACTCATCAGATATCAATGAATGATAACCAATTTTAAATCGGGGCGTAATATCTGTTTTGGAGAGAATTCTAACCCACCGAACCGATATCTGAGAACTGAAAACAAACGTTTGTCTGCGTAACCAGCGCAAGTTGCACTGGGAAGCTCTCCAGGTACCCGACTGGGGACATGTCCGCTTGATGATAACGGTCAGTAAAAATAGAACGGACGTCTTCAGCCACCAATACAATCAGAGGTACTGTTAACAATAAAATACCTCATTCTAGGTTTTTACAAGAGTCGATATACAGTAGAATCCTTTTAATTGAATATCCATTTTGCCAGTGAAAATTATTCAATTAACAGGAGTATACAATTAACAGGGATTTGGTCAGTTTCCGGTGTTCTGGGGGTAAACTGAGTATTTATTCTATTATATCTTGTTTGACAGAGCTCATAGAGCTCTGTCAAACAAGATATAAATAGAATAAATGTCTGTATTGGATGTGAGGCCAAAAAGGTTGATAAATAAGGGGAATTTGGTGTGCGTCACAGCAATTTTTTCGACATATTACAAAAATTTATATACAATTAACAGGAGTTTACTCTACAACCCATATGCAATTAACAGATCAAATTTGTACTGAAGGTATGGTAAATGGTTTTGTGTTTGAAAATTATATTCAATTAACATGGATATACAATTAAGAGATATCCAATTAAGTGGGCTTCACTGTATATGCATCGATTTTTATCCAAGGTCTGAATTAACCAAAGATTGAATAACAATATTCTTCGCTAATGCTAGAACTAAAATAAATCTTCGTCTTTAAGTCAACAATGTTGGAATTCTGTCAGTGGCAAATATGTAACTAGCACTACAGAATTGATCATACCTGAGGAGCAGACTATATGCTTTGTTATAAAACAGTCAGACGACGCATCGATTTCTGGCTGAATTGGACCTACAAGTTGCAGCAATACAAGGGGGCATATATTTCTCAAACAATAATATTTTAACTTCAGGAGCACAGTTTGAAAATTATTTTCGTATCTCCTGGATCGACCGACAACAAACGGCTCGATATTGTTTTTCAATGTCAAAATTGCCTTTTGCCGTCTTCTGTATAATATTATATCTCACGTGACTTCCTTGCATTCTGATTGGCTGAAAGAAGATACCCTATTTCGTGTAGTTTGCATCCACAGAACTGACCAGGCACTACACCCAGGCACTACACGTTTTCTATTTGTAGCACACTACTATATCAGTTTTCTTTTCATACTGGGCGAATAAAACTGATCAGGCTAAATTTAAAAATCGATTCACAGAGGCACAATATCCACAAAACGACCCGGAAAGAAAACTTTGTGGAAACATGTATCGCTTTTCCATTGTTGAAGCCACATTTTTCGAGGCGTTCATTTTATTCCTTGAGAAGATGATCCATATCTCGTTTCGAAGAGAATGATCCATACCTGGGTCCCACTTTCACGAGAACGCGTCCGGATATGAAAAATCGTTTGTTTCGCTGCTCATATTATTTCGCTATTTAATTGTATGTTTTGGGCAGTAAACGAATAAATAGTGGAATTCAATTGAATCTTCGGAGTTTGTATCCCGTGCTGACCCATTCGGTAATGTATATGTGTGACAAATGTGTGGACATTATCAAACTGCGTTGTCAAATTTCGAAAATTTTAGTTTTCATTCGCGAGTTGCGCGATTCTAGAATATACAGTTCCGTTTGGGGGAAATGCTTTTGTTTACCCTTGCCGACCGATTCAAAATCTGTCTTCTGCTCATATCAATAATCCAAGTTAGCCGTGCTTTGGAAGAAGAAAATGTTTTTTAAAAACTACATGGTATTTTTTTCTATATAACGCTGGTTGGTAGGGCTGCTACCTTGGTAATAAATCAACAAATTGGACAGATGTTTTTCTTGATGGGTGTTCGATGTAATATAAGATTTAGTGCACGTCTTGTCGTTGACTACGCCCATATAGTGCCCAGTGAGGTGGTGTAGTTCCCTCCGCTTCGTGGCGGGAACTACACCACCTCACTGGGCACTATATGGGCGTAGTCAACTCCAAGCCATGCACTGTTCCTTAAATATGACCCAAGTATTTAAAGCTTTACACGAACACTATTTCAGAATAAAATTTACTGTTAAGATAGACTTTAGGAAAATTTATTTTCGCAAAGGACCGTGGAATGAAGGACATACAGACCTATTTTGGGGGATTCTGATTGAGATCCAATTCACTGGCATCCGTCTCGCAGATTCTCACCAAACATCGGAGCCCTTTCATCATAGGAGCCAACCTGCTGTCATTAATCAATGATTCTGTCAATTTCCGTAGGAAAATGAGGTGATAACTGTTAATCCCACCATCCTAAACAGTGCGCATTTGCCTGCACTTTTACCAGATTTATTTTGTTAACGAAAGTGCACAAAAGTCGAAAGTAGACAGAACAGGCGCACACTATAAGTTACATAGCGTGTAGCTGATTGATACATTTCCATACAAGGCGATGAGAGTTCACATCAGTTGAGGGGAAGCCTCCATGGTGTCAGTAAACAATAAAAGTTATTGTGATGAATTGACGGTAATATGGTCTGAGATTTGCGGCTCGGAGCTTATGTCCAAGCCCTGTCACACTCTGCTGCCACCAGGCCGGTGCTTGCATTGCGCTGAAAGATTATCAAAACGCCAAGCTAAACGCACTAAGGTCTCCAAGAACCGATTGGTGACGCAGTGGAGACTGGCTAGGGCGGCAGAGGGTCCCCATGGTCGCCCGTGAGCGCTAGAGCGTCGCGCCTGTTTTGTGCATACACAAAACAAGCGCAGAGGTCGGCATTCTGACCAGGGCGCTGCAATGACTCAGTACTGTCGCCATGACAGCGCAAAGCGAGCGACGTGAGCGTCGCGTTGACGTAGCAAGGATGCATACAAGATACTCGTGGTCGAAGCAAGAAATCAATCTTGTCCTCTGCGACTGCAGTAAGCTTAATCAGACTCTCACTACGAGCCTCTCCGTCCTTATACGCTCACTTCGTCTCTCTCCCGACCTTATTGCGCTCTTACTGCGCTGCCACGGGGCGTTATGGACTGGTTCCAGCTCATAGAACGTCCACACGGTTTTGCCACTGTGATTATGCGTCCCAGCGTGATAAATGGCGTTCTTCCGACGTTTGCAGAAGGGTTGCAGTACGATCCCACTTTGACTGAATGCGATCTGCTCACCCACACACGCAAATGGTACAACTACATCATCAGCAACAACAATAGGTGTAGCACTGGGCTTAGGGGACGGTGGTGGTGGAGGATACTGCCTTTCTCTTCACCTCTCTCTCTGTCCTTGGGTGCTGGAGCCTTGTTTTTGCCTTTTACCATTGTGACTACGTTGTTCGATGCGATGTTTAGCGCCGAAAACAGACTGATGACTGGGGCACACAGGAGGCTCTATGTATACTCTCCGCACCCACGCAGAGAACGTTTTGCAAACCTATTGAGAACGTACTAGCAATGCAATGACAGCGACTTGGACGCACTAAGAACGTTTACAGCGTAGAGGAAGCGCAGTGGGGGCGCGTGAGAGCGTAAGACTTAACAAAATAGGAACGCAATGGGTCGTACTAAAAGCACAATGAAAACGTGATAAACGGGATAGGAGCAAACTAAGAGCTATCCTGTTTTAAAAGTTTGACAGTTTTGGACAGTTTTCCGCGCTCTTCCTGCGTGTTATTTATATTTTGATAATATTTCAGCGCAATGCAAGCGCCGGCCTGATCGCAGCAGAGTGTGACAGGAGCTTTAAACCGAGACTCTAAGCGTTGAGGTTGAACATACCCTCCGATCCGCAAACCTCAGACCATGCTACTGTCAACTCACCACAATAACGTATATGCTACATTGAGACACTACCCATAGCCCAAAACCTACGTCGTGAAACACCGGATGTTTATATACTAAACTTGTGATCGTTACAAAGTTGCCTTGTTGAAGGCAACTTTTAACGATAGCAGGTCTAGTAAGTAAACCACTCGTGTATCCCACGACGGCACTAGATAAATAATCAATAAATCAGATAAACTCATTCAATCTCAGTTTAAATCGCCAATCGATTAGTAATTTAAACATCACTTCATCCGGTACACCACCTGCTACAAGTGTGAAAAATCCAGAAAAAATGAAGCGGCTTGTTAGTCACTCCATTGATGTGAAGCAATTACGAAACGGGCGAAGTAATTTCAAATATTTCGCGTGGTGACGTCAGACGGTAACATATGCTACTGGAGCCGTAAACATAAAAGAAACTACTCCAGCTCTCATTCAATCAAAGGGCCAGGATTTTACTCTTATTGGAGCATTCGACGCTGTTGGAAGTGCGATGTTTGTTTACAAAATAAAACGTTTTGCTACAAGCATATCTGAAATACCCTATACATACATTTACTGTCATTACCACCCGAAACAGGGTTAACAAAGTACTTTTAAACGTTCAAAAAATCACTTTTAATCTGTTGAGTGAACTGTAAAGAAAATTTCGCTTCTGCATTTATTTATTTATTTATTTATTTATTTATTTATTTATTTATTTATTTATTTATTTATTTATTTATTGGTGTTTAAGGTCATATATTTCTGCACAACGGCTAACCATGACCGTGACAGTTTTACGGGTGGAGGAAGCCGGAGTACCCGGAGAGAACCACCGAGCAACGGCGAGCAACTGTCAGCTCCCCAACATACCAACTCCACACAAGCAGGGTTAGCATTGGGTGAAGACAGGTGCACCATCGACGTACAGTACGCCTTAGTACACAGCGTCACCGTGCCCCCACGTGGGCGATGGGGGTGAAGTGTCTTGCCCAAGGACACAACGCGGTTGCCACAGGTGGGATTTCGCTTCTGCATAAAAAATAGATAGAATCATAAAAACAACAAATAACTTTTGGGACTACGAATAATATTTTCTGTCGATTCTTTAACCCTCTGCACACTGATGTCGAAATATCAAATTTCAACATAAACATTTTTCCCATAATGCAACTAGGAATTTAACCAATTCAATCTTTCCCATTTTGGATCATCCACAAAAACTCTGTAAAAGTTGTGAACTTTAGATTATTGCAACAAGGCGCAGCTTTGCATTAAGAATTTGACCTCCTTTGGCGCGCGAATGGTAGCATTGTGTGACAACTCAAACAGGTTTTAAGATACGTTTGAAAGCTTGCATTTTTACACGGTTACTTGATTCGAAAGCCAGTCCATTCCATTGCCTAATCTTTGATGGCAAGATTGAATCTGAGAAATGTTTGGTTCTGCAGAATATAATACAAAGCTGTTCATCATTTTTGAGAGAATAAGCGGACCGTTGTGCAAAGGTTCGAGGCATTCGTCGTGATAATTAATAAGGTGCAAGTCCATGTATCATTTTGTAACAAAGTGTTATTTTGTGGCGTGTGTGTTTTTGTTGTTTTGGGGTTTTTTTTTCGGGGGGAGGGGGGTGTTGTTGTTGTTGCTGTCGTGTTTGTTTTTGGTTGTTGTTTTTTTCGGGTGGGGGGGGGGGGTGTTGTTGCTGTTTTTGTTGTTGTTGTTCAGAGCGACAAATCCAGTTTGACCATAATGAAGTTCGTGACTCGTGCCATGGGTGCACCATAAATTGTGCTATACAGATGCCTCATGTCACGTCGGCAGAATCAAGTAAAAAAAGTATAAAGTGTCTGTATAAGGTTGTTAGTGATAATGTATTTTTCAAGATTCTAAAACAATTGGTCATTGGACTTGCTTTACTTCTCTACTTTCGATATGCATGTCCAAGGAGCCTGTACTTTGAAAAGTCAGTCCAAAATGGTTATGATGAGCGGCATCTTTAACCCTTTACCTAACGCAGACGATATCAAAATTTATTATTTTAAATATCATTGTTTAAATTTTTTCAAAACATTTCAACAAAATCATATCATGTGACCCCTCTTTGGAACGAGCTCGCCGAGCTCGTTCCAAAGAGGGGTCACATGATATGGTTTTGTTGAAATTATTTGAAAAATAAAAAAAATTCAGCTGCTGAATTTGCATATTGTGCGGGCGGATGTGGCCGATTCGTTGGGTAAAGGGTTAATAGCTTTATCCAGTAAATATAACAGCGGTTTTAGATGAGGAACAGATTTATCTGAAATAGTTAGGGCAACTGTTTTGGGAGGGGGGGACTAAACTTTGCCTGCCATTTTTTTTAACCAATTTTCTATTTCCATTAGATCCGAGTTCATAATTTCATTTGCCATATAAGGGTTTTCCAACATCAAAGACAGGGATGTGTCATCAGAAAATAGGCAAATGTTCAATTGTATATAATGGGGGCGCGGTGGCTCAGTAGGTAGAGATGCGGGCTGCAAGCCGAGAGGTCCTCGGTTCGAATCCCACATGCGGCAATCGCGTTGTGTTCTTGGGCAAGGCACTTCACCCCCATTGCCCACGTGGGAGCACGGTGACGCTGTGTACTAAGGCGTACTGCACGTCGATGGTGCACCTGTCTTCAACCAATGCTCACCCTTCTTGTGTGGAGTTAGTATGTTGGGGAGCTGACAGTTGCTCGCCGTTGCTCGGTGGTTCTCTCCGGGTACTCCGGCTTCCTCCAACCGTAAAACTGTCGTGGTCATGATTAGCCATTGTGCAGAAATATGTGACCTTAAAAACCAATAAATAAATAAATAAATAAATAAATAATTGTATTTTATCAATAATGCCATTTGTATAAATATTAAACAGGAATGGTTCGAGAGCCGATATTTGCGGTACTCCTTCTTGGAAAACCTCATTGTTTACATTTTGCTCTTCAACTACCAATCAGTCATATCAATCAGTACCTGTATCGATACAGAAGCTTTTGTCTCGCCGGTACCGGGACAAAATTATTTTATGGGGAAATTCCTAATTGAACGAGGGAAAACGGGCTGATAATCTTGTATGGCACACTTGTACGACAGTCTTTCAGCTTATTTGTGAATGAACATATCAAAACACTCTAAAGGTGCATGTTATGTCTGCACCACAACCTCGACAAGGCCGGCCATTTTGACTTTTCAAACGTGGCATCAAAGACAATAAAAGCGCCGTCAACGGCTACTTCAAAGAAATTATTCTGTGGCGACATCAAAGTAATCATAAAGCACGATGTTCCTGCTTTATGATTATTTTGATGTCGCCGCAGAATAATTGGTACGATGCCATGTTTGTCTTCGCGATCTTGGGGACTGCGTCGGTTTAAATGCAAATTTCTCCCATCTGATAGTGATTTGTCACCCAACTGTTGACTTGCCCCGTACCATTACCGGTTTCGGTGGTACAGGCTTTGTCCCGTCCAGGTACCGGTTATGTTGGTACCGGTGGTACTTTGACATGCCTGCCACCAATGCCGGACTTCGTCCGTTTAGATAGTCGTCAAACCATGATAATACACAAACCCTTATTCCAGTGGCGTTTAATTTGTAAATAAGTCCTGCGTGCCACACTCTGTCGGACGCCTTACTTGTATCACAAAACGAACTTCCTTATTTTCGTCTGATGTATGTCTTGTGCTGTGATCTAGATCAATCAATTGACAAACAGTATTAATACCGGGTTCAAAGCCAGACTGCAAATAAGTCAATTTATTGCCAGTGAGGAATCGAAAAACATGATTAAGTATTATTTTTTCAAACACTTCACCGATGCAGTTCTTCAAAGAAACGGGTCAATAGTTTTCCTTTAAATTATGGATGACTTTTTATGAATTGGAATCTCATTGGCATGCTTCCAATTAGCGGGAAATATATATCTTGAGACAGAGACAAATTGAACAACTTACAAAAGGAGACCGCTAATTGGGCATAAATTTCAAGATAATATTGCTAATTCAGTCTGGACCGCCGGCCTTCTTGACATCAAGATTTACAAATAGACTTTCTGCCTTTTCTGGGTTAACGTTAACAACGCCCAGTTGATACTTAGTGAAAAAGATTTTTTTACACCAGAGTGCTACTCGGACTTCTATAACATTTGTTCAATGTGTCGGCTATAGTTTTGCGGCCAGTTATAACTTCATTTCCCTCGAGGTGTGGCGGAAATACTTCACTGTTATTGCATTGTTTCGAAAGGCTTTTAAAAGTTTTCCACCAGTTGTATTGTTTCTTCTTTTGTTCTGTGTCGATACATGCGATAACTCCATCCACATCTACCACAGTGACCTTTCCAAGAAAGATTATCGGTTGTTATGAGGAAGTGAGGAAGAGGAAATATTGTACTAATTCATTCACTGCTCCAAAGTATCCAGGTTTTCTCCCCCGAACTGTTAAAAAAAAAAGTCTCAGAGTGTTAAAGAAAATAAAATTGTGTGTTCAAGTCTCAAAACCCACTCGCAGTAGGTTTGGTGGGGAGGACAATGTAGTTCAGTGGGTAGCTCGACATGTTTGTGATTTGTTTTTTTCATTCATTGGTATATGAGGTTATCTTCTGTATCCATGAGTTTATTAAGGACCATAACACAACTGTACAGTAAAATTTCCGAGAAGAGGGTGTCAGTCTGTTTCTAATATTACCCGCTTCAGTTTCGCAGTGTCCTATTCCAAGAAAGTTAACTCCACATGCTGTCGTGTAAACAAGATGGCAGAGTGTACATTCAAGAAATATGAGCTGCAACCATGCTTCTACGCTACTTAATACTGCTCGGTCGTTTTCCGGTAAATAGTAATGTTCACCGAAATTAAGGAGTTGAGGAACGGTCCGCGTTGATCACCTGTTCCGAACGGGCAGCTATGGCCGGCGAGGAACATGTTGTTGGGGAAGAGCCCGAGATGGAGAGTTCTCTAACTAGGGGGTCCATCTCCGGGAAAAATTTGAAATTTAGCACCCAAAACTCTTCAAAAGTAGTGGGCATTGTTGTCTCGGCGAGGGTGGGCGAGTTACTCATAGCTAAAATGGGTTTTGTGCGGATAGCAAGACAAGTGAGTCCTCACTGTGTTGAATATTTGTGAAGATCACGACCTGCCGTGTCCTGAAATTATAGAGGAACTGCGTCCCCAGTCAAACAAAGAAGAGAAACGGCGTTCACCGCGTTCCTCCAGGAAAGCACCACTGGTAATACGGCCCCTTCATCTGAAAGACTAGACACGAAAACAACAAATACTGCCAGTGAGGGTCATCGAGGGCAAGTCCAACGATACATTCCCCGCGGACACATCGCCCTTAAAAGTCCTTTCCCGGCATATCTGTTTCTGGGTATCATTTTTTTCGGTTAACTCGTATAAGCCTGAGACCTAAGAGGGAATTTGAACACCGTATAGTCTTTAATATTTAAAGCCAAGTCAAGTGTATTCGGTCTGTTATGGCAGGCGACACTTGACGGAAACGACAGCTCAAATGGCTCCTCACTATCATACAGACTGTATGTGTAGATTGCCTGCTGTATTACATCACGGGCGACGTACTCGGCTGAGTAACTTGACATTAACCCTTTACCCAACGAATCGCCCGCATTCTCCCGTGTAATATGCAAATTCAGCAGTTGAAAAAATATTATTTTTCAAAAAATGTCAAAAAAACATATCATGTGACCCCTGGTTGGAACGAGCTCGTCGAGCTCGTTTCAACGAGGGGTCACATGATATAGTTTTGTTGAACGTTTTTGAAAAAATGATATTTAAAATAATAAATTTTGATATCGTCTGCGTTGGGTAAAGGATTAACATACGCCGTGTTCTCAATGATGAAATGGAAATCGGCGATGGATGGGTTATTTTTCTTTACGGCACACGAATGTCCTTGTAACTACAATGAAGTAAAGACTGCAGAACACTCGTTAGTTTCTCGGAACAACTTCAAATGTTTGTTGCCGAGCACGAATCCATAAAAGACATTGAAACGAACATCTTGGGGCACTCCGTTCGTAATGGATGTATTTTACGACCTTTGAACAAACAGAAAAGACGATCCAAGTGTTTTTGTGGGAAAATGACTTTTTCTGATCAAACATATGAATACGAAAAAGAAAAAAATAATAAAAAATATTTCAAATTACTTGAAGAAATATCTTTTGTCAGGAATATTTTCAGAACGAAGTCAAGAAAATATTAGCTTTTGATACAGAACACTAACGCTTTCACCAACAAGCGTATGGAACAGACGACCCTTATTACCAAAACTAATAACCAATTTTGCGTGTGTATATGTGTATGTGTCCAAAATATATCATAATCTTTCCCCAATGACAGTTATTTATTTATTTATTTATTTATTTATATATTTATTTATTTATTTATTTTTATTTATTTATTTATTTGTAACTTTCAGAATCTGTGGCTATATAATGCTTCTACAGCAGGCGTTGGTTACTGGTCATATTTTACCAGTAAATCGGAACTCGATTATAACAATAAGCAAACACTGCGATAGGTTTTAAAGAAACAATTAAATAATGACACTAGAATGAAGCAGTTTTCTGTGGAAATACAATGACGCAATTGGCCGATATGTCGGGTAAAATGTTCAACAATACTGAGCCAGCATAAACAAAGTGAGAGGCACTTTCAACCCAAGTGAAATTTCCAGCTTGAAAATGAAATAAAGATTTGGAGAGATCTAGTGTACAGTACTTTGATGTCAAGAGCGGTCTCCTCGATCAGTTCTGCTGAGTACACATTCAGACAGACCTGGAAATGACTCGCGAAGTATCGTTTAGGTTGCATTGGGTTTACTGCAATGGTAAAGTACGAAAGAACTGCAGGTTACGAGATTGAACAGAAAATAGAACCCTGAATGCTTTCGCAGTCCGACTTGACATTCGGAGCTAACTCGACTCAAAGGTTGCAAATTTCAACCATTTCACAGATGTTTATTTATTTATTTAATTTATTTATTTATTTATTTATTTATTTATTTATTTATTTATTTATTTATTTTCTAGTGTTTAAGGTCACATATTTCTGCACAATGGCTAATCATGACCACTACAGTTGTACGGGTGGAGGAAGTCGGAGTAACGGGAGAGAACCACCTAGCAACGACGAGCAGCTGCCAGCTCCCCAACATCGTAACTCCGCACTGCAGCACAGGCAGGGTTAGATTGGTTGCAGACATGCGCACCATCGACGTGCAGTACGCCTTAGAACACGGCGCCGTCGTGCCCCCATGTGGACAATCGGGGTTAAGTGCCTTGCCCAAGGACTCAACGCTGGAGTCCGAATCGATCACTCAGATGGTCACCCATCCAAGGACGAACCGGGTTCGACGTTGCTTAAGTTCGGTGATTTGACGAGAACCGGTTACCACAACGCCACCGCGCCCCCATTTCACCCACAAAGATTGCGAATTGCACCTTAGCAGTGAGAATTTCCAACAAACTGAATAGCAACAACTAACGCATGGTCTCGCTATAGCGAGACCGTGCGTTAGTTGGTGCTGTTTATTTTTGCGGAATTCTGTTAAGACGCAAACAGCATGGTTGGCGAAGTAGTTTAGTTTAGGCATATTTGAGTTCCAAAATTAAAGCAAAAATGATTACGGAACAAGTGCTCACAACATACAAAACTAGTTTTCCCTAATTTGTACTTGAACACAAGTCCCAAACAACAAAAATTACAAATTAATCTCTTTATCATAAACAAACAAAAAGACAAACATAAAAATCGAAGATTTCCACAGTCAAAAATGAAGATAGAAATCTGAACATAAATCAGAAAGGATAGCTGCAAATTATAAGAAGTGGGAAAATAACGGTACTGAATTAAAGATAGAGGAGGAAAAGGAAATTACAAAAAAGGTAAACGCAAGGAGATAAAATATGTATTGTTGGAAACATTCTCTGTCTTCACCTACTAGTTTTTAGTATATCGCTTGGAATGGGGGGGGGGGGGGGGGGTAATCACGTTAAAATTGGAAAATCGTTCACTCTGGGATGAAAAGGCCAAATCTGGCACATGTGTATTCGACTAGAGGGTGGGGCCGGGGTAGTAACCCCGGGGCCCAGAACTTTGGGGGGCCCGGCTTGGACCAGCAGTCCAGGATTCTTGGATCAGGCCTCCCCCCCCCCCCCCCAAAAAAAAAATTCTGACTCCTGGGTGGAGAACCCCCGCAAACCCCCTATCATCGCTCGTGTATTCGGCACTCGCGGCATCAGTATCCAGACACTTTCGAAAAGGGGGCCCGTCACAGAATTAACTCTAGAGCCCGAATTTCCCATCCCCGGCCATGTCGACTATGCACTGGATCAGAATCCTGCAAGCTGCAATTTTCTGTTGAGTGGAACCTATAAATAATGTGAATGGAGCTGAAATTCTGAATCGAAGAGAGCGTTTATTGATTGAATCAAACATGATACTTAGATTCTTTGGGTATATTTGGAAACCAAATAAGGGGCTAGGCTCTATAATGCTGCATGAAGCAAGAGAAGATATAGATATGCAATTACATGTCCACTCTAAATTTGTTCAATTTCAGGTAAAAAAAATCAATTTTCAAATCGTGTGATCTTCTTTCGCAAAGTTTCAATTAAAACACTTATATATGCTTTCGAAATTATACAAATACGACAATAAAGAAGTGGTAAATCTTCTGGGTTACACACTGAGTCTCAATCATGGTGTTAGAACAGAAAATAGTCCAGTTATAATCCGATAAGACTAAATCTCTCGCCCTCTGATTGGCCTAAAGCTTGCGTAGTTTTTTCTATGTTTATGGCTCTAGTAGCATATGTTACTGTGTGACGTCACCACGTGAAACATTTGAAATCAGGCTGAAAATATGAGATTCAAAGCGCATGCGATACGTCCATGCATATATACTCACAACCCATCAATGATCAATAGCAAATAGATTGCACCTTCATCTGATTACTTGATTATTTGTCCAGTGACGAGATAGGGTACACGACAGGTTTATTTACTAAACTTGTTATCGTTAAAAGTTGCCTCGCTCATTTCACGATATGGGTTTTGGGCTATGGGCAGGGTCTTACTGTAACATATACTCTATGGTCTTAACCTTTTACCCAACGAATCGACCGCATCCACCCGCGTAATATGCAAATTCAGCAGCTGAAAAAATATTATTTTTCAAAAGATTTCAACAAAACCATATCATGTGACCCCTCGTTGGAACGAGCTCGTCGAGTTCGTTCCAACGAGGGGTCACATGATATGGTTTTGTTGAAATGTTTTTAACAATTTGAAAAAATGGCATTTAAAATAATAAATGTTGATATCGTCGGAGTTGGGTAAATGGTTAAATTGACGCTTCGCGTATCTCTTGAACACAAGCTCAGAGACGCAAACCTCAGATCGTGTTACCGTTAATTCATCACAATAACTTATAACGTTTCCGATGAATCAGACTACAGTTTCATTCACAGATAATTCTGAATAAATATTGAAACTTTTGAACCTCAGTAACTTTCCCCGTCCTTCCCAAATGTTTCAAAAACAGAGTCATTTTCTGAGTTGATCTGTGGGAATACCATTTTGCACAAGTCGTCGAGATCATTATAATCCCTGATGGGTACGGGTGTGGGATGGGAAAATCTCACCCTCGGGATAAGACATTTGGGCCAGACACTCGGCTGAGTGTCTGGACCAAATATCTTATACCGAGGGTGAGATTTTCCCATCCCACACCCGTACCCATCGGAGATTATTTTTCTCCCCCACCATACAGCGGTTACGTTAGCCAGAGGTAATCGGCGGTCACGTGCTGATATAATCAATTCATTTGGTATTCGTTGTTTTGAAAAACTAATGACACCATCGGAAAGAGCATGCAAAAGTTATGTATATACCAAATGTATATACCACGAAATCAATTAGGAACTGTGGCATCTTGGGGTTTAAAAAGTTTTAGAGCATCAAACTTTGAACACACGGCATTCTGATGACGTCAATATGACTTAGTTGGTAGCCAAATACTATGCATCGCGTCATAATAACGTTATAAATGTATAACGTCACGTGGGTGGGGTGGGATACATCTGTCTCTCCCTACTATCTCACCCTGGACAGACGTATGTTACACATGCAGTGTGGGGGGGGGGGGGGGAATTACCCCTTTAGTATTGTCTTGTAAGTTATGTGGCTTGCAAAAATATTCTCTGCAAGTCTAACAGCTTTGTTTACGTAATTCTCGAGCTCGGAACGAACGTGACCACAATTTGGTTTACCTCGATTTACCACAAACGATCAGTCTCCTCCAATAATACTATATTAGACGGACAACGTGTTTGAACGCCGGAAATGTCGTATGGTTTGGAAAAAAACTTGTGCAGGTTGTTGGGCAGAACTGGTGAAACAACGGAGGGCATTTCTTTCGAGAAACATGCATCGTCGACTCACTAAACCTCCGGTGTTTGTTGTCTCGATCTCAGATGTATTCGAGGAAGAAGTAACCAGCAACTGTTGAAAACACCAATTGGGTTTTCCTCAGATCACCGAAGTTAAGCAACGCCGAGCGCGGTAAGTGGTTGGATGGGTGACCATTTCAGCGACTGATTCGCGCTCCCGCGTTGTGTCCTTGGGCAAGGCACTTAACCCCGATTGCCTACATGAGGGCACGATGACGCTGTGTACTAATGCGTACTGCACGTCGAAGGTGCGCATGTCTTCAACCAATCTAACCCTGCCCTGTGCCGCGGTGCAGAGTTCAGAGTTACGATGTTGGAGAGCTGACAGCTGCTCGTCGTTGCTTGGTGGTTCTCTCCGGGTACTCCGGCTTCCTCCACCCGTAAAACTGTCACCGACATGATATGATCCTGGCTGTTAATGTATCGTTAAACCCTACTAAAAAAACATCAATTGAAAACTGTTACAAATTAGATAATATTTATGTTCTAAGATTGAATTTCAAAAAACATCGGCATTTATTTGATATCAATAATTTCTCTGACAAAAAAAAATGTATTAGACAATACATGCAGAACAACTTGTTTGTTGCTCACATATCGACGGATAGTAAGTAACGATTAAGATTACACTATAACATTTTATTATTAAGTTTGATTTTGACCCTTTACCCACTGCAGACGATATCAAAATTTTTTATTTTAAATATAATTTTTTTAAATTTTTCAAAAAATTTCAACAAATCCATATCATGTGACCCCTCATTGGAACGAGCTCAATGAGCTCGTTCCAATGAGGGGTCACATGATATGGTTTTGTTGAAATATTTTGAAAAATTTAATTTATTCAACTGCTCAATTTGCATATTACGCGGGAGGATGCGGGCGATTCGTTAGGTAAAGGGTTAACTCTGAAGTTGGAGAAACACATGTAACTGTTCGTTGTACAGGGATGAATAGTATAAAACTTTGACAATTGTATTTTCTAGAATTGTATTTTCTACTTATTAATATAACTGTCTAAAATTAATCAAATTGCCACATCTTTGAAAATGCTAATGGTTCATTTCAGTCCATTTGAAGTCATTGTCGGAAACCGGGCTTTGTCGTTGTTGGGGGGAAATATACTACTCAAAGTTTGCTAACCACCAAATACATCCAACTACCTGTTTTACATTTTAGTTGAAATATTGTAATGAAAAGTGTATATATTTTTTATTTAATTATATCTTTAATGATTTAAGTACAGAAATTAAGATTTTATTTGTGTTTGACATTATTTTTTAGCTTTTGAATACGATAACCATGGATATTATTGGTAAAAGAGGAAATTTTTCAATGTGCCAAAAAGTTGACGAAGGGAACTGGAATGGCTTCAGTATCGACTATGAGACACATTACTGTTAATTACAGCTTGACAACGCCTTCTCATGCTCCTAATCAGGTTCCTGGTGGTCCTTTGTGGGATGTTGTTCCATTCTTGGACCAGAATGGCACCAAGCTCCTGGACACTTCTTGGCTGGACTGGACGGGCTGAAATTGCAAGCTGCAACTCATTCCAGACATGTTCGATTGGATTGAGGTTAGGGGATCTTGCTGGCCAGTCCATACGCTCAATCCCTCCCTCTGTCGGTACTCCCCGACAGCATGGGCAACACGAGGAAGGGCATTATCGACCATCAGGATGAATCTATCACCCACTGCACCTGCATACAATCAGACGTGGACATCCAGGATCTCATCAATATACCGTTGTGCGGTCAATGTATCACGTTCAAGGACACAGAGCTCTGTACGTCCATCCCAGCTAGATGCCGCCACAGACCATGATTGACCCTCCACCGTAGCGGTCATGCTCAGCAATGTTGGATGCACGGAATCGCTCTCATGGTCTTCTCCATACCCTAGAACGCCTATCTAAGTAGTCTAGGCAGTACCTTGACTCATCTGTAAAAAGGACAGGTCGCCAATCTTCTCTGGCCCATCCAACGTGGTCCATGGCCCATTCATATCGTGCCTGTCGTTGGTTCTGAGACAGCGGAATGCAAATACATGGTTTTCTCGATCGGAGACCACCTTCGTGCAACCTTCCCCGGATAGTCTGCGTCTATACATTTACCCCCGGATGCATTCTGAAGGTCACTGCGAAGCGGGGTTGCTATGGCAAAGCGGTTCCTACGGGCCTGAATGATCAAAAACCGGTCTTCAGCTGCAGATGTTGCCCTGTCTCTGCCACCACCATGCCGTTTTACGGGTGTGCCATACTGCTGAAATCTTTCCCAGGCTCTGGTGATCACCGTATGGTGGACACCAAAGGTTTCACGAACCTGTCGATGGATAGCCCCTTGCTCCACCCTCCCTACAGCCCGCCACATTTCTGTTTGAGACAAATATCTTCTTACATTTGCATTTGCCATATTCAGTCATTAAATCACAAGGGTTTGTGTTGAAATGAAGACTGAATACCCTACACATGTCATGTTCATGTAGACAGTACACGAAAACATCATGAAAATCAAGGGGTACATGTTTTCCATGATTGTCACGAAGAGTCTGCCTGTCAAGAGAACTAACGTAAACACTGGGGGCCATCTCAATACATTCCTCAATCATATCCACCAAAAATATCGCAAATATGTCACAAGCAAATTTCACAATGATGTGTCAAATATTTGGTGCTCAGCAAACTTTGAGTAGTGTAGATTCACGCCGCGTATTCAGCCAAAACTCAAGGAGTGTCGCCTGAATCCGTGCGTGAACGTATGTCTCACCGTGGTGAACCAGCCCGTTTCACATTTGTTGGGGTGGTTCTTATTCTGAAGGGGTCAGTGACTTTTCGTCAAAAAGCATGAATCAACACGGGTTCACCAAAAACAACAATTTTAATACATATATATATAAAAATGAAAATGATAATTTGTGACTTACATTAAATCCAAAGAATCAGAAAACAAAACGTCAATCACCCCCTACCCACACAGTTTTTGAGTCACTTGCGGGCCCGCATTCTCTGTTGTCGCTGGCTTTTCCTCCTTCTCGCTGGTGTTTGTTCTTTGGTCGCCTCTTCACTTCACTCTTTCACTGACATCGCACGGTCACTAACGTATTGTCACTTCATCGGACGCCTTTGCTCAAACATGTGACGGAATATCACTGTACCATTGCCGTCGCATGGCCACTAACGTATTGCCACTTTACTGTATCGCTTTCCTCATAACAAGTGACGGAATGTAACTCTACCACTGCCGTCGCACGGCCACTAGCTTATTGTCACTTTACTGGACGCTTTTCACTTAAGCAGTCGCCACCAATGGGGTTAAACTTTCCCTTACGTTTATCTCAGAATAATGTTCATACAGGCAAAGCCTACCCAGCCTATGTATGTCTTGCCTTCTACAACAGGTATGCTGTCTTCCTAAATACTAATAGCTCTCAGAGCTCGTACTTCCTATTTCTGATCCCACATTCAGATATGGCCACCGACTTGGCCCTCGACTGCCCCTCTTCTAAATATGAGCTTTGTGGCTCCCCTACACTATAACGTGCCTATACTTTCGCACCGATGTGGCACTTCCTCTAACCTGTAGCATGGGACATCCCCATATCTTCGCCTCGACCCGCAGTCTTACACACCTTCAGCCTGGAATCACTGGAATGAAATTTTCAAGAAATCCCCCGATTTTTATTTCGATAGCCAGAACATTAATTCTCATTTTAATTGCTTCCCTTGAACTTGGCTGCCTTGATCTATCTTAATTTAGTATTCGTTTTAATCTTTCTTTGAAAGTCTCGCATTTTAGTATATGTTGACATTCGGTGACAGGCCCGGCACATAATATGGGTGTGTGTTCAGAATCTGTGAGATGTACTGTTTTTACAACAATTACCTATTAGCTGGACATAGTTACACGGATAACGACTGCAGGGGGACACTGGCTTTTACTACCTTTAATGTTTTATCCAGACCGCCCATGTGGCGTTCAACAAATGCTCAATAATGGACATTAAATTTCATGCTTAATTAGCAGCGCGTGAATTATTGCTGGTCTGTTTAAGTGACAAATCGGTTCATCACACAAACGCACATTCTTATACCTTTGGTCCGAACGAGAAAAAATACCAAAGATATATACACTTTTAAACAACAAAATCGAAAATTCAAGCTATCACCTTGACAGTCTACGTAGAAAATACAATTCAAGAAAATACAATTGTAAAGAGTTTTATAGTATTGGCCCCGGTCTCTTTATCGATTGGATCGCGATCTTGTCGCGAAACATTTTCACTGGTTGAGCGATACATTATAAATAGATCATCAGACCGAATCAAGAAACACAAACGAAAATAGCATCCGATGAGTATTGTTTTCGCATTTCATTTCCGACTGGTGGGATTCTATCGTTGTGGAGGGACAAATATGCACACAGAATTTCGACCGTATCGCAACTGAGTCGTGATCCAGACGAAATGCTCTCTGCAATTTTATTCATTCAATTTATTTATCTAGAGGAGGTTGAGCGACTCCTCTGACAGCCAAGATCACATCGTGTTGAACAGTTTTACGGGTGGAGGAAGCTGGTGTACCCGTTGAGAACCATCGAGAAGCGGCAAACAACTGTTAGACTCCCCAACATACTAACCCACATAATCAGAGATAGCATTGAAGGCAAATGCACCATCAACGTGTGGTACGCATTGGTATACAGCGTCGCCGTGCACCCATCTGAGATTAAGTGCCTTACCCAGAACACAACGTAGTTACCGCTGGTCAGAATCGAAACAGCGACCTTTAGGTTTGAAATTCAATGCTCTAACCAATGAGCCACCGAGCTCCCTCTGTTCGCTTTTGTAATGGGAATACAGTGTTGTCTTTAGGGAGCGTACGTGTATCAAATTAAATAGGCTTTATTTATTTATTTATTTATTTATTTATTTATTTATTTATTTATTTATTTATTTTATTTATTTTAAGGCCACTTTTAGCACCTCTGGCTACATCATAACAGCAGCACACGCCTATAGTGTAATGTTGAACCAACCACTAAAACCTAGGCTGTCCACTTTAGTGTACTTTCACCCCGAGAGTTGGTTGTCGTGTCCTATTATGCCAGTGAAACAGAACTCGTTTACCACTGTAAACAAGCACTTATCCACTTCCTGTGGTTCCCGTGGGAGATGCTCTGGTGTATAATCATATGAAACGACAGAATATAAAATAGCTACATACATCTTGAAAGTGCTTGGTTTGATCATCAAAACAGTTACACACGGTTATTTAACCCTTTACCTAACGTAACGGTCAAAACCGGCCAGCGATATTCACAAAAATCGCCAATTAATTTTCATTATTTTTTTCATTTTTTGTCTCACAAACATAGATTATGACCCCTCTTTGGAACGAGCTCGTCGAGCTCGTTCCAAAGAGGGGTCATAACCTATGTTTTTGAGACAAAAAATGAAAAAAAAAATAGCAATTCAAGAATTTTGTTTGCATGTGTTGTCTGCTTTTTATGTTAGGTAAAGGGTTAAAATGTCATATTTTTCAAAACCAGGCAAACTATTAATAGCCATGCTTCTAATAGGCACCATAGCAACTTACTATTTGTCGCTCTATCTTTGAATAATAGTTCAGTAAGGTACCGTACAAACCAAGGGAACACGGTGCAGATTTCTATATTGGTGGTTACCTACAGGGATTTCCGATATGGTGTATTAAGGGCGAGGCATCGTCTTTGGGTATGTATCGACGATATATGACCCAGAGAGGAGGTCGAGACTTCAACCCACCATCTTGAATCCGCAAGCGACTTATCTTCCAACATCCCCCTCCAAAACAAAATGTGATCAACCTCTCATTTTAACAGGGAACTATTTTATTATTGGAATCCAAAATACAGCGCTGTACTGATTGTTTCGCTGTATTAAAAACAAGGTACTTGTCGATGGAGTTACCGCTTCGGTTGAGCGCAAAACAATTGAAGCCCCAGAGCGCTTGACGGTGATATGCAGGGGACGTGACAACCGTTGCTCATTCCGAGTTCCTTATTGGACATTCGTTATCAACCGATTTTAACGGTTCAAAGCGAATGTCCAATAAGGAACTGGAATTAAGTATGGGTTATCACATCCGTTTCAGTTCTCACGTCCGTTGATATGCATATTAAATCAGTTAGCTTGATTGACTTAATTATTATTACCTAGACCTCAACATGTGTACAAACTGAAGTATTTGATTAGTGGAATAGAGGTGGGACGCGATCCAATGTATCTTTCCACCTTCTCCCCACGGCACTCCAGGATCTCACCCACTGGAAAAGGTGCAAGAGCATTGAATCCGAGATTTTATTATATGCTAACCTGTGAATTATCGCAAATTATCTAAAAGATGTGTCTCGATATCCATTGACTTGATGGATAACGATGAATATCCCTCAGTAGCTTCCTAAATGGCGTAACACTTCGGCGCATCACTTCGCTTTCGATACTGTTACGAGAGATTCGCTGCCGGCTTTACCCGCAGTGCCATAAGTTCATGCTGTTCAAAGCCGTTCTGGTGATTCTATGACTGAAAAATTAGATGCATAATACAAATAAAAGAATAACCTTATATAATTAGAGCTGCAGAAAGTGACTCCGAGAGTGATATTGAACCCTGAACTGGGAAACTTTTCCGAAAAACCTTGCTGATCGATTCGCCCGGGAAGTTTTTGGGGGGACAAATCGACCACGGAACCCCAATGATTTTCATTGAATTTTTCAAATCTGGTGAGAGTTTTTCAATACCATGAGTATATTTCTTTATGGTTTTTTCCCTGACTGAAGAGAAAAACTTGTTAATTAGTATCAGTGAACTGTGAGATCAACGTACCACCGCCAAGTTGGCGAATAGCACCTCAGACATGAGAAAATATTCATACGATATGGCTGCTTCGTTAAAAACGATTTTATTTCATTTAACAATTCACCTTTCGGTAGTTCCTTTTTTTAAATTGCTCTTCCAACCAAACTGTAGCGAATTCATGTTTCACCCTAATTATTAGCAACAAGAATTACTATTTACGGACAGTAACGGGTTATTTGTAGCGGAATAACCAACTGCGGATAGGCACTGAAAAAACGTACATCTAATTATAGACAACAAAACCAACTGAATTGTGTCGCGTTGGGTTTTTTTACCCTCACCTCACAATGCAATTAGTGGGGCCTCAATTATCAGTTCATACATCGATGTACACGTAATAGATGAGTCGGCGCACTCAGTCCCAAATTTCTTGTTGTAAACTGACATTTAAAATAATCTAAAAATAAAACATTGATGAAAAATATGAGAATATTTTCATTTGTATTATTATAATTATTGAATTTCATCTGTGAGTTGAATAATTGGTTGGTTAAATTATTGTGGGAAAGTGTGACTATTTTTTTTTATGTTTGAGTGATTTGGCTAGTACAGACTTGAAAGAATGATCAGCTGGCCTTTTCTATTGTTTTGAAACGTACATGTCTGCAGTCGAATTGGGTTGAATATGGCGCAGTAAAATGCCACGTAGCACATAACAGAAAGACCATCTACGTTATTTTAGTCAATATCGAGAAATATCTCATGAGTGTGGACCTGAAAGTTTTATTTTTCACGAGCGCTTGCGCGAGTGAAAAATAATATTTTCAGGTCCACAACTAATTTTGCACAGATATCCTCCAAAATTTCGTTTCTTTTTCGTGAATTGGTCTTGATTTCGGGATATTTATTTATGACATTTCGACCCACTTGCGTATAAATGTGTCGTGTCCCGATCGCGATCTGATCGAGAAAAATAACTATTTTGTGTTTTTATATATTTTTTTTTTTTTGGGGGGGGGGGGGTAGTATATTATGGATTCAGTGGAGCAATGTGTAATATCTCGCACATGAAATAAAATATAGTGTACAGCTTTGATTGCATTGAAGTCTATAAAAGATAGTTGTTTTTATATGATGTCAAATGTTGTGCTTCAGAATATAACGTTATATTCTATTTATAGTCTGGTGTCATTTTCGGTCCGTGCTCAGAAAAACCGATCCACATATTACACTCGTTTTTACCCTATTTTATAATCATGTACTTTCAGACTATGCCGTAAAGCGGTGTATGGACAATGGCACATGGTTTGGTCATCGTTATCCCGGAGGGATGTACAGGGAATACACAGACTACACGCCGTGTATAGGAAGACAGGTAAAACAAACGATAGTATATTTAGGCAGTTACTTCACCTCGTTTTGTACAATGTTTATACATTGATAGGCCTGGAAATAATGATCTTATATCGTAACCCGTTATTAGGTTACGCAATACACCATAGTGGTAATCCACGGGGGTGGGGGAGCTCTGATACTATTCCAGGTACTCTATTTTTACCACTCCACTCACACTTTTCGCATCGTAACAGAATTTTCGTAGAGATAAATAACATCAACTAACGCACGATCTCGCTCTGGCGAGATCGCGCATTAGCTGTTGCTATTTATTTGTGCGGAAATTCTGTTAAGACGGATGCAATGCACAGCCTTTGCAAATGCAATTCGCACCCTATGTGGGTGCAATATGTAACCCGTGTGGATGCAAAGCGCGACATTTGGAATTAGTCCGAAAAAGATTTTCAATCCAGAGTAAAAAAAACATGCGATATTTGGAATCGAATTGTGTTTGTTGTATTAACCAATATGTAACCTACATGATCGTTCGCGGTTATTTGCAGGCTTGCATTGATCATTTTTCTTGATGAACCCGGATTACAGTGCCTTCTCAAAGCTCCTCATGCAAATGTTATTATTTTTTAATTTTTGCCCTAAAAATTCAACTTATACCGCTCATTGGAACGAGCTCCAATTTTTAACTATGCTTTTGAGTGAAAACAAGAAACGAAATTGTTATTCCAAAAATTGTTTTGAATGCATAGTCTTCTTGTCACGTTAGATAGGGGGGTGGGGGCGATCTACTGTTGTTTTCAATGTACTTAACTACAAAGTCACCCAAATCATAATTATATTTTTTACGCTATTAAATCCCTCTTCCCATAAACTTGACGTCCCATTTACAATTTTAGAAGGTGTTAACATCTTAGACAGAAAGTGCAATAATGAAAATGACGTTACTTTTCAACAAGAAAGCGGTGTTCGTGGTTTTGCTGACCAAGGCCCATCTTAAGTCAGCATCGCTGGGTCTTTGAATCAGGTAGGCTTATAGCTCATCTTCATGTAACATTTAAAAGGTTGTGGCCAGCGTGGGTCGGTTTTCTCCCATGGTGGTACTGCGTAAAGGGAATTAAACTTTCCAATGTTAACTGCCAAACTACTGAATTTATTTATTTAATGTTATGCGCTGTGTGTTGGTCTTAGTCCTGGTTGCAAAACCAGCGCCTTATTGTATGGGACGATTGACTACAAAGATTCCGGTGAGGAAATGAAACAATGTTGTGCAAACAGTGAATGCTATCTTCACTTTAACCCTTTACCTAACGTAACGGCCAAAACCGGCCAGCATTATTCTCAAAAATCGCCAATTAATTTTCATTATTTTTTTCATTTTTTGTCTCAAAAACATAGGTTATGACCCCTCGTTGGAACGAGCTCATTCCAATGAGGGGTCATAACCTATGTTTTTGAGACAGAAAATGAAAAAAATTAGTTATTCAAGACTTTTTTTGCAAGTGTCGTCTGCTTTCCATGTTAGGTAAAGGGTTAACTACAACACTCTCTTTCCTAGACCCCGTCACAGAATACATTTACACACAGGCGACCACTTGGCGCGAAGTGTGGGGAGGGGGCGGGGGTTCCAATTAACTAGCTTTAACATGTGAAATAAGCAAAAGAAGCGATTTTATACAGTGTCATATTTTGTCTTCGATATCGTCCTACGTTTGTTTGTCTGTTGCCTTTCTATTTCTCTGTTGTATCGTGTTTGTTTTTCACAAATTCATGTGGCAGTAGCGATATTATTATTTGTAAATTCCATAATAGTACCGTAAAACGTTTTTTTACTGTATCTGGTTTATATACCGTCTACTGTTGTGGGGGGGGGGGGGGTGATAAATTTTCTTATAGATGTCTGGACAAAGATTTCCTGTCATCTTTATACATCTCAACTTGAGAAAGAACACAATACAATTTGTATTAATAGAATGTATGCGACATACAAATTCCGCACATGTCGAGCCAAGCACATATTTATTCCCATTGCCCAGTAAATTACGTTATGCCTTTCCCTGGGGTACGGTGCTAGTCGAAACTAGTCTGGAGGTGAACAGTTTTGTAGCGCCAAACACGACCGCACCAGCCTATGGACTGACGCGGACGAAGTGGTGCTATGCAACAGTGGAATGACATAAATCAGAATTTTCTATTATTCTTTGTGTTGTTGGGAAGGCTCCTACTATCTCCGACACTAATGCAAATGTAAGCACTAAAACGAACATATTGTATAAGTCTGTACAACTCAGTATTTCATAACCTTTGACAATGCAGAAGTTTGTAAGACAAATTACATCAGACTGAAAGAATCGGCGATATTTGCATATATTTAGTATCAAGAACACATGTTTACGGAACTAAAGGAGACACATTACGCCTGGCGAAATATTTCAAGAAAGAATAACAGAATGCACGCAATCGCTTCACTTTCACGCCGGTATACAGTTACAATAGAATCATTAATACATGGAAGCAAAGACCATAAAAACAGTTAACATATTTCACAAAATGTTCCTGAGGTCAATCAATGAAAAATAAAATACCGTCAAATTGTGTGTCATCATTACAGATCAGTCGCCGTGGACTGGTCGTAATCCACGCGTGGGCAATGATGTCCACGCATGCGTTTACCAGGTAATAAAAATCATCACCAGCAAAACTTTAATTAACCCTTTACCCAACGAATCGGCCGCATCCGCCAGAGTAATATGCAAATTCAGCAGTTGAAAAAATAATATTTTTAAAAAAAATTCAACAAAACCATATCATGTGACCACTCGTTGGAACGAGCTCGTCGAGCTCGTTCCAACGAGGGGTCACATGATATGGTTTTGCTAAAAAGTTTTGAAAAATTTGAAAAAATGATATTTAAAATAATAAATTTTGATATCATCTGCGTTGGGTAAAGGGTTAATGAAGCAGCTGGCTGTACCCGGTTCTCCGTTAATTAAATATGTGTTGATTATTCCTATAATTAGTGTTTGGAATCTAATATTATTGCGTTCGTGGAAATACTGCCCACTCCGTTGAAATTGACCAGTCCACGGCGGCCTTAATGTACAACTACAAGGTTTTCAACGGTCATGTCGTTGATTTGTGTTATGTGCAGTGTACCAGCCGATGTTGATTGTGGTGTCATATTAATTGCCAAGCACATTTTTCTAAGGGGAGAACACCTCGGGACACCACTCCACCAATTCATTCCCGACTGGGGTGGGTTGATGTCCGAGATCCCAGGATATTCCGCGGTGTTCGCCCCAAGGCGAAATTTCACTATGCGCTATCAATCCGAGTCGTAATGTTTACAACACCGCAAATACCAATTAGTAGTAGTTAGTCCAAGAACGACAACTCGCTTTCCGATAGACGCTATATCATATTGCAAAAAGTTTGAGAGCGTTTTTCGCCATTTAATGTGTGTGTGTGGGGGGGGGGGGGAGCCCTCTAAGATTATGTCCTTAAACTGTAATCGCCATGTGACCTGAATTTCCATCTCTCAATGGCAATCTAGTCATTTGTTGCCGCGCAACATGAGAAAATTGCGAAACACAAACGGACTTCGGACTCGTAGTCGTCAATTCTGCGAAAAGGTTTTTTGACTGCCTGACGAATTTTCTACTATTAACCATTCGTAATTATTATCAGTCGTCGTTCATTATGCGAAAAGTGTTTAATGAAATTAACTTCAACGCCCCGTGCGTGGAAATACCGATCGTAGTACGAAGGTTACTCTTTTGAATGTGGAGAAAACATTTTAACTAAAATACTGTCATAAAAGCGGATACTTGTCCAGAAGGTACAAAGTAGAGCTGTAGGTTAACCGAAACCGAACCGAGGTTTTTAGTTTTTTAAAAAAACCGAAACCGAAACCGTCGACATCCCGTAATCTAAGGTTTTTCGTTTTTTATTAAATACTCTCTTGCTGCAGAAATTCACAGAATGTAGCCATCCCAGAGGTGTGAGAATACCCAGACACTGTCAATGGCAGTGTCTGGGTACTCTCACTACTCTGTGAAGGCTACATTCTGTGAATTTCCGACACTTCAGTTTAGTTATGTTTGCAGCTTTCCTCAAGTTGCGTGTTGGTGTCAGACCTCGAAAAATGGCCAAGCACAATAAAAGTTCTGTAAATTTAGGTAATTATTATATTGGCCTTCCTGATTCTTCATGTATTATAGCTTATTTCGGGCATTCATTGAGTTTCACTCAATTTCACTACCATTCAGTTATGACTCCGGACATAAGAATGAGTTTTACTGAATTTTACTTGGCCTGATGAACAAATCGAAAACCGAACCGAACCGAGGTTTTTTTCCACCTGAAAAACCAAAACCGAAACCAAACAAGAAATTTAAAAACCTACAGCTCTAGTACAAAGGTATATTGTTCCAGTACAACAGACTGTGCAACATTTGAGTAGTGATATTATCCAACGTGACATTATGTCCTGTCATTATAAAAACAAGCAGAGAATTTCGACCAGTGGTCAATACTATAAAAGTTTTAAAGTTGTATTTTTCAAAATTGTATTTTATATTCATGGAAATAACTAGATGAAATGAAGCGGGCACGATGACGCCGTGTACTCAGGCGTAGTGCACGTCGATGGTGCATATGTCTTCAACCGCTGTAACCCTACTTAAGCGGAGCTTGAACAGAGATAGAATGTTGAGGAGCTGACAGTTGCTCGTCGTTGCTCGGTGGTTCTCTCCGTGTACTCCGGCTTCCCCCACCCGTAAAATTGTCACGATTAGCCATTGTGCATAAGTATGTGACCTTAACCACCAATAAATAAAAATAATAATAGTTGAAATGAATCATTAGCGTTTTCAAAGATGTGGCAATTTGCCAATTGTCAAATTGCCATATCTTTTAAAACGCTAATGAATCATTTCCGTCATTTGTGTTCACGTGTATTCACTTGTACAAATTACAATTCGGGAAAAATTCAATTCGGGAAAATACAGTTGTAAAAGTTTTATAGTATCGATACCTGGTCGCGACATTAAGGGGTCACATGATGTAGTTTGGTTGAAACCTGTTGATTTTTTTCAACTATTTAATCTGTAAATTAAGCAGGCGGATGCCGTCGATTCGTCAGAAAAGAGTTGATGTAATTGAGTACAAAACCCTGCTATGCGTACTGTAGGTACAAAATTTAATTCAATCTATGAAAGAACGTGGAGTATGTATTGAACGGCAGATTCGGCAATTTCTATAATTTGGAACTGTAATGGAACAATAATATTACCGGGATCATAAGACGATTAGATTTTTATTTGTCTCCTTTTCTGAGAGTAGTAAAAACCTTGATTCGTCGGATCTTTGAAGGGCAGACAGCACGATAACGATTTCAACGTCAGGTTCGTTTAATTACACGTAAGAAGAGTACACACTGTTTCCTTATTGATCAATGAAAGTCCATTTCAATAATTATTTTCTGTACTCCGACCATTCTAGATTGAAATTAGTTTTACATCTTTTGATTAGGCCCGTCATCCATCCATTGGATGGCTGAAAAAAGCAATTAAGACCTGGAAATTTAGTGTCAATCTCAGATCTATACCGCATGTCGTTGTACCAGAAAAGCAGACATCAGTTTGGAGATGACATCGCAGTTTTGATGAGCTGTTTTTTTTCCACTATACAGCACAAGCTGAAATGATTTGTTGAAAATTTCTGAAAAATGTGTCTTTTGTTGATCATTCCATCCATTGACAACATATGGTGTCAAATGTTGGGATTATCGACATAAACAAAATTTTAAATTTGTATTTTCTTGTGTTTATCCTACAACTTATTGTTTTTGTTGGCATTGTTCTGAATTGTTTACCAGTTCACATTCAAGGTGCTATATAAGTAACAACAAAATTACTTTACTACGAAAATCCTCTGAAAAGCCTGACATTCCTAAGAATTTAAATAAATATGCATAAATTATACGCCAAAATGAGGCTGTTGTGTATATAACACAGAAAATATGTTTTTAACTAGGGCTGTCACGATTTTTCAATTTAGGAATCGATTAATCGTCGCAAATAATCGATGATAATCGATTAATCGTATCTAGATTACCTTTCCCCTCCCTCTCTTTGAAGTCGATAAAAATGAAGTTCAAGTCAGTTGACCTACCTCAAGTAAACAACGAAGACGATCATCTTTTAGGTACATTCAAAGCTTCGATGTTCTGAACTTTTGAACCGTCAGTGTAATAATCAAGACCGGTCGGCAGTTGCGAACTTCGCAACTGCCGACCGGTCTTGATTATTACACTGACGGTTCGAAAGTTCAGAACACCAAACCTTTGATGAATATACCTGAAAGACAAATGCTTCCAACAGTTTCTTGGGGTTTAACATCGATGTTCTTAACTCTTTACCTTTGGAAACAATAGTTTTTTCATCAAATTTTCTTTTAATTATTAAGCGTCTAAAACGGGATACAATTTACCGATTATTCGACAACGAAAAATACTAATCGATTTCGCCGTGACCGATCAATAATCGATTAATGGATTAATCGTGACAGCCCTATTTTTAACTCGCACAATTGAGTGCAGGCATAAACGATTCCAGAAAGTTTGCTTCCATTTTCATCTCGTTTGAACTTTCAAATTTTTTTTTTAAAGATTATCTTTTTCCCAATGTACCAAAAACGAACCGAAGCAACACGACACGCAAATTTGCCCAATTGCCTTCACGAGTCAGCACTGGATGACAGTGTATTACGTTTCCCATCTCAAATGGGATAAGCAAGCATTTTGCAGCTGATTTTGCTTTTTGTGCGAGCGTCAACAGAAAAGATGACTCTCACGAAAATAAGAGAGATTTTGAAAATATATTTTTGTGAATGCAAAACAATGAAACTGAGGTACCGGCGTCGTCTACTTTCGCCTACAGTGCACTTTCGCCTACAATATTATCAGGTAAACATGAAGGCGAAATTAAGTAATAGGGATTAGTAGCTAATTACCCGCTCTGCCCACAATAAATGGACTGACCGACAAAAGTCACCATTGCAGTTTCTTGATGCAGCTGCCCACCTGGTAAAATTGCGATGTTAACTTAATGGATTCTTTTAAGAACAAGTTTAGAACATCATATGCAATGTGGATTTGTTATTTGTCAATAAAACCTTGCAAATATGAATATTATTGGAACCGGCTCAGTGAGCCGGTTCCAATCATACTCATATTTGTATGTTTTTATTGAGACTAGAGAGAGAGAGGGAGGGATAAATTGTATCTATATTTGCCAATAAAACCTATGAATATGAATATTATTTGAACCTCTCTCTCTCTCTCTCTCTCTCTCTCTCTCTCTCTCTCTCTCTCTCAATCACCAAACGGTCGATTTTATTGTGGGTAGAGCAGGTAATTAGCTACTAACCCCTATACCTTAGTTCTTACTTAATGCACTTTCGTCTACACTTTTACCTGATAATTTTTGTAGGCGAATGTGCACTGTAGGCGAAAGTACACTGAACCGAGGTACCGGTAATCAGAAGTCTGGCGTTTGTACCCATGTAAAGATTGGTTATCGGTGAGTGATTTGGGTGGCATCTGATTTCCAACTTAATATATACTACTCAAAGTTTGCTAAGCACCAAGTATATCCAACTACCTGTTTTACGATTTAGTTGACATATTGTAATGAAAAATGTATATATTTTTTATTTAATTATATCTTTAGTCATTTAAGTACAGAAATTAAGATTTTATTTGTGTTTGACATTATTTTTTAGCCTTTGAATACGATAACCATGGAAAATGGATATTATTGGTAAAATAGGACATTTTTCAACACGCCTAAAAGTTGACGGAGTGAACTGGTATGGGTTCAATATCGAGTTTGAGACCCATTACTGTTAATTACAGCTTGACAACGCCTTCTCATGCTCCCAATGAGGTTCCTGGTGGTCCTTTGTGGGATGTTGTTCCATTCTTGGACCAGCATGGCACCAAGCTGCAACACATTTCAGACATGTTCAATTGGATTGAGGTCAGGGGATCTTGCTGGCCAGTCCATACGCTCAATCCCCTCCCTCTGTCGGTGCTCTCCGACAGCATGGGCAACATGAGGACGGGCATTATCGTCCACCAGGATGAATCTATCACCCACTGCACCTGCATACAATCTGACGTGGACATCCAGGATCTCATCAATATATCGTTGTGCAGTCAATGTATCACGTTCAAGGACACAGAGCTCTGTACGTCCACCCCAGCTGATGCCGCCCCAGATCATGATTGATCCTCCACCATAGCGGTCATGCCCAGCAATGTTGGCTGCAGGGAATCGCTCTCCTGGTCTTCTCTATACCCTAGAACGCCTACTGTGTGGTCTGGGCAGTACCTTGACTCATCTGTAAAAACGACAGGTCGCCAATCTTTTCTGGTCCATCCAACGTGGTCCATGGCCCATTCATATCGTGCCTGGTTGTGATTCTGGGACAGCAGAATGCAAATACATGGTCTTCTCGATCGGAGACCACCTTCATGCAACCTTGCCCGTATAGTCTGCGTCGAAACATTTGCCCGGATGCATTCTGAAGGTCACTGCGAAGCTGGGTTGCTGTGGCAAAGCGGTTCCTACGGGCCTGAATGATCAAAAACCGGTCTTCAACTGCAGATGTTGCACTGTCTCTGCCACGGCCATGTCGTCTTCCTGGTGTGCCATAGTGCTGAAATCTTTCCCAGGCTTTGGTGATCACCGTATGGTGCACAACATGGGCTTCACAAACCTGACGATGGATATCCCCTTGCTCCACCATCCCTACAGCCCGCCACATTTCTGCTTCAGACAAATGTCTTCTTACATTTGCATTTGCCATATTTAATCATTACATCACAAGGGTTTGTGTTGAAGTGAAGGTTGAATACCCTACAGGTGTCATGTACATGTAGACAGTACACGAAAACATCATGAAACCCATGGGGTACATGCTTTCCATGACCGTCACGAAAAGTCTGCCTGTCAAGAGAGCTAATATAAACACTGGGGACCATCTCAATACATTCCTCAATCATATCCACCAAAAATATTTCAAATATGACACCAGCAAATTTCACAATGATGTGTCAAATATTTGGTGCTTAGCAAACTTTGATTAGTATATGTTACTAACGGTGAATAGCACAGCAAGAACTGACGTACATATAGAAATTTAGTTTTTGAAGTGTTTTGCGTCGTCTTACCTGTGACGTACGTTGTTCATCCTGTAGAATATCTTCAACGAGTGTCAATATACAGTGAAACTTCGAAACTCGCCCAGTCAATTATTTAATTAACCTATCGGAACGACCCGCGTTGTGTCCCTGCCCAAGGCACTTTATCCCAGCTGGCTATACGCCGTGTACACATGTCTTCAACCGCTGTAACCCTGCTTGATCGGAGCTTAAACAGAGTTAGAATGTTGAGGAGCGGACAGTTGCTCGTTGATGCTCGGTGGTTCTCTCCGGGTACTCCGGCTTCCTCCATCCGTAAAACTGTCACGATCACGATTAGCCATTGTGCATAAGTATGTGACCTTAAACACAAATAAATTAATAAATTAACCAATCGGACATGTTTTGTAAAATCCATTATAAACTGGGGACGAACTGAGGTTTCTATTTATCACATGATACAAAATGTGATAAAAGATAAAATGAATAGAAAAACGGGCAGCTTTCCCTCTAATTAGGGTTTTTTTACATGGTTAGTTTCGTATCGGCCGAGATATTTGCCCGCGGTAACTTGAAATCAGCCGGAGACCGAATGTCGATTACCGAGGGATGGTATCTCAGCTGATATGAAACTAACCAAGTACTGACCTCTTTATTTATTAAACCAAAACAAATAATTACAAAAATTCTCAGATCTGTTAAATTTGTCTAATAATGTTATTGTTTCTCATTCTTCTTCACAAAGTCCAAAGTTTCCTCTTCCTAGCTCAGCTATCCGAACGTCTCGGCTTCCCCACTGGGGAAGCCGCGACGTTCGGATAGATGAACTACCTCTTCTCTCATTTATTTATTTATTAAACCAAAACAAATAATTACAAAAATTCTCAGATCTGTTAAATTTGTCTAATAATGTTATTGTTTCTCATTCTTCTTCACAAAGTCCAAAGTTTCCTCTTCCTAGCTCAGCTATCCGAACGTCTCGGCTTCCCCAATGGGGAAGCCGCGACGTTCGGATAGATGAACTACCTCTTCTCTCACTTCGACGAGTCTCCACTTTCAACTCTGAATATTAATTAGTCTGTGGTGATTTTTCTATGCAACTGTCTTCTTATCTCCATCACCCCTTCATTATTTATTTATTTATTTATTTATTTATTTATTTATTTATTTATTTGTGTTTAAGGTCACATACTTATGCACAATGGCTAATTGTGACCGTTCACCCCTTCATTACATATTGCCATCATTAATTCCTCGTCACACAAAACTCTTCTTCAGCCATCGACCATTCGTGGTAACACCAATTCTCCTGATTGCTGTTGGCGAATAACTGTGAACATTTCGATGTAAACAATTGGTTGCTCTTGGAAGCGCACCAAGGGGGGACGACACTATCCTGGTTCATATCGGCCGAGATCGACGCCATATCAGCCGAGTTTTAAACCATACATGTTGAGTTTGATAATGGGTAATTCTGAGAAGAAAACATTTCTAATAAATAAGGTCTCGTATTGGGTTGTAAAAAACAATGTGTGGTGTTCTGCGGAGCGTACACTTCAAAAATAGTCCCCGATGATGCATTAATTCTGAAGCATTTTGTGACAGAACGATCTCAAACAACAGTTCAAAATATTTTTTCGATACGCAGCTTACAAAATTTAAACAGGCAACCAGAAATCAAGGTTCAAGTTTTTGCGCCCCTGGGTTACTTCCGGAATGTTAATGAATGGTCAGGTTTTATGACTTTTAAAGTTTAATGGTCGAATGGCAGAGATCCTTTAACCCTTTACCCAACGTAACGGCCAAAACCGGCCAGCGCTATTCTCAAAAATCGCCAATTAATTTTCACTATTTTTTTCATTTTTTGTCTCAAAAACATAGGTTATGACCCCTCGTTGGAACGAGCTCGTCGAGCTCGTTCCAACGAGGGGTCATAACCTATGTTTTTGAGACAAAAAATGAAAAAAATTAGTTATTCAAGAATTTTTTTTGCAAGTGTCGTCTGCTTTTCACGTTAGGTAAAGGGTTAAACACGACACTATATTGCACTTCTGACCCTCTACACACTGACGTCAAAATACCGAAATGTCAAGCAGCAAGCGTTTCCCATAATGCAATCAGGAATTTAACCAATTCTATCTTCGACAGACCTCAATCGAGTTCTGCCAAACAAAACTGAACTGGTCAACTTCCTAGTTGTATTATGGAAAAGATCGCGCCATGATTCGACATCAGTGTGTAGACGTTTGTTTATACTCGGGTTTAATGACACATTCAACAGCCAGAGTCACATCGTGTCGGACAGTTTCATGTGTTGAGGAAGCCGTTATACACGAGGAGAAACTGTCGGACGGTCATACTTAGCCCCACCGGCGCAATCAGTGTTGGCATTGTATAGCTTGAGTGCTAATGTGTTCTAACTTCCATTTTTGCTTTCCGGAAAAAAATGGACACTGAACTTGAGGTAGGATTTTTATACATTTATCGGTATACTATGGCTATGTTCCGGTTAATTGTGAGTTGGCGCGGAAAAAAATCTGATAAATCACTTATTTTCTTGTCTTTCCGTCCATAAATGCCTCGGAAAAATGGGAAAGTTTGTTTGGAGATACAACATTTCTATGCAAAATCACCCATTTTTGTTCAATGCTTAAATGGAAAACCATAATAATAGCCGACTGACCGGAATAATTCAATATTAATTGCTGATTTCGTCGCCATCATAACTGAATAAACATTCGAATAGAATCGACGTGGCCATCATATTATGTTTAACAGGGCTGTAATCAAACAATTTACTTTCGGACTCCCACCAAACTCCATCAGCCATTGCTCATGATGGAAGACATTCATATACAGTACGTGGAGAGTAGATTGTAACTAAATCACCCGCGGAATGGAGTTATCAACCAAGCTATAACTTTCAAGTTGTGTACATATCGACAAAAAACACAAGCAATGGTTCAGCCAATGGACATACGGGTTTATCCCTGAGGTCCATTTGCTGGAACTTTGCTTGCGCTGGTTATGCTTTGCAACAAATCTGCAATTATTGCTTGGGTGGAATCTCCACTCTGCGGGTGATTTAGTGATAATACACCCCCCCCCCCCCCCCTACGTACTGTGCAACAATTGAGCACGCAGAATGAATTGGTCACATGCGCTACGCAGCCAATTCGATTGCTTGAAAATTGAGGTAGCACCCTTGAGCATTCACGTATGAAGCATTTTGGAGATATGAATTTTTCACCAGCGTCTTTTTATATTTAATTATTTATTTATTTATTTATTGGGGTTTAAGGTCACATACTTATGCACAATGGCTAATCGTGACCGTGACAATTTTACAGGTTGAGGAAGCCGGAGTACCCGGAGAGAACCGACGAGCAACTGTCAGCTCCCCAACATTCTAACTCTGTTCAAGCTCTGCTCAAGCAGGGTTGCAGCGGTTGAAGACATGTGCACCAAGGGCGTGCAGTACGAATTAGTACACGGCGTCATCGTGCACCCATGTAGGAAACCGGGATAAAGTACCTTGCCACAAGGGTCGTCCCGGACGGGGATCGAACTCGGGACCGCTAGCATAGAAGTCCAACAGTCTACCATTGAGCCACCGTGCTCCCTCATCAGCGTCTTGTGTGGATATGTCATGGGATGCACACAATACGACACCACTTTCTTAGTCTTGTGAAGGCGAATCCTGATATCTCATTTTCGTGCCAGAATAGACAACACTCAGGCGACGATCATTCGGTAGAATGCAAGAATACCATCGAAGTGCTGTACGCTTAAGTACACAGTGTCACGGTGCTGCGGAGAGAACCACCGAGCGGCGACGAGCAACAAACTCTCTAACTTACCAACTCTGTACAAGAAGAGTTAACCCTTTACCTGGCATGAAAATCAGACGACACTTGCAAACAAGTCTTTAATAACTAATTCGTTTCATTTTATTTGTCTCATAAACATAGGTTATGGCACCTCTTTGGAACGAGCTCGACGAGCTCGTTCCAAAGAGGGGTCATAACCTATGTTGTGGGGACAAAAATGAAAAAAATAATGAAAATTAATTGGCGATTTTTGTGAATAAGGCTGGACGGTTTAGGCCGTTACTTTGGGCAAAGGGTTGATAATGGTTGAAGGCAAATGCATCATTGACGTGCGGCACCCCTTAGTACACAGTGCCACTGTGCCCCGATGTGGACAATTGGGATTAGGTGTCTTGATCAAGGACACAACACAGTAATCGCTGATCAGAACCGAACCGGCGATCTATCGGTTTGAAGTCCAATGACCTTACCGCTGTGTCACAATTCTCTGTATTGTGCAAACGTTTAATCTCCTTTGACTAACACGATAGTGGCGACACTTGAAAGTATTTCTAAATAATTACGGAATTTTCTTCTTCAAAGACATAGCCTTTCGTCATTCCAAGAGCTCGAGACAATGTAAACCATAAGCTATTTTTTAAGGAAAATCGAAACAACAAAGTTGCTGCAATTTAGGGGGTTTAAACTGGACATATCTGCACGATACAATATGTAAAATGTTGATTAACTCCCTGCACACTGATGTCAGAATACCAAAAATTCAATGCAATTGGGAATTTAACAAAATCAGTCTTGTTTGGCAGAGCAATTGAGCATTAGTTGCATTATGGGAACAATTTGCAGATTCGGAGTTTTAGTGTTTTGTCGTCAGTGCGGAGGGGGTTAACTGATAACGCAAGCTCATCGTTTCTACACATTTCTTATTATCTAAACTCCTGTCCCATTCTGAGTCTCTTGTAGTCTTTTAGCGTTCAGTTATATTCTATTGTGTTTTTCGTTGCCACACATTCCATGTGTCTAGTTTTTTTGGATTGGTGAATTATTTATTTATTTATTTATTTATTTATTTATTTATTTATTTATTTATTTATTTATTTATTGGTGTTTAAGGTCACATGTATCTGCACAATGGCTAATCATGATCTCGACAGTTTTACGAGTGGATGAAGCCGGAGTACACGGAGAGAACCACCGAGCAACGGCGACCAACTGTCGGCTCCCCAACATACTAACTCCACACAAGCAGGGTTAGCATTGACGTGCTGTACGCCTTAGTACACAACTGCACCGTACCCCAACGTGGGCAATGGGGGTGACGTGTCTTGCCCAAGGACATAACGCGGTTGCCGCAGGTGGGATTCGAACCCCTCGGCTTGCAGCCTGCACCCCTACCTACTGACCACCGCCCCCTACCCCCCCCCCCCCCCACCCGGCTAGGGGAATTGTTTTCGTATAAATTTTGCTTTGTTCATTATTGTTGCACATAAAATATGTTTAATCTAGCCATGTACATCAAGTGTATCACACGAAAACAGCTATTAAAGTCTTGGTACTGAATCCATTTTGGGTTCAAAATCATAACTTATTATGACTCATAATTGGAAGGAGCTGGTCGAGCTCATTCCTGTGGATAAACGTAGGCTATGGTTTGAATGAAAGAATGAAAGTTATTTAAATTTATGTGAAGATGCCGCCTCCATGTCGTGTTTGATAATCTATAAAGCATGCATAAAAATATTTAATTTCAATATATATATTAACCATTCCATTACAGAGATATTTGCCGTCGCTGTATCTTGGATTGGGATGCAATATCCTAAGCATTATCTTCCTAGTTCCTGCTTTGTGTATTTTCCTACTGTACAGGTAAGTATGTTTGTAAACTCAGTCAGAGCTCATAAGATTTACAGCCCCTGTTCATGTTCAACAACATGTCTGACACCTTGTACTCTGTTTTATTGGGTAGAAATGTTAAATGTCAAAATACTTTCTGGTTCAACTGACAAAAACAAGAAATCCTACATGTAAAAGTAGCCTTGTTTTAGTGCTGGGAAGTTTTATAATACACAAGCTTCAAACGGTACCAACATCAACACAGTTTCCGATACCGATATTTATTTATTTATTTATTTATTTATTTATTTATTTATTTATTTATTTATTTATTTATTTAATGGTCACTTTCTGTGACTATATTATGGCCACTCCTATTTAAAGTTGCTATTCGATCCGTTTGTGAATCGGCTGTCCAGTTCGTTTCCGTTCGAATCATTTCATAGAAATTTTGCCTGGCAGCTCAGTCACCTTCGTCGTCTCATAACACATATAGTTGTGATGAAAATTGTACATAAATAATGCTAAAAATAAAGACACAATGTTATTTTTGCTATATTAATATAAACAGCGTCTGCACTCATGCCAGCAACCATACTATTTCCAGTCTCATTTGTCATTACCAGCATTGGAAATTCTCGCACCCGTTTCTGTTTGGAACTACAATCCTTTTATGATAATAATATTGGGGGCGCGGTGGCTCAGTAGGTAGAGGTGCAGGCTGCAAGCCGAAAGGTCCTCGGTTCGAATCCCACCTGCGGCAACCGCGTTGTGTCCTTGGGCAAGGCACTTCACCCCCATTGCCCACGTGGGGGCACGGTGACGCTGTGTACTAAGGCGTACTGCACGTCGATGGTGCACCTGTCTTCAACCAATGCTCACCCTGCTTGTGTGGAGTTAGTGTATTGGGGAGCTGACAGTTGCTCGCCGTTGTTCGGTGGTTCTCTCCTGGTACTCCGGCTTCCTGCACCCGTCAAACTGTCGTGGTCATGATTAGCCATTGTGCAGAAATATGTGACCTTAAACACCAATAAATAAATAAACTAGATGGTGCCATTTGTGTGCGAAGCACACTATAGTATATCCCCGCATTTGCACTTTCCTTTTTGGTTAGTGTAGGATACAGACTTGGATAAAAAGGCTTCACGCATGTGTGTGATTTAAAATGATAAAACAGTATTTAATTTCCTTCTGAAGACTCACATGTGAAACTACTTCAATATTTCAAACAAGATACTTCACCCAACATGATGTATAAAGGGTAGTGTTCTGATCACATCATTATCACATGATTGAAAAACCACTTGGACCCAAATCAAAATTCCAAAACCTTCATGCACATCTACAGATGCTATCTGAACATGTTAACATGGTTTAAACATTTCGAATTCAATACCCTAAGAGCCTTTGAGCGGACAAAGATTTTGTAAGGATAAAAGTGGTTCCACTGGAACCACTTGGACCCAAATCAAAATTCCGAAACCTTCATGCACATCTACAGATGCTATCTGAACATGATAACATGGTTTAAATGTTTCGAATTCAATACCCTAAGAGCCTTTGAGCGGATAAAGATTTTCTGAGGGTAAAAGTGGTTCCACTGGAACCACTTGGACCCAAATCAAAATTCCGAAACCTTCATGCACATCTACAGATGCTATCTGAACATGTTAACATGGTTTAAAAGTTTCGAATTCAATACCCTAAGAGCCTTTGAGCGGATAAAGATTTTCTGAGGGTAAAAGTGGTTCCACTGGAACCACTTGGACCCAAATAAAAATTCCGAAACCTTCATGCACATCTACAGATGCTATCTGAACATGTTAACATGGTTTAAAAGTTTCGAATTCAATACCCTAAGAGCCTTTGAGCGGACAAAGATTTTCTAAGGATAAAAGTGGTTCCACTGGAACCACTTGGACCCAAATCAAAATTCCGAAACCTTCATGCACATCTACAGATGCTATCTGAACATGTTAACATGGTTTAAACGTATCGAATTCAATACCCTAAGAACCTTTGAGCGGACAAAGACATTCTAAGGATAAAAATGGTTCCACTGGAACCACTTGGAACCAAATCAAAATCCCGAAACCTTCATGCACATGTACTGGTGATACCTGAACACATTAGCATAGTTTAAACATTAATGCAAGTGAATGTAACACCGGACGGACGTACGGACGGACGGACGGACGGAGATAACGACAATATCCCCGACAATACCCTAAGATGCTATCTGAAAATGTTAACATGGTTTAAATGTTTCAAATTGAATACCCTACGAGCCTTTTAGCGGACAAAGATTTTCTGAGGGTAAAAGTGTTTCCACTGGAACCACTTGGACCCAAATCAAAATTCCAAAACCTTCATGCACATCTACAGATGCTATCTGAACATGTTAACATGGTTTAAATGTTTCAAATTCAATACCCTACGAGCCTCTGAGTCGACAAAGATTTTCTAAGGATAAAAGTGGTTCCACTGGAACCACCTGGAACCAAATCAAAATTCTGAAACCTTCATGCACATCTACAGATGCTATCTGAACATGTTAACATGGTTTAAACGTTTCGAATTCAATACCCTAAGAGCCTTTGAGCGGACAAAGATTTTCTGAGGGTAAAAGTGGTTCCACTGGAACCACTTGGACCCAAATCAAAATTGTGAAACCCTCATGCACATCTACAGATGCTATCTGAACATGTTAACATGGTTTAAACGTTTCGAATTTAATACCCTAAGAGCCTTTGAGCGGACAAAGATTTTCTAAGGATAAAAGTGGATCCACTGGAACCACTTGGACCCAAATCAAAATTCCGAAACCTTCATGCACATCTACAGATGCTATCTGAACATGTTAACATGGTTTGAACGTTTCGAATTCAATACCCTAAGAACCTTTGAGTGGACAAAGATTTTCTAAGGATAAAAGTGGTTCCACTGGAACCACCTGGAACCAAATCAAAATTCTGAAACCTTCATGCACATCTACAGATGCTCTCTGAACATGTTAACATGGTTTAAACGTTTCGAATTCAATACCCTAAGAGCCTTTGAGCAGACAAAGACTTTCTAAGGATAAAAGTGGTTCCACTGGAACCACTTGGACCCAAATCAAAATTCCAAAACCTTCATGCACATCTACAGATGCTATCTGAACATGTTAACATGGTTTAAACGTTTCAAATTCAATACCCTACGAGCCATTGTGTGGACAAAGATTTTCTAAGGATAAAAGTGGTTCCACTGGAACCACCTGGAACCAAATAAAAATTCCGAAACCTTCATGCACATCTACAGATGCTATCTGAACATGTTAACATGGTTTAAATGTTTCGAATTCAATACCCTAAGAGCCTTTGAGCAGACAAAGATTTTCTGAGGGTAAACGTGGTTCCACTGGAACCACTTGGACCCAAATGAAAATTCCAAAACCTTCATGCACATCTACAGATGCTATCTGAACATGTTAACATGGTTTAAACATTTCGAATTCAATACCCTAAGAGCCTTTGAGCGGACAAAGATTTTGTAAGGATAAAAGTGGTTCCACTGGAACCACTTGGACCCAAATCAAAATTCCGAAACCTTCATGCACATCTACAGATGCTATCTGAACATGTTAACATGGTTTAAACGTTTCGAATTCAATACCCTAAGAACCTTTGAGCGGACAAAGATTTTCTAAGGACAAAAGTGGCTCCACTGGAACCACCTGGAACAAAATCAAAATTCCGAAACCTTCATGCACATCTACAGATGCTATCTGAACATGTTAACATGGTTTAAATGTTTCGAATTCAATACCCTAAGAGCCTTTGAGCGGACAAAGATTTTCTGAGGGTAAAAGTGGTTCCACTGGAACCACTTGGACCCAAATCAAAATTCCGAAACCTTCATGCACATCTACAGATGCTATCTGAACATTTTAACATGGTTTAAAAGTTTCGAATTCAATACCCTAAGAGCCTTTGAGCGGACAAAGATTTTCTAAGGATAAAAGTGGTTCCATTGGAACCACTTGGACCCAAATCAAAATTCCGAAACCTTCATGCACATCTACAGATGCTATCTGAACATGTTAACATGGTTTAAACGTATCGAATTCAATGCCCTAAGAACCTTTGAGCGGACAAAGTTTTTCTAAGGATAAAAATGGTTCCACTGGAACCACTTGGAACCAAATCAAAATCCCGAAACCTTCATGCACATGTACTGGTGATACCTGAACACATTAGCATAGTTTAAACATTAATGCAAGTGAATGTAACACCGGACGGACGTACGGACGGACGGACGGACGTACGGACGGACGGACGGACGGACGGACGGACGGACGTACGTACGTACGGACGGAGATAACGACAATATCCCCGACGAAAGCGGGGATAAAGATGGTGCCATTTGTGTGCGAAGCACACTATAGTATATCCCCGCATTTGCACTTTCCTTTTTGGTTAGTGCAGGATACAGACTTGGATAAAAAGGCTTCACGCATGTGTGTGATTTAAAATGATAAAACAGTATTTAATTTCCTTCTGAAGACTCACATGTGAAATTACTTCAATATTTCAAACAAGATACTTCACCCAACATGATGTATAAAGGGTAGTGTTCTGATCACATCATTGTCACATGATTGAAAAACCACTTGGACCCAAATCAAAATTCCAAAACCTTCATGCACATCTACAGATGCTATCTGAACATGTTAACATGGTTCAAACATTTCGAATTCAATACCCTAAGAGCCTTTGAGCGGACAAAGATTTTGTAAGGATAAAAGTGGTTCCACTGGAACCACTTGGACCCAAATCAAAATTCCGAAACCTTCATGCACATCTACAGATGCTATCTGAACATGTTAACATGGTTTAAACGTATCGAATTCAATACCCTAAGAACCTTTGAGCGGACAAAGATTTTCTAAGGATAAAAATGGTTCCACTGGAACCACTTGGAACCAAATCAAAATCCCGAAACCTTCATGCACATGTACTGGTGATACCTGAACACATTAGCATAGTTTAAACATTAATGCAAGTGAATGTAACACCGGACGGACGTACGGACGGACGGACGGACGTACGTACGTACGGACGGAGATAACGACAATATCCCCGACGAAAGCGGGGATAATAAATAATAAATATGATAATAATATTCCAACAACATCATCAAGGCATGCCTTCGTTGAAGGCATGCCTTGATGATGTAGTTGGAATATTACATCAGTCGGGACTTGACCCACCAAGGTCAGAGCAAATCAGGTTTACAGCCCCCTCCCCTGCCAATCGGCCATCTTCAGGACGACGCTGATTCGATTCTACGTTCGATTCGATTTCGTGTAATTGACCTATTCGATTTCGTGCAATAGATTTGATTCACGTCGAAAATGTGTTATTTGCAGGGACCTGAGCTTTTTAAGCAAAGACAGCATAAGTTCCCTTCCAGAGAGCAAATAATCATTAGTTGTCTGGCTCGTTTTGGGTGAAATAAATGCATCGTGGATCCAATTATGCAACGAAAGGGCTAAACGAATTCCATTTCGGCGTTTGTATCTAACCGGTACATCTCTATGCACCTCGAGCACTACGTGTTTGAGAACATGGTAAACCCATTATCGTCATTATCATCCCACAAACAACTGAATAGGCCATGTACTGTCGTACATTTCTAGAGATTTATACAATATATCACAGTATCACAAATGTTTAATTGAAGGTCATTTAACATTTCGCCCACTGCAATTATCAGAAAAAGGAACCAATTTTACAAATTATTTTCTAGTGATTGCTTCGGTGAAGGAATTAGCAATACAAAGAGAAAGGCATTGCGCGCCCGTTCTTTGTCGCTTTGGTAGATTCGGTTCACATACTGGTAAGCCAGGGAGAACGTGGTGGCGCAGTAGGTAGAGCTGCTGGCTGAAAGTCGAGAGGTTCTCGGTTCGAATCCCTCCTGCGGCAACCGCGTTGTATCCTTGAGCAAGACACTCCATCCCAATTGCACGCATGGGGGCGCTGTGGCTTTGTGTACTAAGACGTACTGCACGTCGATGGTGCACTTGTCTTCCACCAGTGCTAACCCTGCTTGTGTGGAGTTAGTATGTTGCGGAGCCTGACGGTTGCTCGTCGTTGCTCGGTGGTTCTCGGTGGTTCACTCCGGGTACTCCGGCTTCCTCCACCCGTAAAACTGACCGACGCGTGTTGACCCAGGCTATTAAAAGTCCAGCAAATAAATAAATAGCAGCAAGCCCACTTTCGAGTTCGTCAGTCATTTGTATATATACACATTTACAGTACGTACGTCGTGGACTGGGCACTCTCCACAGGTGGGAAATATTTTCACGTATGCAATAGTATGTCAACCACCAGCTATTGGAATAATCATTAAAACATTAATTGATGAAGCATCGGGTACAACCTCGTGCTTCATTCGTACTTCGTTAATTAAATTTTGCTGCTGACGATTTTTATTACCTGGTAAACGCATGCGTGAACATGACTGCCCGTGCGAGGATTACGATCGGTTCACAGTGACTGTACTGAAGGAAACTCTCGATTTATGGGACCATGCAGTCAAACCTAACTGAGAGACATTATATATTCAATCTTATACGAAGTTGTGAGGCAGACCTATATATACATTATGCCATACTATACACATAATATATATTAAGCTCCCCAGCCACCAGACACATTCTGTAAGAAATTCGATGCTGTTATAACCTGAAACCAGTTTTGCACTCAAATAGTGCATTGTCTGTGTTTGGATTCAATCGTTTCAAATATTTCAGTTGGTCTACGGTTCGCTTATCCGACCAACTAAATATTCCATCCGATTGAACCTAAACAAATAATAACATTCATTTCTTTGAATCAACACTAGAAATCTTTCTCAATAGAGACAATACACAGAACATACATCAAGCTCTTGAACAACCGGTTATATTGTGGAAGACATTTGGTGCTTCTGTTGCCTGGAACCAGTCGTCTGGCCCTTAAATGGTGTATCGTATATATTCAAATTCAATGGTCTGAAATATTTCAGTTGGCCTGAAAAGTGAACGTGCGGTTCGCTTTTTCGGTCAACTAAAATATTCCATCCGAAAGAATCAAAAATATCATAAAGATTTATTTCTTTGAATAAATGAGAGAACAGTTTCTCAAACGAGATCTGTTTTAACCGAATTGTAAATGACTACACCAATACCATCTGACATGTTTGTTTATTAAATAATTATACAATAACATGATTGCGAGGGTGTTGGGCTCCATTACTAGACCGCCATCTGTAATTAGCAGCCCAGCAGTCATTAGTCATTAGCGCTAATGGGTGTGGGACTGCTAATCACAGATGGAGGTCCGGTAATGGGGCCAAACTACTCCTGGGAAAATCATGTTGTTATTATTATTATCAGCTCTTAGAAATTATAAGAACGATTTTCGACCCTTTTGGATTTATTTTATTTTGTGATATGAATCCATGTGAAACACCATTTATTAAATGGCAGAGTGCTGAAAGCCCATATTTGGGCTCTATTCTGAAATAAAGGCACTGCAACTTAAAGCTTCATATTCCGTGAATGTGCTTCATATTATCATAAAAGTGAAATTATTTAATCTTCGTGGACTTGCATTGTTACAATTTATGGGAGAGTGCCAGGCACTCTCACATAAATTGTTACAAGGCAAGGCCATGTGAAAGATTTTTAACGATCAAAAATAATTTAGGACTCTACCAGTTAAGCAATTTAAGGCAGAACACTTTATATTTAGAGAAATGTAAACAGATTTCCATTAAGACGAAATGACGTCATGCGCAGAACGTCAGCGTGTGCTAGAAATAGTCATTAGCGACTGGCTACGCTTTACAATATTTGTTTCAAGTTTATTATGCTCCCTTAGAGGCTGTGTAAGTTAGTATTTACAGGAAGGTAGCGCACAATGAATTGATAATAATTACGAATGAAGACTCGTCACAGCTGTATAGTTTTATTATACCGTCTTGGTTCACTAATTGTGTTACTATCTTGATGTTTGCACGGCGAATTAAATACTTAATGATTGTAATATCGATAACTGGCGTACGAAAGAATATATGTATATCATGCGATTAAAAGGACAACACATTATATCATTAGTGGACGCTCAAACTGTACGAAAAGTGGTAAATCAAATAACCCATAACAGTGTCTTATTCCTAACTTAAAACACAGCCGCGTTATCCGCCTCAGTGCATTATAACTCCGAATCGCCAAGGTGAACAAAGGGATCGACGCAAGTGTGTTTTCGGAGAACAATGACTGTGGATTCGTAAAATAATCCACAGTTATTGTTCTCGGAAAACACACTTGCGACAAGCCTTTTGTTTCCCGTTGGCGAAAGTCACGGTGTACAGGCACATATTTGGGGGGGGGGGGGGGGGAAGCAAATGGACCTAGTGGGGGGAAGCAAAACGATCATTTAACTCGGCTATTATAACTACACATGTCTTTAAACAGAATGTTGTGTTTTAAGTCGGATAATAAACTCGTGGTGAATCATTCGGAGTTAGAAAACACTCGACCCTTCGGGTCTCGTGTTTTCTAACACCGAATGATTCACCACTCGTTCATTATCCCTTACAGAATTAGGCTCTTGGCCTTAGGGCGCTTGAATATATATACTGAGTCAAAAAAGAAAGTATAAAAGAAACAAATGTAAAAAAAATAGAATAAGGGATGAAATATGATAGTTCTAATGTTGCATGATTGTGGACAAGAAGTCGTGCAAAGAGCTTAATGGCATGTTGTTGTCCACCCAACCGTATACAATTTTGTTATGGATTTCAAAATAGCACGTGCTACCCGGGAATGTCAAATTGAATGGGTGACCAACGATTTGTTTTTGTGTTATGTGGTGCCAGAGAGCCTGGGTTATTGAGAAAACACGCTAGTTTTGTCTTCCGACATTTTAAAAAATGCCAAGGTTTACCGAAAATCAGAGGTTGCGTGCCATTGGTATGCATGAGGCTGGGATAACTCCAGATGAGCTCGCTGCTGAGTTCGGAGTCACTGTGGCCACTATTTACCATCTCATTGGAAGGTATAGAACCACCGGATCCACTGCTGACCGACCGCGTTCAAGTCGACCAAGAGTTACGACACATGCATAAGACCGACACATCAGGACGTCTCACTTGCGGCATCGCTTCCTTCCGGCGACGAGGACAGCAGCAATTACTCCTGGTAGAATTAACAATAGAATCAGAACACAAACTGCCCGCAACAGACTTGCTGAACACGGCATCCGAAGTAGACGTCCATACCACGGACCAATCCTAACCCAACGCCATCGTACCGTCAGAATGAAATGGGTACGTCAGCGTGTTCGCTAGACTCAGCAGCGTTGGAGCACATTTCTTTTTAGTGATGAATCACGATTTTGTCTGCGGCGCGCTGATGGCAGTGCAAGAGTGTATCGCCGACGAGGAGAACGGTTTTCTGATGCTTGCGCGCGGGAATGCGACCGATTCGGCGGGGGTAGTGTAATGGTTTGGGCAGAAATTTCCTTGCACCATCGAACGCAGTTGATCTTCATCGATGGTAATCTGAATGGACAGCGATATAGGGACGCTGTTATTCCAGCAAGACAATGCCCAATATCACGTGGCGCGTATCTGTCGGGACTTTCTTGAGGAGCAGAGCATCGAACTTCTTCCCTGGCCCCCACTTTCGCCAGATTTGTCTCCAATCGAGCATCTTCGGGATCAATTGGACCGTCAGGTACGACTTCATGATCTTCAGACGTTAGGCGATTTCCGTTATGTTCTAAGGCAGGAGTGGAAGGCAGTACCACAGGGTGACATCCAGAGACTTATCAGGTCCATTCGCCGTCAATGTATTGCCATCCAAGAGGCAAACGGTGGACATACACTCTATTGACTGCATGTGTGAACTTTTCATTTCACCCCATGTCTGAAATGCGACGTCCTGACGTGACGCTGGCAACAGTAAGAACATGAAATTATGCAAATTCATACAGCTAGACTTGAAATATGAATTTACAATAATTTCTTTGGGATTAAAGTCGATAATACTAAGAGAATTGCTCCTCAAAGTTTATTATACATTCTTTTTTGACTCAGTATATGTTTAGTCAATATCAGACCTAAGAGTGATAATATTAATTTTGGACCACCCTTTTGTGTGTCACACACACCTTTTATGGTCTTTTTTCAATCTAAAATGATTTTTTTCATTTTGTAACAATACAAAATGCAAAATTATTAGGCATAAAATAAGCCCCAATTTTTGGGCCCCGTAAGTGCGATCTGGAATTCACAGACGCCTCATAAGAGGTATGAAATATTTGTATACATTTTATTTAGGTATTTTATCTTACATGATGACTGCCAATTCATAGCTGACTTGCTGGTCAAACAAATGTTTTATATCATGACCCCATTAAAGAAAAGCTTTCTAAATATATATATGTACTTGTCACTCTTGAAATCGTTTCGCACTCGAGTCGGCCATCTAGTATCACACTGCTTGTTAAGTTTTAAAATATTTTCGTAAAAACTTCAACTTCTGGCTTAGACATTATGTATTTGGTCTCCTGGATGATACCGCAAAGGACGAAATATTTTCAAAATTGATATCTATCAATTTCTTTACCAAAACACAAAACCAGCACACAAATACTAACACAAGACACGAAGACGTTCACATACACATTCCACGCACACAAACACACAGACACACCTCAACGTGCCTAGGTTTTTGGATTGGGTATCGTCATTTTTGAACAAACCGTATCGATATGTACAGACTGTTAAAAAGTCAATTTATCTAGGTCGTTGTGTCCCGTCGTCTCGTAGTTGACGAGACTAGATCAAGCATGACGTCATAGGCGTTGTGTTTGATCTGATCGATCTGGTTTCGTCAACGGGACGGACTATGACAACTCACATTTATTGAATGTTGAAATACTCAGTTTTTATCATAATTATCGTCCCTTGAGTGCAACAAAGCGCCATCTGCAATGCTTTAGCATCGCAGATGGCTCCTCAATGGATGATGTAAAACTGAATGTTTAAATATTAATAAGATACGTGAAATGTAAAAAAAAAATGAATTAATTATATGTTTGTCCAAAGTATACAGCAGAAAAGCACATGAGTTTTTATTTCGTGTTTTTAAAATTGTAGTCTTAGAAATATGGGTAAAGTGAGTAGCATTGCTTCAGCCTCGTTTGAGACATGTATGATATTCAGTAAAAAAAAAAAAAGACGAGACTCACTATTTCCAGCGTGCCAGAATTGATGAGCAATGATGTCGAGGAGCTATTTGTGGTAGTCAGATAATAAGTTTGCTGATGACAGCAGGTTGGCAATTATAACGAAAATCAGTCCAGATAAATACAGGAAGCCGGATCGAGCTGACACTAGCGTATATATATTGTATATATAATCAAGCCAATTGTCCGATATTACAAATGACATTTCATTGGAGATTACACGTTATGTCACGTCTGTTTCTCCCACCAAAAAAATAATTAAAAGTTATCGTGCGGTTTCTGGTGAAACTTTTCTCTCACATAAAAATCATTTTCTCTGTTTGCATTATGTAGGATTAATATGAGCTTATTAACATTCCCATAATGCCTGTGAACGTTTTAAAGAATTATCAAATACTGCTGATGTTGTAAAACACTGGGTGCGTGAGTGTGAGGGATCATTGGTTGCAGCATTGGACTTCAAAGCGAAAGGTCGACGGATCTGTCTTGCCGTTGTTTTATTACACGCCTGCTCTTTGAAATCTCCATCTACAGCAACACTAAAACATGTGGAAAATTGAAAATCCGTTCCACACGCATGTGTGGAACGGAAATCGTTGACGGGCTATTTTTAAATAGAAGCGAAATTTCACTGGAAGTTTCTACAAATCGTGCACCGCAATTACAATTTGAATCCCTAGCGATAGCAAAAAATCTACCCCTAAGTTCAAATGTGTTCTATGTGCCAGTAGGCACATAGAACGCATTGGAACTCAGGGGACGAAAAGGTAACACGGGTTCCCCTCTTAAATTTGGTTGGCGATAAAATGTGTTCTTTGTGTTGAAAGTTGTCAAATGAATTGCTGAGTGTCCTTCTTATAATTGTTTTTGTAGACGTGAAGGCGTGTAATAAACACAGAACGACACGCGCGTGTGAATGGGTTAATCGATATGGCACTTGTGCAATCGCGGAAGGATAAAACTCGAGGCCTTTGGACTCCCGTTTTATCCTTCCGCGCTGGCACTCATGCCACATCGATTAACCTATTCACACGCATGTGTCGTTCTGTGTATTTCTTTAACAAGACACTTCATCACAATTGCCTAAGTGGGGACACCAAGGCGCACTGCATGTCGATGATTCATTTGCCTTCAGCTGCTGCTAGCCCTCATTGTGCCGTGTTAATAAGTTGGAGCACTTGTAGTTGCTCGGTTATTCTCTCCGAGTATACCGGCTTCCTCCACCCGTGAACCTGTCCAACGCGATATGACCCCCAGCCGTTGAAGTTATCGTTAAACCCTAATAAACAAACAAACATACACTGGATGCAATGCAAGTCTTGGGTAAAGTAAGAATCAGTGATTTTTCTTCTTAATGTGCATGATGCCTTTTAGGTCTAAGTTAGTCAACGTTTAGCCTTGCTGTCGAAAAGTCCAAAGTGAAAAGATTCAGATTAGTCTAAATGAAGTACACATTTGCGTTTGTTTTGCGGTGTAGATGTGTAAACAACGCGGCTCAGTAATTGCGGCATCGGACTTCAAACCGGGTTCGATCCCCAGCAAGGGTAACTCCGTTGTATCCTTGGGCAAGATCCTTAATCCCGATCGCTCCGTACGGGCACGGTGGCACTACGTACCAAGGCGTACTGCACGCCAATGATGTACTTGTTTTCAATCAATGTTAACCCTACTCGTGCGGAGTTTGCACATTGGGGAGTCTTGACAGTTGCTCGTCGCTGCTCGGTTGGTCTCTCCGGGTACTCCGGCTTTCGCCACGCTTAAAACTGTCCGACAGGATTTGACCCTTGCTGTCGAAGACATTGTTAAACCCCAATAAAAAATGTAAACAACAAACATTACTGTTACTCGTTTCGTTTTCACCTACATGCTCTTTCGACAGCCCCGATTGATCTCATTCCAATCATCTATTTTGGGTTGAATATATTTCCATAATATTTGTCATCCGTGTATATTTCAGGGTGTATGAAAGTTCAAACCGATTTGTAAACGATACACCCCGAGGCGCAGCCGAAGGGTGCATTAGTTTTCAACCACTGTAAATCTGTAGTGTTGTGTTTGACAGAGCTCTGCGAAATATAATGGGTTGCTAGTAATTTTCACGATGAGGTGTATAAAAGATAACTAATTTAGGTAATTTATTTCTTGGTGTTTAGGGTCACATTCAGCATCTTTATTTATTGTTTTTTAAGGTCACTTTTCGTCATTGGCTATATCATGACCGCAACATAAGTATATAGTCAAGTTTAGTCATTCGTTTATACCTATGGTGCCCACTTTAAAGGACATCAATCCTAGGCATTGGTTCCACGTCTTATTTTATCTGTAAACAGAGCTTGTTTACCGCAGTGCTTATTTACTATTTACCAAAGTAAATAAGCCCTGCTCCTCTTCCCGAGATTAGGTTTGGTGGTCTGAATTTGTTCATCAAAAATTGTTTTATTACAAATTATTGGAGAGAGAAGGCCTAATTGTGCCTTCTAGCACTCCACCAGTTCAAAAACTTCTCATTATTTAAGGATCCGTTTATCGTTGGCATGCATGCAACAGGTATGTCATTCAAAGCTATTGGAAGACAACTTGGCGAAAGTCGTTAAGGACCGACCACGGCCTGGACAACCCCAAAGGACCTCTGCTAGGGAAGATCGGAGTCTAGCACGCCTCGTTAGGCGTGAATCCTTTGCTTTAAGTGGGGGTTTTAAACACCTTTGACTCCCCAAACAGGCATTTGTGTAACAGAACTGTCCGAAACCTTCTCAAAGCACTGAATATGAGGTCCAGAGGGGTCATCAAGCGTCCTGCTCTGTCCCATCAGCATCAAAGACGACGTTTGGAGTGGTGTATGGCACGACAACATTGGAAAATCAGGACGAGGAGAGTCTATTGGTCAGACGACAGTAGGTTCCTGTTTCACGTCATAGATGGTCGCATGAGAGTGTGGGGCCATAGAAATACTGCTTACGTGCCTGGGAACATCAGACCTACTGTTCCTTACGTTGGAGGATCAGTAATGGTCTGGGTATACCTCTCTCATGATTGTAAACTTGGTATGGTGACTGTATGTGGGAATCGCAGTGGTTATCAGTACATCCTGGGCATTCTCAGTCCTGTTGTCGTGCCTCAGTTTGACAACCGCCCGTTGGCTACTCGCCCTGTATTCATGGACGACAATGTAAGGCCACACAGTTCTTATGCTGTGAGAGCATTCCTTCAGAACAACGCTATTACAACACGACCTTGGCCTGCAATGAGCCCCGATTTGAATCCCTTAGAACACATCTGGGACTTTATTGGGCATCATGTGCAAGCAAGTGATCCTCTTGTACAGTATTTGGCCGATTTGGAAGCTGCATTGCATGAGGAGTGGCAGCTGTTGCCTCTGGACCGTATCAGAAGGCTCATTGGTAGCATTAGGAGGAGGGTACAGGCTGTCATCCGGGCACGTGGTGGATACACTCGCTACTGACGTCAGACACTATTATTGTGTTCAGGAGATCACAAGTTACATTTTTGTCAGTAATTACCGGCATTGTTTCATCATGGGGCGTTATAGCACCATACTTGTCGAGAGAACATTTTCCCATCAAAAACAACAGTGACAGATATGTGTAATTAGCGCCATTACATATTTTCTTCATTGCATATTTTCTTCATTGTGTTGTCTTTCATTTCTCAATAGACCGTTCCTTCTGCAAACAATCACTTTTGGCCATCTGAAAGATAGCATGAAATTAATGACAGTTTCTATTATTTATTTATTTGTTTATTGGTGCTTAAGGTCATATACTTATGCACAATGGCTAATCATGACCGTGACAGTTTTACGGGTGGTGGAAGTCGGAGTACCCGGGGAGAACCACCGAGCAACGACGAGCAGCTGCCAACACCCCAAACTCGTAACTCCGCACTGCAGCACAGGCAGGGTTAGATTGGTTGAAGACATGCGCACCATCGACGTGCAGTACGCCTTAGTACACGGCGTCATCGTGCCCCCATGTGGACAATCGGGGTTAAGTGCCTTGCCCGAGGACACAACGCGGGAGTCCGAATCGATCGCTTAGACGGTCACCCATCAGAGGACTAACTGGGCTCGACGTTGCTTAACTTCGGTGATCTGACGAGAACCGAGCATCTTATTTACCTTAAACACACACCATCACACACTCACACTGGGTCTACACTTTCTGAGGAATTTTATATCAGTAAATGCATTTTATAAAATCTCAATTTGGCGTTCAGTGTATATATCTGAAGGAGCCGGTTGTCCGTGTCATTAGCGTCATCAGATGTATGAATCGTGCATGTTATGTTATAGTATGACCAGTTTTTAGTGTATGTAATTCTACAATAATTTCAGGGTGACAAAATTCAATACACGTATCCTCCAAAGCTATCAGATTGCATTATTGCGCCGCAAATTTCTCATGGAAAAGGACTCCCGAACCCCATGTCAACGAGACCAGGGGCTAATGCTACAAAACTTTTACAATTGTATTTTCTAGAATTGTATTTTTTAATTTGGCTTTAAATGGGTTGAAATGAACCATTAGCATTTTTAAGGATCTGGAAATTTGCACATCAGTAAACAGTTAAACTGCACATCGGCATGAATGATAGGCAATAATCCTTTGAGGATTGTACAATGGGATCGTCCACTCTACGAATATTATAAGTCACCTGACGTGTAGCTGGCTGATACATTTCCATACATGGCGATGAGAGTTCATATCAGGTGAGGCGAAGCCGAACCTGATATGAAGTCTCAGAGCGTTGTATGGAACTGTATCAGCCATCTACACACCGTGTAACATATTTATTATGTCGAAAGTCCGTGTAATAATTATAAAAAAATTTCACGAGAAACAAAGAACGACCGGACGTTTATTTTTTAGAAACCGCTATTCACAGCACCGCGCAAAATCATCAACAGTAATTGGCAACGGTATGTATCCATGGTGACAGTAAACAATTTTCGATTTTCAAAGTGCGATATTTGTTTACAAAATAAAACGTATCGCTACAAGAATAAATGAAATACCCTTACATACATTACTGTCATTACCACCTGAAAAAGGGGTTAACAAAGTACTTTTAAATGTTCAAAAAATCACTTTTATAATCTTTTGAGTAAACTGTAAATTAAATGTTCGTTTCAGCATAAAAAGTCGATAGACAAAAGTATACTCAGTACAGAGAGTCGTAAAAACAACAAAGAACTTTTGCCAGTTTTTACACTACAAACAATATTTTCTATCCTTTTTTTAAAATAGCTTATGTTTTAAATCAATAAATACGGTACCTTGAAAATATTTTTGGAATTAAAATTTTCTTATTTTGTTTTATTTCAAATTTTGAAAAATCGCTGTGCGTGGAAATGCATCAGTCTGATCAAAATAGAAATGGCTGCTACTCACCTAATATCAAATGATATCACGTGGTGGATTACCTGATACGGATGAACCCTTAGATGGTATTCCAGCGTTCTAATTGGACAAATTAACTTTGGGGCATAATAAATAGAGATTATTACCATTATGTGGATGTACAAAATATGTATCCGAGTCGAGCTCCGGGTTCTAAGGGCAGATCACGACGAGTCGAAGACGAGTCGTGATCTACCCTAAGAACCCGGAGCGAGACTCGGATACATATTTAGTACATCCACATAATGGTAATAATCATTTTATCTTACAATATATTGGGGATAAGTCAAGAATGTAGACGAATATATAACGAACTATTTATTCGTACGGATGAACAAAAAGAAAAAAAATGGAACTCACGCGAAAGGAACGTGCTTGTATTCTACCCCCGGATACAAACATCTGTATCAGGGGTCGGATACACGACAGTCGCGGAGTTAATACAGACAAAATACATGTCGATTGCAAGATAAATAGAGATAATTAGTACAGTAAAGCTTTCTGGTATGCTGTGTCGCATCTAGTTGAGGGCCTTCAACCAAGCCGTATCACGATGTTGCTCAACGAGACGCGACACAGAAAACCTCACTGTACTGATCTTTTTTATTATATATCTATCCTCTGATCATAATTAATAGAGGATATATAGTGTTTTTGAGTGGATACCGAAAATTATCTCATGAGTGACCGAAACAAATGTTTATTTTTCGCGCGCACTTGCGAAAGCGAAAATAACCGTGTGTCTCTGTCACAAGTGAGACAATTTTCAGTATCCACTCCAAAACACTAGATTTTCTTTTTATTATACGCCTTTTATAAGAATCTGATAATTCCACTCGTTTCAACCTTGAATTGATGTATGAAAATAATGAATCATTGATACGCGGAAGTGATTTGATCGATAATCGGAACAGACGGCGTCTTGCAGTCTGATTCAGCCGGTGTGTTTCTAGTCCAAACATGGCCAGAAAGTCCGTAGTATAAGTTTTTGGTTTGGTACGGGTTTCATTCATCAAATCAAGGTGAATACGTGATGAATTATTGCTGGAAATGATCGGTATCCACTCAAAAATACTAGATTTACTTTTCATTATACGTTTTTAGAACAAATTGATCATTTCCAGATCATTTGACTCGTATTCACCTTGAAGTGATGCTTTGAAAGCCGCCATTTTGATTGATACCGTGAAAGTAAAAATGTCTATATCTTCACAGTGGGGGATACGATTTCTATCTTTCCGCAATGTCTTCGATAATCTATAATAAAACAGTATATCCACAAGGACGAAAGCAGGCGACAATTTTTTCATAGTACTATGGTTAAGCCATGTTGTTTATCTTCATTCCGGACTGGGTGGACTCGTTCTACCTAATTATTTCATTGTATCTACCACAAACCTAAGGTGGGTTCGACGACATTCGTTGAAAAAATTAATTGATGCTTTTATACAACGACGAACATGTAAACTAATCTTAGATAACGGAGCGTTTGTGGATTTAGACTGCAGTTTATTGCGCGAGGTGGAGAAGAGGATCCAGTTCTCCCAGTCCCGATTTTGCAGCATCACCATGTGTGTTGGCAATGCGACACCGTTCTCCCAACTTCAGCGTGTAAAAGTCTGTACAACCACTTAGGATAATGGTAGAATGGGTTAATGCAAATAAGCCTGTTCTTTTGCATTTTGTTGATTCGTTGTCAATAACAAATTCATAGCGTATTACAATAAAATTTATAGATGTGATTTTTATGATTATTTACTGAGGTACACACAATCCTTGGTCAAATAAAATACGTGATATCAAATGCCAGATCAGTAATGTCGTGATTATATTCAAACAGAAGGGAATATAAACCGATTGTGTTACATCTGATTCATATGTTGAAACAAAGCTTTTTTTTTATTTTGTTATTACCAGTGTTAATTCAACTTTCAATTTCCTTTGTTCCATTGATGGTGGTGTAAAACTGATATTCCCTGTTATTTATAAGTCTAATACATTATTTTTGTTTTGTTTTTTCTGTCAGAATACAGGGTAAAGGTACTTGCAGTTAAGGTGCACCCCTCGTTTACAGTACAGTAATTAAAAACGTGGAGCGGATCGCTGACTGAGTCGCGATCCGGCTGAAATTCTCTATCCCCTTTTCGTTTCACAATACTGTACAATCTAACCTCTCGAAAAAGAAACGAGAAACCTGTTTCTGTTAGTTTGTCTTGGTTGGCAACTCAGTGCAAAGGCACCTTTAAAAAAACGCAAAGTTGAGCGTCCCAGATGTCATTCATGCCGGAATTTTCGTTATTGGAAGAGATTTACATGAAAATTATCTCCCTTCAATTTCCATTAGCTTCCGGTAAATTTAACACTTATAGTATGGGAATTTCATATAAAGATTGAAAATTCGAAATGTTAGCGAAGTTGTAACTTCGATGCGATAATCATTTCACAAAGAGAATTAAGAATTTTCCCGTAGAGAAGTATCAAAATACAGAACCTGGCTTTTTACATTTTTTCCCAATCAGTTTGAACGTTTGACAATTATTGACCATTTAAAAATAAGAAAGCGGAGTTTTCATCATTTTTTAATGTTCCGTAACCTTTTTTCTGTTCATAATATCAACAGTGTGCGCATCGTGACTTATAATACAGACACCGCCCTTTCCATTAAGGGAGCTGTCTGCTGTTTACATTTATTCAAAATAAAACAAGAAAGCAGCTTGGTTGTACTTTCTACAGATGCATAGAACATGGGTGTTTGTTATTATTATTTATTGGTGTTTAATGTCACATACTTATGCAGAATGGCTAATCGTGGCTTGACACTTGTACGGGTGGAGGAAGCAGGAGTACCCGGAGAGAACCACCGAGCATCGACGAGCAACTATCAGCTCCTCAACATTCTAACTCTGTCCAAGCTCCGCTCAAGCTGGGTTACAGCGGTTGAAGACATGTGCACCATCGACGTGCAGTACGCCTTAGACCACGGCGTCATCGTGCCCTCATGTAGGCAACTGGGATAAAGTGCCTTGCCCAAGGACACAATGCGGGTCGTCCTGGACGGGGATCGAACTCGGGACCTCTGGCATAGAAATATCCAACAGTCTATAACTGAGCCACCGCGCTCCCGACATGGGTGTTTTCTCAATCCTCGTGTGTCCAATAATTTCAGGGTGGATAACTTTATCGAAAGCCGATTCCCAAGACGATATAAGTCAGGGATGTTTTTTCTTTTTTTTTATTCAGTCTCGTTTTTGAAAATATTTATTCTTGACGTCACGACATATAGACGTAAATGTGCAGCGATCAGAACTTGATCTGATCAAGAAAGAGATCATTTTTGTGATCAGTACAGTAAAAGTTATAATCGAAGTGAGAGAAAGATAACGGCACTTTATTTCCAAATGAAACAAAATACTGCATTTTGATTGGCTGAGAGGAACGATGTAATCCACAGTGGATTTTTTTACATCGTGTTTAACCACGGTGTAAAAGCAAGAATAAACAAGAGCAAGCCATATGGCTAAAAAAAAGTACCCATTTTTAATTATTAATTCATACCTTCTGCTCGGTTATGTTAGAACAAAAATAAAAGTACAGGAATTTAATATTTATGTGCAATAAAATATTACAGATATGGATGTCATTGGAACTGGCTCATTGAGCCAGTTCCAATGACATCCATATTTGTCTGGTTTTATTTAAGAAACTTTCAAAGTACAAATTTTCTGTCAGTTTTTGCCCACAATGTAGGTTAGAGTATTACGTACACCAAAATTCTTGGAAATAAATCTGTTGTCCTTGTGTTTTCCAGGGTGTATGGGAATTTACGCCGGTTTGGGAACTGATACACCCTTCGGCTTCACCTCATGGTGTATGAGTTCCCAAACCAGTGTAAATTCACATACACCCTGGAAAACACAAGGATAACTAATAGTATTTACAAAAGGGCAGGTGTGGTATGATACAAGCACGAAAGACTTTGGTAAGTAATGAACAAGATCACTGTTGGGTAAAAGACAAGTGTTACAGTGCAATTATGTATCGGGCCAGCGTTCTTGCTTGTTTATGGTGGGTTTAGGGGGAAGGTATGCGGATTGACGCTTTCGTTCGTATTGTATCAATGTTCTGGGGGCAATTCGGTGTTATGAGAGCGTATTTACAAATTCTGCCTTGCAGTTTGCAGTGCTTTCGATATTACGCCCGAGTGTTACAGTGCAATTATGTATCGCGCCAGCGTTCTTGCTTGTTTATGGTGGGTTTAGGGGGAAGGTATGGGTTTCTGCATAAATAGTGACCGCAAATAGAGCCCCTCGAAGCGTCGAAATTCGATTAGCTTCGAAATCGTGCCGGTGATTTGATTCGATTTCAGTCGGTCGATTCGGGAATTTTCGAATAGTCGAGATGTTATCACAATCCTACCAACTCTCTCCTCTGAAACTCTTCCTCTATCAAAGGGTCTCCTGTACAAGATACCTGATGATAGAAGAAATGTTCATGCACGTTCTGTTTTCGACACTACTTTGATTCCGTTTCTGAAATATTCTGCTTTTTGATTGGCTTGCCCAAACAGACGAGTCACCTTTGAATAGAATACTTGGGTGGAGACTGACAATATTGGCTATATTCCACAGTTATAAGAAGATGCCTTATCTAAGACTTGACAAAAGGTGATATTCAATTCCAGGTTCTATTCAATTCGAAATCATCTGTCAATTCCAGATTTGATTCGACTCGAAATATGAGATTAGCAGCGCCCTAAACGCAAAAGAAGTGAAAGTCATTTTAACCTCTTACCCAACGCAAGACGATCTCAAAAATTTATTATTTAAATTTTTTTTTTTTTTCAAATTTTTCAAAGCTTATTAGAAAAAGACATATCATGTAACCACTCATTGGAACGAGCTCGATGAGCTCGTTCCAATTAGGAGGTTGCATGATATGGCTTTGCTGAATTTTTTTTAAAAATAATATTTTTAAACTGCCCAATTTGTATATTATTTGGGTGGGTGGGAGGGTGCGGACGAATCGTTAGGTAAAGTGTTAACCAAGAGTTTAATATCACGTTGCCCTCATAGTGAACCATCGCCAAAAGCGTTGATAACGGATACTGTTCCAGTAAAGCAAAACTTGTGTACCACAATAAGCAAGCACTCATCCACTTTCACTTTTTTCAAAATCTTTCAACTTGAAGGACGATTTTCTGTAGTGTTACAGATATAGCCTTACGAATTTGATTGGAGGATTGAGAGCTTGATAACTGACGTTTGAGCAAAGCAGATGATGAAATAAGAGGACAGAATTCTCACACAGTCTCGTTTTCGATAAGTAAAAAGTCAGCCTTATCCACACGTTTATTCCTATTATTATTCTCAACATATAAGCGATGCGTTATTGTTACGAGGATTGATATTTGAGTGAGCGAAGAGCTGATTGTCAACAGAACAGTGTATAAATATGGGTCATTACCACCCGGGGGTTTGAGATGGTGCATGGAAGTCAGCACCTCGTCCCTGGACATATACATGTATCAACGAGTCCGAAGTGTGGGAGTTAATCGAAAACTAGTTCTAATCTTCTCTGGTCTATCCAACCTGGTCCATGGCCCATTCATATCGTGCCTGGTGGTGGTTCCTGGTCAGCTTAATGCGAATACATGGTCTTCACGTTCGGATACCATGCCCCTTCGTGCAAACTTTCCCGGGTAGTCTGCCTCGAAACATTTACCTCGGATGCATTCTGAAGGTCACTGCGAAGCTGGGTTGCTGTGGCAAAGCGGTTCCTACGAGCCTGAATGATCAAAAACCGGTCTTCAGCTGCAGATGTTGCCCTGTCTCTGCCACCACCATGCCGTCTTACTGGTGTGCCATACCGCTGAAATCTTGCCCAGGCCTTGGTGATCACCGTATGGTGCACACCAAGGGCTTTACCAACATGACGATGAGTAGCCCCCTGCTCCTCCATCCCTACAGCCCGCTATATATCTGCTGCAGACAAATGTCTTCTTACATTTGCATTTGCCATATTCAATCATTAAATCACAAGGGTTTGTGTTGAAATGAAGATTGAATACCATACACATGTCATATACATGTAGACAGTACACGAAAACATCATGTAAATCAAGGGGTACATGCTTTCCATGACTGTCACGAAAAGTCTGCCTGTCATGAGAGCTAATGTAAACACCGGGGACCATCTCAATACATTCCTCAATCATACATGTATCCACCAAAAATATCGCAAATATGTCACAAACAAATTTCACAATGATGTGTCAAATATTTGGTGCTTAGCAAACTTGGAGTAGTATATAATAAGAATTATTGTACCTCGTGATAAAATACAATGCTATTTCGTTTTATGCTGCTATTTGTCATTTCGCAACATATTTCTGCACAATGGTTAATCTTGACCGCATCATGAAGATAAAGTCGAGTTTAGTCAATCGTTAAACACATGTTGCCCACCTTAGAGGTTTCTCACCCCATGCAACATTCATTAAATAGTCGTTAAATAAATGACAACGAATTGTTTAAAATGCTAAAATGTTAAACCAGATTCGAATTGGAATACAAAGAGCACCATTGGGTAGCGATGGTGAGGACCTTCCGGCAAAAAATCACGTTTACTCGGGCTAATAAAAATAATGGTGTCCTGGATTGATGGGAATACTGCGGAATGTCTCCCCTTAGAAAACAATGATTCCTCAAGAGGACAGTCCACAATGTTCCCCTCAATCCAGGTCAACATTTTTAAAACATAACTGTCAGATTCCCCATATACTGTTCATTACTTAACCCTTTACCAAACGAATCGGTCACATCCGCCCGCTCAATATGCAAATTCAGCAGCTGAAAAAATATTATTTCTCAAAAAATTTCAAAACATTTCAACAAAACCATATCATGTTACCCCTCTTTGGAATGAGCTCGTTCCAATGAGGGAGTTACATGATATGGTATTGTTGAAATTTTTTGAAAATTGTTAAAAACTGTTATTTAAAATAATACATTTTGATATCATCTGCGTTGGGAAAAGGGTTAAGGCAGAGTGATTGCTAATGTATTGAGAACTTCAGGTGTACCATGAGTGTTATCCCTCGGATTCCTTCCACTTTACAGTACATACATTCACAAAGTGACAAAACTAAGTTATATTGTCCCTTGAATATTTCTTAGAAACGTCAATTGAATTCGGATAAGTGAGAACAAAGACAGCATTCTTCAAAAGGAAGAAGAATGAAAAAATAATGTTGAACCCTGAGATTATTATTATCCCTGATGGGTGAGGGTGTGAGATGAGGATTTATCATATAACTCGTCCGTTTTGTTCACTTTAAAACATTTGATATTTTGTTTTCATATTAATCAGTGATAAATAAAGCCTTCCGTCAACTGCATTGGACAATTTCAAAACTAGACAATTTGACTGGTTGAACAAAATACAACTGGGCCACATTTTCATAATTTGCATAATTAGAGTTGGGAGCTTTCATTGGTCAATTTCAAAACTGGACAATTTGATTGGCTAAACAAAATACAACTGGGTCAGATTTGCATAATTTCAGTAGGGAGAATTTACGTTATCTGTCCTATTTAGGGTGGGTTATATTCTATTAATCTTTTACCTACAAGAAAAACGCCATTAATTTTTTTTTTATATTTTCACTTTTTGCTTCCAAAACATAGGTTATGACACCTCATTGGAACGAGCTCGACGAGCTCGTTCCAATGAGGGGTCATAACCTATGTTTTGGAAGCAAAAAATGAAAATTTTTAGCTATACCAGGATGTTTTTTTCCAAGTGCCGTCTGCAACTCAAGTTAGGTGATGGGTTAAAAAGTCATACTAAGTGGCTAATTTGTGTGTGTGTGTGTCATATGATAAATAGAATATGAAATGAGAGTTTTTCTCATATAATATTTTTGAAACTCGTCTGAATTTTCCGTTTGGGCTCGCCAAAACGGAAAATTCTTAGACTCGTTTCATAAATATTATATGAGAAAAACATTCATTCCATATCCTCTATATCTCACCCGAGGACAAGATATTTGGGCCAGACACGAGGCTTGCCGAGTGTCTGGGCCAAATATGTTGTCTCGGGGGTGAGATTTCCTCATCTTACATCCGCCCCTATCAGGGATAATTTTTCTTCCCCCACCAAAACACTCTGACGTCATCAAAAGTAATTCAGGGGAACGTTCAGCTCCCTCGAACAATTTTGTTGTCCATTTCAGAAAAAAAATTGATTTGCTTATCAGAAAGAGAACATAAAAGTTATGTATATACGACGGGTATATACTACGAAATTGAATTTCAACGCCGGCGAAACAGGGGTTAAAGATTTGTTGCGAAATGAACATTGCTTCATTCCGATGGCGTCACATTATGAATTCTGCAATGTATTCGCATAACTTTTCGGCGTGAATTTCGTGCAACTCTCTCCACTCATAATGGCGTTCACACAAACATTCATATAAAAAAGTCAAGTGTCCTTTGGTTTTGCGGTCTGTGTTTTTATTTCTATTTTCTTCGACAAACGTTCGTCTGCTAATATTTCCGAATATTTGTTTACAGAAGAATGTGCGATGATTGAATAGTCCTGCGCTCATTAAATATGCTAATAAGCCGGTCACGTGGGTCATGTGAGATAGATATTTATCCCATATGGCCTTCTCACATGAGACACGCATATCTTGCATAGGAAGAGTGGAGGGGATATCCTGACTGAGCGATGGCCAATATGACTTTCCTGGGATGTGAGAAACAGGATGGCTCGGTCAACGAAGGCGAAATCGGAGCGAGATTGTTAGTACACAACTATTATGGTGTGAAGTTCATCCTTGTAAACAATTTTTATGGATTCACGTAATCCATCTCGACGGACCTTTTCTATCCCTTGAGCATTTTCGCTTTTTATCTTTCAATAGGAAACACGTCAATTAAGCTGATTCAGTGCGGCCTGGGAAATGAAGTCATATAATACGCGTCTGTTACGCTTCGTAATTAGGTGGCATATTGCGATACACTTTATGAGCTGTCAGCAGTCGATGCACTGTGGATGCACTATTGTAAAGACTAATGGAGTTACAATTTAACCCTTTACCTAACATGAAAAGCATAACGACACTTGCAAAAAAAATTCTTGAATAACTAATTTTTTTCATTTTTTGTCTCAAAAACATAGGTTATGACCCCTCTTTGGAACGAGCTGAACGAGCTCGTTCCAACGAGGGGTCATAACCTATGTTTTTGAGACAAAAAATGAAATATTTTGAAAATTAATTGGCGATTTTTGAGAATAGCGCTGGCCGGTTTTGGCCGTTACGTTGGGTAAAGGGTTAAAAGATGAGGACAAAATGACGATCTAGCCGAAATTATCACAGGCTTGTCAACTTCTTTTTGAACAGTCCAACAGTGCAGTAACACTTTAAAATGTTGAACTAAAAATCGTTTAACGGTTCATTTACTAAAAAATTTCATCTTTACTGCCTCAGTTACAGGGCCTAGCAAGAATTGAATCACGATCTAATACCCATACCTAGGGATGAGGCTAGAGGTTTCCGATTGGGGGGATGTAGGTTAGAGAATTTCCAACTAGGGGGAGGGACCCCCTCCCGGTCCCTCCCCCAGTTGGAAATTCACTATCAAGAAACATTTTGAAAATGCAGCCATGAAAGGGGGCATAAAATTGATTCTAGTAACTGAAATGCCAACACATTTATGATCGAATTATCAGGTTATTATTATTTGGTTCTGGGAATTGAATATGTGCTAAACAAATGCACAAGCTTAGAACTTTGAACAATTCACACTGACCTAACATTAAACCAGATCTTAAACACCAATAAGTAAATAAATAAATAATGCAGGGGCGATCAATTTTCGATGTTTCATCATTTTGTAACTGTGAATGATGGAATTAACTCAGGACATGATGTGATGTTCTTGAAGTGCATTTCGAGAATTTTTTTTATTACGATAAAAGTAACGTACTATAGAAATCTCGTACCGATTGGCATCAAGCATACTTATGAAGCTCGATATTGCGTACACTGTAGTTGTAAATAGTAACAGTTGGAATTTTTGCCGATTTGAAACCGAGTTGGAATTTTGGGAAGTAAAGGAGGCATTAGCATCACCAAAGGAGCCCTAAAATCCAGATGGATGGAATTTCCAACTACTCATGACTTGCCCTCCGAATTTCCTACTTTTGGACATACAGCGCGTTGATACTTTGTGGTCATTTGTTTTGTCATTATTTTTCCATTTTTAAAGCTTTATCCTCAATTCCTATTTTCTCTCGAACTGTGCTCAGTAGCAACTGTTGAGCCAAATGTTATCGCAGATTACAATAATAATATAATCCTGCTGTCAAGACTTCTTAACTGGTTGAGTGCTGGAAGCCACTGTCATGGCTTTCAAAAAATGAGGATACCAGACCAAAAACCAATACTTCCCATGCATATATTTCATATTCAGTCAAACACAAATAATAATTTGTTTATATAAATTTGTTTTATTACAAATTATTGGAGAGTGCTTGTGGGCACTCTCGAATAATTTGTAATAAAACAAGTTTTGAATAACAAATTCAGACCACCAAACATAATCCTGCCCTCAACCAGATAATCACTAATGTGAAAACTATCTTGTTATTTGTACTTTCCGACGCTTGACGTCGCATTTTGAAAAACGTTGAAAAAAGTGAATTCCCAGTGACGTTTGAACGTCAGGATAATTAAAGTCTCAACTGACGAACACAGAAAACAGTATGCTGGGATGAAGACTTTTTACAAAGACAATGGTCGACAATAACAGCCAGTGAATCTATCTAGAGTGTGTTTGGCTCAGATGCAGTGAGAAAACCACAACAGAGACACTATAATTTCATGGAATGAATGAATGAATGAATCTTTATTTGCAGCATACAATTACATAACATATGATTAACAGCTTAATTTAATTCAGAACAAAAGTAATAGTACACTACATGGAGATGGCATAGCCAAGAAGCTGTCTTCCTGCCATCCTCATATTGAAACAGTAAAACATACCTGACATCAAAGTTAAATTAATTTGCTGAAAGCCAATTCTAAAAGAAGCGATTCGCAGTTTCCAAAATGAATACATAGTTTATTATTGTAGTGGAATATTTACTATGTGGAGAATGTTAAGGATTTGGGTAATTTTGTGATCCAGAGGAGCTGGAGGTGCAATCGTGGCATCTCAGATTGGCACAAGCGACATTAGCCATATAAGAATTTAGGGCCTTATCCATTAATGCCTTCTTGAATTGCGGTCTGCTGAGTTGTTGGATTTGTGGGTCAATTTCATTCCAAGTTCGTGGGAGAGTATGGAACGGCAGTTCGGATGAAAAACGTGTTCTTGGTTTAAGTGTGTGTATTTTCCCAGACTGTCTGGTGTTCATGCCTGATGGGTTCCTATAGATTTTAAATGTGTCATCAAAGGACACGGGTAATTTATTATTGTACCAATCATGCATGAACAAAAAGGAATGCAGGATATAGAGGTCGCTGAATTTTAGGATACCACAGCTTTTGAATAGAGGATCAGTATGTGATGTAAAAGACTTGTTTGTTATAATACGAATGGCTTTCTTCTGCATGTTGAAGAGTCTTTTTGCAGAGGCCGAGTGCCCCCAGATTAATATCCCATAGATCAAATGACTGTGGATAAGTGAGAAGTACAATGATCTTAAGGCTTGCGGGGGGAGAAATTGTTTTTCCCTATTTAATGCAAAAATAGCTCTTCCTATTTTTGAACAAACAGCTGATATGTGCTGTTTGAATTTCAGGTTTTCGTCCATATGAATTCCAAGGAACTTAAATGACGACTCCTCTTGGTGACTACCGACTAACGATATATTCGTCTCATTCAGTGATATCACCTTGTTATTGGCACTGTATGCGTCAAGTTGGGGGTGAAATAACATGAATCTGGTTTTAGAGGCATTTAAGGCTAATTTATTTGCAGAACTTCATTCGTTTATCTTAATTAGTTCAGAATTTGCATTTTCTATTAGCGCATCTACATTGTTACCTGACGTATATGCTGTTGTATCATCTGCGAAAGCTAGTATTTTAAGTAAGGTTGATTGGATAATGTCATTCACAAACAATAAGAATAAGATGGGTCCGAGGATAGAACCCTAGGGTACACCCGCTGTTATCTCTTGTTTATTGGAAACTTCATTCATGAATGAAACCGACTGACTTCTTTCATTTAAATAATCTTTAAACCAGGAGTTGGCCAATCCCCTAATTCCATAATGGGCCAATTTTTTCAACATGGTCAATGCTGTCAAAGGCTTTCAAAAAGTCCAGAAAAAGAGAAAGCGTGCAATCTTTCGACGGTCTATCATTGTTCTCGGCGACATTGTTTACCAAGTGTAAAACAGGATGTGTTGTTGAATGATGTTTCCTGAAGCCAAACTGGTACTGGTATATAATCTTTTGTTCCTCTAGAAAGTTTGATAATCGCGAATACATTAATTTCTCCAATATTTTAGAGAATGCCGGCAGAATACTGATGGGTCGATAGTTGTTGAACAATTGCGGGTCGCCGGATTTAAATATAGGTATAATTTTGGCTGTCTTCATTTTGCTGGGTACTATACCAGTAGAAAAAGAAAGGTTAACTATGTGTGTTAGCGGGCTGGCCACCTCAGAGATTATTTCTTTTAGAAGTTTGGTGGATAAGTTATCACAGTGGTTAAAAAACAAAAAACGTCGTCTGGAATTTTTCCGTTGGTCGGAAAAGCGAATCGTAGATCACAGTTTAGAATACCAGTACTTATGACAGATGAGTTCATTGTTAACCCTTTACCTAACATGAAAATCAGACGACACTTGCAAACAATATTCTTGAATAACTATTTTTTTTTTCATTTTTGTCTCAAAAACATAGGTTATGACCCCTCTTTGGAACGAGCTCGACGAGCTCGTTCCAAAGAGGGATCATAACCTATGTTTTTTGAGACAAACAATGAAGAAATAATGAAAATTAATTGTCGATTTTTGAGAACAGCGCTGGCAGGTTTTGGCCGTTACGTTGTGTAAATGGTTAAAACACAAAAAGCAAACAAACAATCTTCAACAACGGGTTTTAACATATTCCTCAACACTATTTAACCCTTTGACCCCGAGGGGCCTTTTCCGGCCCAGGAACATGATGCGTGTCATAATTCCATTAACTAGGATGGCGGCTTAGTGAATGTGTGGGGTATATAAAACGTGACGACCGTATAGACCCAAGTATTACCTTTCGGGCTCCAGAGCAGGTCAAATTCTCCACGTGAAAATACGCATGGGGTGTAGTAATTTTAATGCTCATAAATTTGACAGATTTATTGTGGATGATCCAAAATGTGATTGTGGTTTCGGGTATGAAAACACGGAACACTATATCTTTAATTACCCTCTCTTCATGATCCAGAGACAGACCCTTTTAAACAAATTATACAATGTTAATGTATCCCTAAATATTCTTCTCTTTGGCGATCCCCAATATTCAGATGAGGCAAATAGTGAGCTTTTTTTGGCTTTCCAGCAATATATAGTCGACACTGGGAGATTCGATAGTCGCTGGTGGTGAGTGTGAGCAGTCACCAACTGCTCACACATCCCACTGGATACTACTGAATCCGTCAGTCCCACTTATCTTTTTGTACATGGTGACCTTCCCTACGTAACAGGCTGTCTAAAATAGGAATAATAGGCATGTTTACTTGTTCGAAAATCTTGCCAGATCCCATAGTGCCCACCATTCACTCTATAAACAAGTTGCAGCCAGTTTCTGTCCAGACATACAATTTATCAAGAAGTTGAGTTCCACACACTTACTATTATTGTATGACAACTTTAGAGTGCAATGATTTGTAATCATCTAAGTCAAAGTGTAACTCCTCACCAGCACCTGCACCCGTTTGAATGTTTTTGTATCAGAATTGAATCTTGTTGTAAGGGGGAGGCGTTTAAATAGGCTTAGCCTGTTCGCCAAACCCTATTTCATATCTGAAGGAAATAAAATTACTGTTTAAAAAAAAAATGTGTGGGGTAGGCCAATCAATATTTTTAACGTGCAGCTCGAAGGTTGCACGTTGAAAATATTGATTGGTCTACTCCCAAATATCCCAAATATTGAATATGGACTTTTCCTACTGTCGCCATTCAACTGACATGGAATATCCCAAAGGGGTTAAAAAGTTAACACTGGAAAACGATTACAAATGAAGTAATGAAGCGTATGGTATTGATATTTATTGTGATTATTAGAAATAGTTCCTTAGTGCAACTGTAGTCTGCCCATCAATTCTCGCTCGCCGGAATGCAACTTTACAAAATTTATACCATGCCTCCTAAAGTGTCGCTAAACCTCAATAAACACCCCCCCCCCCCCCCCCGTCCACCCCCAGCGAAACCTATCTGTTCAGTTTGCCTAAAACAATTGCTCGCTCTTAACTGAACGTGGCGACAGATATTTTTCACTACAAAATTTTTTTTTTTTTTTCTTTTTTTTTTTTTTTTTATTAGGCTTTAACGGGTGGAGGAAGCCGGAGTACCTGGAGAGAACCACCGAGCAACGACGAGAAGCTGTCAGCTCTCCGACATCGTAACTCTGAACTCTACACCGCGGCACAGGTAGGGTTAAATTGGTTGAAGACATGCGCACCATTGACGTGCAGTACGCCTTAGTACACAGCGTCATCGTGCCCCCATGTAGACAATCGGGGTTAAGTGCCTTGCCCAAGAACACAACGCGGGAGCACGAATCAGTCGCACTACATAAATACTGTCACTGAGACGATCCCAGAACGACGAACCCTGGAGAGAAGGTCAGACAGACATCATGAAGTGCGTAAAAGTCTTTCGTTCGAAACGAGCTTAAGGCCCAAGCTTCTATATAAGTAAGGAATATTAGTTTACTTAAATTCCCATGTCTGATTTTTCATCGATATAAATGAAATACACACAAATTATTATACACCAAATGAAGGTAATGATGTATAGTACACGATAAATATATGCAATCAATTCCCAGAGTTGACAACAGGCATCAATAGTTCCTGGAAGTCTGCTTCCGCATTCGTCCAGAACAGATAATCAAATATTTCACGAGAACAACTCATGGCTAAATATGCTTAAAATATCCAAGTGCAAAGCTGGGAAATCAAATTCTTCAAAACGCAATGAGTGAGCTGCGTGTGGGTAAATTCCCAAACTCTCGACTTTCTTTTGTTTTATTGTTTGCGTTTCGGTCAAGGTCAACAAGGCCGAAAAAGCATCGATATATAATTCCACATAAAATCAAATAATGAGACTAATCGCCCTCACACTACATATAGCATTATACAGTACGTGGACAGTGGATTGTAACTAAATCACCCGCGGAGTGGAGTTATCACCCAAACTATAACTTTCAAATTTTGTACGTATGGACAAAAAGATAAGCAATGTTTCAGCCAATGGACCTCCAGGTTAAACCCGGAGGTCCATTGGTTGAAACTCTGCCTGTGCTTGTTATGCTTTTCAACAAATTTGCAATTATTGTTAGAGCATTGGATCAGTGGTATCAGCGTCGTGTCCTTGCGCGAGACACTTAATCCCGATTGCCCATGTGAGGGCACGATGGGGCTGTGTACCATGACATACAACACGTCGATGGTGAACTTGCCATCAACCGCTGTAAACTGGGAGCGCGTTGGCTCAGTAGGTAGAGGTGCAGGCTGCAAGCCGAGAGGTCCTCGGTTCGAATCCCACCTGCGGCAACCGCGTTGTGTCCTTGGGCAAGACACTTCATCTCCATTGCCCGCGTGGGGGCACGATGACGCCGTATACTAAGGCGTACTGCACGTCGATGGTACGCATGTCTTCAACCAATCTAACCCTGCCTGTGCGGCAGTGCAGAGTCACGATGTTGGGGAGCTGGCAGCTGCTCGTCGTTGCTCGGTGGTTCTCTCCGGGTACTCCGGCTTCCTCCACCCGTAAAACTGTCACGGTCATGATTAGCCATTGTGCATAAATATGTGACCTTAAACACCAATAAATAAATAAATAATCGCTGTAAACTCTTGATTGTGCAGAGTTGGTAGGCTGGAGGATTTGACTGTTGCTCTTCGCGGCTCGGTGTTCTCTCCGGGTACTTCGGCTTCCCCCACCCGTAAAACTTCCCACATAGTTTTACTGTTGAAATTGTCTGTGTCAGTGTAAATGAAAAGAAGAACGGTTTGGTGAGCGATTCATCATATCGCCTATTCAGTGTTGTAGTGCTGCTATGTTCGGTGTCTGGGTCTGTAATTGTGAGCGACTTATCCATCGATTTCTGCGCATATTTTTGGGTTACATCTGGTCTTCCGCTTTGATGTGAAGTTTATTGGTCTGGGATTAGACAAAATGATTAAAAACATTTTTTTCTGGTTCTCCAATTTTCCACAACTCGACCTCTTCGCTAAAACATCGTGCACTGTCAAGTGGCTTTACAAAAGCTTGATAGCGACAAAATAAATGGTTACACTACTGAAAAATCTCATGTGAGAACGCATCGGTGGGGTTGTGGGAGTTGGGCCATATCTTTGTCCGAACTAAAACCAAATAAATTGTTAAACTGCTTTTGGTGGAAGCGAGAGAGAATTGCATTCCCAGCGCTGACATTTTGTATTCGACGACCATTTTGTGGACCCATCACACCCAAATCTACATTTTTATTTTGTCTGACTTATCTTTTTTTACACCTAAGCCCTTTGCATTAATTAGTCACTATAATTGCGGTCGCACTTCATCGGAGTCTGGAACATACACTCACGTTGTCCATTTATATCAAATTCTTAGACAATGCTTAATAATATAAAAATGATAAAAGAACATTACAAGTGCTAATCAGCTGCTGTAAGCAAACTACAGTTAAAACTAGAAGTCATGTCACGAACTGTGCGCTTATCTAGGCTCAATTGCGCGTAGGAATTGCGCGCAATTGCCATATCGAATGGCAACCAAAGCACTGCAGGTTCTCCTGGTTACTCATAGCAAACGCAGGCAATGTTTCTGCCAATGGACCTCCGGGTTACCCGGAGGTCCATTGGCCGAAACATTGCTTGTGCACAGGCCACATGTAGAGGATTTGATAGGCTTACTGTGGTCATAACGCGTAGATTAACGCGCAGATCGACGTGCTATTTGTGCGCATTTCAGGACAGAACTTCTAGTTTTAACTGTATAATGTTCATATTTTCATAGATTCTACTTCAAACATGTCTCTTAACCCTTTACCCAACGAATCGCACGCATCCGCCCGCGTAATATGCAAATTCAGCAGTTGAAAAAATATTATTTTTCAAAACATTTCAACAAAACCATATCATGTGACCCCTCGTTGGAACGAGCTCGTTCCAACGAGGGGTCACATGATATGGCTTTGTTGAATTTTTTTTTAATTTAAAAAATGATATTTAAAATAATAAATTTTGATATCGTCTGCGTTTGGTAAAGGGATTTTAATTTGGAACAGAGACATGAATGATCATATATTACATATCTGTGCCTCTGCCATGCCATCTATGTCTTCACGGCCTAAAATAAATACTGAAAGATTAACGAAAAATACCTTCTTCATGAATAAACACAACTGATTTGCATTCGAGGTTATTTTAACATGTTCGGTTCTCTCTTTTGGGTATGTCTAGGCAGGGACGGGGGAAACCGGGAAGAATATAACAATATAACACCAGTAACAATTGCCTGAAGTAAAGGTCTCCTGGCGTGGAACGGGTGACGTATGTTTCGATTGAATTCTTCCACATGCCGATTACGTCCGCAAGACGTGAGCTGATTGTGTCTGCAGGTTGACCTGCGGACACAATCGACTCGCGTTTTGCGGACGGATCGGTTTGCTGACAAAATCGGCTCCAGTTTTGCGGTCAGAATTGGACCAAAGTCTGCTTTCGGACATATATTGTATATTAGTATAACTTGACATGTAAATTGAATCTACGTATCTATTGGATCAAAATTTGCAGTCGCCTTCCCGATAGTGGCTCACGTGGAATATTGCGGTTTTGTCTATCAGTGGTTTTGTTGTAGGCCAGAATATAAATTATTGATAGGACATTTGCAATATTTTCTGATATTTTAGTCACACTTTAGTGGAACATGGGAACTTGAAGGTGTATAAATCTTTCGCCATCCCCGCTGTTGTGTCGTAACATGGGTTTCCGGTTTAAGATGGCATGAAACTACAACGAATCAGTCCACATACTCCCTCAGGTTCCTGATAAGCAGACTTTTATTTTATGTTATCGGAACGTGACGGTTACACAGCTCGATTTAACTGTGTTTTTTTATTTATTTATTTATTTATTTATTTATTTATTTATTTATTTATTTATTTATTTATTTATTTATTTACTGTGTTTAAAGTTATTTTCAGCATCTTTGGCTACATCATGGCCGCAACATAGGTATGAAGTCATGTTTAGCCAATCGTTAATACATATGTTGCCCATTTTAGAGAACTTCCACAGTTCCTCGTCCTATTTTACCAGTAAAGCAGAATCTGTTTACCTTAGTAAACATGGATTGCTCCACTTCCCGGGGTTCCATTCAGATAGCTGTATCATGAATTAAATAAGCTGATCCAGATGCACGTAACCTATGATGTTCCAAACCTCACCCAGAGAAACTATTAGGGTTGTTGGCTGCTGTATACACAGCCAAGCTATTCAAGAACAAAATTATCATTGAGAAATACTTGAGGCAAAATATACGCTCCTCTGGAAGAAACGTGCTTTAATTTGACACCTTTGGACCAACCACCCTCACTCGCGATCCCTGTGTACGGAAGGTTTTGTCAGAAAACGCTCTCAACTCTCATCGAATGCATGCTAGTAGCTCAAGTCCGAAATATTGCCTATAGTTTTTAATTATTTATTTCATGTTTAGATAATTTTCAAAAGCTATGACAAACCGCGATCACATTTCAAAAGGAACGATACGTTTAACATATCGTTTATAATTGGAATGCCTTAAGGCTCTTTGGTTGTATAGTAAAGTGTCTCACCTCAATCTTATGGTGGGTCGGGGTAACTGAGTTTTCAATTTGCCGACGGTTCGCAATCGCCGACCGTGTATTAAAGAATATACTTTGATGTCTGGGGAAACTATTCCAGACATGTCCAAAATGGCGTGTCGTACACTGTCTTCAGATGCAAATATTGTCAAACTTAGTTTTCTAACCCACGACATATATTACATTTTCTAAACCCACTAAACACAGACAAAACCTTCTGACAGAGTATCAATAAACAACAAACTTTATGTGGGAGGGGCAATCCACTGTCAAATACAAGGTCTCGGCCCAGAAAAAATTGCACAAAAAGTCAAAACCAGTCATTTTCAGCCATCTAAGAGCTTCATGTGCAGAATTTAGTCATTGAGCTCATCTACCTCCCCCTGGAGTATATCATCCCCTGTAGAGAGCGCGGTGGCTCAGTGGTAGACTGTTGGACTTCTATGCTAGAGGTCCTGAGATCGATCCCCGTCCGAAACGACCCGCGTTGTGTCCTTGGGCAAGGCACTTTATCCCGGTTGCCTACATGGGGGCACGATGACGCGGTGTACTTAGGGGTACTGCACGTCGATGGTGCACATGCACATGTCTTCAACCGCTGTAACCCTGCTTGAACAGAAGATAAATAGAGTTAGAAGGTGAGGAGCTGACAGTTGCTCGTCGATGCTCGGTGTTTTTCTCCGGGTACTTCGGCTTCCTCCACCCGTAAAACTGTCACAGTCATGATTAGCTATTGTGCATAAGTATGTGACCTTAAACACCAATAAATCAATAAATATCATCCCCTGTTTCTAACATGTGAAAAAATAGTATACACCTTAAAATCAGTTGGGTTAAAAATTAGCCCAAATCAACTGGGTTGAGTGAATATGAACCCAATTGGTTTCATATTCACTCAACCCAGTTGATTGTGGTTAACTTTCAACCTAACTGATTTTAGAGTGTATGTTTCCATTTCATTTTTAGCTACTTGCCTCGTCACAATGTGTAAAATGACATCAAAAAATAGCAAATTCTTCGAAGCCATTATTTCCCTTAACTCTTGAGGCAATTTTCCTCTATCAATCAGGCTCTAACTCAGTGATCAAAAATTTAAATTATGTTATCCAACAAATAAACATATATCTGATACTAAGAATATATCTTAATTCACATGGCATAAGTTTGAACACAAGCCCTCAGTTTAGAATGAATTTTTTTCACTCCACAAGCGTGAGAAATTGTGGAGCGGAACCTAAACGCTATGATGTTTGATGAAGTGAAAAGTTGTAGCTCTGCGACTATACAGTTACAGGGTTACAGCTTTCGCATCATCAACCGTCATCGATGGGAGGAGTTACTGCATTTACTGACTTAACAGCAAGTTAACGCCATCTCGATGGGGTCGATTGAGCCGAGACTTTTTTTTCGCTGACGTTCTATCAATCCAGTTGTACAGAGAACATACAATATCACCCACCAGGAGCAGGAGATGTCAACTTGATTCTATTCCAGACAGTGAACAGTTGTACGGAGAACATACCATATCACTCATCAGGAGCAGGTGATGCCAACTTTATTCAATTCCAGACAGTGTTGATGATACAAAAACAAGCATGTGCTCTATTCTGCCAGATCCACCGGTTTATATTTTAAATATAGAGGAGCTCTAATGAGTGGCAAGTTCATATGAAATTTCTGTATTGAGTTCACTAAATTGATCTGAGCCGAGGTTAACCTCGGCTCAGATCAATTTTAGTGAACAATATTAAAACATTTCATGTCAAATTGTGACGAATTTGCGATTTTTTTTATTTCATGTAATTTAACCTTTTACCTTATTATCCAACATAACGACTAAAACTGACTAGCGCTGTTCATAACTTTTTTTTCATTTTTTGCCTTAAAAACGTAGCTTATTATCCCTCATTGGAAGGGGCTTATCGAGCTCGTTCAATTAGGAGTCATAATCTATGTTTTTGAGACAAAAAAATGAAAATATTAAGTTATCATCTTCTGGAAATATCATCTGCTATTGTATTAGGTAGACAGTTAATGGACCATGAGTCCTAGACGACCCGCGTTGCGTCCTTTAGCAAGTCACTTTATCCGGGTTGCCTACATGAGGGCACGATGACGCCGTGTACTGAGGCGTACAACACGTCGATGGTGTACATGTCTTCAACGCCTTAACCCTGCTTGAGCGGAGCTTGAACGGAGTTAGAATGTTGAGGAGCTGACAGTTGCTCGTCGATGCTCGGTGGTTCTCTCCGAATAAATAAATAAATAAATAAATAAATAAATAAATAAATAAATAAATAAATAAATAAATAAATAAATAAATAATGGACCATGAGAGAAGATTAATTCAATTCTACTCACGATGTTACCAAGTCGACTTCTGATGTCATTTACGTGTTAGACATGTTGTGATATACTTTCGTGATGAGCTATTTGATGGTTATTATGTGATGAAAAGTTTACTTCTCATATTGATTGGTGGTGTAGAAGTGAATCCAGATCCGACGGCTGATTTTATCACAAATTTTGTCTCCATATTAAATTATAACATTCACAGTCTACTTAACCCTTTACCCAACGCAGACGATATCAAAATTTATTATTTTAAATATCATTTTTTATAAATTTTTCAAAAAATTTCAACAAAACCATATCATGTGACCCCTCGTTGGAACGAGCTCGACGAGCTCGTTCCAACGAGGGGTCACAAGATATGGTTTTGTTGACATTTTGTGAAAAATAATATTTTTTCAACTGCTGAATTTGCATATTACGCGGGCGGATGCGGGCGATTCGTTGGGTAAAGGGTTAACAAACTATTAAGGAATGATCGCTTCATTTGTCTATTTCTTGAGTTATGAACCCTCAAAAAACAAAGGCCAAACTGTGTAGCCCATTTACACTGTGCTTGGCCTTAGTTTTTTGGGGTTTATAACTCAGGAAATAAACAGAAACAAACGATCATTCCTTATAATTAAACTTGGGGGGGGGGGGGGCAATAAACTTAAACACTCTCTACTTTGCGGAGTTCAAATAAAAACCAGGTCGCATCATGTTTCGTAGTGATAACTTAATAAAAAAGACATATTTTTTTAAAACTCTGTTTGAAATAACCATACATTTCGCTGAACATGTTCTTGTGTCATTAAAACTTTTATTGACCAATGAATTGCGTAAGTTAAAAGGAACGTCATAGGCCATGCCCACACAAAACCTCAATCTCCTTTTCCACTTGATGGGAGGGTGCTGCCATTCAAAGCAACGCTGAGTTCAATTTAATTCTGATTTTGACCATTTTCTGAGAAATTGAAAGCACATTTTGTAAATGTGGAGTTCGATATAAACCTAGACGACATAAAGTTGGCTGAACATTGTCCCAGGAGGAGTTTGTTCTGGCTATTTGGAAATTAGAAAGTTTTGTTCGTGTGAGTTTCGTTTGTGGATTATTATGACCGGCCACTGTTTACGTTTGATTTGGGTAAAACGATGAACGCAGACGATCACCTATTGCCGGTAGACAAATTGAACATGGAATAAAAAGCATGATACGAATTTCATTGTTTATTAAATTTTATTTTGAAAGTCTTTTTAATATGATGAGATAAATATAAATTACTTTTCATGTTGAAACAATATGAGCTTGCAGGGGTTCTTTTCCATTCACACAGCGCAACATAATTTTTAAGACAGACGTTAGGGGCGTGGTTTAGGGCGGGCCTAAATGCAAGTTTTTTTTCGGTTCATTGTGTTATGAAAAGAAAAAAAAAGAAATACTTTAGCTAATCATTTTGCCTGCAAATTCATGGACAGAAAAATGGTTTAATTATATTTATTTGAATACACAGACGATTTTGACAGTATTATGTTTTACGGAAGCACACTAGACAAATAAGTCTTGATAGTAATAACTTTTTAATTCCATACTTTTCTGTGCCGAAAAGGATGGCACGAACCAGTATGGGTGGCAATGTGGTGTACTTCTCTCACGACCTTTATTACAAACCAATAGATTAACTTTCATTTAGTGACGAATTTTGTTGTTTGAAGTTGGCAATAAATCAGGAGTTTTCTTGTGTGTCACTTACATGTCTGAGAGAGAATGCAAGGAAAATTATTTGCTAAAACTCGATAAAAAACTTGAGTTAACCCTTTACCTAAGGTAACGGCAAAACAGGCCACCGCTATTCTCAAAAATCGCCAATTAATTATCATTATTTTTTTCATTGTTTTGTCTCAAAAACATAGGTTATGGCCCCTCTTTGGAACGAGCTCGTTCCAAAGAGGGGTCATAACCCATGTTTTTGAGACAAAAAATGAAAAAAAAATAGTTATTCAAGAATTTTGTTTGCAAGTGTCGTTTGCTTTTCATGTTAGGTAAAGGGTTAACAATGAACTCATCTGTCATAATTACTGGTATTCTAAACTGTGATCTGTGGTTCGCTTTTCCGACCAACGGAAAACTTCCAGACGACTGAACCTAAAAAAAAAATGCCATAAACATTTATTTTGTTCGAAGCATCGCAAGAAATGTTTCTCAGGTTGGATTCTTTGGCCAAACGTTGTTTGGATATGCAAATAATATATTATAGGAATGCCTGCACATTGACACGTTTGCATACGCCCGTTTTTAGTCATAATGTAACCGCGTAACATGGCTGTGCAAAAAGGCGAGTCCCACTGCTCCCTTCGCCCCTGGTTTTTGCATAGTAGATAATCAGTGAACACATGATATGATTCCACCAGTTATTCATCACGCAGTGTTTTGTGTTTTCCCACGTCGACTGTGCACTGTAAGATACTTCACCGTTAGTGCTCACTTGACCTGTAGCTGTCTTCTCATTAAAGAAAATGAGAGAAGCCAATAAAATACTTGTTTAATAGTCGGATACTGAAAATCCTGGAGCGCTGTTCAAAACCCGCAATACTGCCCCGAGGTTGTTATTGCATACATTCCGAAGACAGGGAGGTCAGCTACCACACTGATGCAGAATATTGTCTTAAGTCATAAATAAAAATACGAAGCAACAGAAGAATCAAATAAAGTCTTCCCTGGTATAGACGTATTTTCGTCTCCTATAACATAGCAACACGGTTCTCAACATAGAAACAAGTCCCATGTGAATCCGAGGAGGTAGAGCAGTGCATGTGTATTGTGGCAAATTCTGATTTACTGGTATAATAGAAGAAACGGACGACTGTTATACCAGTAAATCACAATTTTGGGTATAACAGTCGCGATTGATAAATCGACGTGCAGTGCGCATTAGCACACAGCACCACCATGCTCCCACGTGGGTTGGGCAGTCGGGACTAAATGCCTTGTCCAGGGACACAAGGCAGCTATTGTTGGTCAGGACCGAACCATGGAGTTTTATGTTTGAAATTCAATGTTCTGATCGCTGAGCCACTGCATCCCATGCAAGTTGAAAGAACGAGATAATTATTGGGGCTGTCACGATTTTTCAATTTAAGAATCAATTAATCGTCACAAATAATCGATGATAATCGATTAATCGTACCTAGATGACCTTCCCTCTCCCTCTCTTTGAAGTCGATAAAAATGAAGTTCAAGTCAGTTGACCTACCTCAAGTAAACAACGAAGACGATCATCTTTTAGGTACATTCAAAGCTTCGATGTTCTGAACTTTTGAACCGTCAGTGTAATAATCAAGACAGGTCGGCAGTTGCGAACTTCGCAACTGCCGACCGGTCTTGATTATTACACTGACGGTTCAAAAGTTCAGAACACCAAACCTTTGATGAATGTACCTGAAAGACAAATGCTTCCAACAGTTTCTTGGGGTTTAACATCGATGTTCTTAACTCTTTACCTTTGGAAACAATAGTTTTTTCATCAAATTTTCTTTTAATTATTAAACGTCTAAAACGGGATACAATTTACCGATTATTCGACAACGAAAAATACTAATCGATTTCGCCGTGACCGATCAATAATCGATTAATCGAGACAGCCCTAATCATTATCGTCATCATCAATACACCTTGCAAACAGAGTTTTCTACAGGCCCTTCCATATACAATCAAAATCTGACAGTAGATATTTTTTCAAATTATCTTATTGTCCCGTTAGTTTATTCATTTATTATTTATTTATTGGTGTTTAAGGCCACATACTTCTGCACAATGGCTAATCATTACCACAACATGGAGAAAAAGTCAAGGTCGGTCAATCGTTTATACCCTATGTTGCCTATTTTAGAGGATTCGCACTCCAAGCATTAGTGACTGGGTCCTATTTTACCAGTGAGACAGAGCCTGTTTACCACAGTAAACAAGCACTGCTTCACTGCCCGGTGTTCCCGCGGATGGTCCCGTTAATTGAATGGGTGATGGATATTGTTCCTGCCACTGTCAAACAGGCGTTGGGTTCTTATTGCACATTACGGATGTACTTGGCTGCAGAAACACAGTCAACACGCCTCAGAACATCGGCCTGCTGTTAATAAGGGAGTATCCAACCTAATGTGTGATTGCTCATCTCTCGATTCAACTCTTTGCATGCTGCTGGTGGATAATCCTGCCCAGCACTAGGGTTTCTCTTGTCATTTAAATCAATATTATTTGGGCATATTCAATCACATTTTTCAACAATGATTTCTCGTGTTATATTTAGACTAATTTTTCATCAAATCTAGTCATGGCTGCTTCATAGCAGCCGTGACTAGATTTCATGAAAAATATTTTGAAAATACTCAGTAGATTAAAAGTTAAACTCTCAAGACACTAGTGAAACAAATCTGACGCTGTTTGTAACTACTTCTATCCATTGAATAGTCCATCTCTTATTTTAAGGTATCGCTGCAGTAAATATTTGAATTAGAGTTACCCGCCTTGAAATGTTGCAATCTCCAAAAATAAGCAGCCTTGGGAAAATATATTGTTTCAATAAACATTTGAAACATTCTAATGACATCTTGCATTATTGTTGAATCTTTCAGATGAATAAAGAGGGTGATTTGATGACTTTTGGACCTAAAAAATACAATTGACCTTTGGTGTGGTTTTGTTGGGAAGTCCCTGAAAAATATGCGCACGCGGACGGTACTTCCCTTCCGGTGAGGTTTTCTCTCTTATTTGTTGCCTGACCCCCTGTATTCAGGTCAGAAAAAGTTGTCTGAAGGGATATACTTGACGGAGATATTTGGATTCCAAAATTAAAGTGATGCTATCATAATTTATTTCGCTTGAATGTTATAATAGTCGCCCATGGGAGAATATTTACTGCTGTGATACCTATAAAACTTCAATCGACTGGAATATTTCAGTTGCTCGGAAGAGCGAACCCACGGAAAGAATCGAAAAATATCCTAAACATTTTCTTTGAATCAACGCATGAACTGTTCTCACCCGAGACTTGATTTGACCAAATCTTTTATGATATTATCAATACTATATACTCTCCCAAAAAAGAAAGTGTGCATGCTAAAAAATAACACTAAAAAAAGATATATATCATTTTCATTCATGGAAATTTTATTCAATCACAGATGAATCAATTTGTAATCAACACGAGAAATTTCATTACGTTACGACGAATACTCTTGGTGCCATGAAGAGTCAAAGACACTAAGGGTCAAACACAAAATTCACACACTCAATATCTGGTATGACCTCCGTCTGCATCGACTACTGCTGTGCATCTATGCCTCATGGAAGCGAACAAGTTAGCATGGAAGTGTTGTGGGATGTTGTTCCATATTCTGATAAGCTGTCTTTGGTGTTCCACAAGCGTCGACGGTGCATGGGGAAGCCGGCGTAGCTGACGTTTCATTTCGTCCCAAACGTGCTCAATGGGTGAGATATCGGGCGAATTTGCGGGCCAGGGAAGAACATCCACTTGTTGTTGCTGCAGATACTGTTGAACAACACGAGCTGCGTGGGGTCGGGCGTTGTTCTGCTGTAGAATGACACCGGGGCCGTGACGTTGCAGAAATGGGACAACAGCAGATGTAAGCACTTCATCACGATATCTGGCTGCATTGAGATTGCCATCAATAATGACCAGCTCAGTTCTGTTACGGGCAGTGATGCCACCCTACACCATGAGAGACCCTCCCCCATAACGGTTTCGCTCCACGACACATGGATCTGCGTAGCGTTCGTTTCGACTTCTGATGATGAAAGATGGAAACGACATTCATCGGTGCATAAAACACGTCGCCACAAGTGTAAGGGATGCCGGAGATGTTGTCTACACCACTGCAGTCGAGCACGACGATGACGTAACGTCAAAATCGGACGAATTACAGGTCTTCGAGGACGTAAGCCGTATTCTCTCAGCCGGTTGATTACTGTTTGAGGATGTATCCGTCTCAGGTTAGGGATGTTCCTGGCTGTCGTCGTTGCCGTTTGTAGCTGGTTCCGGAGATGGACGACACGGATATACCGATCTTGTGCAGGGGTGGTAACTCGGGGCCTCCCGGAGCGGGGTCGGTCTCGAACGTCAACATGTTGTGCATGTCGATGGACTAGACTGTCTACAGTTTTACGGTGGCAGATTAAATGCTGGGCAACCTCTCTGTGTGTTCTGCCAGCTCTAATCATAACCAGGGCAAGGAGACGTTGATTCATTGTCAATCTTGGCATGCTAATGTGGAGTCGTTTTAACAGCAGCGCAAGTTTGAATGTGGACGATAGGAAGGCCTTACTTTAGTGTTTAAATACCCAAGGATTCACACTGCTGCATGAATTTTCAGACTCTCCACGTGCAAAACATGCCTTTTCACAAAAGTGCAGCACGTCATTTAACGTTAATGCAATTTTAACGGGGAAAGCTGTTTTTGTGTTCAATATAACTTATTCATGAACAGGTTAACACTCTTTACACCAACGAAATTATTTTTTTGGAGTTTGATCAATTTCTACAATGCACACTTTCTTTTTTTGGGCGAGTATATTAGACAGGTTTGTTTTCTAAATAATTATGAATGAAGACCAAGGACGTAACCAGGGGGGGGGCACGTGCCCCCACCCCCACCCCCACCCCCCCAAAAAAAATTGTAAAAAAAAAAATTAAATTTATGAAGTTTGGATCTACCGGTACCGTATTATGTTAACTATTGTCAGTCGAGTTTATCATGTTATGCCAATGAATTAATGTCACTGATAACGTTACTTAATCCAGCTGGCCCAGAGGGATAAAGTTACGCATACAATTTTGTACACTTGTTGTCGATAGAGTTATAATGCTTATGTTGTTTTTTGATACCCGGTATAACAAGTATAATGTATTTTTTGACACGGAAATGGGCGCAAAACAAGGGGATAATTTAAGCCCAACTTTGTTTAATATCTTTATAAATGATCTACCCGACCAGCTCATGAACCTTGGTGACAACCTGGTGCTCCGACAAAGCAAAGAACCTTGCCTTCTATTCGCAGATGACCTTATTCTCTTATCAAACACAAAAGAAGGATTACAAGAGAAATTGGATATCCTGTCAAATTACAATAAAACCTGGCGACTCTCAGTGAACATAAACAAAACAAAAACAATGGTATTCACGCAAAAAAACACATACACCTGCCACCAGTTTCCACTATGAAAACGGTGATATCTTCTCAGTGGATTCCTACACATATCTAGGGCTGAAGATCGACAGGAAAGGTTCCCTCGGATTGGCACGAGAGGAACTTTCCAAAAGAGCAATGAAAGTGTCATTTGCTCCCCTTCAATCGCTCCCACTACAACAAATACCACCTAGACTGGGGATAAAATTGATGAATAGCCTACTTAGCCCAATAATAACATACAACTCTGAAATATGGTTCCCGGAAATTATAAGAAGGATTATGTCTTCCAAGAGTAGATCAGGCAAAAGGGGAGTGAGTTTTAACACAACTTTCTACAAAAATTCGAGTACGAACAAATGCAGGACAAAGTTTGCAAGTGGCTCCTAAACTTACCTAAACATGCCAGCAATTTGGCCAGCATGCTTGAACTCGGAATTTTACCCCTAACCGCATCTATTATCGGTAAGCTAGAAAAATATAAAACACATGTAGTCAACTTTGGACCAGAGAGCATTGTCAAAGAAGCCATGGAAACAGATGATGACCAGAGAAAAATCGGGGCTAACTCCTGGCTGCGGTCACTAAACGAGTGCAAACAACTTATCATGCCAACCACCTCCTATCAATACCCACTGGAAAATAATGCCGTCGTTTCGTTTTTTGAAAATGCTATTCGCTCCGAATTAGACAGTGACGAAAAGCGAAACGGTAAAAACAAATTAAGGACGTATCGAAATTTCAAGGAAACTTTTAACCTAGAGCCATACCTAGATGAATGCAGAATCACGAAACACCGCAATGCCCTAACTAAACTAAAAATAAGTTGCCATAATCTTGGCATTGAGAGGGACAGGAAAATTGGACTAACAGAAGAATTCAGGGTATGAGAACGTTGCAGGGTTGTAGACAACGAAAGACATTTTATTCTCCACTGTGAGATTCTGGCAGATGAACGAAAACACCTTATTGGACACAATTTTATTAATAACAGCAATTTTGGGGCTTATAATGACACAAACAAATTTAAACTTATAATGCGATCCACCGACAACACAGACAATCTCGCCCATTATACATACCATGGGTTAAAAAAGAAAGGGAACTGGCAATCCCCCGATCATCCAAAACACGTCGACACCGGTCTCATATAATACTCAATTTCCGAAGTTACCGTGAATAAATATACATATTGCACCATAGAGCAAGAACGAAGGATAACATGATCATGTTCCAAGACATGGTATACTGGTTTACTAAAGTGAAAAGTCATACTTCGTTTAAACGTTTTGTTCCACAAACAAAGAGTCCGGTTTAACTGGTAGAGTGCCAGACCAATTGTAGTGCTAGAGTTTGTTCACGTGGATTTGTCTTGTTGCAATTTATTGGAGAATCCCTGCGAACACTCTGCAATGGATTGCAACAGGACAACTCCATATGGACAAAATGTTTTCTTGTTGCAACTGAGTCTGAAACATATCCACAGAACATGAAGACTTTTAGTTGTGGTACCAATACCTTCCAGTGAGGCCCAAATATGGGCTTCTAGCACCCAATCAATAGGCAAAACGACATAACTTGTATTTCTGATGTATTATTATATTATTGTCAACTATTACTATGTTATTTGTTATACAGTACACTTGACCGTAAATGAGTAAAAGTACAATAAACTGAATTGAATTGAATTGTATAACAGGCCAACGATATCAGCCATAAAATGTTTCAGAACATCCACGAACTGACACATTTATTCTGTTATTAGACAAAATCAAAGTGGAACTTGAACTGCGATTTTTACCCAGCAGTTTGACTGCAATAAAAGGTGCCGATTCACTTCTGGGGGTTTTCATCAGGTGCCTTTTTTTAGACTACGAAGCGACGATAGCACCATTTGTTGAAACGTATTCGGATAGTTTGGACACTGGCACTGTTCTGCTGAAAGCAGAGTTAGCTATAGCAGCCAATCTGCCCATACACACAATTAATACTGACTTTAACCCTTCACCCAACGTAACGACCAAAACCGGCCAGCACTATTTACAAAAATCGCCAATTTTTATTATTTTTTAATTTTTTGTCTCAAAAACATAACTAATTTTTGCCATTTTTTGTCACAAAAACATAGGTTATGACCCCACATTGGAACGAGCTCGACGAGCTCGTTCCAATGAGGGGTCATAACCTATGTTTTTGAGAAAAAAATGAAAAAAATTATATATTCAAGAATTTTGTTTGCAAGTGTCGTAAAGTTATGAATGTTGTAAAGTGTGAAGAATTATTTATATTTTTGGCCCCCAGCCCCAAAAAAAGACAGACTCTGGTTACGTGCCTGATGAAGACTCATCACAGATATAGTTGTATGGCTACGACGCGTAGTGCCGCAAAATGTGTTATAAAATATTGATGTTTTTCGAGACGAATTAAATACTGGCATGGAATATCAGAAAATGGAGCACAAAAATATCTTTATATCTTTGAGTAAAGGAATGTCATATTAAATCATCGGTGGCATAACGATGGGGAATAACCGTCGGTATCTTGTGTAATTCTGGTTTTCAACTGATGATTCGGAGATAAATTAAAGAAGATGATAATTTAATAGTGAATCTGGTATTACAAATGTCCAACAGTAACAAACATTAAACAACAGTAATAAACATTTAACAACTGGACGTGTTGGATATCCCAACAATATTACTGCACTAAATCGTGGGATTTCTCAATAATATGGGGCAGAGTAACGTTTGGAAATCCAAACTATAACCGAACTCCTACTTGTGATCAATGTCATATATTTAATACAATTAGTTAGTTATTGATGTTTAAGGTCACATATTTATGCACAATGGTTAATCATGAGCGTGGCAGTTTTATGGGTGGAGGAAGCCGGAGTACCCGGAGAGAACCACCGAGCAACGACGAGCAGCTGCCAGCTCCCCAACATCGTAACTCCGCACTGGAGCACAGGCAGGGTTAGATTGGTTGAAGACATGCGGGCAATGGAGATGAAGTGTCTTGCCCAAGGACACAACGCGGTTGCCGCAGGTGGGATTCGAACCGAGGACCTCTCGGCTTGCAGCCTGCACCTCTACCTACCGAGCCACCGCGCTCCCATTTAATACAACAAATGAGTCAAGTTACTACAAGTTTGCTAGATATAAAGATTAAAGTAAATTTCCATCGCGTATTTATCAGATATCTTATTTGCTTACTGAATAGAGCTTAAACCAACAGTGGAGGGAAACAATGAATAAAAGTAATTTGTTAATAACTGCTACGATAGCGGTTTGTAGTTACACGACGAATTACGAAACATGCCAAGTTTGAAACAATTGAAATTGAATTGGTAGTCTTTTGTATTGAAAGTCTATGCCCTCAAACTTGTCGTGGTGATAGCAGTCTGAACTCGAACTCCACGAATAGAGAGTAAACAAATAACCCACAGCAGCGACGGATTTCTTGAAGAATTTGATTAGGGTCTGAGAGCTTGCTGTTGATAGTATTATTTATTTATTTATTTATTTATTTATTTAGATAGTATTATTTATTTATTTATTTATTTATTTATTTATTTATTTATTTAGTGGTGTTTAAGATCACATATTTCTGCACAATGGCTAATCATGACCACGACAGTTTTACGGGTGGAGGAAGCCGGACTACCCGAAGAGAAGCACCGAGCAACTGTCAGCTCCCCAACATACTAACTCCACACAAGCAGGGTTAGCATTGGTTGAAGACAGGTGCACCATCGACGTGCAGTACGCCTTAGTACACAGCGTCACCGTGCCCCCCCCCCCCCCCCCACGTGGGCAATGGGGGTGAAGTGTCTTGCCCAAGGACACAACGCGGTTGATGCAAGTGGGATTCGAACCGAGGACCTCTCGGCTTGCAGCCTGCGCCTCTACCAGCTGAGCCACCGCGCCCCCTGCTGTTGATAGTAACTATGGTAATGATACATTGTATCTCCGTGGATTCATAATGTTATATACGCAGTCGATGAGGCTTATTTGATAACTCTCACAAGATACAGTTAAGACTAGAAGTCCTGTCACGAACTCTGCGTTTATCTGGGCTTAATTACGCGTAGGAATTGCGCGCATTTGCCATATCGAATGGTATCCAAAGCACGACAGGGTCTTCTGGTTACCCATAGCAAACACAGGCAACGGTTCTGCCAATGGACCTCCGGGTTACTCGGAGGTCCATTGGCTGAGACATTGCTTGTGCACAAGCCACATGTGCAGAATTTGATAGCCTTACTATGGTCATAACGCGTTGATTAACGCGTAGAAATTTTGACCTGTGTGTCGGTTTCGATACTTTTAGGTGCTATACCGCGATATCGATTTGGTATTCGGTATTTGATTGAGATGTGTCGATAGTACGAAAGGGGAAGCCTTGTCAGGGAAATACAGAATAAGCTGTTAGTGTATTATTCTATCATAGTGCCACAAATGCCACTGCCAATGAGCTCAATACAGACATTCTTTTGCCAACACAAATCATATCTACGGTAATTTTGTACTTTTTCCAAACAAACCTTAATCTCGGAGCACGCGCCTTTAACATGCCATCATTAGGAGGTCCTGCTGATAACAGATAAATTACCTCGGCAGTGATTGCTAGCCAAGTCTTGGTAGTCTGCTAACGCTATCAAGACTTGATTAGAAATCATTCCTAAGCAACTGGACATGTACAGGTTGTGGTCTAGTGGGAATTCAGGACAATTACCCGGGCCCTTGAGGGTTTAGAAAACCGAAAAGAAAATAAGTCATTTCTTTCTTGAAAATGAACCTTTCAATTGTTATCAAGCACCAACAAGGCCTTATAAATAGCGAATGTAGGAAAATTTGAAATCTCTTACAGTTTCGATATTCAGTGATTGGTTCGGTGTGGTTTTCAGTATCCCCGTTACATCGGTATCGGTTCGGCTTTTCCTTGTATTTCCCATCTCTACTTTTCACGTGCAACTGGAATGGTATACTTAGATAAAAGCGCGTAGTTAGATACGATCGAAATGAATATGGGAATTTCAAGGCATTTTATTTCAAAAATCTTTTATTTCGATAAGGGAAAATCAATCATCGTTATTCCTGGAAACTTTATTCAGAAATGTGGAAAAAGAGAACAGCCCTGGAGCTCATTAACTCCTTTTCCATTTTTACTGATCTGGAGCACGACTTAAATGAGTATTGAACCCACCCTCTAATTTCTTGGTACATGGCGGTTAACGAGTGCATATCTGTGACAGATATAATAGGATCGGAAAGGTTCTACAGCAATTACTTAACATTGTCAATACCGCGACATACTTAGTTTGGTTTTTAGAAAGTGGTAATTGTTTTTCCTTTTCTTGCGAAATACTCATATATATCCCACTGGTTGAAAGAGCGCTCTGTGTCCTTTCAGCCAGTGGACCATAAATCAGCATGTCATTCATTTAATGAAAGAAACATATGGTACAGCTCAAGATTGCTGCGACACTAAAACGGTTGAAAATTGCAGAAATGCATCAAATTTAACTTTTTGTAGAAAACAAAATATTTCACCGAGTTATGAATTAGTTTTCAATAGTCTTATTTTCTGATTTATAGTTTTTTATCATGAAAGGGCTCGGACGACATGTGAGTTATAGCATCTGTGTTTCTGGTACAGTTTTTTTAGATAATGAAAACAGAAATTTTTTGGACTACATGATTAACACACATCATGCCGATTCAAAATATTATCGCAAATTTATTTATTTACTTGTTGATGTTTAAAATCACTCTCTGCATCTGTGACGATATCATGACAATAACAGATGTGCGAATCACACATTTTTTTTTGGGGGGGGGATGGAATCTCGAATCGAATCGTGTCTCTGATATCGATATCGAATCGAATCTCGGATCGAATCTTAACAGACAAGTTATTTCATATTACACCAAACGGAAGTTACGGTACACTGTAATGACCCTTACAAGACTGAATGACACCTTAAACAACCAATAAATAAATATTCTTTGTAGCACCGTCGCTGAAACAGCTAGACCTATTATCCATATAATAGTTTTTGAATGCTTAATTGGTTACTATTCACATCCTTAAGAATGTGAATAGTAACAAGTTAAGGCTTCAAAAACTAAAACTATGGATAATGTTTCGGACAAAATTCACTAATTACCTAACAATTTATTTATTTATTTTATTTATTTATGTGATGTTTAAGGTCACATATTTCTGCACAGTGGCTGTCTAATGTCAATTTTATCCAATTTTTGTAGGAAATGTAACAAATTCAAGTTAGTACGAGAGATTCGAAAAAAATCGAATCTTGAGACTGATTTGGGATCGATCTAGAAGCAGACGTATGGTATCGACAGAGAGCGCGGTGGCTCAGTAGGTAGAGGTGCAGGCTGCAAGCCGAGAGGTCCTCGGTTCGAATCCCACCTGCGGCAACCGCGTTGTGTCCTTGGGCAAGGCACTTCATCTCCATTGCCCGCGTGGGGGCACGATGACGCCGTGTACTAAGGCGTACTGCACGTCGATGGTACGCATGTCTTCAACCAATCTAACCCTGCCTGTGTTGCACTGCGGAGTTACGATGTTGGGGAGCTGACAGTTGCTCGTCGTTGCTCGATGGTTCTCTCCGGGTACTCCGGCTTCCTCCACCCGTAAAACTGTCACAGTCATGATTAGCCATTGTGCATAAATATGCGACCTCAACCATAAATAAATAAATGGTATCGACATCGAATCGAATCTCGAATATTCGCAGGACCCTATTATAAGTATGTTGCCAACTTCATAAATACTTCCAGCCAATGTGTTGTTTGTCGGGTACTATTTTACCAAGAAAGCATAACTCGTTTCCCACAGTAAGTACAGTTAAAACTAGAAGTCCTGTCATGAACTGCGCATAAGTAGCATGTCGATCTGCGCGTTAATCTACGCGTTATGGCCATAGTAAGGCTATCAAATTCTGTACATATGGCCTGTGCACAAGCAATGTTTCAGCCAAAGGACCTCCGGGTAACCCGGAGGTCCAATGGCAGAAACATTGCTTGTGTTAACTATCAGTAACCGGGAGAACCCGCCTTGCTTTGGATGCCATTTGATATGGCTATTGCGCGCAATTTCTACGTGCAATTAAGCCTAGGTAAGCGCACCGTTCGTGACAGGACTTCTAGTTGTTTTAACTGTAAGCACTGTACCGCTTTCCAGAGTTCCCAGGGGAAAACATATATTTGGGACATACAAAATCAAATGGCGATCGATACGTTATTAGAATTTAACAAATCTATATTGGTTATTACCACTATGTGGGTTTCTGAGATTGAAGTCGAGACCTTGTATCTGGGATATATATCTACGAGTAGATTAGGACGAGTCGACACATGACCCAGAGGCGAGGTCGAGACTTCTATATCCATCTCGAAAATCCACATGGTGGTAATAACCAATTTATCATACAGTATTCCTCCCTTCCTTGACTTGTTCACGTAATTAAGGGATTGGGTACAGAAATTAAGGGGGTCTGTTTTGATAATTTATCCCATAACTGGCCGTTTATTTGAACAATAAAGGCTTTGGATAAATTTTTGCTTTATTCACCTTGTCGGGTGATAAATTTTCCCCATAGGTTTAACATTGAAAAAAATTATTCCCCTAGTAGCGACGGACTTGTTGACCTCTGGCCTCTACCGCATTTGTCTGGCATAAGTAATAGTTCGATTGTTGATTTCTTTAAATCTTTTTGAAAGTATTACACAATGCCAGTAGAAAACACCACCCACTGCTCATATAATAAAGTATTTTTGCAAGTTTAGCTCAAGTTTGTAAGGGAATTATTTTTTGACAAAAATGTATTACTGCGCCTTGTTTATTTTTGCCAATTTTGCTGGTCGATCGAATTGGATCAATGAGCCCCTCACTTCTCGCTGCGTTTTGTTGCGAATTATAGCACGATTTTGCCGCGACTGCCCTGTAGAAGATTTATGGGATAAACAAAATAAACGTATAGTGTTTTCAAGTAAAAAATTTATTTTACTCGTAGAATTAAGAAAGAAACCGACTCGCCAGGGGCTCGTCGGTTTCATTCTTAATCCTTCTCGTAGAATAAATGTTTTACTTGAAAACACTATACGTTTATTGTATATAATTCGGCCTCTACGAATTGAGTTTTTTTATGAATGATGATCACGACGTCATGGCACTGCGTGTTTCCGCTGTGCGTGACGTAATCCCCATTCAGTGTTCTACTTGTACAATAACCGTTTATAGTAGTGTGCCATCTGTGTGTTTCATTGTTCTCTTTTTCATTTTTAATTCATGGTAGGCCTATATGAAAATACCAACATGGAAAAAAGTGATTTATTTATTTATTTATTGGTGTTTAAGGTCACATATTTCTGTACAGTAGCTAATTATTATCAGAACATGGAGATAAAGTCAATTTTAGTGAATCGTTTATACCTATGTTGCCCATTTTAGATGACTTCCACCCCAAGCATTGGTGACTGGGTCCGATTTTACCAGTTACCAATAAACAGAGCTTATTTACCACAGTAAACAAGCACTGCATCACTTCCCGTGATTCCCACGGGAGAAGGGTGATTTAGTTGAATTTATTTCTTCGAGCTGGTGATTTATTTATAATTTAATTACTGTAAAGAAAAACGGTGTCCTCGACATATGTATTAACTAGATGCCAATTAAATTGAGTGCAGGTAAAAGCGTTCACTTTCCGAATCGAATTATCGTCCGCGCGGTTTTTGCCATCAATACAGATTAGTGTTCAACCGATGATCGGAATCGGCCAACACAATCGCCCGATTGTGCGCATTCGGATGACAACGGCAACGGCTCATGGAACATCGGTTCAACCTATTGTTGCCAAGAATTTTTGATGATTCATTAACCGCATTTTATTATCTTCTGCAATTGTTCAATTGTTAATGTAAAATGATGTCAATGATACCATTCAATAAAGTTGAGAAACAACCACTATGTGTTTTCCTAACTAATCTCTCTAGACGCCCATTTACGGTATACAGAAGTTAAACGACATGTAAAGGTTACAGTTGAGCGAACCTGCGGCAATCGCCAGTTCATACTGGAAAAGTGAAGGTTACACTCCACTGACGCAGGTCGCAGTAAAATTACCAGTCGCACGCACTTGGGCGGTAAACGTGGCCCATTTGCGTGCGACTGGTAATTTAATTGCGACCTGCGTCAATGGAGTGTAACCTTCACTTTTCCAGTATGAACTGGCGATTGCCGCAAGTTCGCTCAATTGTAAGGCCACGTTTACCGCTCAAGTGTGCGCGACTGGTAATTTTACTGCGGCCCCAGTCAACGAAGTTTAACACTGTGAAAAATGTTCAGTTTGATGTAGTTCTTTCGAGCCTCGAATTGTACAGTAGTGCACGGTATTACTATCGGAATCGGCCGATTGTGAGCTCGAATAACCGGTAATCGGTCTGCGACCATTTTTGGAAATAAGTTGAACAGTAATAGAGATTTGTATTTTGTCTAGACGTTTTTACTTGTATTGGGGAAAATATGCTCTGGTATGATAAAATGAAATATATATAATAATATCAACAATGAAAAAGGCTAAGACATGGCACTTCACTGACGCCAGTTTCCAACACACTCTAACATAGTGAATAACAGACCAACGCCGTTAAATTTATATACCTACACCTGTTTCGGGCGATTGTATTTTGTCAGTAATTGGTTTTATAGGCAACTTTGTCAGGTTTCATACCACGAGGTGATTTTGACGGTGATTGCAGACAGGCAAAACCGGTGTTCGTGCAAATTATATTCCCCGATTGCTAATTGGAAGACAATGTAACACTTCTCCTTTGGGTTTCGTTTTTCGGTTTTGGCAATTCAAAAGGTGATATCCCGTTTGTCTCACTTTCTTAATTTAAGTTGAGCAATGCAGTGGGATGATGGAGGACTGTTAATTAATTCTCTATCGGCTTGTCTAAAGGTGATGGTTTATAGTTCATTTCACTTTAGAATGTCAGGTTACTAAATGATCACTTCATTATTTGACCGAATTTAAAATAAACTTGTCCCAATAATTCGTCCGAAGCTGACTGCGCATGCGCAACTTTCGGCGAAAAACTGAGTCTACATTTTAACACTGCGGCCTATGGAGAAAATATTTTAAACATTCATTACACAAAGAACAGGTTGAATGACAATATTTTACTTGTTATGTCCATTTAGTTTAATATTTCTAGTTTTATGTGCTATGCGTACGTTAGTTATTGCGTGATTTATTTTTTTTTTTTTTTTTTTTTTGCTTCATTTTTGGATTAGTAGTAATGTTGAAAGGGTAGTAAAAGACTATAGTATTAGGTGAATACATTCCGAAGTGCCGAGGGCCAGACGATTTCCAGAAAAGGGATGCTGAAATCGTCTGGCCTTCGGCACCTTTTTAAGTCGTATGAGACTAGGAGTCGTATGTGCGAGTCACTCCAACAAGCAGTTTGCTCGATAGCTCATTTGCTCGATGAGATTCGAGTCGTTCGAGCAAGCTTAGACAGTTAGCAAGCCTGCAGTAGTTCTACAAGACAGTAGTAATATTGAAAGGGTAGTAAAAGACTATAGTATTAGGTGAATACATTCGATCATAGTACAGACAGCATAAGACATGCTGGAAGCCGGTGGTAAGACTACCTGTATAAGAGCTGTTTGCAAGTTGTATAGAAACTTGGAAAGCCAGTTATAGAATCCCACTTGTGGAATCCCTTTTGGGAAACGTCGGGCTATAGAATCCCTTTTTGTAGTATGAGGTCTCGAGCAGTATGTGTGAGTCACTCGTTCGAGCAATTGCTTGATAGCACATTTGCTCGATGGACTTCGAGTCGTTCGAGCAGTATGTGGAGTCACTCGCTCGAGCAATTGCTCTAAAGCTCATTTGCTCGCTGGGCTTCGAGTCGTTCGAGTAATGACTTTTCAGTAACTGCGCGATAGCTTATAAGGGAAATTTGGAATTGGTATGTCTTGAGGTGGACAAGAAGGCTGGGCCAAACAGGTAATAGTATCCTCAGATAAGTATCCTATAAAAGGTATCCTCAAATAATAAAATACCAGGCCATAGGTATCCTCAAATACCGAAATGAGGCTAAGAGTCGTACGTGCGAGTCACTGGAACGAGCAATTGCTCGATAGCTCATTTGCTCGATGGGATTCGAGTCGTTAGAGCAATGACTTATCAGTAACTACTCGATAGATTCATGGGTTTAGTAATTATATAAGCTTTTGTTATACACAAGGGAGAAACTTTGTATGGATATGTTTAAATTGTGGGCAATGAAGCAATATAATTGGTTAATCAGCTTCCGTAAAGTGAACCGATTGAATGATCTGGAAAAATGAAACAAGAACAAGTGTACTTGGAATGGGGTAGAAACTACTAACATTACGTACCCCCTTACCAGTAATAGGCTGATACAAAGTATTCGGGAGGTTAATACTATCAACGGTTAAGATGGGACATACAGGAACATATAGTTATACCAACTATACTCTGCTGCCGTTCTGTACTACCAGGCATTAACCTCACCCCAAAATACCGCTTGATAATATGAAGCATCTGGTGGATTAGTAGTACCGAGGGCTAACAAGAGACCTACAGGGGTATATACAGCCTATGCTATACTACAGTTCTAAACTACCAAGCATTACCCCCACCACATAATGCCACTTGATCTACCATAACGCACTACCTATACCAGCCATATAATAAAACGAAGCAATCGGTTGGTTAATAGTACCAAGCACTAACAGGGGGCCTACATGGGTATATACCGTGCATTGTATACTACCGTTCTAAACTACGAGGCATTACCCATACCCACAATACCGCTTAGCATAGCATTACATGCTACCTACATCAGTCATAGGATAACATAAAGGATTAGGTGGATTAATAGTACTAAGGAGTAACATGGGACCTGTAAGGATAAAAAAAACGTCCATCATATACTACCACTCTAGGCGACCATGCATTAAAAGCACCCATCCCACAATAATGTCTGTCCCCGCATTACATACTACCTAAACCAGTCATGGGATGACACAAAGCATTAAGTCGATTAGTAGTACCAAAGGATTTCGAGGGGGGGGGGGGGGGGGACACAGAGGTATGTATCGCCCATACTATACTGCTCTTTTATACTGCAAGACATTACCCCCACCCTCATCCCACAATACCACTTGACTTGCAATAAGGTACTACCTATACCAGGCGTGATAATACAAAGCAATCGGTTGGTGAATAATACCAAGGACTTACGGGGAACCTACAGGGGTATATACCTTGCATCCTGTGCCCCAGTTCTAAACAAACGATAATAATATTGCCTGCCCTAGCATTACGAACTACCCATACCAGCCATAAGATAATACAAAGGATTCGTTAGGTTAATAGTGCAAAGGGTGCAATAGACCAATAGACTATTCATTCTATACTGTCAATCTGAATCACCAAGGACTATCTCGCAGTACCGCACTGGCCGACCATTCATGACCCCTATCCCCACATTATTGCTTGACCTAGCTATAGCAGACATAGTATAATATGAAGGCCCAAGGGCTAATTGTATACCAACATGGACATATTCCACTACTGCCACCCCCCCCCCCTCCCTACACCCCCAGACATGATTTACATTATGTCAGATTTTAAGATTGTATGGTGGACAACAACAGTTGTGTCAACATCACTGTGAGGTCGCGTGCGCATCATGACGTTATGACGAAGTACTTCTAACACCCACTTCACAGACAAATCCGTCATTACAAATACCTTTGACTATCACACTCCCCAACACTAAGGTTCCGCTCCACAGTTTTCCAGGCATTTCCAAAAATGATATGGTATACACTCTCTTCAAATGCAAATATCCTGTAACTTAGTTATCTAACCCATACCATGTATTACATTTCCCGAATCCACAAAAACATATAACACTATCTGACTAAGTAAAAATAAACAATCTAAATGTCGGTGGAATAATTTAATGTCAAAGGCAAGACTTCAACCTGAAAAACTGCATGAAAAAATGCTGAAACCAGTCATTTTCAGCCACCCAGCAGCCTCAAAAGCAGAATTTTCCCACCGACCCCACCTACTTACCCCTGGAGCAGAGCATCCCCTGTTTCTAAAATGCCAAAAAATGTTTTTGTTTCATTTTTTAGTTACTTGTCTGGTAACAAACCCGTGTAAAAATTACATTTTAAAAATACCCAATTTTTCGAAGCCACTGTTTCCCATAATTCATCTAGTAATTTACCCCTATGTATCAGACTCCAACTTTGGGACCAAAACTTCAAATTCTCTTATCCAACAAAAAGCCTAATGTAATCATATATCTAATACTAAAAATATATCTCTCTTTTACATGGCCTTAATTTCAACATATGCCCAATGTTTAGAATTCCACCCCTGTGCAAAAGTGCGAAACTGTAGAGCGAAACCAAAGTAAACATCCACTTTGGCTTTTTGTTTAGCGAAGTAACATTGACAGTAATTTTTAAGTTTTTAGGCTTCCAAAGGAAACAAATTAGCAAATCTCACCTCCTCGATTTTTATATTAACCATTTTACTGCCACGCCCACGTTATCCATATATGGGGGACATCTATGTACGAGTTTATGTACGAGGGAGTTTATGCCATACTTGAAACTCTATCATCTGATTAATTGCTGGAAAGGGCTCTCTGAGCCCTTTCCAGCAATTAATCAGATGGTAGGCTTGAGCTGCGCATACCAGAACGTACGGATAATCATCATAAAATAGGTGACAATAGTCGCTTTCGGCAGCGAAAGTGTTAATGGACAGGACATCGTCTGCATTATATGTACCGAGACGCGGACTGTTGATATTACGAACAGAAAAAAAAAACTTGAAGAACATCAAAAGATGGTGAAAATGCAGTTTTCTTATTCCTAAATGAGTTTCAGCAGAGAATACTAGTCAAGCGTTCAAACTGATTGGTAAAAAATTTATAGAGAGCCAGCTTCTGTATTGTTATACTACTATAAAGGAAAATGCTTAAAGTTTGTGAAATGAAGTGCACATCGATGATACAAATTCGCTAGCATTTCGAAATTTCAATTTTTTATGATATGCTTAATGTTAAATTTACTGACAGCTTTAGGAAATTAAGGAGAGCTAACTTTCCTATAAATCTCTTCCCATGGCGAACATTGTCAGTCATATATGCTGGAGGGGGGGGGGGGGGCAGACACACCGGCACCACGACTGTTTCGAATACCTTGGCGAAATAACGCAATACTTTTGCGAAATAACGAAATACTTTTGCGAAATAACGCAAAGGTTATTGCGAAATAACGCAATACTTTTGCGAAATAACGCAATAGTTTGCGAAATAACGCAATACATTTGCGAAATAACGCAATACTTTTGCGAAATAACGCAATACTTTTGCGAAACTTAGTAACGCAAAAATTATTGCGAAATAACGCAAAAGTTATTGCGAAATAACGCAATACTTTTGCAAAATAACGCAATACTTTTGCGAAATAACGCAAAGATTTGCGAAATTACGCAAAAGTTTTGCGAAATAACGCAAACATCCCCCGTTTAAACAAAGTTACTTTTCGCATTTGACCGTAATGGGCTTCCGTACCCTGGTGTGATTTCATTTGTACTATTTTATTTTTGTAGAACATTGAGGCGTCAGCATCGAATACGACTCCACGTCAATTTTTTCCTGTCTTTTATCCTAAGTAACTTTTTTCTCATCATATGGGATATTGTGATTGAACACACCAAGTTGACGGCCGACAACCCCCTGGACACAGTAGTAGAGCAAAACGGGGTAAGTAGTCACTCTATATACCTTTCTTGTTTGTGCAGTGTCCCTCCGCCTGTTTATAGAGCGACTGAAAACGGCTTGCTGTGAAAGAACCGGAATCGATTGTTACTTTATTTTGAAGACAAACAAAGGCGCTTCCATCGGCAAAATTCCACTGCACGCTGTATTATAGCTACAGTCTAAATAAAAAAAGATGCCCATTACAAAACTGTAGCTATAGTCTAATAAATGAGTCCAGTGTACAGGCGCGTCGCCAGGATTCTATAATAGGGGTGCCCTAGTAAGTTCTGTGGGGTTTGGGTGGGGTGGTGTTGGGAGGAGAGGGAAACGACCCGAGGATCCTAGTTAAGACTAGCCCCCACCACACCCCCTAGAAAATGTTGCAAAATTAGTGCGACAAGTGCGAATCTGAGGCATTTGTAGCATGTGCAACCCCTATCCTGGAGTTGGGCCAAAATACTAATTCCGCACGAGCAAGGTTTGCGTTGGTTAAAGGGAGTGCACTATTGACACGCAGTACGCGTTTGTAGCTTTTCTGGAATGGATGTTGCCGAAATGTGCGCGAGTGTAGTGTTGAGTGTAATCATTCGTAGCAGGGTCAATCCACGAGCAGCACTCATCTGTTCTGGAGGATGAGTCCGGTAAACAAAAAGTATGGCACCATCATGCCCCCACATGGGGACAAAAACAAACAGTATACGATGTACCAAATTAAAAACAGTGTTCATGAGTTCTGACATTTGTTCACAGCTATTTATTTGTTTTTTTTATTTCTTATGGTGACATCAGACACGGCCACTTGTAATGGGGACTTTGTTCAAACCCTTTAGCTAACATGAAAAGCAGACGACACTTGCAAAAGAAAATTCTTGAATAACTAATCTTTTTCATTTTGTTGTCTCACAAACATAGGTTATGACCCCTCATTGGAACAAGCTCGACGAGCTCGTTTCAACGAGGTGTCATAACCTATGTTTTTGAGATAAAAAATGAAAATATAAAGAAAATTAATTAGCGATTTTTGAGAATAGCGCTGCCCGGTTTTTGGCGTTACGTTGGGTAAAGGGTTAAACTGGCACACAAGTTTCAGAATACATGTAAATGATACAGAATATTAAAACGGTTCAGTCTACTTTTGCCTACAGTGCACTTTCGCCTACAAAAATTATCAGGTAAAAGTGTAGGCGAAAGTGCACTAATTGAGGTATAGATATTAGTGGCTAATTACCATCTCTACCCACAATAAAATAGACTGACCTTTTGGGAATAGAAATAATGACAAACCTTGCAGTCAAGTTACTTTATTACAACATTTTAATTCTAACAGAATATTAGACATCAATATGTAATAAATATATATAAATAAGAAAAGAAAGAATGTAACATGAGCGAACTCTCCATGGAATAATAGCGGAACCTGACACTTTATATAGAATTTTGGCTCCAATATGTAATTTGTTGCGCTTCATTGGTGGCACCAGAGTCTGCTATTATTCCATGGAGAGGCCGCATGAGCGAACTCTCCATGAAATAATAGCGGAACTTGACACTTTATATAGAATTTTTACTCAAATATGTAACTTGTTGCGCTTCATTGATGGCACCAGTCTGCTATTATTCCATGGAGAGCTCGATGAAATATAAAATTTATAAACACAGTACTTTACTTATTGCAAGTTAACATCCCAATTTTACCAGGTGTCCAGCTGCATCAAGAAACTGCATTTGGCGACTTTTGTCCTAAAGATAACTGATCTTTGAGTCTTAGAAGTCTCTGATCAAGATCACGGTATTGTCGTTTTCGCGGAGTAGGACGTGCACCATGCATATACTGGCTAAGTTTGTTTCTCGGTGTTTTTTCAAGTCTTTGAAGCACATTTACAAAAGCAAATATGTTGGGGTGAGCACGTTGGACAGTCTTATTGAGGTGACAGTGCCATCCCTCTAGATGGTTGTTGGTTCTAGGGCCAATGTTACTGTGTTGGTTCCAAATTGGTGGAGGAAAACGAGCCTCCTCATCAACCCAATTCTCAACCATATAGTCATTAAATGCCGTTACTTGCACTACATCTGGTAAATCACCCATCGCTTCAATCCACACATCTTGAACTTGTTGAATTGGTAAAAGTGGCAGTGCAGCTGCACGACGCACCCATTTATGCACTTCCTCGTTGTCCCGGTACTGGTTAACCATTTCCAACTTCTGAACCTTTTTCCATATAGCCTGTGTATAGTGAAAAAAGCAGCCCCGTGTGTCACAATTGGGAAATGTCTGTTGTACTGCTCTTATTGCTGCCATTTCTAAATCAGTTTGAATGACCTCAGGAAGTAACTCATGGCCAGTCACCTCTTGCACCACAGCCTTAAGTTGTGTAAACAAACGCACATATGTACCACACTGTCTATTAGGAAGAAGGCAGAATGCAAGCTGGGACATTTTAGTACCCACAAGTCCATGAATAAAATACAGTTGATCCCACAATGGGGGGCAAGAATAGAACGTACCATCCATATACAGCTCTGACACTTGCTGCATAATTTTAAGGCATTCATCTGTAGCAAAGCACAAAATCCTTTCATCATCACCATCATTGATACACGGGAATCGTTGCTCATCCAGTGTTACACACCATCTATCAGGTAGGTACACTTCTGAAAGTGAAGTTGGAAGGGCTGGTGTAGTTTTCCTTCGTCTCTTATACAACCCACTCTTTACACTTGTATATGATGGAATGTCAATAGCCAAGTCTCGTTGAATAGTACTGATTTCTTCGTCGTAAATAGTTTGGATCGGCGCAGTTTCACTCTGACAACGCTGACGCAATCTTTCTAAAAAATTATTAACGTCTTCCTGCTCTTGTGGGTGGTTATGCGAAGTTACATTTCTGACAAAATCATCTACAGTTGTGCATTTTCTATTACAACTAGAGTCAACACATTTCCAGTGCACACATGACTTTCTACGGTACTTGTTCTAACTGAGGCCATTCCAGTAAGTTGATTTGTGCTTTTAAAAACAAATCAATATTTGTCTAAAACAACTATCTTACACTCATGTTCTATTTGTAACAAACAAACGCATAACATAAGAAAAAAAACACATAACATTAGAAAATGGTCGGTCAGTCCATTTATTGTAGGTAGAGCAGGTAATTATCTAGTAATATCCATACCTTAATTAGTGCACTTTCGCCTACACTTTTACCTGGTAATTTTTGTTGGCGAAAGTGCACTGTAGGCGAAAGTAGACGACACCATTAAAACATGTGTTTTTTTTACAATGTCAAAACTAACCTCTGATTTATAATGAAATTTCACTTGAAGAGAACTCTGTCGGTGGCTTTGATTGATCAGAGGCATCGCGCCTTGATGATGTGGTTGGAACATTAGTGGATTATAGTTCCAAAAGTCACTTGTTCTTGGAAATTTATTTGTGGATAAATATATGTGATACCCGTGAGGCATGGGCTTCCCCTAAACTTATTCAAAATAACCCTATACCTATTAATATGTTCAGCCTGCAGCTTTTAGCTGCAGGTTAAAAATATCAATTGGTAATCCTTACAGATTTTTGTTATTTAATTATTTATTTATTTATTTATTTTTGGGGTTTAATATCACTGAACAAATATCATCATCCATGGATCAAGAAGCAAAGGTATAATATTATGTTTGGCCAATCGTCTGTACCAATGCTGCCCACTTTAGAGTACCTCATCCTCAAGCCATTGCCTACCAGTCCTATTTTACCAGTAGAGTAAACTTGGGGGTCCCACGAGGCATTCACAAATCTCCCATATAATATCTTACAAGAGGTGTGCATCTCAGATGCTGAGTCCGAGTTATGGTGGCAACTGCTGAAAAAGACTACTTTGGTGGAAATATACACGTCGCCAAAATGACGTCATAGTGGCCATATTTGAAAAGGGGCGCTGAAAGCACGGAGAAGATGGCCACACCCTCACCCCCTCCCTCCACCCCCTCCCTCCACCCCCCCCCCCTCCGCCATCGAACCATTATTTATTTTAGAAGTAGAACTAAAATTCAATAATTTCCCCGGACACCATCGGGACCCACACATTTGCGAGAAGACACCCCTTTTCAAGCGCTCTCCATCTCGGGGCCGCCAAATCCATGCCTTCAGAATGTTATGGTGAAGCTAGCTAGTGCTAGCAAATGTACTCCCCCCCCCCCCCCCACCACACACACACACCCACCCACTAGCCTGAAATGCTTCCGGTGCCCTTGTATTTGAAAACGGAGTGGGATGAAAATATATTCGGCCTTCAGCAAATCATTACAGCTTCCGAGGAAATGAAGTCAAAGATTGGAATTATCAAGCTAGAGTGTGATTATTTCAAGCTTGCATTAAATGTTGAGAAACTAACTTCTAACTCCCAGATGCCTGGTTAAAACTGTATGCCGATAACATATAAACTTCTTACATGGACAAAAATTCAATCAATTGCTTTCGCTCATTGTCAATAAAAACTATTCAATTACTCGTTGTTCAATCATTCTTCTATGGTTGTGTGATTTGTTTCAGAAAATATAAAACTACTTGAACAAGACATTGCCTTATGCGCCACTAAAATGCCATTAATGTCTGTTTTTTAGATTTGTAAATACATTTCAGGAGGAAACTGGAGTTGCTTTAATTAACTGAGGCTTAATTTTCGAGCGAAATAATAGAGCTTGGTTTTTCAGCTGATTCAGGCAAAAATTTATTTCGGGGCTATCAACACTGAGATTTAGTTTGTAAATATCTCCAATAATTGGTACGCCTGGAATGTACGCAGGTCATTTTTTTCAGTTTTATTTTGAATGATAACTTGAGGGTATGTACACTTTTTAAGTCGATAAAGATGACTCTGAAAATATATTGTTTCCGATCGTCACTCCTAAATTACTTTTGATACATACAAAACGTATAAGTACATATTATTACTAGTACTGAAATGGTTAACCGGATAATCGGTTTGAAACCAGTTAGCTGCCGAACCGATTAGAAAAACCGTCAACCGGTTATCCGAAATATCGATAGTGATCGTCATTCCACGGTTAAAACGTAGTAAATTTGCCGCTTCTTCCTCCTTTGTGAGAGATTACACATTGAAGCCGCGAAGTATATATTGAGAAATAATCGACTTTGGCATTCAAGACTTCGCTAATGGTCGGCAGTTTCCGTGAGTAATGGACATCGCAGAAACTATTCCGTAGTGTGAATACAAACGAACGTTGTCTTGTACTCGACAACGTTCGTTTGTATACACACAATGGAATAGTTTGAGAATTCTGCTTTCCAATTTCCATAGTCTTGTTTCCATATTTGGTGAAATAATGGCCACGGATAACCGGATATCATCCGGTTATAGCTCTCGGTTAGTCGGTTACGAGAATGAACCAACCGTTTCAGCCCAAATTATTACAACACTCAATTGCATTCGGCCCCCTCCATCTATTCCGATTCTCGTCATTTATTTATTTATTTATTGGTGTTTATGGTCACATACTTATGCACAATGGCTAATCGCGACCGTGACAGTTTTACGGGTGGAGGTGGAAGAAGCCGGAGTACCCGGAGAGAACCACCAAGCATCGACGAGCAACTGTCAGTACCTCATCATTCTAACTCTCTTCAAGATCCGCGCATGCAGGGTTACAACGGTTGAAGACATATGCACCATCAACATGCAGTACGCCATAGTACACGGCGTCATCGTGCCCCCATGTTGTCAACCGGGATAAAGTGCCTTGCCCAAGGACACAACGCGGGTCATCCCGGATGGGGATCGAACTCGTGACCTCTAACGTAGAAGTCCGACAGTCTACCACTGAGCCACCGCGCTCCCTTTTCTCGTGATTTAACCTCTGGAGTATGGAAGGGGCATATACCCAATTGTTCGAGGGAAAAACTTGACAACTCAGTTTGAAATGTAAATATCTCCTTAGAAAAATAATACACTTTCCAATAAGTGTGTCAACCCAATTGATTTGGATTAATTTTTAACCCAATGGGTTCATATTCACTCAACCTAGTTGATCGGGGTTGATTTTGAACGCAACTGATTTTAGAGTGTATAAAACCGTGCATTTAGAGGAGAACGTTTACTTGTCATCCGAATGACGTAAATTTATAAAAGCGTTCCTCCAGCTTCGTGTCCTTCAACCATGAGTTGGTTGGAGTTGAAGGAATACGCTTTTGTCACGGAAATTGAAAAGGTGGGAGTAAACATTATTTAATGTGGTATTTCATGAAGAAATTTTCTATTCAGATGCCCAAGGTAATTTATATTCAACATCGCCGTCAACGTTGATGAGAGAGTTTGTTGATACAGTTGTCTGCAGTGGGACAGAATGTGAACGCCGAAGTGTACAGACTCTCCAGTCTAAAAGAAAAAGCCCATTGCCGATTCGCCATCTTTGACGTCAATGATATGCAATGCCAGAGGTCGCTTCGGGTAAACACTTTGATCGGACTATCCGTCAAGACTGTCAAACGTGTGATAGAAACAAACAAAATGTTTCGCTTGAAAAACGAGAAAATGTGTGTTTTTGGTTTAATACTAATAAAGATAGAAAAAATAACATACTTTCAACACCCCATTTAATGGACAGAACAAAATAAAATTGATTTTTTTCGTCAAATGAATACCGCAATGAAGCCCTTCCCATAAGCGAAGGCAGATTCGGCATCATGTTTTTTTTTTTTTTTTTTTTTTTTTGTTTTGTTTTGTTTTGTTTTTTTTTGGGGGGGGGGTTGTTGACAAGTGACAAAACGGCAGATAGATCATTCAAACAACACCAGATCACTGAGTAAGTGACAATTCAAACTCTGAGTATCCAAATAACCAAACAATACAAGTATTTTCAAACATAACACACAGATGTTTTAGCTGGAAGAGGTAGGGGAGGAGACATTGTCCCTAAAAGGAGAAAATCATCTGCTAGTAGCAGTGTCGCGTGTCTAAATAATATTTTGTCCACATACAGTATATGTCAAAATGACAGGGTAGGGGCCCGGGGTAGTAACCCCAGAGCCCGGAACTTTGGGAGCGGGGGGGGGGGAGGTTTGGCCCAGGAGTCAAGGAGTCTTGGTTACGCCTGCCCACCCCAGCCCCTAGTCCAAACATGACCCGAAAGTCTGTATTTTTTTTTTTTTTTTTTTTTTTTTTGGGGGGGGGGGGGGGTTGTTACGTTCTTTGAAAGGGCGTACCAAAACAAAAAAATTAAAATACGTGTTTTCAGGCGATGTTTGACCCAGTCCTCCTCCCAAGGTTCTGACTCTTGTTCCAACAGTTAAGAAGGGGGCTGTATCGTGAATGACCAACGGCTGTAATTCTGGGACTGCATGATTCTTGAAGTAATAACTTTATAAAATCAACTTCACGTAACCAAGTCATCACTTCAAGAATTCTCCAGTCAATAGATACAGCTCTAGGTCAGGTATACTCATTGATGAGCTTGGAAATTTGAAACATGCTGAAAAAAACGTCATTCTGACGGCCAAAAAGTAACTTTTACAACGACATACAAGCACTTATCCACTTCCCGTGGCTTCAATTGGGAATATTTCTCACAAACAGAATGCACCTGTCACCACATAAGAAAGATCCTCATATCAAGGCGAGAATATATAAACCAGTGGTAAGGTATTCGAGCATGAGTGTTTTTTAGGGTTGACATTGTTCAGAACATTGTTCAGGAAATTAATGGGGGGGGGGGGGGCGAGTATCATCCAATCTCCCCTCCCGGTTACTGGGTAGGTAGAGTATATCATTATTAGTGCCAAAACGTGTTAACCCTTTTACGTTTGTACACGATAACAAAATTTGTTATTTTAATTATTTTTCAATTTTTAGAAAAATTGCAACAAAACCATGTCATGCGACCCCTCATTGGAACGAGCTCAACGAGCTCGTTCCAATGAGTGGTTTCGTGATATGGTTTCGTTGAATTTTTTATTAATTTTGTTTTTCAACTGCTCAATTTTTATATTTCGCGGGCGAATGCGGCAGATTCATTGGTAAAGGGTTAATTGCAAATTAAAAAGATAGCACTCTGATTTGATAGTGTCTTTATCGCAATACTTCCATTATTCACGTACCAGATAGTGTCCAGAAATTATTAACTTTTTGTAATCCACACGTCATAATTGTCAGTTGACATTTTCAGGTTGGTTGCAGAATGCTGGCTTTTATGAAGATATATTTCGCAAGTACAAATTACATGTGGATGTTCTGTGAGGGCATGTATTTATATCGCCTCATAAGCAACGCCTTTTCTCCACCCACTAGCCTCCTGCCGATCTACATAGCTGGTTGGGGTAAGTACATAAATGTTTATTTATTGGCCATTAAGGTCAGTTGCGGTCTATATATGGCTGCATCATGAACGAAACACAAGTACAAGGTCAAGTTTAGCCAACCGTTCATATCAGTCTTAAAGAACGTCCACCCCAGGCGTTGGTTACGGGGTCCCATTCGTCCCTTAAGTGGAACAGGGCGCTGTCTCCAGTGCTGAAGCAGAACGTGTTTACCCCACGGGGGTAGCACATAAAAAATCATAGTTTTTAATGTTTGGAAGGAATAGAAAAGGTACGTCACACCCTGAAAGGCTCCTGGGATATTCAATTCGAAACGTTTAAACTATGCTAAGGTGTTCAGGTAACATCTCTAGATGTTCATAAAGGTTTCGGAATTTTGATTTGGCCCTAGGTGGTTCCAGTGGAACTACTTTTATCGTTAGAAAATCAGTTTTTATCCAAAGGCTCCTAGGGTATTTAATTCGAAACGTTTAAACTATGCTAATGTGTTCAGGTACCATCTCTAGATGTGCATGAAGGTTTCGGAATTTTGATATGGCCCCAAGTGTTTCTGGTGGAACCACTTTTATCGTTAAAAAATTAGTTTTCATCGAAAGGCTCCCAGGGTATTTACTTTCGAAACATTTAAACCATGCTAATGTGTTTCAGTGGAAATTTGGGGATACGCCATTGTGTGCTTTGATTAGAAACGTTAAAACTTTGCTAAGGTGTTCAGGTAACATCTCTAGATGTGGAACCACTTTTATCATTGGAAAAACAGTTTTCTTCGAAAGGCTCCTAGGGTATTTAATTGGAAACGTTTAAACAATGCTAATGTGTTCAGGTAATATCTCTAAATGTGCATGAAGGTTTTGGAATTTTGATTTGGCCCAGGTGGTTCCAGTGGAACCACTGTTATCGTTAGAAAATCAGTTTTCATCGAAAGGCTCCTGGGGTATTTAATTTCAAACGTTAAAACTATGCTAATGTGTTCAGGTAACATTTCTAGATGTGCATGAAAGTTTCAGAATTTTGATTTGGCCCCAGGTGGTTCCAGTGGAATCACTTTTATCATTAGAAAATCAGTTTTCCTCGAAAGGCTCCTAGGATATTTAATTTGAAACGTTAAAACTATGCTAAGGTGCTCAGGTAACATCTCCAGATGTGCAAAAAGGTCTCGGAATTTTGATTTGGCCCCAGGTGGTTCCTATGGAACCACTTTTATCATTCGAAAATCAGTTTTCATCGAAAGGCTCCTAGGGTATTTAATTTGAAACGTTTAAACTATGCTAAGGTGCTCAGGTAGCATCTCTTGATGTGCATGAAGGTTTCAGAATTTTGATTTGGCCCCAGGTGGTTCAGGTGAAACCAATTTTTTCGTTATATAATTCGTTTTTACCAAAAGGCTCCAAGGGTATTCAATTCGAAACATTTAAGCTATGCTGGTGTTTTCAGGTAACATCTCTAGATGTACATGATGGTTTCGGAATTTTGATATGGCCCCAAGTGGTTCTGGTGGAACCACTTTTATCGTTGAAAAATTAGTTTTCATCGAAAGGCTCCTGGGGTATTTAATTTAGAAACATTTAAACTATGCTAATGTGTTTCAGTGGAAACGCGGAGATACACCAATGTGTGCTTTGCATACAAATAACTCTATCTAGTTTCTGTCTATGTCTTGAGTTATGAATCCCAAAAGCAAAGACCAAACTGTGTAAAGGACCGTAGCCAATTTACACTATGTTGTTTTTGGGGGTTCATAACTCAGGACATAGACAGAAACAAAAGATCATTCCTTGTAATTAAACTTGAGGGGCAATAAATTTAAACACCCTCTACTTTGTGGAGTTAAAATAAAAACCAGGTCGCATCATGCTTCCTAGTGATAACTGAATAAAAAAGGCATAGTTTCTTAAAATTCTGTTTGAAATAACGATAAATTTCATTGAAATATGTTCTTGTGTCTTTAAAAGTTTATTAACCAATGAATTGCGTAAGTTAAAAGGAAAGCCATAGGCCACGCCCACACAAAACGTCAATCTCCTTTTCCACTTGACGAGAGGGTGCTGTCATTCAAAGCAATACTGAGTTAAATTTAACTCTGATTTTGACCATTTCCCGAGAAACTGAAAACAGTTTGTAAATGTGAAGTTCGATATAAACCCAGATGACATGAAGTTGGTTGATTTTGGTCTCAGAAAGAGTTTATTCAGGCTATTTGGAAATTGGAAAGTTTTGCTCGCGTGAGTTTCGTTTGTGGATTATTATGACTGGCCATTATTTACGTTTGATTTGGGTAAAACGATGAACCCAGACGATCACCTATTGCGTATAAACAAACTGAACATGGAATAAAAAGCATGATCAGGATTTCATTGTTTATTAATTTTATTTTGAAAGTCTTTTTAATATGATGAGATAAATATTAATTACTTTTCATGTTGAAACAATATGAACGTGCGGGGTTTTTTTTCCATTCACACTGTGCAACGTAATTTTTAAGACGGGCGTGGATTAGGGCGGTCATAATAAGGGTTTTTTCAGTTCCTTGTGTTATGAAAAGAAAAAAAGAAATAATTTATCCAGTCATTTTGCCTGGAAATGCATGAACAGAAAAAAGGTTTAATTATATTTTGATGTAAGTAACTTTCAGATGTGAATGGCATATAATCTTACATACATTTGGTCCAACCCTGGCTGAGATAACAGATTCCAAGTTGCACAGGCACAATCTTGAATTGTTCTGACCAGCTCTGGAACCTCATCCTGAAATCACTTAGCAGAGTCCAGGACAGACCAGTATTTTTATATTTTTATTGGGGTTTAATTCCGCTTTCCACAGCCAGGGTCACCTCGTGTTGGACAGTATTATGGGTTGAGGAAGCGGGAATACTCGATAACAACTACCGAGCTGAGGCGAACAACTGTCAGTCTCCCCAACGGACTAACTCCGCACAAGCGGAGGTAGCATTGGTTGAAAACAAAACATGCAGTATGCCTTAGTATGCTGCGCCACCGTGCTCAGGTCATATTTTTTTAAAGTTTGGAAACAATAGGAAAAATGTGTGATTTTCAGTGACTTGCAGATGTGATGGGCACCCAGTGTTAATGGGCTGACCCAGGCTGAGATTACAGCTTGTTTCAGTTCCATTTTAGATTGGATGGGTGCCAAATGAGATTTGAAGTTGTGCAGGCACAATATTGAATTGTTCAGACCTCTCTGGAACCTCCGCCTGGAACCGCATGGCCAGTCCAGTCTTAAAGTGGGGTGGCTTCCAGACTGGGCCGCAGCAAATAGATAACGACAACGCATTTCTGTTCCGCACATCGTGAACATCTCTTAATACTTAATAAAACAGACCTACAACCTTCGGGCATAAATCGCACATGTCCAATGACATCAGGAGGAAATTCAATAAAGTGAGCGCTTTGGGTAATCGGCAATTGTTCAGTCATTGCCGCTCAATGCTGTGCTTCAAAAAAGAAGTGAACTTGCCTAACAATACATTAATGACAACAAGAGTTCTCATCGCCTGTTATATAACCCAAGCAATAATAAACAAGAGCTCACGTATCGCTGAAGCAATACAATGTCCCCTACCGGACTAATGAGCATTAATAATTATACAAATGTTATAACCTAGATGTGGTCAGCATGAATTCCGTTGAAGCGTTTCCAAAAAAAGTCCGGAAAACTGATATTCTGGCGCTCTTCCATATTTCCAAGATATTTCCAAGGGCCATAACTCACACAAGAATAATACTATTAGCATGAAACTCAAACTTGATCTGTAAGTCATCGTTCTGTAGTAAGTTACCAAAAATGAAATCATTCCGTTGAAGCGTTTCCAAAAAAAGTCCGGAAACCTGATATTTTGGCGCTTTTCCATATTTTCAAGGGCCATAACTCACACAAGAATAATGCAATCAGCATGAAGCTCAAATTTGATCTGTAAGTCATCATTCTATAGTAGTTTAACAAAAATGAAATCATTCCGTTGAAGCGTTTCCAAAAAAAGTCCGGAAAACTGATATTTTGGCGCTTTTCCATATTTTCAAGGGCCATAACTCACACAAGAATAATGCAATCAGCATGAAGCTCAAATTTGATCTGTAAGTCATCATTCTATAGTAGTTTAACAAAAATGAAATCATTCCGTTGAAGCGTTTCCAAAAAAAGTCCGGAAAACTGATATTTTGGCGCTTTTCCATATTTTCAAGGGCCATAACTCACACAAGAATAATGCAATCAGCATGAAGCTCAAATTTGATCTGTAAGTCATCATTCTATAGTAGTTTAACAAAAATGAAATCATTCCGTTGAAGCGTTTCCAAAAAAATCCGGAAAACTGATATTTTGGCGTTTTTCCATATTTCCAAGGGCCATAACACACCCAAGAATAATACAATCAGCATGAAACTCAAGCTTGATCTGTAAGTCATCGTTTTATAGTAGGTTACCAAAAATGAAATTATTCGGTTGAAGCATTTCCAAAAAGTCCGGAAAACTAAAGTGTGACTGACATTTTCCATATTTCCAAGGGCCACAACTCACACAATAATGATGCAATCAGCATGAAACTCAAACTTGATCTGAAAGTCATCGTTCTATAGTAGGTTACCAAAAATGAAATCATTCGGTTGAAGCATTTCCAAAAAAGTCCGGAAAACTAAAGTGTGACTGACATTTTCCATATTTCCAAGGGCCATAACTCACACAATAGTGATGCAATCAGCATGAAACTCAAACTTGATCTGTAAGTCATCGTTCTATAGTAGGTTACCAAAAATGAAATCATTCGGTTGAAGTATTTCCAAAAAAAGTCCGGAAAACTAAAGTGTGACTGACAGACTGACTGACAAACCAGACTGACAGACTGACGGATGGACAGAGTGCAAACCTAAAGTCTCCTTCGGCGATGCCAGTAGGGGACTAAACACTGCAAAGATGTATCCTGAGAAGTGATACAGGCGATCTTAGTGCGTCTGTAGCGCACTAATGTCCTGACATCTCGAAGATCACACGACAAGCCTTCATTATGTAACTTGATACGCTATTGTGGTGGTCAGTACGCCAACACTGATCATTGACAACTCGAAAAGAACGTTCGTTCTGTGGTATTAAAGATGACAAGGGAATAACAAGCACGTGTGGAATCGCATCAGTCAGGATAACCAGGTGAGAGTTGTCGAACCTCACTTGTTTACTATTTTAAAATACCCGAGTGTAGGCCAAAAAGTGATACCACTCTTTCGGCACACCTACATCAATACGCAGTACTTGTTCACGCATAGAAATTATTCTTCGTGTCTTCCACCAGCCGTAAAAAAAACTAATATTGACAAAATGTATCCAGAGAAGTGATACGGGTGATCTTAGTGAGTCGATAGCCCACTAATGTCCTGACATCTCGAAGATCACACGACAAGCCTATATTATGTAACTTGATGCGCTGTTGTGGTGGTCAGTACGCCAACGCCGACTCAGATCACTGACAACTAGAAAAGAACGTTCTGTGGTATTAAAGATGGCAAGGGGAATAACAAGCACGTGTGTAATCGCATCAGTCAGGATAACCAGGTGAGCGTTGTCGAGCCTCACTTGTTTACTATTTTAAAATACCTGAGTGTAGGCCAAAAAGTGATGCCACTCTTTCGGCACACCTACATCTATACGCAGTACTTGTTCACGCATAGAAATTATTCTTCGTGTCTTCCATCAGCCGTAAAAAAACTAATATTGACAAGTGATTTATCAGTGAAAATGTCCCAGTCTGAGATGTATGTAATAAACCTGTCGGTAGACGCGGTATTTATCAAAACTTTAACTGCCCCTCCCGCACCCCAAAATTTTGCTTGTAAATAAAAGCGTATTATTACAACAATCAGTTTATGTGCGTCGCCGGTTTTCGCCGGATTCCGCCGATTTGACGAGATTAGATCAGCCAGATCAAATAAGACGTCGCAGATTGACAGACTGATGTAATATTTTTTTATTATATGATAACGGATCTTTAAAAATTTAATAAGACATCTGAAATATAAACAAAAAAGAATGTGTGGATGTTTTACAGAGTCTTCAGCCCTAAGACAATCGAGTGTTTATTTCGCGTTTGGGAAATTGTCGCTTCGAAAAATCCGAACGTTAGTGACGTCACGAGATGCTCGTTTGAGACAGGAATGGCACGGATTCGAAAAAGTTGAGACTGTCGAGAGAATATTTACGGTAGTCATAAAATAAATACATAGAACGACACACACGTGTGAATGGGTTAATCGATGACACGGGTGCCAGCCCGGAAAGATAATACAAGAGGACTCGGGCCTCAAGTTTTATCCTTCCGCGATGGAACAAGTGCCATATCGAGTAACCCATTCACACGCGTGTGTCGTTCTGTATTTATTACACGCCTTCACGTCTCTAAAAACAATTACTAGAAGGACACTCAGCAATTCAGTTGACAACTATCAACAAAAACAACACATTTTATCGCCAACCAAATTTGCGAGGGGAACCCGTGTTACTATTTCGTCCCCTGAGTTCCAATGTATTCTATGTGCCTACTGGCACATAGAACACCTTGGAACTCAGGGGTCGATTTTCAGCTATCGCTAGCGATTCAAATTGTAATTGCGTTGCAAGATTTGTAGAAAATTCCAGTGAAATTTCGCTTCTATTTAAAAATGTATTTATTGGTGGTATTGGTGTTTAAGGTCACATACTATTGAACTTTGGCTAATGATGACCACAACATGGAGATAAAGTCAACGCCAGTCAATCGTTTATACCCCATGTTGCCTATTATCGATGAATCGCACCCCAAGCTTTAGTGACTGGGTCCTATTTTACCAGTGAAACAGAACTTGTTTACCACAGTAAACTAGCACTGCTTCACTTTCCGGGGTTCCCGCGGGGATTCGATTTTAAAAAAAGTCCGTCTATGATTTCCGTTGCTGAAGATGAGGATTTCATAGAACAGGCTTGTAATAATGATATTACCTTACTTTCAGGTTGTCCGTTGTTGTGGACATTGGTTTACGCAATAATCAGAGGAGTGATAGCCGACACAAGGTAAGCTGAATGTCAAAATACTTTTGGCAGTTATTTCATTGTAGCAAACACTATCATTCGGGGTTGCTGTTTAATATACACAATTATAACCACCATGTGGGTTTCCGAGATAATGTATTGAATCGAGACCTCCTCTCTGACCGTATATTGGCGGTCCGTCGGGGCGAGTCGATATATGATCTAGAGGCGAGGTCGAGACTTCAATACAGCATCTCGAAAACCCACATGGTGGCAATAATCAATTTATCTTACAATATTTCTCTCTTTCTTGACTTGCATACTGAAGAGATTGATATTGTTTTAACGGCGTCTGTTTTGACAATAATTCCGAGTCTTTGAAAAGTATTTTTTTATGACTGAATATCATTACGTCATGGTATTGCGTTATGCGCTGTGCATGACATAAATCTCGTTCGTTGTTCTACTGCAGTGGCGTAGCAGGGGGGCATGCCTCTCCCTAAAAATTGCAATGGCCCCCTCAAAATGGGAAAATTAAGGAAATTTACCCCAATAATGGGCCAACCTGACCTGAAAATTTTCAAATTAAAGCACAAAAGGGCCTCAGATTCACTCTCAGGGTATTGAATTTTCAAAATTTTCTCGGGGAACCCCCACCAATGCGACGAGGATACACCCTCCCATACCCACCCAACCCGACCTGAGGCCTACGGATATGCCTGCGACATATATCGATCTGACACCCCCAAACTTATGCCCCCCCCCCCCCCCCGTCCCCCAGTAGGAAATCCTAGCTACGCCCCTATTCTGCTTGTACCAAACAGATGACGTTTAAAGTAGTGTTTCAGCTGGGCGATTCTTTGTTTCATTTTTCACGTTTAGCGCATAAACAAAAATATCATGACAAAAAATGGCCAGTTGTTGTTGAAAGTGTCGTTAAACTCCAATCGTCCCTGGCTTATATCGTCCTAGAAATCGACTTTCGATAAAGTTGTCTCCCTTGAAATGATTGGACGAGCGAGGAGCGTCTAATTAAGAAGCAACGTTATTGTTGAGAAAACACAAAGTGACATCGGTAGAAAAATAAAGCCATGTTCCTTTTGTTAATCCTAATAAATGAAACCAACGGGAAGCTCGCGGGGCTATCTGTTGTTTTCGTTATATTAAAAGTACAAAAGGAAACTTGGCTTTTTATAGAAAGCTAATTAAAAGTAACAACTTTACACATAATCCGCCATTAAGAATATCTATCAGTATCACACCTATCAACACAAAGTAAATGTCCATTTTGTCTCTTTGTTTAGCGAATGTGTTTTTACAGTAATTTGCAAGTTTTTGTTCTTCCCGTGAAAAAAATTTGCAAATCTTACTTCCTGGACTTGGTTCTCGTCAGATCACTGAAGTTAAGCAACGTCGAGTCCGGTTAGTCTTCGGATGGGTGACCGTCTGAGCGATCGATTCGGAATCTCGCGTTGTGTCCTTGGGCAAGGCACTTAACCCCGATTGTCCACATGGGGGGCATGATGACGCTGTGTACTGAGGCGTACTGCACGTCGATGGTGCGCATGTCTTCAACCAATTTAACCCTGCCTGTGCTGCAGTGCGGAGTTACGATGTTGGGGAGCTGGCAGCTGCTCGTCGTTGTACGGTGGATCTCTCCGGGTACTCCAGCTTCCTCCACCCGTAGAACTGTCACGGTCATGATTAGCCATTGTACATACGTATGTGACCTTAAACACTAATAAATATATATCTATAAATATACTTCCTGGACTTTTAAATTAATGGAAAGGACAGTGCCTGTATAAAATGTCACGATGCGCATACTTTTCAAATAATGAACAGAAAAAAATGTTACATAACATCAAAAGATGATGAAAGCGCCGTTTTCTTTTTTTTTTAATGGGTTTCCACAGAGAATAATCAAACGTTCAAACTGATTGGGAAACAAATTGTAAAAAACCTGTTTCCTTATGTTTATACTACTTTACAGGAAAACGCCCGAAGTTTGTGAAATGATGCGCACATTCGTGGATACAACTTCGCCAATTGCAAAATTTCAATTTTCATATGAAATCTTCATACCCTTAGTGTTAACTTTACTGACAGCTTTCATGGGCGGATTCAGATGGAGGGCCACACGAGAAATATTATGGAATGAACTACGACTTCAGAATCAAAATATATCCTAGGTGTTGTATACAGATCGCCATCTAGCAGTAATGTTTTTTGGAATCTTCTTGTAGATTCTTTTCAAGAAGCTCGAAATGACATGTCAAGAAAATGTGTGATTGTAGGCGACTTCAACGCTGACTGCTTAGGTTTTACACATCCTAAAATTAAATATTTGGAAAGTTTGTTTCATTTAGAGCAAATAATCAAGGACCCTACACTCATAACTGAACACTCGAGTAGTCTTATTGATCTCATTTTAGTGTCATGCAAAAACTTAGTTGAAAAATCATTTGTGATACCTCCCTTTTGTAGTGATCACCATGCCATTGGACTCATCTCAAAATCACAAAAAACATTAGTAAACAGTTTAAACGTTATATCTTGGGGTTATGATTTGATGGACACAAACGCTTTACAAGAACATTTCTCCCAAACAACTTGGGAATCCTTTTTTACAGAAGATTTAGACACAACTACCGAAGGCCTTACTTATTAAATTATGGAAACAGCTAAACTATATATACCAAACAGAACTATTCTTGTCCGTCCAAAAGATAAACCTTGGATGAATTCTTCAGTTCGAAAGCTAATGCGATTGTGTGATCGTGCACATCATAAAGCAAAACAAACAAACAAAACAGAAGACTGGGCATCTTTCAGACATATTCGGAATGAGACAATTTCCGCCGTGCGGAAAGCGAAGGCCGAATATGATATCAAAGCCGAAAATTATGTCTCATCTCGAAATTTTATCTGTAAAAATTGGTAGAATATGCTAAAGTCCTTCTCAAAAGAAAATAATTCGTTGGAAATTTACACATATCTTGAAGATAATGGTGAAATATTTACAAATGCAAAGGGCATAATGTGTTCAATAATTATTTTATTGAACAGTCATGTTCCGTACGTGATGATAAGTTACCTCCTATGCCCTTTAAAAACACGAAACTGAAAGCAATATTTATACCAGAACAAGAAGTGTTATCCATTCTTCTCAAGATTGATACACAAAAAACTTGTGGCCCTGACTTGATTAATAATAGAATTTTAAAAACGAGTGCTCAGCAACTCGTGGCTCCACTAACAAGGTTATTTCATTTTTCAATAAGCAGCAAACATTTCAACAAGATGTGGAAAACGACCAGTGTTGTCCCAATACATAAAAATAATCGATTCACAATAAAACCAACTATCGACCGGTTTCTTTAACAAGTAGTGTTAGTAAAATATTAGAAAAATAGTTTTCAGACACCTGTTCTCATATGTGACCTACAATAATTTATTAACGCCACTACAATCTGATTTTGTACCGGGGGACAGCACCATATATCAATTGATCGATGTTTTTGCAGCAATCTAAGATTCGAACAAAGATGTAAGAGCCGAATTCTGTGATATGAGTAAAGCGTTCGATAGAGTGGTTTAACAGCTATCTCTCTAATCGCCCCCAATATGTTGTAGTAAATGGAGAAAAGTCCGACATGAGAATAGTACCGGCAGGTGTCCCCCAAGGTTCGGTATTAGGTCCTCTACTGTTTAATATTTATATAAATGATATTGTGACTGATATCATATCTACTGTAAGGTTATACGCAGATGACACCGCCCTACATCTTGCAATTGAGGATGCTAACCTGTCGGCTAAAATATTAAATGACGACCTCAGTAAAATTGCTCTGTGGTAAAAAAAAATGGCAGGTCCTGTTCAACCCACAGAAAACTGAAACCCTCAATATGTCATGCAAACGAAATATTATAGAAAGCTAACCACTTTATCTTCTCGAACAACAAATTAAAGACACGAGCACCCATAAACACTTGGGTCTAACATTCTCTAAAACTGGTTCGTGGGATGTTCATATTGATAATCTAGCCACAAAAAATTAGTTCTATGATAAACTGTCTCAGAAGCCTGAAATATCAACTTTCTAGATCTGCACTGGCGACGCTTTATACATACTTTATCCGACCTCTATTTGACTATACGGATGTTATATGGGATAACTGCAGCGAGAGCAAATGCGAAATTCTTGAAAATTGACAGTTTGATGCTTTGCGTACCATTATTGGGGCGCCAAGGGGAACCAGCCACGGTCTAATATATGGGGAATCTGGATTCATGCCTCTACCAAGACAACGGGGACAGCATAAACTTATTACATTGTACAAAATTATGTTCACAGAAGTACTAAATTATATTCGATTACTTGTCCCTCCCTCACACATATCTGATATAAGCCGGTACCCATTAAGATCCTCCAATCTACTTCGCGAAATAAAATGTAATACAAACAGGTTTGCTAAGTCATTTCTGCCATCGACTGTGAAGCTTTGGAATAGATTAGACGAAAGTACTAAAAATTCGGAGAGTGAGGAAGAACTGACGCTAAATGATTACAATGTACCTAGCTACTATTATGTTGGAAACAGAGAGAACAAATACTCCATTGTAAACTTCGAATGGGGTGTAGTGATCGAAATGGACACAAATTTGACAGATTCATTAGTGATGATCCTGCCTGTCGCTGTGGGCATCGGTACGAGGACTCGGGACACTTCTTACTCGCATGTTTTCTTTATTCAGCTGAACGTCAATCCATGTAGACAGCTTGGGTACTGATGATGTTAACCTTCAATCTGTACTCCACGGGGATCCGATGAATCACACTCCCATAATGAGCATGTGTTTAAAACGTTGTTGGAATATATTAAAAACACTTCAAGATTCGATTTATAACACTAGGCGTTATTTTATCCTTATGTGTCCTTTCTTCAAGGCCTTTCCCCTTCACATTTTGATATATGGAAATCATCTCCCAGAATTAAATAGTGATTGGACAAACAAACAAACAAAAACATAGGAGTCATTTATTTTTCTTCACTCTAGGATCCTGACGGCAAAAGGAACTTCATCACTATCATTACTCGAGATTCGCACTGTATTATGATACAACAGAGTGTTACTGCGGATATTTATTTACTTATTTATTTTAATTAATTAATTAATTCACTTATATATTTAGTTATATAAGATTATGTTTCTGTCACTTTTGCACAGCTGCACTAGCACGAAAAAATTGTAAAGCACTGTCATGTATAGGTAAGGCGTTAGGATAGTCCTAGCCTGTTCGCCAAACCTTTTTCTCATAAAAGAAATAAAATATTATTAAAATTAAAAAAAAGTAAAACAAATAAACAAACATGATTATCATCAGGGCGAATCGATATCCGGGACCCCAATCCAGTCGAAAGTGTCCCGATGAAAAAAATATTAATGGGAGTGTCATAGTTTTTAAGCCCCCACCCCCACCCCCACCCCTTCGCTATCTCTAAGGACGCCCATGCATGTTAAAACAGTAAAAAAGGTCTTGTCTAAAGCAATAATCAAGCTCCACCTCATGGGGTTCCAACAGGTTATCACCATTCTGAAGCCAATTGTAGAATTGTTCGTATAACATGGGAAGCGTTTAACTCCTAATATGCTGTTGGTCGATATTCCTGCCCAGGGGGCAATGCTATAAAACTTTTACAATTGTGTTTTCTAGAATTGCATTTTTTATGACTTTAAACGGGTTGAAATGAATCATTGGCATTTTCAAAGATGTGGAAATTTGCCAGTTGGCTAGTGTTTCATTTTGGTCAGTTATATTAACCCTTTCAACACTGGCGTCCTGAAAGGTATCATTTCTTTAACCCTTTTCCTAACACGAAAAGCATCAAATAAAATTCGTGAAGCATTATTTTTTTGATTTTTTGCGTTAAAAACATAGCTTTTAACACCTGATTGGAACCAGCTCGTTGAGCTCGTTCCAATGAGGGGTCATAAGCTATGTTTGTGACAAAAAAACTGAAAAAGTAATGAAAATTGAACGGTGGATTTTGTGAATAGCGCTGGTCGGTTTTGGCCGAAGCGTTGGGTAAAGGGTTAAATACTGTCAACGGCGACATGGGTGAAACCATCATGGTTTGTTGGGAGGTTCATTAATAATTAAATTCACTAGCTCTGTGGAGCTGTTGGATTAAGTTATTATCGAGCCTCGCTTCAGATGTTTTGCCGTTTTTTTCGTCAGCTCGTCTACTACCAATTTTTTCTTCAGGCAAATATTTATGCACTGCGGGTTGAAATGGTTAATAGGTAGAAAATACAATTCTAGAAAATACAATTGTAAAAGTTTTATAGTATTGGCTCCAAGACTGGAAATCTGGTACCCCGAAAATAAGTAAAATGTGTAAATTGTATAGACTTTTTGCCAAATGATTTCTTGATTCGAATTTTCATTAATTTTTCATCAAATCTAGTCATATCTTACCTCCTACAAGTATCTGGGAATTTCATTGGTTCAAAGACGTCACATGCAGACTGCATATAAAACCATATACTGCCTGTCAACATCAATATACGCTGACAGTTATGGGTAATCTCCCCTTTGTTCATTGATTATTCAAAATGGCGGCAGCCGATAAACGCTTTAAGTTGAAAGACTGAGTGTTGGGAGACCATATTTTGTCTGAAGTGCAGGTTAGGCAACATAAAAGGCTTCATATTCTATGGATCTGTGTCATATTACCTTCGAAATGAAACTGTTTGGTATGTATGAATTTGCCTTGTTACAATTTATGGGAGAGTGCCTGTGCCATAAATTGTAACAAGGCAAAGACACGTGAACACATTGTGAGAATTCTCTCATTTAATTTTGATCGCTGTTGTCATTAGTTCTGTGCATCGATGCAGCAGTCGCTAAGATATATTCGTTACACAGTTTGTTGGTGGCCTAATATGGTATATATGGTGTCAGTTAATTTCATATTGGACTCGAGCTTCGCTCTCGTCCAATATGAAATTAACTGACACCATATATACCATATTAGGCCACTAACAAACTGTTCGCTCTCGTCCAATATGAAATTAACTGACACCATATATACCATATTAGGCCACCAACAAACTGTGTAACTAATATTATTGCCACTTTAGCGGGCGTTCTGTGGATTAACGGAGTTTAGTAGGGCTCTAAAACTCCCTAATTCGCGGTGTCATGCAACCGGAAGCGGGAGACGGGCCGTTAATGAAAACAAAATTCATTAACAGCCCGTCGTCATGGTAATAATAGAAATAACATGATTTTGTCGGGCGTCCCGGTTTATTAACGGCCCTCGGGGAATGATAACAGCCCTCTGGCTTATTAACGTTCCTCGACTTCGTCTCGGGCCGGTAATAGACCCTCGGGCTGTTATTCATTCCTCTCGGGCCGTTAATAAACCGTAACGCCCTCCAAACTCATGTTATTGTTATAATATCACTTTTACAGCACCCGTGACTAGATTTGTTGAAAAATGTTTTTAAAAATACTCAGTGGGTTAAGAGCTAATTGTGTTCATTCTCATTCACCTGAACGAGTGTCTCTGGGGGAAGATTATATCATCTCAATCAATGGTAATACATTCATTTGATTCAGTGACTTATAAAAGTTCCTCCGTTTTTTTACAGCATAGATCAAGGACTTTGAAATACTCCATTGATTTGCTTGGTGTTCATTATTGGTCTTGTCCAAACTGGCGGCGGGCTTTGAAAGGATGCTTCTTCTCACGTAAACATTAATATCCGCCACTGGTAAAATTCTTTTCGCAGAACAAAATGAGCAATCTCAGTAAATAATACGCAATAGAAAACTATGGTTGCTAGACAATCATAACAATAAATCGGAAATGATTGAAAATTATTGACATTCATATAAAAACCTAACAAAATTTAGTCACTGTGAGTTGACGTAATTGCGATTGAAAATAGTTTTTATTAGTGTTTAAGGTCACACACAGTTGTTATCTATATGGCTATATCATGATGGTGACATGAGGCATGAAGTTATGTTTAGTCAAGGGCTGTCTACTTCAGAAGACTTCAACCCAAGACGTTGGTCCCCGAATCCTATTTCACCAGACGAGCAGAACGTATTTACCGCAGTAAACGGACACTGTTCCACTTCCCGGGGTTCCCACATGGGATTGAAGATAAGGAAAATCTCAAAGAATTGTTTACTTTCTTTGTTTTGACAGCGACCCCAAAAAGTATATTTTTGACAAGAATGTTGAGCGTTCGACAGGGAAGACGAAAGACAAGTGTTTTTTTTCACGCCTGTTCTATGAAATTCTCATAAAAAAAACTCAGGGGACCAGTTGTCAAATTAATTGCTGAGTGTCCTTCTAATAGGACAGTCCTTCTTCGGGCAGTTTTACGGGTGGAGGAAGTCGGAGTACCCGAAGGGATACACCGAGCAACTGCCAGACTCACCAGCGTTCCTTCTTGAACGGCTATTAAGTCATTCAGCGAAGTTGAAATGACTAAAAGCGATCGTTAGCCTTTTCTTCGCGTTTTTCTTTCTGATTTAGGCATACCGAATTACGCCCACTGTTGTAGACCTTCATGCTGAACATCTGACACAACTATAAACGGTTACAGGGGCAGCAGAGACGCCCCCACCCCCCCCCCCACCCCCACCCCCCACACACTTTTTAAAAAATCACCAAACATGCAACTACTACGGGATTGTAATTCCGATATTTTATGACACAGTCGCACAGCGCAAGATAAACGCAATATAAGTATTAGGTTTCATGGTTTATATTCTGTCCAAAAAAATTAAGCCCCCCTCCCCCCCCCCCCTCCCCGCCACCACCCTATAATACCAGTGGGTATACAGTAAATGGGTAAATTCTCCTGAGAAAACCTGCTATTTGCAGTAAGGGGAATGTGCCTTATTAGTGAAGCAAGGGTTTCTATAGCTTTCTTTTTTATTGAATGAATATTAGGCACCACCGACGTCATCACAACGTTAAAAAACGTCACGTTGTTCAGTACCTGATGGAACAGCCTCGAGCATATCTTAACCCTTTACCTAACATGAAAAGCAGACGACACTTGCAAACAAAATTCTTGAAGAACTATTTTTTTCATTTTTTGTCTCCAAAACATAGGTTATGACTCCTCGTTGGAACGAGCTCGACGAGCTCGTTCCAACGAGGGGTCATAACCTATGTTTTTAGACAAAAAATGAAAAAATAATGAAAATTAATTGGCGATTTTTGAGAATAGCGCTGACCGGTTATGACCGTTACGTTGGGTGAAGGGTTAATCGGCGTGGCATGCTGTCCATGACCTTCGGAATTTCTCTCACTGTGATGTTGTCTCATTTCTCTATAAGCACACGGCAGTGAAGTGGTCAATAGCCAGCAAATACTCTATTGTTTTAAGGGTGTATGCCCGATCCGATAGAGGAATGCAGAATGTCACAATATGAGCTATTCGTATACCCACAGGTATTATAGGGTGGGGGTGCTTAACTTGTTTTGGCCTGTATAGTAAACAAGAATTCCACTCAAAGGCTTATCAAAAAGAGGACAGGTTGAGATATTGTCCACATTGCATGTAGCTAATACCACAACCTGTCCCCTTTCATGTCAATTAATGGCTTTCGCACCAGAAAATTTGGTACATTCAGAGAGTCTGACTTTGATAAGTGACTGTATATGTAATTGTATGAATAATCTGGAATAATAATATATAATTATTAGCAGGGTTTTTTTGGTTGTTTGTCTCTCGGGAAAATGCGTTTAAAAGAAGAAATTATGGATGTTTCTATATCTTCTCCCTTAAGTTTTATCAAAGGTAATGGTAATTTCTGGCCATATAATTCTGTTTTTGTGAGAGAACAAAATTTCAAATTTCAGTGCTCAGAATACAAGAAATATCATTTTGGAGCGTTTTTTTTTCCAGGGGTGAATCCCCCGGGCCCACCCAATCACCAATTTTCCCGGAACCTCACGGCATTCAGCCCCCCCCCCCCCCCCCCCCCTCCCCGCTCCCACTTTCAAAATCGCTCCACGCTCATGGGTTATCCAAATTTGCAGCTAATGGAGCCAATGTTTTTATTTTCGATCTTTATCCATAATAACATTCAATTTACGTCTTTTTCTTGATCTTTTAATATCAATTTGGGTATCACGGCCCTTTTGGAATTATGGAAATATGTTCTCCAACAAAAACCATATCTTAATCTTAAAATATGGAAAATATTCAAGGGTTTTGTCCGATTTTTCGGGTGACGTTATTCCCGACAACGTCAAAAAATTTAAAGTTCGTCCGATTGTCATGAAATTTTCGTGTTTTGTAGTGCTAAAAAAAATTAGAAGATACGTGTTTTGGGCTCTTTCGATTTTACGTTTTCAGGTTTACTCTCCAATTTTGTGACCACTCCAGTCCCGCGACATGTAACACATTCTCACTAAACAGGGTGCATACACCACTACCAGATATATACCACTACCAGATAGTTATACAATAGATTTATCTAAAGACCAAGTCGAGACAAAACAATAAATAGGTTTGGACAACAACTTCTGTCGTTATGTAGGGCAGCGAAACTCAGAATTGTTAATGGGCGTTGTCCGGGGGACGCCTTGGGAAACTTCACAAGCTATCAGTATAATGGTGTGAGCATAGTGGATTACGTCGTGATATCTGATCGATATCTCTCGGAAGTAAAATATTTTTGTTTTAAATCTCCAAATGAGTATTCGGACCACAGCCAGTTAGCGTTACACATTGAATTTAAAATGACAGATAGGGACAAAAAGACTATATTATACACTTATACGAATCCGAAGTTTACTTTGAAATGGACAAAGGACAGCGAACATGAAGCAATAGAATCACTAAATAGTCCTGAAATACAGTCTTAAATTCAAAACTTCAAGATGAAGACTTACTCAGTTACCAGGGATGGCACAGAAGATGCAGTCCATGATTTAACAGGTATAATAAATTCAGTTAATAAGACAGCTTGTAGGTTGATACCAAATTGTAAAGGTGAACAAAAATCTAAGCGGAGCAAGTGGTTTGACTCAACCTGCAAATTCCTTTAACAAAAAATGAGCACAATTGTTAATGCTATGAAAAAAGACCTAGTGACAAATCTTTGTTAACAATTTTTTTCACCGCAAAGAAGGGCGTAAAAAAAAAAGAAACAAAACGCAAATCCAGACTGTTTTACAAAAACATGCGCAATCAGCTCGACACATTAGAACCCTCGGACCCCAAGTCTTACTAGTAAATCGTCTTAGATCAATAGAAGCGCCTTCAAATGAGCTTGACCCCGACACAACGGTCAATTTCTTCAAAAAGTTGTTTTGTAAAGAGGTCACAACTGAGAAAAATCATCTTACAAAAACAAACATTAATTTGAAAGACCCTTTAAATAATGGAAATATAACCGCAGAAGAGATAAATACTGCTCTCCGGCAACTGAAAAATAAAAAGACTCCTGGTGCAGATCAGGTGTCAAACGAAATGCTGAAGATTCTGGTACCTTTCATGATTGGCGATATTGTTAAATTGTTCAACCAAATATTAGACTCACACCATTATCCTCTTAGCTGGAGTGAATCTACTATCACAACAATCTATAAAAAAGGAGACAGATGTAATCCTGACAATTACAGGGTCATCGCCCTGAGCTGTACATCGGGGAAGCTGCTCAACAAAATTATAAACCGCAGAATTAATGATTTTTTAGAAGATAATAACTTAATTAGTGAAAATCAATTTGGATTTGGAGAAAAACGTAATGCGATCGACAGTGTGTTTGCTCTCAGGTCTGCAATCAACAAATATAAGGAAATAAAGAAACACTTATACGCTGCGTTTGTGGACTTTAAGAAAGCGTTCGACACTGTTGATCGATCAATACTTTTTGAAAAAATAAAAAGAATCGGAGTCACGGGACGTGTTTCACAAATAATAGAATCGCTCTATCGATGAAGTCACTACTGCATAAAAACGAATTGGGGTACTGGACCACCCCTGCTGTCGACAATAGGCGTGAGGCAGGGATGTACCATTTCGCCTACTTTGTTAAAAATATTTATAGATGACATCAGTGTTTTTTTTTTGATAAAGACTGTGATCCAATAAACTTGAACAACCGTAAACTGAATCACTTACTATTTGCGGATGACTTAGTGCTGACCCCAGACTCACAAAGGGGGACTACAGAACTGTCTGAACAGACTAGAAGCGTACAGAAAGCAAAACATCTTGTTAATAAACATAGACAAGACGAAATATATGATTTTTAAGGCCAGAAAAATAAGGCATATCACAAACTTTTCAATAGGTGGTAAAGAACTGAAATGTACTTCAAAATACACATACCTAGGGTTAACCCTTTCGGAAAATGTTGCCCTGAAACATACATAGTCTGAACTTAGTCTTTAGGGAGATCAAGGCTCTGTTCAGTTTACACAGCTCGTTCAAAAAGAAATGCACACCAACCGTGGTTGTCTTTTCTAAGCTGTTTGATGAACAAATTAAGCCTATATTATTATACGGCAGTGAAATATGGTCGACGGAGCTGAATATGAGGAACAGAGATACTGCACTGAGTGAAAGGGCTCATATCAAGTTCTGCAAACTGATCTTAAATGTAGGTAAACATTCCTCCAACCATGCGTTACGCGCGGAGCTAGGCCGGTATCCAATAACATTAGATGCTTTAGTACGATTCGCAAATTATACTGGTAAATTGCTTACTACTTCCCCGGCTACCATTCTAAATGATGCATTTGTGGAAGCTGAGAAATGTAAACTCCCTGACTCAATAAGTGAAAAACTTAAAGGACTTGGATTTAACAGTTTGAATGAAACTGAAATTTCCAAAAGTAAAATTAATCTTCTAAAGTCCAAACTTGAATCGGACCATATTAAATTATTTAAAGATATACACAATGATAATAAGAGAATAGGAAAAAACAAACTTAAGACTTATCGACTATCAAATGGAACCGTATCTCATTCACACTTCTTCCATTGAAGCTAGAAACAATTTTACGCGATTACGCATCAGCAAACCATAAACTGTGGATCGAATGTGGAAGGCATTTACAACATCCTCGTCCTATCGAACCCAGAATATGCTAAGCTTGTACAATGAGGGAGGTGGAATCGGAATGGCATTTCGTAATGGAACGTCCGCTTTATGCACCATTGAGAGAAAAATTATTTCGCGCAATTTCTGACGAAAAAATTGACTTTCCTCTAATGGATGCAATGGGCAAATTTAAAGTAATAATGACTAATGATAATCCAGTGCTGTGCAATGTTATTTGTAACATAGTCCAACTCTTCCTTCACAAGAGGGACTTCTCTGTAATATGATTTATGTATGTCATATGAATTAGTGTTTTTTTATTCTGTTTATGTTGATTCTGTGTGTAGCAATCTACCTTTATTCGGGTGTATTTGCTGAATAAATCTTATCTTATCTACACCTTAGAGAATAGCTGGAGGGATGCCTAGTTGTTTTTTTTATTCTCACTGTCCGATAATATTTAACGTTAGACGTAAATCTCCACCAAGGATCGAAAACGTCAAAATTAAATTTCACTGCACGATGTTAAAACCAAGAGACCTTTTAGAACTCGTTGTTCCAAACACAAAGTAGAAAACAAAAATTGAAAATCCGACGTTAGATACCGTAGATAGGATGGAATCGAGGTTGGAGGTGCACCCTTCCATTTTGTGAACACACCGTCCCACAAACTGCAACAGATACAGCTGTAATATTTCACAACCTACATGAACTGTTTAACTGAAGTTTATTCGCACTTTTATTTACACACAGCTTCTCAGCGAAGTGTGGCGACCGGCTTTCGCCAGCTTGAATGACGTCCCAAGATTCGCAGTGCGATGCAATCTCAATCTAGATCCTCTTTAAGTCTAAGGGTTTGAAACAACATTTTATATATACTTTTAGATTGTAAATTGTATTTAGAGGGAAGACCCAGCCGCGTAGCCAAGATTCTATAATAGGGGTGCCCTAGCCAGTTTTTTAATGGGGGAGGGGGTCGGGCAGGAATGCAGTAATGATATTCGAAAGGCCGTTGAGGGTAGAGAGTCTCCCCAGTCCCAACCAAGACCCTACGGTCGTTACCCCTCCTCCCACTTCCCTGAAGGGACGAGGGAGAAGTAATGACCGCAGGTCCTACTTAGGACTACGCCCCCCCCCCCCCCCGAGAAAATCTGGCAAAATTCAGGGCGCTTAGAGCGAATCGAGGGCATTTGTAACGTGTGTAGCCCAAAATTGGAGACCATTTTTGAGGATCTATGTTACGTGAAACTTGCATTGGGGCAGCGAAAATGTTAGGGCCATGCCCCCCCCCCCCCCCCGGCATTTCTTGACTACGCCACTGGGATGGCCAGCGTGACGTGGAGAATCTACAACGAGTACCCAGTTTATAGTGAACCATTAACCCTCTTCTCCGCGAACGGAAGTAAAAAATATCACATTTTCAACCTGCAATTTTTTCCCAAAATGCAACAAGGAATTTAACCAATTCAGTCTTGTTTGACAGATTTGTTTGTTGGTTGGTTTTAAAGGAGTTTAACGACACTTTCAACAACCATTATTACACCGTGACGGAGAGTTTTAAGTTTTAAGGGATGAAGCCGGGGTACCCGGAGAGAACCGCCGAACAACAGCGATCAATTGTTAGACTCTCCAGCGCACTAAGTATGCACTAGTAGTGTTAGAATGAATATGCACCATCGACGCGGCCTGTACGCCTTCGTACACGACACCAGCCCCCACGTGGGCAATCGGTATTAACTGCTTCGCATAAGGACGCAACAGTTACCGCTGGTCAGGATGGAGCCGTCGACCTTTCGGTTTAAAGTTCAATACTCTAACCACTGAACCAGCATGCCCCACTTTGTCACTGAGCTCTGTGAAATAAGATTGAATTGGTTATATTCCTAGCTGCATTATCCCTTTACCCAACGCAGACGATATCAAAATTTATTATTTTAAATATCATTTTTTTAAATTTTTCAAAAAATTTCAACAAAACCATATCATGTGACCCCTCGTTGGAACGAGCTCGATGAGCACATGATATGGTTTTGTTGAATTTTTGTGAAAAATAATATTTTTTCAACTGTTGAATTTGGATATTACGCGGGCGGATGCGGCCGATTCGTTGGGTAAAGGGTTATGGAATAAAATGAATCCTTGAAATTTCGGTATGTTGGCATCAGACCTCAGAAGGTTATAGAATACACCGCAGAAGTAAACTGTTCGCACCGTGTACAGCAAAACAATGGTTATAAAAATAAATGGTAGAATTACCTACGTTTGATACCTCTCACGTTTTACTTATCCTCAGCCTACAAAATGTCCCACTTACTTTGAAAACCTGGGTATATCCCTATTTCTTCACGTCTCACGTAAGAGGGTGCATTCCTTTCTCATTTGAAAACCACGTATTGATTGTATGCTGTGTTTATTTTTTCAGTTGCTGGGCCACGCCCTATGGAGACTCTGAATGGGTTTTATTCTTGCCTAACTTACTCTGTCTTTTTGTAAGTATGAACCGTTTATATTTGTCTTGTTCGTTTTCGTGTACAATCACAGCATTTTGTTGTGAGAATGAGTAACAGACATATATATATCAGAGAATCAGATCTCTTTACCACAAGTTGAGGGAAATGTATTAATATTATTGAATTGACACATCTAGAACTGAAGCATTAGGGTGATTTTCTCTCCCCCCCCCCCCCTCTCCCCATACACACACTTGTTCCTGTTAGGGGTGTGTGCATATTATTATTTATCCTTGTGTGTCCTAGGGTGTGTGGGAATTTACACCGGTTCACACCCTGAGGCAAAGCCGAAGTATGAGTAAATGTATATGTGTATGAGTTCCCAGACCTGTGTAAACCCCCATACACACTGGAAACACAAGAATAACGGATTTATTTCCAAGAATTGTGGTGATCTTAATACTTTAACTTACATTGTGGGCAAAAACTGACAGAAAATTTGTACTTTGTAAGTTTCTTAATAAATAAAACCAGACAAATATGGATGACATTGGAACTGGCTCAATGAGCCAGTTCCAATGACATCCATATCTGTAAGATGTTATTGCACATAAATATTAAATTTTCTGTATTTTTATTTTTGTTCTAACATAACCGAGCAGAAGGTATTAATTAATAATTAACGAGAGTGATGTCACGCATACAGCCCGACTATCCCAGCAATGGAAATGCTAAGACACAAAATAGTTAGAGCCATTTTTTGTTAACTGTTTACCTAACGAATCTGGTAACATCTGCACTCGTGGTGTACAAAAATTGCTATTCAAATTTTATTTTTTCATTTCTCTACTCCAAAACATACCTCATGACCTATTAATGGAACAAGCTTGATGAGCTTCATAAGGACTAATAAGCCATAAATCTGATGTTTCAGAAAAATAGTTTGTAATGTTGGCTTCAACTTGTGTTAGGTAAAGGATTAAAGATGCAGTACATAAAGCAATGTTGGGCTATAGAAGTCATTTTTTTTTTTTGCATGTAATAACTCCTAATCCTTCAAAATTTTGGAAATAATTGCCAAAGTGACATGTGTGTATGTGTGTGTGTGTGTGTGGGGGTGGGGGGGGGGGGGGGGAGTTGTGGAACCTATATTCAAACCTGGCCTGTATTATAAATACAAATAACTTAAACAATTTTCATTGGTTGGACCTAGAGACATGTTCTAAAAAGAATTGAAATCTGTTAACTTTTGTTTAAGTTATGGCATAAAGAAAGTTTGGACAGACCTTTAACCACAAACTTTAACCAAAACTCTAAATGATAACAGACGGACAGACGGACGGACGGATAAAAGTCATGACTATAGCCCTCACTGTAAACAGTCGGGCTAAAAATGGGTAATTTTTTAGCCATATGACCTGCTATTCTGTATTCATGTTTTTACACCGTGGTTAACCACGCAGTAAAAAAAAGCTACTGTGGATTGCAAGTTACACCGTGCCTCTCTCAGCCAATCAAAACGCAGTATTTTGTTTCATTTGGAAATAATATCAGTTCACACAGTACGGGTTTTTACCAAGCCGAAGCCAGCCATAGCACATGAGACCGAACTACGTGAACAGACACGGGGTGTCTATTTAGATCTCCTTTTCATCGAAATTTCTCTTCGCAGTCATTGTTGTCGAAGACGTTTTGTCATCTGTGCAACAATTCCGCGTTCAGAGCGAGGTGATAACCGCAAAATTAATCTCCGGGAAAGGAAAGTAAATCCGTATCACGTTGGCGAGTCTTTTCTGAACGACCACGCCTACGTGACAGGGGAAATGTCTCAGTGGTCTCGTGGAAATATCACGAGACGGTTCCGTATCACGCACTCGACCAATCATATTTAAGAATGCACGCAAGGTAAGAAATAAATATATAATTAGATTCACTGATATGCACTCCCATGAACATCTAGTATGCGAAAAAGTTAAAAATTCCGGCAACTGGAAAATTTGGGAGTATGCGCATATGCGGGGACGGACTGGGTCAAAACATGTTACCGGGAAATACACCAGGTGGGTGGGGGTGGGGGGGGGGGTGGCAGGGCCTGGAGAAAGTTTTGATTTTCGAACTGAAAGAACGCTGCGTGCTATCATCTGAGCGATCAATGTCCACACAGAGGGCATTTCGATGGAATTTCTGTATCAGTTTCGACGCTCCAAATGGTTGGAGGAGGCCGGATCCATCGGGCCGATCATCATTTTTAAAGTCGTACAAGTTGGATTAAAATTGAGCTGTGTATAATGAGATACATTAACAGATTGTTAACCTTTGAAATGTCTCGCCATAGTCACATGTAATGCCCCATGGCCTTTGTTTTCCGCATTATTATGCAACAACGTAATTTTGAAAACACTGAGCCTTGCCATTTGATCAGTCCCTTTTCTCTGTTGTATTAACCAGAACCCGTTGATCAGTACTAAAGAGTATCGTTCAAACGGCGTATCTTTTAATAACTGCAGTTTGGGAAGTCACTGCAGAGTAAATAGAATCTTTGGTCTTGTACACTCGAACAACCCTCTTTGGAATAATTGGAATCGCTAAAGTGAGAAAATTGTCACAAGACCCACAGCGTGACAGCGGTAACTTCACTTGTAGTACTAAGTTGTAACTTGTTTTGGAGTGGAGGGGTTTTATATTCGAAATTTCTGAATATTAGTTACAGAAATGAAACAGTTGCATAAATATTCTTCTATTTAAAATCTTCAAATCTGCCGGAGATATTCCGGTGTTTCTATTTTATCTCGATGCAGAAATGTGCACATTCAAACATCGTCAGTTTTAAATTTATTTTGTAAAGTATATTAGAGATTGTTGAATTCACGGGAAGCTACTATTAATCGACTAACCGTCTACTAATGCTGGCGATTTGTCGACTATGAAAATTGATAGTCGCGACAGCCCTATTTTAGAGTATTAGCCCCTGATTTCTAGCAGAACAATGACTGTGTATTATTTAAGGGCTTGTCCGGTCTTCCTTCTGGGAATGTCGGATCCTTCTGAAATATGATGAAAACTTATTGGTCGTGACAATTATGCTTTCGGATCACAGCGAATTGAAACAAAGGGAGATGTCGGCAGTGGGCTTTAACGGTCTTCTTAAGTATTGGTTTCAAGAAAAAGGGCCAGGAGCCAATACTATAAAACTTTTACAATTGTACTTTCTGGAATTGTATTTTCTACCTATTTATATAGCTGACCAAATCAATCATTAGCATTTTAAAAGATATGGCAATTTGCCACGTGGCAAATTGCCACATCTTTGAAAATGCTAATGATTCATTTCAACCCATTTAAAGTCATAACTAGAAAATACAATTCTAGAAATACAGTTGTAAAAGTTCAATAGTATTGGCCCCCTAAATATGTTTGCGACAAACAATAATATTCCAGTTGTGAATATACCCCTTGTGGGTTTTTTCCTGGTTCTTTTTCACGCTTTTCCTATAATACATTGGTAAAAAAGGTTTACAATGAGTGTCAAGTGATTTACGACGTAAGTCCCTCGATGTTGATTCTTGTTATGCCTGTTAGCCAGTGAAGTCGATGTTTGATCACTCGTATAGATTCAGCAGACAGTCCAGCTTAAGATACTACAAGCTATCAAGACATCGCTCGCTCGTTTTAACTTGTCGAACGGTGGACTAGATCGTGGGATCAATTCTGCATTAACCAGTCACATATGGATACGTTAGGTAGATCAACTTCGTAACAACTTAACTGCAATGATGCTTGCAGGTATTTGGGGTTTAAATATTTTCTGACAGCAGAGACAAATCAATTCATCAGATAGCATTACTGCATAACTTTGTGTACGAGACATGCAAAACTCTTCTTGAATAGATACCATTATAAGTTATTGTGGTGAATTGACGGTAACATGGTCTGAGGTTTGCGGCTCGAAGCTTATGTTACCAACAAGACCTTATCCAAAGCCCAAAAACCACATCGTGAAATGAACAAGGCAACTTTTACGATACCAAATTTAGTAAATGAACCTCTCGTGTACCCCCAATGACGTCACTGGACAACAAAAAATCAATAACTTGATAAAGGTCGAGGTTATTCCATCTCTCTTCAAATCATGAAAGAGTTCATGATTTGAACTGAGATGGAGTAACCTCGACCTTTCCATAAGTGGGTTGTGAATACAGTCATAGAATGTTCACTGACCTCCAAAAATACGATTTTGTAGGCAGTATGCACTTAGAATCCCCTCCCATTGTTATCATCCTTTCAAGTGTTTCACGTGGTGACATCAGGCGATAACATATGCCACTGGAGCCGTAAACACAGAAAAAAACTAAGCGAGCTCTCGTCCAATCAGAGAGTGTGTCTTCTTGGAACATTACTTTTTGTTTTGCCTTCAAAACAAAGCTTATTACCCTCGCTGGAACGAGCCCATCGAGTTCGTTGCAATCAATAATTTCGTTTTTGCCTCAAACACATAGCTTATAATACTTCATCAGAACAAGGGCACGAAGCCAGTTTCAATCGAGAGGTATAAGATACGTTTCTGAGGCGAACATTGAAATAATAATAAAATATGAATTAAGATTTTTATGAATTGCACTCTTACCTTAAGGACTATGAGAAATTAATGATTGTATGCCAAGGTTTGTTGACTATCTGTTCTGTAAATATTCATATTATTGCCAAAGGGGGCTGCTAAGAAACAGAATTAGGAAACACGCGATACATATATCATCTGTATCCATCATAATCTACAGTTATTTCATAGCCCCCAGTCGTTTATTCAACAGGAATATCGAAATTTACTTCCCTTGAAAATCGAAGCTTCACAGTTCGTACGAATATGGGATTAAATTACAATGCAGTTTTATTTCATCCATTTGGTTCAGTTCAGACAACATTTATTTCCAACTTTCAAAGATATGAGATACATACATATTATTGCTACAGTGAAGTGATCTGGGTCGTCGTATCACGTCGAGTTGAGGTCAGATCGTCGTATCAAACGAGCTGCCTGAGGCAGCTCGTTTGATCCGGCGATCTGACCTCCTAGACAAGACGTGATGCGACGACACAGATCACTTCACTGAAGGGATAAAAAGTTTATTGTATGACTTATAATTCAACAACGCTAGCATTAACAGTTCCCCAAACCTTTTTTGAGTAAATTGGATTGAAGTAAAAAAGAACTATTTTTGTTTCCACTTACTTTTCTAACGGGTGCACACTTCCGGGGAAACCACCGATGCGCATGAATACGATAAACAAATATCATGAATACGTGAAAAAACCCGGACCGTCGTTCGAGCGTACCCATTCCAGCTCGGAGTTAAGTACTCTCTGTGACGAAAACAGCTTATAATGAGAATTAATTCGAACGCACCAGTAAATAGTCCGTCATACTAGAGTGATACGGAATCGGATTCCACATTGTGGATTTTCCAGGGAACAGGAAAAGATCGTCAAGCAGTTGTGATATTTAGCGGTTAATTCCATAGTCATATAATAAAATAAAATATTTGAGGATTCGACAGAGAGCTGAAAACTAATGAGGGTCGCTTCCACCAAAACGTACAGTTACAACTAAAACAAACGACATGGCAAGAAAACGACTGGTATGCATCAAACTGTTCCCATGGCTTGACAGCAGGCACCAATCGTTCCTAGAAGTCTCCTACCGATTCGTACTAGTCCCGATAAGAAAATAATATTTCAGGAGAACAACCCATGTCCAAATGTGCTTCAGATAGCCAAGAAAAAGCTAGGCATTTAAAACACTTTACGAAGCAGCGACAGAACTGCATTTGGACAAAGACCAACACTGTCTGCATTTCTTTATTGAAGAAGGGTCCTATGGCCGACGGACATGCATATAACATGTAATACCACGGATTTTCGTCGAAAAACAATCGCGTAATTCTAAGACATTCAAACAGGTTTCAAGATACCTTGCAAGTAATATGGCAATTGTGCACTCTCCATGTAATAATAGTGTTTAGGAGCTCTGTCTCATTATTAGATTTTAGACGCCATAGTGTGTCGATGCTTTTTCGACTCCGATGACTTTGAGCGCAATGTGAACAAACAGAAACCAAACAAAGTCGAGAGGTTAGGAATTTACCACCACACAGCTCTGTCGCTGAATTTTGAAAAATGTTGATTTCCTAGCTTTATTCTTGGATATCCGAAGCGCATTTGGCCACAAGTTCTTCTTAAATATTATTTTATTATCAGTTCTGGTGCGAATACTGTAGCAGACTTCCAGTAACCATGGTGCTTGCTGTCAATTCTGTGAGTTAATTGCAGATATATGTTTTTCGTATTCTGTACATCATAACCTTCATTTTGATGCATAATTTGTGTATACTTAATTTATGTTTAATGGAATATCAGACTTGAGAATTTCAAAGTAAACTAATTTTTCTTTTGCACCTTAACCCTTTACCTAACGTAACGGCCAAAACCGGCCAGCGCTATTCTCAAAAATAGCCAATTAATTTTCATTATTTTTTTCATTTTTTGTCTCAAAAACATAGGTTATGACCCCTCGTTGGAACGAGCTCGTCGAGCTCGTTCCAACGAGGGGTCATAACCTATGTTTTTGAGACAAAAAATGAAAAACATTAGTTATTCAAGAATTATTTTGCAAGTGTCGTCTGCTTTTCAGGTTAGGTAAAGGGTTAAGGTGCAGTATAAGTAAGGGAAATTTATTTCCTTTGAAATGCCCACCTCTGATATGGCATAAATTCAAATACAATATATACAAATTATACATTTGTGTTGTCCATCCGTGGTTACGAACACAGTTCTTCATAATTATGGATTACATAAAATTAAAAACTCATTACATGTTTGAGTTTTCTGGCGACATGGAAACTGATCTGTCACATATTTTCGATTTCTTCTTTGGCACCCTACGTTTCACACAATCATCATCAGCCTTAAAGCCAATACATTCCTCTGGTGCAACTAACACCGTTCAAATGAAGTTAAGGTGATTCTAAAGTCATGGAGGCCAGAATCCAAGAAAAATGTGAACATTTTATTGAACAATAACTTGGTAACGGAACAGCCTTTCCACTGAATACCAGGGTTGGGAGAATGGTCGTGTCACATAGAACGTGATGGGCCCCCAAAGATATGCCAAGTTACGAGTCACCCTGAGCTATTAGAAAAAGTGAACTGTCAAAAAATCGAAGATGGCATGGTCGGTTTTCAAGAAATGGCGAGACACCTCACCTTCCACTGAACAACCAACGTAATCTATCAGTAATGCATTGCAGCAGTTAAGTCTTAATTTTGAATAAAACACATCGAACATAGGACTACATGCAGGTACGTTTTCATCTTGGGTTGTTTCTGTCTCAAAAGTGTCCGCTATGTTGACGGTGTGAAAATCAAAACACTGAAGGAAGTGGGCAACATTGCTACGGAAAATCCCGCAATACGCCCCGGTAAATTCTCGTGGCAATACCACTGCTGAAATTCTGAATATCGAAATATTTCAAGAGAAGAAGACAAATATGGGTAAATTGCATTGATTTTCCGTTCTTTGTAAATATTCTTCCTTCACCAACCGAAGCAAGCATATTGTTTACATGAAACGACCTTGGCATTAGTTTGTATTCATGCGCAAAAATTAGCAATAGAGAACAAAAATTGCAATTTTCTTTAAGGTGCTATATAAGAAAGAGAATTATGTTTATTTTGAAATTCCCACCTCTGATATTCCTTAAATTTAAATTAAATATACGCAAATTATACATCAAAATGAAGTACCCGGAAAGTACCACCGAGCAACGACGAGCAGCTGCCAGCTCCCCAATATCGTATCTCCGCACTGCAGCACAGGCAGGGTTAGATTGGTTGAAGACATGCGCACCATCGACGTGCAGTACGCCTTAGCACACGGCGTCATCGTGCTCCCATGTGGACAATCGGGGTGAATTGCCGTGTGTTAGGACACAAGGCGGGAGTCCGAATCGATCGCTCAGACGGTCACCAATTCAAGGGATAACCAGGCTAGACGTTGCTTCCCTTCAGTGATCTGATGAGAACTGGTTATCGCAACGTCACCGCTCCCCCGTTTCTTCATATTTTCTCCTTTTGTGATCAACCTGGAAGTCGTGGCTGAAACACAACTTTCTACATGTAATATTTTGACTTTGTTGGGAGAAAGTACTTTTTGTGTTTGTGGGTGATGTGACTATGGTACAGTCTGGACCATAAATCTTTGAGTTGTGTGTGTGTAGGGGGGGGGGGGGGTATTATACTGCCCCCCCCCCCAAAAAAAAATTATTTTCTAGGAATTAGCTGTTTATGTGACATGCTAATTGTGTACTTTTTTTTTTGGGGGGGGGGGGGTGAATGCACTATCTGCATGGCAACATAAGGCTACAGCATTCCCCCTGAATGTTTAGGGTTAGTTATGCCTTTAAATACAGTGATACGTACAAGTTATGTGCGTTGTCACATTAGGATGAGGCAAAACAATGTAACATGTAAGTACAAACGCACGATTCCAAGCTTTGGATCTGAAAAGCACTGTACCTAACCTACATGTACAGGTACGGATTTGATCCAAGTGGTTTGGGAAAGGGGCACTTTTCGTGGTCTTTGGGGAATTATTCAATTGGACATCTAAACATAAATCCACCTGGAAGTTTTTTTTCCAGAGAGAATACAGGTTAAAATGGGTATCAGTTTATTGGAATTAACTATCAGAAAAACTGTTTAAAAGCACAATGGTTATGTAACCTCATGATGCTGTATAAGTTTGGGGGGTAATAGTGTTTTGTGCCAGAAACTGGGATTTTGTTGCATGTACCCCATTGGGAATGAAGCCTTATTTTTGCCGCAGAAAGTGCCTACATGTAACCTTGTTCTACTGAGTTTGTCAAAACAACATAGTTCCCCAACATATTGAAATTTTCATATTCCAATTTCTGAACCTCAACCAACACCTCATTTAAACAAGCTTTGGTTGGCGATGGTAATGTTCGCTTTTGGGGTGGGGGGGGGGGGGCAAACCCCTTTTTTCATAGTACAGAGGAAATGTGGCATTTGATGATGTTTTCTAGAATCACAGGATATTTATACTTTTTGCCTTATAAAACAGAGCTCATGTATAGAACACGAAACACATATGTAATCAACTCATAGATTTGACTGCAGGCACCACAAGTTCCTGGAAGTCTGCTACAGTATTCGTACCAGAACTAATAATACAATAATATTTCTGGAGAACAACTTGTGGTTAAATGTGTTTCACATATCCAAGAACAAAGCTCGTCATTCAAAACACTTTAGGATGCGGTGATAGGGCAGTATTTGGGAAAAGGACAACACTGTCTGCATTTTTTATTGAAGATGGACTCCATGTTCGACAGACATGCGCAAATCGCTGGAAACCACGAATTTCCATCGAAAAACACATTACACAATCGTAATTCTCAAAAATTGCAACAGGTGTCATGACACCTGGCATGGAATATGGCAACTGAGCAGTCTCTAAATAATAATAGTATTCTGTATTAAGGCGATCTTTTTTCATTGTTTGATTTTACACGGCGTTGTATATCGATGCTTTTCCGTCCTTTGACGATGACTGGAAATCGAAAATAGTGCACGATGTAAACAAAACCGTCAGTTTTGGAATTTACTCCCATGCAGCTCTATCGCTGTGCTTTGAAGGATTTTGATGACCTAGCCTTGTTCTGGGACATGTGAAGCACATTTGACCACAAATTGTTCTCGTGAAATATTATTTTATTATCAGTTCTGGTACGAATGCGGTAGCAGACTTCCAGGAACCAGTGGTGCCTGTTGTCAACTCTGTGAGTTGATTGCATATGTGTTCCATTTTCTATACATCTCAACAGTCATTTTGATGTATAATTTGTGTATATTTATTTTGAATTTAAGGAATATCAGAGGTAGAAATTTCAAAATAAACAAAATTTAATTTCTTACATTGTACCTTAAATCATAAAAATGAGAGTTCGTTGAAACAAGAGAAATAAGAGTAAGAGATTTCACTTACCTTTCCAATAACGGACAAATCAAATGGTGTGTGTTTTTGCATTTGTATTGATGATCATTCAGTGCTTTCGGCCAGCCTGAAAACACGACTGTAGCCGGGTTCTTTTTACATTCCAATGCTAGATTTTGTGTCCCACATTCCATACGCACACGCCGAATGTACAAATTATATACAAAACTTAGTTTTGTTTTCCACGACATCATAAACAGATACATTCAATCCTTCAGCAGCTTACACAAAAACAATTGCCATCAAACTGGAAATAACCGTTGTTACACCACAGACCTACTGACAGAGTTGTTTCTGATGTTGCACGGATTTTCTGTCTTCTTTTGAAGTCCATTTTGATTACAAGCATTGGTGCATGCTTTCAGGCCACCAGTCAATTTTTGTGAGAAATTCAACACTGTTATGACCTGGACCCAGTCTAGTCCTGAAATTGTCCATCGCATTTGTTTCAGATTCGAACCAATGGTTTCCTTTTCTGACTACCTGAAATACTACAGACAACTGAATCTAAAAGTACCATAAACATAAATTTTCTTTCAATCAGCTGAAGATATGTTTCTCAATCAAGAATTCATTTGAACTTTTATGGTCTATAGTAGCCAGAGGATTCCCCAAAGCAACAAATTACATTTGTGTCAAAACCAACTAATTTCCCATTTGATTCATGGGATGAAATAATATAAAGATTATATTGATTAGGTAATGGTGGTGAAAATTTGATTTACACTTAGAAACTTGATTTTTAATTTTCGAATTTTTCAAAAAGTCAAACGTAAAGATGGAACTTGAAAACTGAAAAATGAGTCAACCAAAATTATGTTTGCATATTGATCTAGTGCAAGTAGGAGTTATGTTTACTTTTTGATATCGATAAATAAATTTAAAAGATAGAATAGTGAAGAGCACATGTATTGTCTTAGGCCAAACAAAATTAAATAATTGATTCTCAGGCAATTTTTTTTTTTAAATGAATGAGGAACGCCGTCTTTTATTTTTATTTTTTATTCCTGATGGAATGGTTGCTAGTGACGAAAATCCAGTTGTGAGAGCCTAATCTTAAATTTTAGGGCTTCTAAGTTAATTTCACTGATAGTTTGTTTTTTTTGTAACAGTGATCATACACACAACACAAAATCAATATAGAACAACTAGAACGGAGATAAAAAAAATAATGCGTTTTAACTAGTTAAGTGCTAAAAGCCACAATCAGGCCATCAAAAAAATGAGGGTATCAGTGCAAACGCCAATATTTTCCTTACCCGTGTTTCGTATTCAGTCCAAACGTAAATAATAGTTTGTTTATATAAATTTGTTTATTACAAATTATTGGAGAGTGCCTGTTGGCACTCTCCAATAAGTTGTAATAAAACAATTTTTGATGAACAAATTCAGACCACCAAAAATAATCTAACCCTCAACCAGTTAAATAAATATCTAATTTGTACATACATATGAGAATCATGTCGCATTTCGTGAAGAGAATAGCAATACTGTATCATTGTATATGACATATTGCATCACAAATCGCGATGTGATACCGCTAAAATCACACCCTATGATAGTTTTATACATTTTGAATTTTGCCTTCGAAATAAAAATATGTCGAACGCGGGCCGAAAAAACGAATGCGCCGGTGCCTGGGAATCAAAAGATTAATTTTGTTTAGCCTTATTGTAAAATATTTGAAGCAGGCCCCTCCGAATCCCTTGAAAGAGTGTATTGGGAAAAGGCAAAACAGATATTACTCGGACAAACGTTCCGACACTAATCTCATTTTCTTGATTCACAACTGTGACTAATTATGTCTAAAAGGGATTCCAGATCTGCTGATGTTTAAAACGTGACAAAAGGTTGTCTTGAAGGACATGTTGGATGAGAATGGGAAAAACGATCTGGGGGGGGGGGGGGGGGGGTATGCGTGCACATATTTGTGTATCGGCTGTACAGTTAGCAACTTCAGGATCACTTGAAAATGGTCAATGTATATCAAGTATTGTCTTGTTTAGTTCTTCCGACGAACATTAAAATGTTTGTTTGTTATTCTGATTGTAAGGTGTAATCATTGACAGTGAAATACTTAAGGAATAGTGCATGGCTTGGAGTTGACTAAGCCCATATAGTGCCCAGTGAGGTAGTGTAGTTCCCGCCGCGAAGCGGAGGGAACTACACCACCTCACTGGGCACTATATGGGCGTAGTCAACGACAAGACATGCACTAATCCTTATATTATATCGAATACCCATCAAGAAAAACATCTGTCCAATTTGTTAATCTATTACCAAGGTAGCAGCCCTACCAACAAGCGTTATATAGAAAAAAATACCATGTAGTTCTCAAAAAACATTTTCTTCTTCCAAAACAGGCTTATTGATATGAGCAGAAGACAAATTTTGAATCGGTCGGCAAGGGTAAACAAAACATTTCCCCCAAACGGAACTTTGTATTCTAGAATCTCGCAACTCGCGTATGAAAGCTAAAATTTTCGAAATTGGACAACGCAGTTTGATAATTTCCACACATTTGTCACACATATACATTACTGAATGGGTCAGTACGGGATACAAACTCCGAAGATTCAAATGAATTCCATTATTTATTCGTTTACTGCCCAAACATGCAATTAAATAGCGAAATAATATGAGCAGCGAAACAAACGATTTTTCATATCCGGACGCGTTCTCATGAATGTTGTACCCAGGTATTGATCATTCTCTTCGAAATGAGATATGGATCATCTTCTCAAGGAATAAAATGAACGCCTCGGAAAATGTGACTTCAACAATGGAAAAGAGATACATTTTTCCGCAATGATTTCTTTCCGGTTCGTTTTGTGGATGTTGTGCCTCTGTGAATCGATATTTAAATTTAGCCTGATTAGTTTTATTCGCCCAGTATGAAAAGAAAACTGATATAGTAGTGTGCTAAAAATAGAAAACATGTAGTGTCTGGGTGTAGTGCCTGGTCAGTTCTGTGGATTTAAACTACACGAAATAGGGGTGCAGTATTCGTCCAATCAGGAGCCTAGAAGGCCACGTGAGGTATAATATTACACGATATAAGTAATTGTTGGCCGAACAACACACTATTAACTGGATTGTTTTTTCTTACAATTGTTTGTGATATTGTTCATGTTCAGTGCAGTTTCAATAAATTCTGATTGTACAGCTGATTCAAAGAGATATGTAATTATGTAATTATATTACATACTATTTCTGTATTAAAACCTTTCTCTCTCCAAAACGCTTTCCCATTTTATAATTAGGTGACAGATGATTCACTTTTTTATTTACAATATGGCCGCCGTGGACTGGTCACTTTCCACGGGTGGGCAATATTTCTACGGACGTAATGATATTAGATTCCAAACACTAATTATAGGAATAATCATCAAGAATTTAATTAATGAACCACCTGGTACCGGTTGTACCTGGTGCTTCAGCAATTAAAATTTTGCTTATGGTGATGTTTATTACCTGGTAAAGGCATCCGTGGACATCACTGCCCACACTTGGATTACGACCAGTCCACGGCGACTGAACTGAAGTTGTACCCACAGATCTCAATGAAGTAAATGAAATTCGTGCCAAAACTTTTGTCTGTGTAATATTTGAATTGCTTTGTTCAGTTCACTCTTTCGAGGGATTCAGGTTGACTTTCTTCATATATTTTACAATAAGACAAAAAATGTATGCATTAGTTTTCCATCTTCTAAAACTATTTATTAATATCTAAAAATATATATACTGAGTCAAAAAAGAAAGTATAATAAACTTTGAGGAGCAATTTTTTTAGTATTATCGACTTTAATTCCAAACAAATTATTGTAAATTCATATTTCGAGTCTAGCTGTTCTTACTGCTGCCGGTGTCACGTCAGGACTCCACAATTCAGACATGGTGTGAAATAAAAAGTTCACACGTGCAGTCAATAGCGTGTATGTCCATCGTTGCCTCGTGGGTGGCAAGACATCGACGGCGCATGGACCTGATAAGTTTCTGGATATCACACTGCGGTAATGCGTTCCACTCCTGCCTCAGAACATTACGTAAATCGCCTAACGTCTGAAGATCATGAAGTCGTACCCGATGGTCCAATTGATCCCAAAGATGCTCGATTGGCGACATATCTGGCGAAAGTGGGGGCCAGGGAAGAAGTTCGATGCTTTGCTCTTCAAGAAAGTCACGACAGATACGCGCCACGTGACATCGGGCATTGTATGGCTGGAATAACTGCAATCCGACGTTAGCGTTAAACAACGGGACAACAACAGCGTTAAGAATTTCGTCCCCATATCGCTGTCCATTCAGATTACCATCGATGAAGATCAAATGCGTTCGGTGGTGCAAGGAAATTCCTGCCCAAACCATTACACTACCTCCGCCGACACCGTCGCATTCCCGCACGCAGGCATCAGAAAACCGTTCTCCTCGTCGGCGATACACTCTTGCCCTACAATCAGCGCACCGTAGACAAAATCGTGATCCATCACTAAAAAGAACTGTGATCCTACGCAGCTGAGTCCAGCGAACACGCTTACGTACCCATTCCATTCTGACGATACGATGACGTTGGGTAAGGATTGGTCCGTGGTGTGGACGCCTACTTCAGATGCCGTGTTCAGCGAGTCTGTTGCGGACACTTTGTGCACTGATTCAATTGTTAACTCTACCAGTAGTAATTCCTGCTGTCCTTTTCGCCGGAAGGAAGCGATCCCGCAAGTAAGACGTCCTGGTGTGTCGGTCTTGTGCAGGGGTCGTAACTCTTGGTCGACCTGAACGCGATCGGTCGGCAGTAGATCCAGTGTTCTATACCTTCCAATGAGACGGTAAATAGTGGCCACAGTGACTCCGAACTCAGCGGCGAGCTCTTATGGAGGTATCTCAGCCTCACGCATACCAATGGCACGCAACAGTGATTTTCTGTTAACCTTGGCATTTTTTAAAATGTCGGAAGACAAAAACTAGCGTGTTTTCTCAATAACCCAGGCTCTCTAGCACAACATAACACAGAGAAAATCGTCGGTCACCCATTCAATTTGACATTCTCTGGTAGCACGTGCTATTTTGAAATCCATAGCAAAATTGTATACGGTTGGGTGGACATCAACAACATGTCATTAAACTCTTAGCACGACTTCTTGTCCACAAACATGCAACATTAGAACTAAAGATCACAGTATCAAAACAGACAAATGAAACACTTCTGTTGTTGACGCTGCATAACCATTGGATCAATTCAATATGATACACACCTCAATGATGAATGAAGTAGTACTCAAACGATTAGTCGACTAGTCGATGTCGACTCTGGGCAACCAGTAGTCGACTCTCAATTGTGCAGTCGACTAGTCGGAGGAGTTCAAGCTTTTAGGAAATAGTATCCCTTCTGTGCCACTGTCAGACAGTTTGAACAGCAATATTGGGCAATCAATGTATACATCTATTGCCATCTAACAGTAGTGACAGTAGTTTGTTTTAACTGGTACTAGTAGAGTGCTGAATTATTTTGGGCTATCAGGATATGTTATTAATTTGCCTTGTTGCAATTTATGGGAGAGTGCCTATAGGCACTCTCCCATAAATCGCATCAAGGCAAATTAAATAAGACTATATAATTTCACTCTTAGCATAATTAGAAGCACATTAACAGAATAATGTTCCAGTAAGTTGCTGTATATGAATGCCCAAGTGAAGCCAAATTTGGACCTTCAGCACTCTTTCGGAACACCAACACTGTTATAAGGAGACAGATTAACACCAATGACTAGTCGAAGTCGACTTGACTTTTGGGTATTGACTAGTTGACTTTGGAATTCACTAGTCGTTTGAGCACTAGAATGAAGAGCTAAAAGTGTAAGTTTTTAGTAAACAAATTATTTTTTTTTTGATACTTTCGTTTTAAACACAAGCTGTACTTATGGGAATATCAACAAACTATTTAACCATCTACCCAACGTAATGGTCAAAACCGGCCAACGCTATTCACAATAATCACCATTCAATTTTCATTATTTTCTGTCTCAAAAAACATGGCTTGCAACCCCTCATTGGAACGAGCTCGTCGAGCTCGTTCCAGTGAGGGAGCATAAGCTATGCTTTTTGACGCAAAAATGGAAAAAATGTGTTAATCAAGAATTTTGTTTGCATGTTTCGTCTGCCTTTCGTATTAGATAAAGGGTTAAATACATTTCTCCAGTGAACACCCGTCTATGGCCAATTGCGTATCAAAAAATTTCTTAAAACATCTAAACAGTTTTTAAAATGAAAATATTGCATTACCTTTTTTATTTCACTGAAAGACAATGCCAAAAGCAGAACCTTCCCAATGCTAAAGAATTAGTACGGTTTTGATCAAAATACACAGTGTTTTGGCAATATTTTGTTTTAATTTAGTCATGCAAATAGAGGATGTAAAAGGAATGTTGAATATGAAAAGGAAAAAATCGTCATGCAGGTAGCTGTTAAATTGAACTGCAGTTGTTTGCTTATGCTTATTGTTGATTTATTTCATTACTTTTTTTCCATTTACATGGAGTAAAGTACAGAGGGTAATAAATTGTACAATATATACACAGAACGACACACGCGTGTGAATGGGTTAATCGATATGGCACGAACAAGATGCCGCAGGCCACGAATTTGTGCCACCTCGATTAATCCATTCACACACGCGTGTCGTTCTATTTATTACACGCCTTCACGTCTATAAAAGAAACAATTATTACAAGCACTCTCAGCAATTCGTTTGGCAACTATCAACAAAAGCAACACATTTTATCGCCAACCAAATTTGCGAGGGGAACCCGCGTTACTATTTCGTCCCCTGAGTTCCAATGTGTTCTATGCCTACTAGCACATAGAACACATTGGAACTCAGGGGACGATTTTCAGCTATCACTGGCTATTCAAATTGTAATTGTGTTGCAAGATTTGTAGAAAATTCCAGTGAAATTTCGCTTCAGTTTCAAAATAGTCCGTCAACGATTTCCGTTCCCCACATATGTACTGAACAGATTTTCATTTTCCGCACGGTTTAGTGTTGCTGTAGATGAGGATTTCACAGAACAGGCGCATAATAAACATGAGTTTATGTTACATGTCCGTGGTGGGTATTTACAAATTTACCAATTCACATGTTCTCTCTCTTTTTTTTTCTCTCTCTCTCTCTCTCTCTCTCTCTCTCTCTCTCTCTCTCTCTCTCTCCCCCCCCCCTCCCTCCTCTCTCTCTCTCTCTCTCTCTCTCTCTCTCTCTCTCTCTCTCTCTCTCTCTCGTAGTTCTAAAACAGTTAACTTTGGAAAACAAAACAATAATGTTAACCAATTTCTGACGAATGGTACACAGTGTAAGATAGTCAAACATTTGACTGTTATTTGTTATCTCATGTTTGGAAGGAAACCTATTTTCCTTTACTGAGCAGCAAGTGGTAATTAGTTCTGCCCTCTATTAACCCTCTGACCCCGAGTGGCCGGTTTTCCGGCCAGGAACACGATACGTCATAACGTCATAAAATAGGATGGCTGTTCAATGAATGTGTGGGGTAGACTAATCAATATTTTCAACGTGCAGCCTCGAGGCTGCACGTTGAAAATATTGATTGGTCCACCCCAAATAATGAATATGGACTCTTCTAATTGCTGCCATTGAACTGGCATGGAAGATACCACAAGAGTTCAAAGGGTTAAGCGAACCTTTTACTGTTTTGCCAAACCGGGGCTGTATAAGAACCGTAAGGACAAATGAATTTACAATGAAAACAAGAAGTCTGAAATTCCATAAAATTGAAATAAATATACACACACTGTACACCAAAATGAAGGTTGTGGTGATTAGAGTACGAACAGTTCCTGAAAGTCTGTTACTGTTTTCGTACCAGAACTGGTAATAAATTAATATTTCACGAGAACAATTCGTGGCCAAATGTGCTTCCGATATCCAAGATCAAAGTTTGGAATTCAAAACACTCCAAAATGCAACGCCACAGCTGCGTGGAGGAAAATGCCAGCAGTGTCTTGGTTTTTTTCTTGAAGAATGACGGCATATCGTAGTATTTGATTTTGTCACGTGGTACTTCTAATTTCGTTCGGAAAGTGATTTAGCAATTCTAGGAAAATCAAGCAATTACCATGATACCTTGTAAGTAATAAGGAAACTGTGCAGTTTTCTGACGATGGCAATCTGAGGTGTGAAGGCGATCGGTCTCTTAATGTAATTTTAGAAGGCATTATATATCGGTGTTTTCAGCATCTGCACACCTTGACCAGTACATAAACAACTAGCATATCGTTCTTCCAAAAAAGAAGTTGACAATGTTGGCTTTTTCCGTCTTCTATATTCATATTATCTCATCTACGATCGCAGTGCTTCTGGGGGATCCGGCTGACAACAGGCGAATATGCTGACAACAGGCGAATATGCTGTTGTCAGCCGGATTAATCTAATTACATAACCTTTTTGTGGTCGTGCAGACTCTGGTAGACATCCGAAAATGATTTTCCTGGTTTCATAGCTATAGTGAACACTTTCAACCCTGAAAACTTCGGGCCGTTTTAATAATAGTATTCTTTAGGCCGTCAAAACAATTTTGTCGTTGGAATCGGACGACCACTTGGGTTCTGTCTTCCGAGCATTACAAAATGTGTGAAGACATTTTTTTTCTGATCACTTCTTTTATTCTTGTTTTTCTTCAAACACTACTCTTTGATTTGGTTTTTCTCTCCGTTTGTCTTTCTTCACATATTTACTTCTTCTTTATCTTTTACTTTTTCTCAGGCCTGGCATTCTGAAAAATGCAGGAGGGCAAAAAATCGCTCTCCTCAATCAGCTTAGGAGAGCAATTAGCTTTACACAGCATTTTAAGTATCCAATTGAACGAACTCATTGAAACTGAAACCAACAGACTATTACATCAGTGATTTTATTAACTTTACTAAGGTAAAGCGAAATCTCTTAGACATCTAGATGTCTCACTCAACAACCGAACACACACTTGACAAGACCTGTGTGTGTACACAGACCTGTTGTCCAAGAAAGTCATACGCCTACCACTACCACCTTCAACCCCAAGGGGGGTTGAAGGTGGTAGTGGTAGGCGTATGACTTTCTTGGACAACAGGTCTGCTTGAATCTACAGTCACATCCTGGTGCAAGTGCTTCAAGTGACAGGATAGTAGTAATGGTAGTATATTATAGTGTCAATATTCCTTGAATAATTACCACTCAAACTGTGATGTCAGTTGTTGAACTTGAAACTGACAGAAAAAAAAATATTGCTGTGACCCATTTTGCTTCAAATGATTGCAACTGTGTTTGGGTATGGTTGCAGCCATTACCTTTTACCACTAAACCACTTTCAAAATGAAATTACGTGATGTTATGTGACTTCGAAGTTATATTGCATTTTTGCTTTACAACAAAAATTTAATGTGAGCATAATACATGTAATCTCAATCATCCCAGATGATTCAAAATATTTAGGAGGGAATTTTTCGCTCTCCTTAATTCTTTCAGGAGGGCAGTAAGGAGAGCTAAAAAATCGCTCTCCTGAAATTGCCAAGCCTGTTTTCTGGGTTCTTTAATGATCCTTTCTTCTTTGATTTCCATTATCCCGTTAATTTCTTCTTATAACTTTCCAAAGTATGATTTACTGGGATTTCCGGGTTTGATTATAAACGATAACTTCACAAGTGAATTATGCAATCAACAGTTGTGTCATGTATCCGTGCGCGCAAATGAAGACGCTTTGCCGTGGGTGTAATGGGGACTTCTTTGTTCTCGTTTTGCTTTTTAACCCTTTACCTAACATGAAAAGCAGACGACACTTGCAAAAAAATTCTTACTATTTTCATTTTTTGTCTCAAAAACAATAGGTTATGACCCCTCATTGGAACGAGGTCGACGAGCTCGTTCTAATGAGGGGCCACAACTTATGTTCTAGACACAAAAAATGAAAAAATAATGAAAATTAATTGGCAATTTTTGAGAAGAGCGCTAAGCCGGTTTTGGCCGTTACGTAAGGTAAAGGGTTAAATAATATAATTATCGTTAATAAAGAAAAGTAAGAAACAGAGTAAGCGCTTGACTGGCCTGGTTACGTGAAATAATTCATTCGAGGCGAGGGACTATATTGTAAAACACTCGTGCGCATTCGCGCACTCGTGTTTGTACAACGTCCCTCATCTCTCATGAATTATTTCACGTAACCAGTCCAGTCAAGCGATTACTCTCTTTATAACTATTTCATTTATTGTTCGCTCAACTTTTGTCTTAGAACTTTGTTGTTAATTTTCTCGGAGAGGAAGGGTCGTTGAGTGAGAAGCACTTGCCCTCCAATCTACTTCCTCGTATACGTAAATATAAAATGCAAGTCTGGGAGGAGGGTCAGCAATTTAATCCTACAGCAAAATAGAGCTGAAGAATTAAATTATTGTTGAACCTCCCGGTGTATGTAACATATTTTTCGCACTTTGATGTAAATTCTACATCTTTATGGTAATACGACGCAGGGGCTTTGTGTTCAATTGGTTAAGTAGTAAACCATTGTTGAGAGCGCGGTAGCTAAGTGATTAGAGCGCCGAACTTCAAACCGAAAGGTCCACGGCAACTTCCCGATTTCCCACGTAGAGGCGCGAATGTGGTCGATGGTGTACTTACCTTCAACCAATGCTAACCCTGCCCGTGCATAGTTAGTATATTGTGAGTCTGAGAATCACCGCTCCTCGGTGGTTCTCTCCATGTACTCCGCCTTTCTCCACCCGTACGACTGTCGATATGAGGTGATCCTTGCTGTCTAAAGGTCAGTTAAACCCCAATAAATTAATTAATTAAGTGTTAATAGAATGAGTCAGAAGATCAGGGTACGATTTCATTCCGTCGCGTCCCGGTCCCTCCCCCTAGTTGGAAATTCACTACCCTAACCCCCCCCCCCCCCCCCCCCCCCCCATCGAAAACCTCTAGCCACGTCCCTGTCAACTTCACAAGTGAATTATGCAATCAACAATTGTGTCATGTATCCGTGCGCGCAAATGAAGACGCTTTGCCGTGGGTGTAATGGGGACTTCTTTGTTCTCGTTTTGCTTTTTAACCCTTTACCTAACATGAAAAGAAGCCGAAGTCTTGGTAAGATCTTAAGAACATCTTGACGATTCGACAATTTCGGAATCAGGAATCATCTTGATTCGGAGTTAAAGAATCATTTTGGCTTGAGCAGTGGATTTCTTCGTACTAGACCGGAAATAATGCCCGCGGATGACCTTCATTCAGTCTTGAGATGGCATGTAATATTACGTGTGCAAGCGAGAGGTGGAGAGCAACTTTGAAAGAACATTGTAAACTTATCAATGAATGTTTCGTCTGGGTAATATGTGTCTTTAATTCATGTTGAATAGACACCGAGGAACAGAATATGCCAATTTTCGAGGATTGATTGAACTGATTAATATACGTGACGGGTTGGCCATAGACATTATTTCTACCTCATTGATGCCCAAATCAACCATGTATCATTTCATAACGTCGGGGTCACCATTTGTATTGCACTAAACGTCCTGGATAATGAATCATTATGGACGGGCATTACTGACAACATAATAAGAATTGATTTTATATGTCTGTACACGCGAAACCAATAATGACTATTGTGGTTGGCATCAGAGGCGCCAAAATAAATGTTGGTTTTTCGATCAAGGTGTAGGGGAGAGGGGAGAGAAAATCGGAGAGAGGGATGTCGAGAAGATGATCAATCATTTGGGCGTGTAATCCTGATTTGTCCCAGATGTGATGCTTCAAGATATTCTGGCAACGCCATTAAGGCGTGTCTTCGCCAACTCTGAATCTCCGAAGTTTGAACTATAATCACAACTGATTGATATTCCAACTACATTACCAAGGCATGCCTATGCTTTTATTTTCTTAAAATACAGGCCTTTTCTGCAAAAATCCAAGCGAACAATAAAGTTTTTTGTATTGTCCTTGAACTATACGGATCACGTGCGCGGACTATTTAACTATTTCCTTTTTTTACGTTTGAGTTAAGTTTGGTAATATTCGTTTTTTAATATTTTTTAGTAAACTGAAGGCGTGCAATAAATACAGAACAGCATACGCGTTCGAACTGTCGACTTTTAAAGTACGAGATATCAATTTCGGCGGAGGGATAATATTGAACAAGAAGCCGAAGTCTTCGAGTTCAATATTTATCCCTCCGCAAAAATCGTTTGATATTTTTTTAGTAAACTGCAGACGTGCAATAAACACAGAACAGCATTCGCGTTGGAGCTGTTATTTTTTTAACGCACTCGATCGATTTGGCGGAGGGATAATATTGAGCTCGAAATCTTTGGCTTCTCGTTCTATATTATCCCTCGGCCCAAATCGATCTCGTGCGATAAAAAAGACAGTTCGAGCGCGAATGCAGTTCTGTCTATATCCAACGCAGACGATAATCACGATATCAAAATTAATTTAATTATTATTCTTTTAACTTTTAAAAAAAGTTCAACAAAACCATATTATGTGGCCCCCTCGTTGAAAATACCTCGTTCCAATGAGGTGTCACATGATATGGTCTTGTTGCATTTATTTGAAAAATATCTATTTTTTTCAACTGCTTAATTTGTAAATTACTCTAGAGGGTGATATTGATTCGTTAGGTAAAGTGTTAAAGGTGTAGTTCGAATATTACTTAGACTTATGTGGCCCCCTCGTTGAAAATACCTCGTTCCAATGAGGTGTCACATGATATGGTCTTGTTGCATTTATTTGAAAAATATCTATTTTTTTCAACTGCTTAATTTGTAAATTACTCTAGAGGGTGATATTGATTCGTTAGGTAAAGTGTTAAAGGTGTAGTTCGAATATTACTTAGACTTTTGTGGCCCCCTCGTTGAAAATACCTCGTTCCAATGAGGTGTTACATGATATGGTCTTCTTGCATTTATTTGAAAAATATCTATTTTTTTTAACTGCTTAATTTGTAAATTACTCTAGAGGGTGATATTGATTCGTTAGGTAAAGTGTTAAAGGTGTAGTTCGAATATTACTTAGTTAGGATTATTAGTTACCCCGTGTCTGATCACGTGGTACGGGTTTTTACCTACCCGAAGCCAGCCGTATCCTTCGGCCTCATGGGATACGGCTGGCTTCGGGTAGGTAAAAACCCGTACCACGTGATCAGACACGGGGTAACGAATTTATCTATTGACTTTCCGTTTTAGAAGTACAATCTATTTCATGTGTGAACACACACAGCATGAGATCTTTTATTTTCCATTGTTGAGCCATACAGGTTTCTGTGGAATTTTTGTGCAAAAGTTTTTGTGAAAATATGCCGATATGACTAGTATAAAAAAATTATTGAATTTCTTTTTTTCTTTTTTGTCTCCAAAACATAGCTTATGAACCCCACATTGGAGGGTACTCGACAAGCTCATTCCAATAAGGTGTCATGAGCTATATTTTGGAGATGAAAAAAATAAAATATAATACATGTACACTGTAAAACTGGAATGACGCGTCGTCTACGGGGTATGGACAGTTTGCAGATTTCGGAACGAGGCTTCCACTGGGTATCGGAAATTTGTCAGTGGCTGGGCGGACGTGTCGTGGGTTTCAATGAATATGGTCTCATACCACGTATCTATCAACCAATCAAATAAAAAAAGCCTACTGGCACATAGAAGACATTGGAACTCAGGGGACGATTTGTTTGACCGAATGTGTGTGTTTCAAAGTCCAGTTATGAAATCTTGTCTCGTAAGAAAGTACACGATAACTAACAAGACGGAAAGGATTTCTTGAATCGACTCTGATACTGACGAAAATGTCCCGACTTGAGAGTTTCATTTTCCGGACTATGTTTTTCAACAAATACACATGTTCACCGTGGGCGGCTCAGTGGTTACAGAAGTCTTGTTCTTCAAACCGAAACGTCCACGGTTCGATCCCCACCAGGGGTAACTGCGTTGTGTCCTTTGGCATGGCACTTAATCCCGATTGCCAGCATAGGGACACGGTGGCGCTGTGTACTTAGGCGTACTGCGCGTCGATGGTGCGCTTGTGTTCAACCGTTAGTGTCCTGGCGACCGGACAGTGCCATATTAACCCATTGCCGGGCCCCTAGGCTTTTAGGTACTTCGGGTCCCCTCCGGTACTTCAATCTTTCACCCCACTACAGCTGACAGCCTGACCCTGGTACGGTAGGAACTATGTCGCAGTACATAGCCCTATATCCATTTTGTGGGTCTTCTGAAGATTTCTACTCACAACTTGACATATTATTGAAATAATCATTAAAATAATGTGTACCGTATATAAATATATATATAGTACACTTATGAGAGTACATATGTGGATAAATACATTTGTCCCTGTATCAGTATGCATCGCGTCTTCTGATTGGTCAACGTGACCGAAACAAATAGCCATGGTATCGGCTATCTTCAAACATGCGGGCGATAAGAGCGCGCGCCGTTGTTCCCCGTTTGTGACTCGAGAAACATCCAGGTGATAAAAATAACCTTTGACCCCGACTGGGTCACATCGATTGCAGAAACTCCTATTAGAACTGTTAAGGTATATCTAATACAAATTAAAAAACATCGTTGCAGCCCTATGAGTAGAAGCAATTGTTGGCTGTCGTATTCGATGAGAACTGAACAGACTGAATTGGGTTCGCAAATATACTTTTGCGCTTTGCGGGGTGAGAACATCAAGGGGAGCAACTCATCTGTTTATCTTCGATAAAGCAGAATACAAAATGTCAATCTCTCGCTTCGCTTGTCGGGGTAAATCCCGACCATAAAGTATTTTTTCAATGAGGGGTCACAATTTCAGTGAGGGTTTTGGAGCCAAATTGAGGTAAAAGTAGGAAATCCACGGCGGGCAAAAATACGGGCACAGTCAGTGTAAGACTTGGTCAAGTTGGTGTCAACAACAAATTAACATTACCACTAGCCTACCAGGGCATTAAAATTTAAATCTCGTCGCACTTCATAATTTATTTTGCGGTTTCCGATGGTCAGCGTAGAAATGTATGCTATTAATTCCACCTACCTTTTACAAAATTCAATGACTGCGGCTCAATTCAAAATCTTCAAGTTTAAACCCAAGTGGAGTCTGAAATTGTGAGACATCGTTCCCCGAAATTCAAAATGTCACCTTCCATGTTCCATGTCCAGAGTAGTTTTAAGTGAATATTTAAGCTATTCTCCCAAAGACATGAATAAAACACGCAACACAACACATGCCGAAGCTTGTTCCATCGAAAAACAATACACTCTGGAAGGCTGAATTTACACGGTTTTAAAACTTTTTCAACGAATTCAAATTCACCAAATTGAAAAACTTCTCCACGTGTGACCTGGTTTATAAACAACGATTCGGAAATAGACTCGGTCTATCTATAGTTTTGCTGTGACGTTTGTTTTTCGCTGTTTGGTTCAAGACCTGAGGCTCAGTGTGGGGTTTGAACTTCGTCGCCTGAGTCTTAATGTGTGATCATATTTTACATCTCGGCATTATTTCTGTGTTACGAGATGGAACAAAATCGTTATCTCGGGCAACATCCAGGGTACATGGAGTTTTAATACCTGGATGTCTCCTTTTCAACCATTCAGCTTGCGCCTCATAGTTGAAAACCAACATCCAGGTATTAAATCTCCATGTACCCTGGATGTTGCCCGAGATAACTTATAATATACTGTACATGTATCGCTATGGCGCAGAGTGCAAAGTGCCTTTAACCATTGGAGCCCTTGGTAACAGTGTCTCAGCAAAAAATAATGGACGGGCCCCCTTTCCCTGTGGACCCCTCGGCTTCAGCCTAGTCAGCCTTATGAATAATACCGCCCTGCGACCGGATTATTATTTTCACAAACTTCTGGTCCTGATACATTCCAATGCGGATTCTAATGTTCTAATGGTCTAGAGCATCATTCTGAAGAAACGCCGGCTACCGGCTAGGCAGCCTTGCAGAATTTGCGAAATTTGGTTAACCTTTTACCTAACACAGTATTTGTAAAAAATAAATTAAATTTCACATTTTCGAAAATAAATTTCACAATTTGTCAATAAAACCATACAAACATGGAGATCACGAGAACCAGCTCGACGAGCTGGTTCTCATGATATCCATATTTGTATAGTTCTATTGAGAAACTTTCGAGATATTTTAGGCTGTGTTACACCCCCATTGCCCATGTGTGGGCACGGTGTCGCTGTGTACTAAAGCGTACTGCACGTCGATGGTGCACCTGTCTTCAACCAATGCTAACCCTGCTTGTGTGGAGTTAGTATGTTGGGGAGCTGACAGTTGCTCACCGTTGCTCGGTGGTTCTCTCCGGGTTCTCCGGCTTCCTCCACCTGTAAAACTGTCACGGTCATGATTAGCCATTGTGCATAAGTATGTGACCTTAAAAAACACCAATAAATAAATAAATAAATAAATTAGGCTGTGTTAGTCTTATTTTGGTTACTTTTCTGGCCGTTTGATTTTCGTTAGGTAAAGGGTTAAAACAAAAATGGCTGTCAGAATGTCCGTCATTTTAACAAGAAGAAGGCCGGCCGTCACCCTCAATAAAGTGGGGAAAAGATATAGAAACATAGCATTAGCACAAAAATTATGGTTTCCGGATCAGATTGTGTATTGTTCATCTGAATGTTCGATAGTAATTCCAAAGATGGCCACTCAGATGAAATCGCGAAATTCTTAATTTTCGTTTAATGTCAACTAACGACCCGTAGTAAATGGAATATGGCGGCACATTCGATCCGAATACATATTTTCCAACTTAACGCGTCTTTCCGACATGAACGTGGGTAACTTAGACCTTTTTTCCATTTGTTCGTGAGATGGAGCTCATGGTGGATAACATTGGCTGTAATGCGACCACGGACCCATCAGAAGATAATAGGAATTTATTAATTTATTTAATGGTGCTTAAGGTCACATACTTATGCACAATGGCTAATCGGGACCGTGGCAGTTTTACGGGTGGGGGAAGCCGGAGTACCCGGAGAGAACCACTGGGCATCGACGAGCAACTGTCAGCTCCTCAACATTCTAACTCTGTTCAAGCTCCGCTCAAGCAGGGTTGCAGTTGTTGAAGACATTTGCACCATCGACACACAGAACGCTTTAGTACACAGCGCCATCGTGTCCCCATGTAGGCAACCGGGATAGAGTGCCTTGCCCAAGGACACAACGCGGGTCGTCCCGGACGGGGATCGAACTCGGAACTTCTAGCATAGAAGTCCAAATGTCTACCACTGAGCCACCGCGCTCCCCGATTATAGGAATTGAGACCACATCAGCAGGAAGGGTCAGTTCAGATATCCATGTAATGGAATTGAGGATTGCTAAACCACTAAGGTGACTCGATTCCGGCAGGGGGAGGAATGTGTGAATGAAGAAAGCAGTCCAATGAATTCCCATCGCAGAAGATAACCATATAATGAACAAGTCCCGAGGAAAAAAAATGAAGAATAAATTATGCGGCAGATGTACCAAATCGGAACTACGAGAGATGTGTTCTAGTAGAGGCTGACCATGATTCTGGGAAAAGAAGTAGATGCGATTAAAATAAATATGGCGATACCGCAACGTGGATTATTTTCCTCATGGTTAAAAGATGATGAATTAAGAACCATATATTCGTCTACGTATTACATCTCAGTTTGAATTATCGCTATGAGAAGCTCATTCGTCGCTGTGGGCTGATTCATTCTCTCTTTCCAAGCGAGTTGGTTCATTACAACATTCAAGTGTTCCACAAAAAGGCCAAAACATCAGCTCTGGGTGCCTTGATATTACCAACTGATGTCGATGATTCCCCACCGACTTTCAAAACTCATCACCGATGTCACTGACAACTCTCCGGCCCGAACCCACTCATACTTCACACCACAAGTATTGTCGCGATAGTTGGAGAACTTAGAATGAGCAGGTTTTCTCCAAATAATTATTCCTGATGGCTTAGAAACAATCAGCCTTCGTTATAATCGTGTCCTTCCTTGATGGATGTACCTCTCGTGGTTACCAACAGAGCTTCAACTCATGGGGCTGTCTTCTTTCATGCAACCCTTAACTGCGCGGAGAGGTTTCTTCAGTGGCCGGCTGGTGTGAATACTGCCGCAGCGCTCGCTGCCGCATGTACCGCTTGTTCTCCTATGAATCAGAATGAGCGAGCGTCAGCTGCACGAAAGTCACTCAGGGTCCCTTTGATGCGAACCCGGACTTCTTACCATTTGTCACCGCGTTTGTAAGATTTCTGGAGACAAACCTCCATCTGAAAGTTTTATTTGTCAAAACATATGCGGTCTTTCACCTCGATGGATTTCGCGTGTCCTTATCTACTTTGCACTCATCACCGCAAAACAAGCAATCTTATATGAAGTTGAACGAACGTCTTGTCATTCTTTTGTGGAGCGTCCTCAGAGTCCATAATACTTCTTTCACCCTCCGAGGGTGCTCGTTTTTGTCGATGCAATCCATGGAGGATCTAATGCAACGTGGCTATCGCTCCCGATGCGTGGTCGTAATGCACAATGAAGACCTTACCATAAATCTCACATTCGCAATAATCTTTTTCATCCATGTGGCCAACCTTTCACAAAACGACTCTTCGAACAGGAATATTCGTGTACATCTGAGAAATAACATCTCAGATTCAGATATTTTATTAACATTATGCAATCAAAGATTTAACACAAATGCATCAAATATACAAAAAGAAGCACACCGTAGGGAACGGCATAGTCAGATTGGCTGTCTGTCAGCCATTCCCTTTGAAAACAATTCAATTACAGTGGAGCCCACTTAATTGGATATCTTTTAAATGTATATCCCTGTTAATTGAATATAATTATCAAACACAAAACCATTTACCATACCTCCAGTACAAATTTGATCTGTTAATTGCATATGGGTTGTAGAGTAAACTCCTGTTAATTGTATATAAATTTTTGAAATATGTCGAAAAAATTACTGTGACACGCAACAAATCCCCTTATTTATCAACCTTTTTGGCCTCACTACATCCAATACAGACATTTATTCTATTATATCTTGTTTGACAGAGCTCTATGAGCTCTGTCAAACAAGATATAATAGAATAGATGCTCAGTTTACCTCCAGAACACAGGAAACTGACCAAATCCCTGTTACTTGTATACTCCTGTTAACTGAATAATTTTCACTGGCAAAATGGATATTCAATTAAGAGGACTCTACTGTACATACAGACTTCGAGGACGTAGCTTGGTCATATAAATTATTCATACTTTTGATCAACCGAAAGAAGTTAGGAGACAAAGGTTGACGACGACCTATGTAAACAGACATGAGTAGTTATTTTAATGTTTCGATCTGTCCGATACCATTGCAGCCAGTGGAAAACCTGATAGCTCCAAGCTGGTGATATTTAAACGACTCTGCCGTCCCTCGCCATTCACCTCATCGACATAGCTATCAATTCCGACAGACCTTTTTAAGAGCAAAATCGAGGAAACTCACTGAGTGAACAGCTTAAGCAATAATTCAATAAGACAAATCGAATAGCAACTGATCCCGCAAAAAGAAAAGGTATAACCTGACGAAAAAGGTGGAATGCAAGAGCAATACATGGTCAAATCAAGCAGAGAGGCTGTTCAAATATACGGACAATCGCAGAAACTCGTGTTCGCTTGTTGAGTGATCAAACGTCACTGAATAACGCACTGTATACTCTGGCAGGATAAAACGTTATTCGTTCAGTCAGAACACGCTCTTTATTGTCAACATGAAAGGAATGATTGGATACCAGGGGCCAAAATTATAAAACATTTACAATTGTATTTTCTAGAATTGTATTTTCCAGTTATGACTTTAAATGGGTTGAAACGAACCACTAGCATTTTCAAAGATCCGGCAATTTGCCAGTTGGCAAATTGCCGAATCTTTTAAAACGCTAATGATTCATTTTAGTCAGTTATATTAATAGGCAGAAAATACAATTCCAGAAAATATAATTGTAAACGTTTTACAGTATTGGCTCCTGATTGGATAATACATGATAAGATCATAACAGGAAGATTGCGGATGAATAAGTCCATGATCAATATGTGGACTGACATCGAAAAGGTTACGAAATTCCCAGTATACGTTCATGGTCTCTTTTTTCATATTTTTTTGGTGGCCCCAAATGAAATGTTGCGTGCCGAAGGCTGGCCGTTTTAGTGGCGTTTGTGCCGCTTGTTTTTCTTTTTGGGTGGAGGTGGCTGTGATGGAGAGACTGTAGTGGTTGTTGGTGTAGTCGGGCTGTTGATGTTTTTGGAGGACTGACTAGGATGGAATGGTCGAGTCCTGGCTGCTTCAGGAGTGCTGTAGCTGATGCGCTGTTCCAGGGGTGCCGTCATTCTGTTGTCGTTGTCAGCTGACACCTTCATGGTATTACTGACGTCTTCCTTCATGCTTCTCATTTCTGCCATCATATCAAGTAGTTCTTGTTTCAGTTCCAGTTCCTGCTCCTGATCCGGATGGAGGGGAGAGATTGGAGTAGGAGACTTCAGAGAGCCAGTTTCCATTTCTGTCTCCGCCTCACTGATGACGTCGCCATCCTCCAGGTTGCCTCTCACAGGAGAGGCAGCCGGGGAGTGGATGGGAGTCACAGGAGTTGGAGGAGTGGAAACGGTAGTGGCCTCCTCTGTCTTCTCTTCCGCCTTCTCTTCCTTCTTCCTTTTCAGGAACGTTTCCAACCGCCGGGCATCACGGCGCTAGTGGATGGGCTCTTCTTTTTCTTGCTCTTCTTTTCAGGGCCAGGTCCAGGCTTCTTCGAGTGAGGACCAGTGTGAGAGGGGTTCCTCTCACAAAAGGTGCTACCTGTCCTCGAAGAAGGTGTGGTGGTGTTCCCCTCTGTGTCTAACTCCAGCGTCAAGTGGACGCTCTTGCCTCTCGTCTGGAGAGTCCAGTTGAGAGGGCAAGAAACACCCAGAGCTGACAAAGCTTTCTGTAGGTTAATAGGAATATCCAAATTAGCCATCGTGGTTGATTTGTGATTGTCCAGATGGTGTTCACACTCTGACGTCAGAGGTGCGATGACATGCATGACATCCATGTTTTTGGTGGCCGTGTTTTTTATGGCGTTATATACAAAATCCATCAAGGCTGTCGGCTCTGTTATCCAATTAAAGAATAAGCACTTTAGAGAGCTCCCTGTGTATGGGTATATCATAAGTTAATCGGCTGCAACAGTATTATTGAGTTTGTGAGGATTGCCTCGCAACTCTGCGTGTGGGGAGTGGGCTCCGAAGAAACCCACCCCTCACTCCATCCATAGCAACAATCACACAACAGTCACAATATACAATAGCGGATACCTATCTTTCTCTCTACCTATAACTTTTCTAATCGAACATTCTCAAATTTTCTTGCAACACTCTTATCAAGAAGACACACGGAAATGGTAAACTAAGCGTAGGAGGAACTGGTGCAACCTACCTTTCTGTTAACATATACAGGAAACCACCAAAGGCTAGGCAAGGGTTGAAACAAGCTTGTCTGGCTGGGAACGAGTGTACATTTTATATAAATAAAAATTTGAATAAAGATTTAACAGCCCTTTTAAGGGCTCGATGGTGTGTGTCTGTGAGAGAGTGTGGGTGTGTTTTTTTTGGGGGGGGGGGTGTTTTTTTTCCTCCAATCACCCCGTCATCTGTTCCCCCTGAAGGCAGACCAGATGGTCATTACCCAGTATCCACTCTCCCTTATAGGCTGATGGATGACTCCCAGCTTCAAAAACACATATTAGTGGATTTGTTCCTTTCTGTAACCGTTAAAGACAATATGCTGGGGTTGCTCCCAAACCAGCCACTGTTTGGGTTTCTTTTTGTTTTCTAAAATAACCACCAAACTGCGGTTTCAGTATTACCATAAATTTGCCCACTTCTTTCAGCAAACACGGAGCAGTACTCTTGTAATTATGCAAATTCCTCGCCATTTTTCAGCTCGAGGTTCTCGGGGATCTCAACCCACTACCCTACTGCCAGTCGCACACTCAAACTTAATAAGATTATTGGATCTTGCTTCCGACTCTCGTGGATTTATAAACAAATAAAGCTATAAAGCAAATAAAGGTATTAGGGTCGCAAGGGATTTCAATCTCACGTTGTCCCCGTGCGCTCAGAAACTTTTCATTCATTCAACAGTATTATTAGCGTGTTAAATGTTATTTGAAGGGTGTCAGCGTACATTCCCAATATAACAAAAATTAAAAGCCATCCTGAGAACAGAAAACTTGACATTTTTCTCATGTTGGGAAGGGCACAACAAATTGAATAAAGTCAGCAGTGATAGTGGGATATGTCACATTGAAACAACCAATATCTTATATGCTTCGCTCTCTATGGTTTAGTCCCAAGCAAGTTTATGCACCTGTCGGGATACGGTCTCAATAATATACAGTACATAAGATCACCACAATAAAGATTATTGGTTGGCGTTTGTCACACATCGAGTTGATGCTGTGACATTGGGTTCATATTCACTCAATTCAGTTGATTTGGGTTAATTTCTAGCCCAACTGATTTTAGAGTGTACAGGTATATAACAGAACTAAACATATTCCCAAAGCCGACCACTGTAACGTTGTGTGGAAAAGAATATGATCGATCATTTTTATTTTTGCATTCAAGTTTCTTTTATCACATATAGCGCCTCAGAGCTTTGTTCAGAGAACTTTTTCCATCCTCAAAACTGGCGGTCATGCAACATATAAGAGAGAACAATGACAGGAAGGTAGATGCCCGTCACGTGCACACTTTTTGGGGAAATTCCCAACAAAAACACCCGAATAGTCAATTGTATTTTTAGGCCTAAAAGTCACCAAATCGCCAGCCCTTTTCTCTAGAATATTCAGCAGTGATGCAAGATTTCAGGAAAATGATTCAAAAGTTCTTCAAAACAATATGTTTTTAAGGCGCCTTAGTTTCGGAGATTTCATCACTTCCGACTCTCATTAAATTATTTGGTACTGTAATGTTTACAATGTTTTCAGACGTCAACAATACATACATTCTTTAATTGCCGGATTAATCACTTTTATTACTTTCCAAAGTTGTGATTTTCTGGGATTTCCAGTTTTGATTATAAACGATAACTTCACACGTTAATTATGCAATCAACAATTGGGTCATGTATCCGTGCGCGCAAACGAAGACGCTTTGTCGTGGGTGTAATGGGGACTTCATTGTTTTTTGTTTTTTTAACCTTTTACCTAACATGAAAAGCAGACGACACTTGTAAAAAAAAATTCTTGAATAACTATTATTTTCATTTTTTGGCTCAAAAACATAGGTTATGACCCCTCATTCGAACGAACTCGACGAGCTCGTTCCAATGAGGAGTCATAACCAATGTTTTAGAGACAAAAAATGAAAAAATATTGGCCGGTTTTGACCGTTACGTTAGGTAAATGGTTAAATAATATAATTATCGTTAATAATGAAAAGTAACAAACAGAGTAATCGCTTGACTGGACTGGTTACGTGAAATAATTCATTCGTGGGGAGGGACTATATTGTAAAACACTCGTGCGCACTCGTGTTTGTACAACGCCCCTCACCTCTCATGAATTATTTCACGTAACCAGTCCAGTCAAGCGATTACTCTCTATTTACAGTTCACAGAAAACGGGTTAGATGATTCTTAAAATGTAGTCTTGAAAATCACAGGAGGGCGACCATAGCTCTCCTGGAATGAGGAACAGTGGGATGCTTGCCTGCATAGTTCGGCAATTATTTCACCTTGATAGGAAATCTTTATTCTGCATCCCACGGAGGAATGTCTCTGAGGGGAGAGGCAACCCCGCCCTCAGTACCTTTTCCCTTCGGGACCTTTTTTTGCGTCCTTGATAGGAAATCTTTATTCTGCATCCCACGGAGGAATGTCTCTGAGGGGAGAGGCAACCCCGCCCTCAGTACCTTTTCCCTTCGGGACCTTTTTTTGCGTAACGACTACTACATGTATATCTTATATATTCATAAATAAATTTTTGAGAAGTCTTGCGAGTTTTGACGGTAATTCCGAGACTAAACTCTAAAATCAGCTCACTTCTTTTGTACAGTTTTTGGTGCTAAATTTTAAAAGTTTTACCGGAGCTGAACCCATTGAGGGGGATACCCTCACTCGGGCGATACCCAATAACATAAAACGCCTTAGCCATCGCTGCGTGTTGAACGCCCGTTCAGGGCGGGTGCTCGAAGCGCAGTAATGGTCGACGCGCGATGCAGGTCGTTCCCATTCTCCTTGGTTTCGCAAAGCATCACTGGCTGAAATGCGTAAGTTCGTTTATTTTCGTCAACCTGCTGACAAAATGGTTAACTCTCTCGATGTTATTTTGGTCCATTTTTGACAACTAATTACAAAATTTAAAACCGCTGAGGCATTATTATCGCATTGAGAGCAATATTTGATGAAAAGCGTCTTAGGATCTGCGTCAATAAGTCTTGTTATGTTGGTACTGTCATTTGATCTGTCAAGACACTAGTGATCGTACTTCATCTGTTATCTTCTGTGATCCGATTTACAAGCAGTTGTCATGCAAAGAGATTTGATTGCAATACGACCTCTTCTCCTATATAAATCGGAGATGATGATGCGGAATGTAATGGAATCTTCAATGGCTTTATTCAACCCATTGCAAACCATGTATTCAGCCCTTTGCAAACGATTCGCATATGTTTTCTTTAACGAATCAACGAGACACATTGCATATACATCCTGTATTGCTGTCGAAACTGTCGCTATACAGAGAGTAACCGCTTGACTGGACTGGTTACGTGAAATAATTCATTTCATGAGAGGTGAGGGACGTGGTACAAACACGAGAGTGCGAATGCGTACGAGTATTTTACAATATAGTCCCTCGCCTCGAATGAATTATTTCACGTAACCAGTCCAGTCAAGCGATTACTCTGTTTATTACTTTTCATTATTAACGATAATTATATTATTTAACCCTTTACCTAACGTAACGGTCAGCGCTATTCTCAAAAATCGCCAATTAATTTTCATTATTTTTTTCATTTTTTGTCTCTAAAACATAGGTTGTGACCCCCCTCCCCCCCCCCCCCCCCCCCCCCATTGGAACGAGCTCGTCGACCTCGTTCCAATGAGGGATCATAACCTATGTTTTTGAGACAAAAAAGAAAATAATAAGAATTTTTTTGCAAGTGTCGTCTGCTTTTCATGTTAGGTAAAGGGTTAAAAAAGCAAAACGTGAACCATGAAGTCCCCATTACACCCACGGCAAAGCGTCTTCATTTGCGCGCACGGATACATGACATAACTGTTGATTGCATAATTCACTTGTGAAGTTATCGTTTATAATCAAACCCGGAAATCCCAGTAAATCACACTTTGGAAAGTTATAAGAAGAAATTAACGGAGTAATGGAAATCAAAGAAGAAAGGATCATTAAAGAACCCAGAAAAAGTAAAAGATAAAGAAAAGTAAATATGTGAAGAAAGACAAACGGAGAGAAAACCAAATCAAAGAGTAGTGTTAGAAGTGCACAGTGGCGGCGCCAGAAATTTTTTTGTGGGGGGGGGGGGGGCGGCAACTAGGAGGGCAGACTCCCATGAAGGGGGGCAAATACGTAAAGGATCATATCATTACTTTGTTATGAGGTAGTCCAAACTTGGACCCAAAGGCCGTAATATACTTTTTTGGTTTGGTACGTCCTGTGGACGTACCAAACCAAAAAATTATATTACGGACTTTGGGTCCAAGTTTCGACTAAATGTAATGGTAATTAGCGGTACTCCTTTCAAAAAAATCCTGGATCCGCGTCTGGTGGGTCTGTGCGTGAGAGAGAGAAAGAGAGAGAGAGAGAGACTCATAATGCCCGTCTGTCATAATGCGAAATCCATGATTTTTTTAGACAAGGGATATGGATAGACATGCCTTTGTTGGCTCATAACTTAATTATAACTTATAAGTATCTGCATCCGAGTTTTTAAATCTCTACTGCCTGGATGTGTTCATCAGCTAGCCTGAGGCTTTGGGCTAAGTGTGTATGGGAAATTATTGGGAATAAAAAAAGAGAGGGGTGTGTGTGTGTGAGAGAGAGTGACTGAATGTGTTTGTGTGTGAGGGTGAAATGCATGCGAGATGGTTGGGGGTGGGGGTGGGGGCAACTGGGGGCAAAGCCTTCGTTTGGGGGGGATGTCCCCCCATGCCCCCCCCCCCCACCCCGTAGCGCCGCCACTGGAAGTGCAATTCATTCATGTAGGCTCAATTCATATTTAATTGAGTAATTGACAATGGTTAATTGTTAGTTAAGCAGTGAATTTTGTCCATTATCCAAAGTTTTAGTTTTTGAAGGCTTAACTTGTTGATATTCACCTTCTTGAGAACATGAATAGTAACAAGTTAAGTCTTCAAAAACTAAAACTATGAATAATGGTGCAATATGAAATAACTTGTCTATTAAGATTCGATTCGAGAATTGATTCGATATCGATTTCAGAGACACGATTCGATAAGAGATTCGATTCGAAAAAAATGTTTGATTCGCAGATCTATACCTTTCGAGTGTTTCAGCTGTGGTGTAATACATTGTTGGAAACAGCTCTTTGAGCCCTTTCGATGAGTGTTTTACATGACAGCATTTCACATCTAGAATAAAAAAACACTAAAGTTTTCTTCCAGTATTAAAATTGATTGTGGTTTTAAAAGAGTTAGAGTTGGAAGCGCGTTGACTCAGTGGTTACAGCATTGGATTTCAAGCCGAAAGGATCACGGTGCAATCACCGCCAGGGGTAACTGCGTTGTATTCTTAGGAAGGCATTTAATCTTGATTTTACCCATGTGGAGGCACAGTGACGCTGTGTACTAAGGCGTACTGCACGTCAGTGGTGCACTTGTCTTCAACCAATGCTAACTCTGCTAGTGTCGAGTAAGTGCGTTGGGGAATGTGACAATTGCTCGCCACTACTCGGTGGTTCGCTCCGGTACTCCGACTTCCTCCACCCGAAAAACTGTCCGACACAAGGTGACTCTGGTTGTCAAAGGTGTCGTTAAGCCTAAATAAATGAATAGAAAATGAATAAATTAAACAATTCGTATAAACATTATGGTTAAAGTCTAGTAAATTGGTCGAACGAAAAAGCGATTGCTCCATTCTTTTAGAGCCAATAACAGGCAAACGTTTGCCCATTATCTACAGATCTACGAACAACACAATGTGACTTTTATCATTGCATTTTCCAGAATTGTATTTTCTACCTGTCAACATAAATGACTGAAATGAAGATTGGTATTTCAAAATCCGTGGCAATTTATCAAGATAAATTCATCTTTTGAGAGCTAAACGTTTCGCTATAGTTTCACCCCCCCCCCCCCCCCCTCCAAAAAAACATTGGCCGATACAACTTGGACATAGCATAGAACCTTAAATGGTCTACAATATAGTGCTACACAGGCTAAAAATGCCTCAGATTCGCTGTTGCAGCACTGAGTTTTTCAAACCTTTCTCGGGGGTGGAGGCCTGGTCAAAACTATGGCCCATCGGTCTTCAACCCACTTCTTCTAAGAGCAGGTACAGACTGGAGGGTCCTAATGAGGACTAAAGGAGCCCCCCTCCCCACAACGGCTTTACAATAACCTCCCCTCCCCCCTCACACACACACTTAAAAAAATGGCCAAGGCGTCTCCTTATTACAGAATTCTGTCTATGCGCCTGAGCTCATTGAGAATCTAGTCTGGAGGCCAAAGGCAAGCCCGTTTCGATGGTAACTTGTTCCGATTATTTCGAATCTGATTGATGCCTTTCTGTAATACTTGGGCAAATTGAGATACGAAACCCTCTTCAGACCTACCTAATTAAGTAAATGTGTCATTCCAACTATTTTAAAATTTTCTTTTACATCTAGGTTATGATTGGTGATATACCTACGATGCGCTTATTAACAGATTTTATTCATTTTTGGTACTTTAGTTGGATAAAATGCAAATATTTGATGAAATTTTGCCGAAAAATAAGAAACTTATTGGATTTCAGTATTTATTTGTCAAGAAAAATACAACAGTAGAGTGTGTAATGTGTTTTATTATTTTTCACAGATACATGTGACTCTTTATTCCCAGTCTGATCCCAAACACTCTAGAAATGTTGGGCGAGTACTGTATCGAACTATTTTATAACATGACACGTGAAGAGGATTTGCAAAAATATGTAGATTTCGCTGATTGTTAAAAACGTGGATCATTGTGTTTTCATGAAGGTAGACGGATCTAAAGATTGCACTTAGTCTAACCCATCAACAAATATCTCAACTATTACTCAGATTGTAGATGATTGCCAGAGTTATCCTTGTCAGTTTCTATAGAGATTAACGTCTGCTGGTTACGACACTCCGAAAAACTGCCCCGACAATGTCACAAAGAACTGGAACCCACTAGCGAAGCTGCACAGCTACATCGTTGAGACCCATACAGTTTCTCAGAGCTACAACTGCACTTGACTACAGTTGAAACTAGAAGTCCTGTCAGTCCTGAGTAGTATATTATGTACCCGGACGACCTCTATCTTGCGGATCTCATCTGGTCACTTTCATGTGACGTCATGTTACGTGACCAGTTACGTTATGTTTGGTTGTCTTGGTAACCCGCGTAAACGGCCATGTTGTAGTGTCATTACCATAGTGATACGTGGTGTTAGTGATCATGCGCAACGCGTGTTAGGGAGATACGTGTTTCGTCGTCCATTTTGTATACATGAGGCCGTCATATTGGTTTCTATGGTAGCATGTGGTTGCTATGGGCCTGGAATGTCTACAATAGAACGGAGGTGTGTTCGGAGGTATGTTCGATTGAATATGAGTAGTTTCCCGGTTCGTTTACTTCGTGGAATTACCACAAACAACCCGACAACCCGAAAATCATCAAAAAATCGCCCCCAAACTAACGAAACGGTCGTGGATAAGGCCTGTTTTGGGCTTATAGGAGTGGTACGTAATGCTATAAACTGCGTTCGATTCAACGGGAGTAAATCTAATTAACCAAATAGACCTGACAATTTCCCCAAATCACCAAACTCCACCCAAAACTGCCGAAGCGGACTTGGCGAAGACCTAATTTGGGCTTATAACAGTACCACGTAGTGCTAATAGACGCGTTCCTTTGTATAAGAGTGAATATAATTACTCAGGATTCTATTTTTCTGCCTATTACAAATGCTATTCCAGCTACTTGAACCCCAGCTGTTCAACTAGTCCTAGCTACTTTTGACAGTCCCTTGTTACGGCCTTTTCCCTTGTCCAAGTCTTATACCAGTCGACTGCTTGCTGTCCCACAATCTGTACCTAACCATACACCGTTATCTCCCTTGTATACACCGAAGGCCTCTACGAGTTTCCAATCTAAAAGACAATCGAGCAGTAACTGGAACATGTATTGCTCAAACGACTCGAATCCCTTTGAGCAAATGAGCTACAGAGCAATTGCTCGATCGAGTGACTCCGCATACGACTCTTATCCTCAGTTCTATCTTTAACTACTGAGTTCCGTGCTATCCCTTCTTGTGGTCCATGTCTATGCCTATAGAATCCTCTTTTATCGTATGAGGCCACGCGGGCCATCAGAAAATTCCACAATGGGGTATAATTTACTATCCCTCATGGCTTCAAACGGCAAAAAGGTAATCCATAGCCACAGACGTTTTCCAAAAGGGATTTTATAGGGATTCCAAAAAGGGATTCAATAACTGGGATTCCAAGCTCCTATACAGCTTCTATACAAGTAGTCTTACCATCGGCTTCCACCCTGTCCTATGCTGTCCGTCATATGATTAGCTTCCATTGTATTCACCTAATACTATAGTCTTCTGCACCCCTTACAGCCTTGTACATTACAGCCTTGTACGATTATAACTGACTTGTATCATTACTAGTAACTGGAATATGTATTGCTCGAACGACGCGAATCCCATCGAGCAAATGAGCTTTAGTGCAATTGCTCGAGCGAGTGACTCCACATGCTGATCTACGACTCATCTCGGAAAAAAGGATTCTGTAACCAAAGACGAAGAATCCTACTTACGGAATCCCTTTTTGGGAAACGTCGGGTGCAGCAGCCTAGACGACATCCGCATATTTTAATACTGGGAGGACAGGGGAGTTGTGCATAGTCTCTGTGGCTTTATTGGTCAATAAATATTTTAATTCCCACTAATGGACGAGCTTATAATTAGCTTTCTCACAAATGTTATCGACCCGAGAATGAATTGACGACAGAGCATCACACATCATCGCATGTCCAAATAGCTGGAGATGACTAACATAAGCTCCTGGCTTTCTGTCAGATCCCCCTATTACATACCAATATGGTATTTTGTTAGTATGTGTTATATTTTTGATGTTCACTATATATACTTTTACTCTTTTGGTATTCAGTTCTGAAACATATTGCATACATATTGAATGAAAGTTGTTTAACCCATTACCTAACCTGAAAAGCAGACGACACTTGCAAAAATGATTCTTGAATAACTAATTTTTTTCATTTTTTGTCTCAAAAACATAGGTTATGACCCCTCGTTGGAACGAGCTCGACGAGCTCGTTTCAACGAGGGGTCATAACCTATGTTTTTGAGACAAAAAATGAAAAAATAATGAAAATTAATTGGCGATTTTTGAGAATAGCGCTGGCCGGTTTTGGCCGTTACGTTAGGTAAACGGCTAAACTAAAATAGTAGTTCCAAAGGAAAAGTTTTTTTTTATTATAACTTCATCAGAAACCCGATATTTTCCCCGGGAAAGTTTCCCTAGAGCATCACCCCAACTCCAAGCCCCCATCATACAGTCCCCCTCCTTAATTTTAAAACAAAATATGTTCCTCCTGATCACTGAATCGCATATTTGAAATATTAAAATGTCATTTTAACTCCTTTTATCACATAATCACCATCAAATAGTTACAGAAATATCGTTCAAAGCACGTATAATAATGCGTACCGTCAAAAGTCAACGTCGACGTCGTAACATTGTGAACTGGTTGGTTTCTGAAGTAGAATTGAATTTATCTTCTCTTATTTTTCATTAACTGTTTATCTGACACGAATAGCAGACGACTTTGTAAAAAAAAACATATCATGAATAACAAAAAACAATCATTTTTTGTCTGGAAACTAGAGGTGCCGCGCTTAATCGATTAGTCGATTAATCGTTGATAACGTGAGTAATCGATTAGTGTTTTGTGTAGTCGAATAATTGCCCATCTCATGTTTCATAATCGATGGCTTTTACGACCAGAACGTAGTGCTTTATTTGTAACCCTTTACCCAACGTAACGGCCAAAACAGGCCAGCGCTATTCTCAAAATTCGCCAATTAATTTTCATTATTTTTTCATTTTTGGCTCCAAAACATAGGTTATGACCCCACGTTGGAACTCGTTCCAAAGAGGGGTCATAACCTATGTTTTTGAGACAAAAAATGAAAAAAAGTAGTTATTCAAGAATTTTGTTTGCATGTGTCGTTTGCTTTTCATGTGAGGTAAAGGGGTAAAAGTGATATCCTTTTTCATGTTCATAATATCTATTTCTATGTGTTGAGAAAAAGGAGATGCAGTATTAGATATGGTTTGTCATGTGGATTTAGTAAAACTTAATTTGCGGAATACACACTGAGGCAGCATTTCTTCTTTGCCTTAGAATGTGTTCCACAATGGGGACAACAAATGATAACTTTTTAAAGGGTGTCTGTTGATAGGCGTTGTATAGTATAAGGCAACCTGGTTCCTTAGAAACGTTATTCGTCAAAATCTAAATATTTAGCAACTAACTAACAACAGTAAGTGAATATGTCGTAGATAGTTTCAAGAAAAATCCCCATATGGTATTTGATACGATTAATCGATGGACTGTCGAATATTGCTGACCGATCATCGATTATTAAAACAAATAATCGTGGCAACTCTACTCATAACAAAACTTATGACACCTCATTGGAACGAGCTCGGTGATAATAAAAAAATAATGAAATTTGGTTGGCAATAAATAAAAGGTTAAATTACACATATTATGTGATAAAATGAATCTCAAATTCGTCACGATTTGACATGAAATTTCTGAACCTCGTTCACTAAAATCGATCTGAGCCTCGGTAAACCTTGGTTCAGGTCGATTTTTAAATATTTCAGTATTTTCAACATAAGGCTGGCTCATGGACCGGCCTAGTATGTAGTCAGTGTGAACTTGACTCCAAAAATTCTGATTTGGCTCCTGAATCTTAAATATAGGCTTCTAAGTTGGCTTGTAACCGTAAGACTCAATTTCCTCCATTGGTCCCTTGACTAGGAACTATTATTATAAAATGAATGGTTTTTATGGTGAAATGAAATTATTTTTCAATCATTTGAGAAACAACTTTAATTATACCAAAAAATAATGTAATTAAATGCACAAATGTTATAATGTCCAATATAGCTGAAAGCTTCAAACAAAGAAGATCGTTATCAAAAAAGTAATATAACTACAGTTAACTAGTTGAGTGATTGAAGCCCATATTTGGGCCTTATGCTGGTGTGAAGGTGCTGCAACTTAAAGGCTTTGTGATCTGTAAATGTACTTCAAATTATCTTTGAAGTGAAATTACATCATTTGTGTGGATTTGTCTTGTTACAATTTATGGGAGAGTGCACTCCCATAAATTGTAACAAGGCAACACACATGCAGAAATTTTGACAATCTATACTATATTTTAGAATGTCTGTATGTATGTATGTATGTATGTATGTATGTATGTCTGTCCGCTATAGAAATGAATATAGGGCCACCCCGAGTGTCCAACATGGGTTTACTAGGAGTACTTTTTTTATGGCGGAGTTCATCGTCAGGTTTAAAAAAGTGTGTGGGGTGGGGGCTGTAGGGGGGCACCAAAAGTTATGACAAAAATTCTCCTCACCGATACAGGTCTTCAAAGGGGTCTACTATGTCAGGGCAAAGCCAGCCTAAATATAGGGGCAAGGGGCCTCATATTTAAAGATATTGTAAGTTCAAAATATATTCCGCATCAAGGCGAAAAACCCACGTGAATTTCACTTCTCTGTAAAGCTGGACATAGAAAAAACACACGTGGTGTATATCCAGCTTTATCGCAGGGACCCAGGGGAGAAACGGTATGTTAGATAAGGTCTAATCATCTCGTTTAATTTATACAGTAGTCGGAGTCTTACGAGACGTAATCGGTTGATGTCAAGATTTCGTCACGGCTAATTGAGAAACGAGATTCTAAAAGATAGAAATGTCGTGTCATCATTAGTTATGGCAATGCGTGTCAGGAACGAATCACCGTTAAGTCACGCGTGAGTTCACTTGTATTGATTCTGCCTCGATATACGTCATCTCCCACCGTTTTGACAGGTGGACAGATGAGCGTCGGTCCACCTGACAGTTTAGGGTAAAAAGTATATATACCTGGAAGAGCAGAGCATTAGACACACACTTGGGGTCACACACGCGTTGGTGAAGTCCAGGACAGGCGGACTCTGTTTCCTGGCATAAGGGTACCTTCGATCACAGGACCCTGAAACGGCTGGAATCGCCAGAGAGGGCATTCCATGATTGATTTAGCTTAAAGTTGATAGGCGGCTACGGGGCCGAATTCGTGAGAAGGAACACCCCAGGTGGAACGTTAAAGTTTAGATTGTCGAGTAGCAGGTATCGTCCTGCAATAGTCAGAAGTGTAGGTTAATTGTATTGTGCGTATTAACCCTTTGAAGCGTCAGCCTGATTGCGTTCTGAGTAGTTTATTTTGCTGTCAGAACATCGTAATACCGACTGGAGATCGGTGTGAGTGACAATTTCGCCCTAGCACAAAAAGGGGCATCTGTGAATCGTGAATTCAACCAGGAACGGTGGATATTTCAATAGGACTTTCTCGGAGGACTTTCAAAAGGCACATAAGGTATGAGTAGACAATATCTGAGCCAAATCAGAAGTACGGTGGTTTATAGATGACGAACATTGCTGGTCGGAACCCTCCGACAGCCAGAGGTACAGTTACGCGCAGACGTTGACATTTGAGCCTAAGCGGGTGAAGCTCTTATGGCGAGCTCACAGTAATAACATTTCAGATTTGTGAAGCTCTTATGGCGAGCTCACGGTAGTAACATTTCCAGTGTGTAGACTATAGTGCCAGTACAGGGCTATAGAATGACTATATGATTTTTTAGAATTATTTAACCGTAGTGACCCATTTTCTGTGAAAAGAATTGAATTGTTGATTGTTGAAATATTGAAACGGATTTATTTTTATGTGTAAATAAAAGAATCGTTGTTACTTTAAATCATTCTTTCCATTATACAGCCTGAAGTGATTAGGAATCACACCTAACGGAAATCGAACCTATTTCAGGACAATTTGGCAGAGAAGGAATCACGGCGTCGGTCTAACTCAGCTCTCTGCGCCGAGTTCGCGACACTTGGATTCCGACCCTCCACGTTGGTCTAATTTTCCCGCAACTTCATCAGCGGGACTAAATAACCCCACGTCAGCCCAGGCCTTACGGGGCCTCAGGAGTCCCTGACATTGATTGGCGAGCGCTACCAGGATATTTCTAAAAGGTAAAAAATGGCTATATGGAAATTTTGTTTTATTTTAACGGCGGTTCTGTTTAGGTTTTGACGCGTTCGGTCAGTTGATGCCGTTCAAGGGTTTAATATCGCAATACAGTAGTCCCCAAAAGGATACTTAATAGCCACTATAACTGCGGTAGGTTTCAGAATATTTGGTGCGTTTAATTACGTTAAATTACAGAGGTAAATTAGGATCAATTGCCATATTTTTTTTTCTTTCTTTCTTTTCCTTCTTCATTCTTTCTGACGAGTGTTGAAGATAGAAAGAAAAAATCAAAATGGATGTTGTTACACCCCTCGCCCAACTGGTATCATTAGGCAAGGAAATGGGCCTTGAGGGAGCTGAACTTCAGAAGTTCGTTAAAGATGAGCAGAAACGTGAGGCCAAGGAGATTGCCTTACGCAATGACGCAAGGGAGAGAGAGGCCCAAGCAGTAAGAGAGGCGAAAGAGAGAGAGATTCAATTAACAAACGAGGCGAGGGAGAGAGAAGCCCAATTAGAGCGAGAGCGTGAGAAAGACGCAAGAGAGGCGAAAGAGAGAGAGATTCAATTAGCAAATGAGGCGAGAGAGAGGGAAGCCCAATTAGCAAGGGAGGCAGAACGGGAGCTCGAACAACAGAGGCACGAGAGAGAATTAGAGCTCCTCAGAGCAAGGGCCGATGTGGAAAATGAAAGTCGGCGCTCAGGGGATGGGAGTGCAGGGGTAGCAATTCATGCCCCACGCCCCCATCTCGCTCATTTCAATGAAAACACAGATGACCTGGACTCGTACTTGGAGAGGTTCGAGCGTTTTGCCTCCAGTCAAATGTGGCCAGAAGACACATGGGCTATGTGCTTGAGCCCTTTGTTGTCAGGTAAAGCCCTCGAGGCTTATACCAGTATGCCTCCTGCACTTCTTAATGACTACGGTGAGCTGAAGAATGCCATCCTTCGGAGATACCAGCTCACTGAAGAAGGATTCCGGACCAAGTTCCGAGAGATTAAGCAGGAGAAGGGAGAAACAGTACCTCAGTATTTTGCCCGAGCTAGGCGGTACTTTGACCGCTGGACTGATCTCGCAGAAGTGAATGAGTCGTATGGAGCCCTGCGAGATCTATTTCTCCGGGAGCAGTTTTTAACTACATGCTCCAAGGAGTTGGGCCTGTTCATCAAGGAAAGGGGTCCGCCCACCTATGATGAGATGGCAACTGTGGCAGAACGCTACATCGAGGCCCACGGTGGGAGTGTAAACGCACCCAAATTGGCTAGGGGTGGGGCAAACGGGTTGGCAATGGCACCCGTAAGGCAACACCACCCCGACCCTCCGGCGTCGCAGACCAGCCGGAAGGGGAGCGCTCCCAAGGACACCACTTGTTTTATCTGCAACAAGCGGGGTCATATTGCCAGGGACTGCTGGCAGAAGCAGGTAAGGACCACTGGGAACATTAGACCACCTCAGCAGGGGGTCGGGAACGCAGCACCAAGGGGTTGGAAGCAAGGTGACCGCGTAGATCCAGGGCCCAGTAGACAGACGGCAGCGTTCTGTCAAACTATCGGTCCAGAACACAGTCCCCTCCGGGAATGTATACAAGAGGGAGAATTGAGGCTGGAAGGCGGGAAGGTCGTCCCGATAATAAGCGGCATGTGTGAGAGGCTCACAACTTCGCAGGAGAAGGTTGATATGCCAGTGTACCCAGGGTATGTGGGACAAAGGGAGATCCGTCTGCTCCGGGATTCTGGGTGCTCCTCTGCAGCGGTTAGAAGGCAACTGGTTGACGACAAGCAATTGTTGGGTCGTGACCATTTGTGTATTTTGATAGATGGGACTGTTAGAAGGTTCCCCATCGCGAGGATAACTGTTGATACCCCATTTTATTGTGGCGAATTGGAAGCCATGTGCATTGAATCGCCTGTCTATGACCTGGTCATAGGTAATATCCCAGGGGTGAGGGCAAGCCCTGATGAGTTATGGTCCAGGGATAGGGGGCCAAGTGAAGGCCCAACGAGTAATGAAGAGAAGGTTCCCAGGGGGAACCAATCCGATGGTCCAGGGGATGGCCCCTACACGACGAAATGTCGGGAAGTTTCAGGAGGGACGACTCCTGTCCTATTAGGGAGAAGGGGCCGCAGGCGGTCCAGGCGAAACGCCAAACAGCGAGGGAACCCAATGGGATCATTGGGGAAAGACCCTCAAGCAAATTTATGTGGGGGAGTTGAGCGCCCCAAGAAGTCAGTGTCACCCGTGTGGAGAGGGGAGGCCAGACCCACGCAAATGGCTGGGCAAACTTCCCCAGAATTGAGAGGGCACGGGTCAACACAAGTTGAGTATGTTAAAGTGGATGGGACCGCTAAGGTGGGCGCCCAGGGGACCGAGAAAAGGGTCCACAAATCAAAGGAGAAGCATCCTAGGTGGCGGAGACCACGTAGAGAGTGCCGGGGGCGCACAGCGCCCAATGTGCGCAAGAAGTCGTCGCAATGGACCGGGGGGTCGACGGCACAAGGGCCAAGGACGGCCAGTGTCGTTCGAACGACGGTAATCGCCGGGACGAGCGAGCCTGGGGTATATAGCGCCAAGGGAAGCTCTTGGGAATGCGAAAATGACAGGGTATGGGGACCCTGGTGGAATACCCGTAGAAATAACGGGGCGAGAAGTAGGGGTGTGTCGAGGGTTACCCAAGGGGATTCTGGGAACCGGGCCCCTACGAATGGTCGGTGGTTATAAAGAAGCAATAGTTGGGTGGCTGTGGGCCTGGTGTCTGGGACGGGGGCTCCAGTCGCAAATATTTTTGTTGGTGAGGTGATGGGCTTCGTAAACTCGGTGTTAAGGCCCGGAGGAATTTTCTTATTTTAGTATTATTATTGCTCTGACTGCTGACTAGAGTTGGTTGTGAGTGCGAATGTGAGATACACTGCCCTGTCTGTCGCGTGTGCGTGGACGGGGAGCATGTGTGTCGAGTTTTGTAAGTGTGGGATACACTAACCCCGTCTGTCGCAAAGGCGCGGTCGGGAAATCTGTGTGTTGAATGTGTGAGTGTGTGAGGCACAATTTTAATCCCCTGGTTGAGCTTTGCGAGGGTGAGGCTCAACATAATGCAGGGGTCGTTTGCCCCTTCACAAGACATAGGGGAACGGGAGGCGAAGTTACACTCCGTTGGAATCAACCCGTCTGACGCAAAGGCGCGGACGGTGTTACCCGTCGGAGTGAGTGCCAAGTGAACTGTTTGCAAAATGGGCGAACGTGTATAAAAATGTGTATGTTTGGGTGTAAATATATAGTATTACAGAGAGAGAGAGTGCTGCAAATCTAAGAATAAGGCTACTCTCCATATGTAAACCCGCAAGACGGGAGCATGTGGTAGCGTGTGTGTCGTGGGAATCGGTATGGCCGACGCATGAGCCCGGTCATGACCCCCCACGACCACTAGGGTACAGTTTTGTAGTCTTGAACATGATGGTAGATTGTAAAAGGGTGTGAGAGGCGAGCGTGCGTGGCTTTGCCCCTTGCGTTTTAAGAAATACACAGGGTGATTCTCTCAGGAAGGGAGTTGTCAGGGCAAAGCCAGCCTAAATATAGGGGCAAGGGGCCTCATATTTAAAGATATTGTAAGTTCAAAATATATTCCGCATCAAGGCGAAAAACCCACGTGAATTTCACTTCTCTGTAAAGCTGGACATAGAAAAAACACACGTGGTGTATATCCAGCTTTAGCGCAGGGACCCAGGGGAGAAACGGTATGTTAGATAAGGTCTAATCATCTCGTTTAATTTATACAGTAGTCGGAGTCTTACGAGACGTAATCGGTTGATGTCAAGATTTCGTCACGGCTAATTGAGAAACGAGATTCTAAAAGATAGAAATGTCGTGTCATCATTAGTTATGGCAATGCGTGTCAGGAACGAATCACCGTTAAGTCACGCGTGAGTTCACTTGTATTGATTCTGCCTCGATATACGTCATCTCCCACCGTTTTGACAGGTGGACAGATGAGCGTCGGTCCACCTGACAGTTTAGGGTAAAAAGTATATATACCTGGAAGAGCAGAGCATTAGACACACACTTGGGGTCACACACGCGTTGGTGAAGTCCAGGACAGGCGGACTCTGTTTCCTGGCATAAGGGTACCTTCGATCACAGGACCCTGAAACGGCTGGAATCGCCAGAGAGGGCATTCCATGATTGATTTAGCTTAAAGTTGATAGGCGGCTACGGGGCCGAATTCGTGAGAAGGAACACCCCAGGTGGAACGTTAAAGTTTAGATTGTCGAGTAGCAGGTATCGTCCTGCAATAGTCAGAAGTGTAGGTTAATTGTATTGTGCGTATTAACCCTTTGAAGCGTCAGCCTGATTGCGTTCTGAGTAGTTTATTTTGCTGTCAGAACATCGTAATACCGACTGGAGATCGGTGTGAGTGACAATTTCGCCCTAGCACAAAAAGGGGCATCTGTGAATCGTGAATTCAACCAGGAACGGTGGATATTTCAATAGGACTTTCACGGAGGACTTTCAAAAGGCACATAAGGTATGAGTAGACAATATCTGAGCCAAATCAGAAGTACGGTGGTTTATAGATGACGAACATTGCTGGTCGGAACCCTCCGACAGCCAGAGGTACAGTTACGCGCAGACGTTGACATTTGAGCCTAAGCGGGTGAAGCTCTTATGGCGAGCTCACAGTAATAACATTTCAGATTTGTGAAGCTCTTATGGCGAGCTCACGGTAGTAACATTTCCAGTGTGTAGACTATAGTGCCAGTACAGGGCTATAGAATGACTATATGATTTTTTAGAATTATTTAACCGTAGTGACCCATTTTCTGTGAAAAGAATTGAATTGTTGATTGTTGAAATATTGAAACGGATTTATTTTTATGTGTAAATAAAAGAATCGTTGTTACTTTAAATCATTCTTTCCATTATACAGCCTGAAGTGATTAGGAATCACACCTAACGGAAATCGAACCTATTTCAGGACAATTTGGCAGAGAAGGAATCACGGCGTCGGTCTAACTCAGCTCTCTGCGCCGAGTTCGCGACACTTGGATTCCGACCCTCCACGTTGGTCTAATTTTCCCGCAACTTCATCAGCGGGACTAAATAACCCCACGTCAGCCCAGGCCTTACGGGGCCTCAGGAGTCCCTGACATACTAGGGGCACGTTTTTATCGGGAATCTAATGGTGAGATTTAAAAAAGTATCGGGGTGGGGGTGGGGGTGGGGGTGTAGAGGGGCATCAAAAGTTATGACCAAACTTTTTCTCATCGATATAGGTCTTCAAAGGGGTCTACTAGGGGTATTTTTTTTACCAGGAATCTAATGGTGAGGTATAAAATAGTGCCGGGGTGGGGTGGGGTGGGGTGGGGATGGAGGTGTGTAGGGGCACCAACTCAGCCCGAGCAACGCCGGGTAACTCTGTTAGTCAACTATAATTTAGCACACTACCGGATAAAAAGTAAATCTGGCTTCTAGATTTCAAAAGTAGGCTCGAAGTCTGGCTTTTATTTTTAAATGCTCAGGTCGGTCCCTGGTCTGGCATCTATAAATATTGAATAATCACTGCTTTGTACGATTGGGGGGGGGGGGGGCGGGGGCTTTACACAAAGGTCTCAAAAAGAGGGAATGTATACAGGAGGAAATGTTCTTTTTATGTTTAATAAAGTTGATTTATACTAGTAAAAGTCTATATCGTCCCTTGAATCGAACAAAAACAAACGGTGCCATCTGCAATGTTAAAGCAAGGGACGACAAACTTTAAAACCGAGAAGTCCATCCTCCACCACCATATCACAGGTGCATATAGGTATAGACACACAAAAGCCAGGATTGACTATACCTATTGATACTTGTATTATTTACACATACATATGTACTATCAATCACTTCCAAAACACATTCATCTTATAATACTCGAGTTTTCCACTACGACATAAACACAACAAAAAGCATCCAATATTATCTTAGACAACCATAATGTATGCGCTAAAGAAATGGTCTCATTGAGTCTTTTTCGAGAACGTTTCGATTGACATCAAATCGTCAATTAAATTATCACCAGACCGGCTGTGGTACTTAAGGTCAAAATTTGCCAGTACTTCTTCAACCCACCTACCTTTTGCACTTTATGTCTTTCAAAAAACGGAAACCTGTTGATTCATCAACCCTCAGTGTTGAGGTATCTACCCTCGATAGATCGACTATCCTAGAGGGTAGTTGACCTTTTTGCTTTAGGTTCCATCTGTGCTTTATTTCTTTTCGAGGACTAATTTATAAGTTCCGACGGTCGTGCTTGACCCAGCTTTGAGCTGAGTTAGTAGCGACTTGTTCAAGCGATTCTGTTCTTCATATTCCCAATAGATTCCTACACGATATAATCACGACTCTTGAAAGTGCCATTAAACAACAATAAAAAATACACATTCTCATTAGGGTTTAAGAAGGGAAGTAACTTAGCAATACTGCGAAACACATTCTTTGGCATAATTATGGGATACTCACGAATAGTTAATTGGCGATACACAGAGTGTCGGATTACCTATGAGCTAGAAAGGCCCAGGCGATTGGTCCCATAAGCTAAGAAAATACTTTCGGATTATTCAGTATCATGTGAAACAAAATATATATCAGATAAATCGTCCCTTGAGGTCCAATGCGTTCTTTGTGCCTACTGGCACATAGAACACATTGGAACTCAAGGGACGAAATGAGCTCTAATGTTACAGGTATTTTTGTCGAAGCCATTAGTTATGACGACTGATTGGAACGAGCTCGTCGAGTGTCTTCCGTTGAGATGCCACAAAATTCTCTAAAAAATAGAAACAAAGCTAACGACATAGAAAAAATAGAATGATTTTTTTTAAATTTTAATAGATTAATATTTTTGTAAATAGTGCTGGCCTGGATATGGCCGTAACGTTAGGTAAAGAGCTGGTCAGAAACGTCTACAAAGAATGGATTGTTGGTGGAAGGAGGGGAAGGGGATTATTGATCCGACACGAGATAGATTTAAAGTGTGTACCGTTGTCTGGACAATGCAGAAGTCTTTGGAATTTCTGCTGTTTTGTATTTCCAAAACACGTGGAAAGCAATATTTCTACTACGTGTGTGAATTAAGCAATCTCCGGTAAGCACCGCGCACTGGTGCTTAGGAAAGTGAAAAATGCCCATGTACCAGACGTCGAACGGGAAAATGTCATCTTTAATTGACATGGACTAATTTACACAGCATTTTGAGAACCAAAAGTGCCTCTTGAAAAATTGCCCTGCTGCACAATGTTTTTCCCCTTCCGTTTACTAACACAACTCCTGCTGGAAGATGAATGACAACTCGACTGTGATTGTATGGAATCTTGCATTCCCGTTCATTACTCACGGTATTCACACTGAGAACTCCCCAGCAAGCATTTATTGTTGGACAAACGACTTTAAAGTTTGATTTGTCGGTCCACAGTTAATGTCAAGTGAATGACATTTCACAATTGTGCAGTCTCCTTGGTGAATTCTCAACAAGATCCAATTCCCTGTTCTGACCGTTCAATTTTCTTCGTGAAAAGAGTAAAAGACGAACTTTTAGTTGTTTATTTTTAGATGAAAAGGGAGAAAGTAACTTATAATTGTGTAATAGTGCGTGTTACAGACGTTTGGTGCTATTTAACTCTTTTCCTCGCACGATTAGCAGACGACACTTGCAAAACAATTCTTGTATAAATAAATATTTTTATTTTCTGCTTCCAAAATGTAGCATTTGACCCCCTCATCGAAGCGATCTCAACAAGATCGATGCAATGAGGGCTCATATGCTATACTTTGGGTGCGAAACTTTCAAAGGTTATAGAATTGGAAGTACGATTATTGTGAATAACGCTGACCGGATCTGATATAACAGTTACGTTAGATAAAGAGTTACCCTTTGAACACTGGTGGTATGTTTCATGTCAGTTCAATGGCAGCAATTTATTAATTTATTGGGGTTTAACAACACTTTCAACAGCCAGGTTCATCTCTATCCACTAGTAAGGCTTAATTACGTCAGCCTTAGTTAAGAGACAGTGAAACCTAATTAAGGAGCATTTAAATCTTGATTAATAGATATGTGTTTTAATTAGGAGATACGTATGCACCATTTGAGAGATGCTGTGCGTTTTAATTAAGAGATATGTGAGACCTAATTAAGCGATGTTGTGAGTCTTAATTAAGAGATATGTAAGTCTTAAGAGATAACTGTAAAACTAATTCGAATGCTGCCCTAGTGTCCACTACGTTTCCATACCACCATGCTCATCATTTATTTATCAACTAGTGAATCAAATCGATCCTACATTTTCTATCCTGATGTACATATTGGCCTTAGGTTGATCATAATGATTTTTTCACCCCTGAACGCTATATTTTGGATTATTTTTAAAATATTATTAGTTACACAGTTTGTTGATGGCCTAATATGGTATATATGGTGTCAGTTAATTTCATATTGGACGAGAGCGAAGCTCGATCCAATATGGAATTAACTGACATCATATATATCATATTAGGCCCCCAACAAACTGTGTAACGAATATATCTTACCGACTGCTGCATCGATGCACAGAACTAATAACAACAGCGATCAAAATTAAATGAGAAAATTCTCACAATGTGTTCACGTGTCTTTGCCTTGTTACAATTTATTGTAGGCACTCTCCCATAAATTGTAACAAGGCAAATTCATACATACCAAACAGTTTTATTTCGAAGGTAACATGACACACATCCACAGAATATGAAGCCCTTTAAGTTACCAAACCTGCACTTCAAACCAAATATGGGCTTCCAACACCCAATCTTTCAACTTGAAGCGTTTATCGGCTGCCGCCATTTTGAATAATCAATGAACAAAGGGGAGATTACCCATAGCTGTCAGCGTATATTGATGTTGAGAGGCAGTGTATGGTTTTATATGCAGTCTGCATGTGACGTCTTTGAACAAATGAAATTCCCAGATATTTGTAGGAGGTAAGATACAATTACATCTTCGTATACCTGGTGTGTATTCTGCTATTATATTGAAAAACTATATTTTTATTCCTCTACAGTGTAGTCTGGATTACTTTTAAAATAAACTTTTGTGATAGAAATTTCATCATTGTGTGAAGTGTGTCCATGTATACGTTTTTTTTTTTCTTTTTTGAAGATAAACTTCATATTTCTCTGCAACATTGTGAGAGTACTGGTAACACAGATACAGAACCACCCAAATGAACCTAGTAACTTCAGGTAACTATTAAATATTTTATCCCTCTTGACTTAAAATATCAAAATACCAAAAGGTTTGAGTTGAATGAATTCCACAGAATGCAGCTAAGAGTTTAACCAATTTTATCTTATTTGACAGAGGTCGTTCAGATCTGTCCAACAATCTATAATTTGTCTCAGTTTTAACCCATTCAATTCGGAATGCCATAATTTTGGCGTAAAGAAAAATTTGGCAATCCATGAGGAGAAAACAGAATAAACTCCCAAGTGAACAGAAAGAGTAGTGATACATTTATCCAATAGCCCCATAACTCTAACGGATTAACTCTTTACCCAACGTAACGACCAAAATCGGCCAGAGCTATTCACAAATATCACCATTCAATTTTCATTATTTTTTTCATTTTTCTTGTCTCAAAAACATAGATTATGGCCCCTCTTTGGCGCGAGCTCGCTGAGTCCATTCCAATGCATGGTCATAAGGTATGTTTCTGACGCCATAAATAACATAAAGTTAGTTATTCGGGAATTTTGTTTGCGAGTGTCGTCTACCTTTCGTGTCAGACAAAGGGTGAAATTGTTACTGAACATCCACATAAATACAAGAAAGACTATTTTCGCTACAGACGTTATTGTATAACCCTTTACCCAACGTAACGGCCAAAACCGTCCAGCGCTATTCTCAAAAATCGCCAATTAATTTTCATTATTTTTTTCATTTTTTGTCTCAAAAACATAGGTTATGACCCCTCGTTGGAACGAGCTCGACGAGCTCGTTCCAACGAGGGGTCATAAACTATGTTTTTGAGACAGAAAGTGAAATAAAATAGTTATTCAAGATTTTTTTTGCAAGTATCGTCTGCTTTTCATGTTAGGTAAAGGGATAATACGATACCACAATTCTCCTGCATTTTCTTGACAATATCTACTCAATTATTTCCTTACAATTTGGATAATTTATTACCTGTATTTCTGTGTGTATGGTGCATTTTTTCTCCAAAGATAATCGTGAACACCACGACGCAGGAAAGACTGGTGGAAAACCAACAAACTGAAACAAGTGTTGTTTTTTTTTGAATAGAACCTGGTCAGTAATGCAACTACGTACTCTTGCCACCTCCACTATCGTCGGAGACCGGCACCAAAAGCCTCCCCACGACTTTCAGCTCAGACGTATCGAAAGGTCAACCTACACCTTTTTAAAACACCAAAAATCCCGGGGCAGTTGACCCCTCACACCCCCACCCCCACCCCTTTCCTCTCATCGGCGCTAGAGTCATACGCGGTGATTGACATGACGCCAATTTGAGGGGACAGACTGAGTTGCGTTGTTTTCAGCTGGCGTTCCAGCAATTCAGCTGTATGGAGATCAGTGTTTGGTCTATATTACCACTGGCATGATATGGAGTAATTACGAAGCTCCACATGAATATTCGACAGACTTTTACTATTGAGACTAAAGTTAATATGCATTTTCATTAAAAAACGCCTTTGCACGGGTTTCAAAAAATGAAAGAATATTTATAAAAACGTTCCACTTTCCAGTGCAGTAAAATACACAGAACGACACACGCGTGTGAATGGGTTAATCGATATGGCACGAGTGCCAGCGCGGAAGGATAAAGCGAGAGGCCGCAGGTTTTATCCTTCGGCGATGGCACAAGTGCCATATCGATTAACCAATTCACACAAGTGTGTCGTCCTGTATTTATTACACGCCTTCACGTCGATAAAAACAATTATTAGAAGGACATTCAGCAATTCATTTGACAACCTTCAACAAAAAGAACACATTTTATCGCCAACCAAATTTGCGAGGGGAACCCGTGTTTCTATTTCGTCCCCTGAGTTTCAATGTGTTCTATGTGTCTACTTAAACATAGAACACGTTGGAACTCGGGGGACGATTTTCAGCTATCGCTAGCGATTTAAATTGTAATTGCGTTGCACGATTTGTAGAAAATTCCAGGGAAATTTCGCTTCCATTTAAAAATAGTCCGTCAACGATTTCCGTTCCGCACATATGTGTGGAACAGATTTTCATTTTCCGCTTGGTTTAGTGTTGCTGCAGATGGGTATTTGATAGAACTGGCGTATAATAAAAGAAATAATGACCCAGACGCATTTTTCCAGCTCTCCCGTGTGTGAGATCAACTAAGAAAACTATAAAGATGATGAATATCTTCCAATGGAGGATAATAGGAATATCATCGAAGCAAATTCCACTGGGGGGAGGGGGGGGGGGGGGGGGGGGTAATCCGTCACCCAATAGAACATCCATATCCAACCAGTGCTGTTCACAAAAAACGCCATTCGTTTTCTAATTCCATTCTTGTCTCCAATACAAGTCAAGCTCGTTACGACGAGAGGTCATAAACAATGTTATTGAGTCGAAAAATGAAATGTTTAGATTTTCAAGAATGTCTGACAAGTGTTGTAATAATAATAATAATAATAATAATAATAATAATAATAATAATAATAATAAAAATAATAATAATAATAATAATAATAATAATAATAATAATAATTTATAAGCCTAAACTCCACGAGCGTGCTCTTTGGCTTTACATGAACTAATCCTAGCATTTATCAAAAGCTATTGTATAGAGATAAATTTTTAGACCTATCTTAAATGAAGTGATTGATTGGGGTTTTCTTAGGTGAGCATGTAATACATTCCAGTACCTAGGGACTGCCACAGAAAAAGCTCTGTCACCTGCAGTGTTTAACTTGGACCTAGGGCTACGAGATTCGTTGTCTTCTAGTTGTGTTAGGTGAAAGGTAAAAAGGGTACGTACTCTAATTTGACAAATTTGGCTTTGCATTAAAACAGGAGCGTAGTCAGGATTCTATAATAGGGGGTGCCCTAGCCAGTTTAAGGGGGGGGGGGGCAAACCTGATATTTGAAGGTCGTTATTGTGGTGGAGGTTTCCGCTATCCTTAACTATATGACCCTCAGGTGGTTACTCCTGTTCCCACTTTCCTTGAAGAGGGAAGTCGGAGGAAGGCTAACATCCGGGGGATCCTAGTTATGCCTAGCCCCCCCCCCCCCCCCCACCCCCCCCCCCCCCCACCCCTGCAGAAAATAAAGTGCTCTCAGAGGGAATCTGGGGCATTTATAGAGTGTATAGTCCTATATTAGAGGCCGCTTTAGGGCTTCACATGCTTTGTGAAAGTTGCATTGGGTCAATGTTTGCCCGGACCCCTATTTTACGTCCTAATGGTGGCTGAGGTTATATAATCTTTCAGATTTATTCATTTATTGATGTTTAAGGTCACATACTTATGCACAATGGCTAATCGTTACCGTGACAGTTTTATGGGTGGTCGAAGCCGAAGTACCAGGAGAGAACCACCGAGCATCGACGAGCAACTGTCAGCTCCTCAACATTCTAACTCTGTTCAAGCTCCGCTCAAGCAAGGTTACAGCGGTTGAAGACATGTGCACAATCGACGTGCAATACGCCTGAATGCAATCTTTCATATACTTCCTTATTTTTCAGACGCGCCTTGAAGGCAACGTTTGTCCTCATTCCATTATTTGGAATACACCTGTTTGTATCCATATATCGACCATCAGACCGGTCACAAGCGGCAGCTAATTATGAGAAATTTACGGAATTTATCCAGAATTCTCAGGTTTGTAATCATTTATTGCAGTAATGTTTAATTCCAAAATAGTCTCCCATGAGAACGAGTGTCTTAGTCAGTGGTTTCTCCCATAATTTGCTTGGTTTATCAGCTCGTTCACTGTAAAGACTACACACATTTATGTTCATTATATACGTACCGCCGAAATATTTTCGTGACATAATCTTGATAAAGTTCTAGCCCTTAGAATACTAAAATATGATTTTATCGGGTCTGGGGATTGGAAACAGGGGCGTAACTATTGGAGGTGTACGAGTGTAACGACCCCATCCAATAATTTTCCTATCTGGACATATTCTTTTGGATTGGAGTATTTGATATCCATTCGTTCTTGTTGGTAATCATACTTTCTTACGGGAGTAGATTTGCTTCTTGGACATGTGTCACACAGGTCATCTGTCTCGTGCAAATGCATGGAGGTCTGTGGTCGACTGTTGGGGTCTCAGCATGGCCAATTTTGGGTTTGGTTCCTTACGTGCTTATTAAATACGGCGTTGGGAAGCCACTGCATCACTACCAGTGCACGAATTTATCCATAGACATACTCCCCGTGTTGCAAAACTACAATTCCAATTGAGAAATGTTTCAGATACATCATCAAGGCATGCCTTCGAAGAAGGCATGCCTTGATGATGAAGTTGGAATATTTCATCAGTTGGGACTTATATCATGATAGTCGGGACCAGTTAGGTTTACACCCTCTCAATAGATATCTTCGTGGGAATGAGAATTTCACTGCAGTAAGCGTTAGCCCTGACTTCACGTTCTAAATCATTCCATTTCCAAATTCATAGCAGTTTGCTCTATGAATGCCTTTCAAACCAGAATATTATTATATTATTTATTGGTATTTAATGTCACATACTTATGCACAATGGCTAATCGTGACCGTGACAGTTTTACGGGTGGAGGAAGCCGGAGTACCCGGAGAGAACCACCGAGCAACGACGAGCAGCTGTCAGCTCTCCAACATCGTAACTCTGAACTCTGCACCGCAGCACAGGCAAGGTTTCAAACCAGAACGTATAAACTTAAGCGTAAGGCCGAATTTGACAATCGACGAGAAGACAAAGCAATCAATGACAAACTGGTGGGCAGGATCAGTTGTAATTTAACTTTACAGCCCAGTGAGGCTGTAGAGTTAAAATACGGCTACACAATCCTGCAAATGAAAATATTATTCGCCCATATCTTGAAAATTGTGTTTATGCAAAGCAGAGGCGGACTGGCCGTATGGTCCACCGGGTTTGGGTGGCTCGGGGGGGGGGGGGGGGGGGCCGAAATTGATGTAGCCCAACACCGGTCCTATTAGTTCATGAAATTTCGTGAAAATGACCAAAAGGCATCTGATTGCAGAGATTGCTGGTATATCGAAAGGTTCTCTATGGCAGTCCACATAAAGGACATTTCGATATACCAGCAGTCATCACCACGATATAGCTTTCAATGTTGATGTTGCGTTAAGCACCAATAAATAATTACCAGTAGTCTAGTCTGCCATTGATCGCTCAGATGCAAGGAAGAGGCGTTCTTTTAGTTTGTGAAATCAAACTTTTCTCCCATTGGGCCGAATTATTTTGTCCTACCGATGAGTCCTCTTCCGATACACCCATCTTTGCGGAATGAGCGATGAAGATGAAACAAAAATGCCATTAAAATGACCTTTGTGTGGACTGCCATTGATCGCTGAGATACAGGAAGCAGCGTTCGTTGAGTTCGAAAAATCAAAATTTTCTCCGGGTCCGAAGACCCCTTTACGCATTTCCCGGTAACTTTTCTTGGCCCGGTCTTCCCCTGATTGAAATATCACACTCGAGTGTACAGGGTTAAATGATTAAATTCCCACCCCACAAAATAGATCGAAGGATGCGTTACTTATACATTCATTTCATAAAAGTTTGTGTTGCTGGTCTGGTGGCCACAAGAAGAAATAGTTTCTGCGAAAAAAAGTTCTGATCTGGATGAGGGAATAGATTAGGATGACAGTCTTTTGTTTGTTTGTTCTTCGTCAAAGCCGAAAGCAGAAACATCCAATCAGTTGTCGCCCATCAATCTCCGACGGTATCGCCACACGCGAAACTTGTTTGTCAGTGGAGCAGTACAAGAAGGATGTCTATTGCCATAATTCTACGTACCTTTGGGCTATAGAATGACCAAATCAAGTGCCCAATATCCGTGAATGAGAAGTAAAAATAAAACGTGTGATAGAAGGGTTATGCTTTACTGTAAGAATCCTCATAGATTCCCCCAGAATATTGATTAAGATATTTTTATCAACATTTATTCGGCAGTTTAAGGTACTATATGAGTGATGGAAAGTTAGCTTGAAAATAGGTGATAGGTTAATTTCGATGTCAAACATCTGAACAAAATGATGCTTCAATTTACAATTCGCACTGATCTTTAACCCTTTACCTAACCTGAAAAGCAGACGACACTTGCAAAAAAAATTCTTGAATAACTAATTTTTTTCATTTTTTGTCTCAAAAACATAGGTTATGACCCCTCATTGGAACGAGCTCGACGAGCTCGTTCCAACGAGGGTCATAACCTATGTTTTTGAGACAAAAAATGAAAAAATAATAAAAATTAATTGGCGAATTTTGAGAATAGCGCTGGACGGTTTTGGCCGTTACGTTAGGTAAAGGGTTAAAAAATCCTCTAAGTAATGATATAATACTGGAAATAATAGTTTCCAAGGTTACGAGCTTTATATTTACGCAGGTTTATCAGTATTGAATAGTTAGGACTATTAAACATTTCCATTAGGTTAATTGTGTTTGTCGTTTAAAGAAGTACGGTTTTAGGAAGTTTTTTCTTTGATCCCAACGTACAGGGCACTTGTATTCATCTCCAATGTAATATGTCATTGCCATGAGTTGTTCGCCTGGAATATTTTTTTTATTATCAATTCTGCTACGAATACGGTAACAGACTTTCTGGAACCATTGATGCCTGTTGTCAACTCTTTGAGTTGAATGCATATATTTTTCATGTTCTATACATCACAACCTTCACTTTGATGTATAATTTGTGCATATTTCATTTGAATTTATGGAATATCAGAGGTGGGAATTTCAAAGTAAACAAATTTCCCTTACTTTTATTGCACCTTAACGATATTTTTTCTGTTTCAGGGTTTTTTCGTTGCTATGATTTTCTGCTTTGCGAATGGAGAGGTACGTCATCATAGAGTCAAATTCACCAGTAATGGCTTCCCAGAACTTACCAAATGTCCTTAACCCTTTAAAACTGAGAGGTCGCTTTTGCAACCCAGGAACATGGTATATCATAATTTCATTAAGTAGGATGGCTTCTTAGTGAATTTTCGGGGTAGAACGTTCAATACTTTCAAAGTGCAACCCGAAGGCTACACATTGAAAATAGTAACTGGACTACCCCCAAATAATCATTTCGACTCTTCCAATTGCAGCCATTGGCCTGACATGGAATATACCACCAGATTTCAAAGGGTTAATGACAATCGTTTTAAATTTCACTTGACTGTAATGTAAAAGATTTGAGAACCTCCGTAACCTTCTTTGTTGTTTTGTTGACAATATACGTGTTGATTTGGTAATGGTATAGTAGTCATGTATGAGAGAAATAAAATATACACAAGATAAAAAAGTTAAGCACTCCCAAGTATAATGAATGATAACATGCCACTGTTCCATGAAAGCCTGTTGCTGGTTATATGTTTGATTATATTGATGATCCAACGAGTATGATTGAATGTGTCCCACAAACAGGTCCCGGGAATCACGCGCAGTATGCAACCCAAGACTTTTCCAAAATACTGTTTGTGCACGACTCAGAATTGGGTATTTATAGTGCCTATTTTTCAATATTCAATCACTATCTCGTCCCTTGAGTTCCAATGCGTTCTATGTGCCATTAGGCACATAGAACACATTGGAACTCAGGGGACGATATGTCACCATGTCATGAAGAAGGATGGGACATTCACAAAGATGGCAAATTATTAGTATGCATTCCACCGGTATGGCCTTTAAACAGTCGCTAGTCGTTTAGTGAGAAACACATGCAAACTAATAGGTTCAGGACTTTCCACGGTCAGAACGACCCCCTGTGACATCACAACGTGAAAAGAGGATACTTCTTAGACTGGTGTGACGTCGGCCATTCACCTCAAGTACTGTTCTGAAGAACCCATGGCTACCAAATCAGCACACGAACGGTCAGAAACAGCCTGAGAAAAGCCATATTTAGATCCAGAAGGGCCACCAAATGTCCTCTACTAAGAGATCATCACCCATGAATACGTTTGGCTTGGTGTTTAGCATTTTACACTCAGAGCACTGCATTGACTACCATTCCTTGGTCTCCCAAGAGTCCTGATCTGAATCTACTGGGGCACATTGGGGACAGTCTAGGGCGTCGAACATAAGCAAACGAACCTCCAGTACAAACTCTGAATTGGAAGCAGATTTGCATCAGGAATGGCGACTGTTATCTCTGTAATGGATACGACGATTGACTGGAGGATAGGACACAGGATAGAAGCTGTTATTCGGGCACATGGATGATACAGCAGAAATTGAACTGTAGCACTGTCTCGTGTTCTCTTGATGTTACACATGACATTTTTATCCATTTATAGCCAAATAATGTTGCCTTGTTGACTCTCCAGCTGCTCAATACTAAATGGGGTATCGTATTGAGCTCCAGCAGTTATTTGTTTGGTTCATCAATGATGTCATTGGAATGATGATGCAGACTATGATGTGTATTCGTATAGCCTGAATGTGTTCTTTCAAGACAGCATTCAATTTTTGAAGCTTACTTTTCGAGTACTTTACTAATATCAAGCAATACAGTTACCATCGTAAAATATCCAGGGGGTGCTTAACGTTTTTATTTGTGTATATTTAAAAGAACACTGATTGTTAGGTCTGGTCTATATCTTATATGTTTATACAGGGTTATCTTTTGTGACCAGTCCTGAGACTTGTGCCAGTTCGTCCTTCCATGAATGAGGCCATAAAATCTAAAAGGAAACCTCTCAGTGTGTTCTAAAATCCTTTATGCCGCCATCTGATTATTCGATTCCCTACTACCGATTTTATGTTCTTCCGCCAGTTTTTCAAGCAAATATAATAATTGACAAAATTAGGACGTGTGGAGATGAAAAGTTAGAACTCACTGCGTGATTCTCGTATGGAACTCAAAGCCCGATACCATAAAATAGAAGAGCACGTGATGCTAGTACACGCCATCCCGGAGTCCAGTGATCTTTCAGCGCCTGAATCAGCATACGAGGCAAATACGTTTAGGTCCCTGAAAGGCATTTTGTCACTGGCCTTTTGGTATCATGCGGAGAAAGATGAACAGGAACGACTCTGGATCAGTCAGAAGAAGAGGAGATCTGTAAACAGGATGAGGAACCTGCAAATAGTAAAAAACAAATTTATGATTCAAGTTGAAGGCCTTTCCATGCAACTAGAGTACAATATATTGTTTGCAAATATAAATAAAATTAGTTGCGTTTGGCAATGAATTCCACTTTTAATCGGTACGGTCTATTTTCTCAACTTCGAATTCCTCAACGCGAAGGCAAGTCTTTAACCAAATGATATTCAGAATAAAACATGCACACCTATTCCATCAAGATCTCAAGCCACCAGTCATATTCTGTAAGAAATTCGACGCTGCACTGGTATGGCCCTTAACCCTTTACCCACCGAATCGGCCGCATCCGCCCGCGTAATATGCAAATTCAGCAGTTGAAAAAATATTATTTTTCAAAAAATTTCAACAAAACCATATCATGTGACCCCTTGTTGTAACGAGCTCGTCGAGCTCGTTCCAACGAGGTGTCACATGATATGGTTTTGTTGAAATTTTTGGAAAAATTTTGAAAAATGAAATTTAAAATAATAAATTTTGATATCGTCTGCGTTGGGTAAAGGGTTAAATAGCAAATGTGATATGTACTAGTATGACCCTTAAATAGTTAAAGCGATATGTTTTAGATTCAATTGTCTGGAATATTTCAGTTGGACTGAAAAGAAAACCTACATTTCCCCGATCTACTGAAATATTCCAGACGATTGAATGTAAAAGTACCATAAACATTCAATTTCTTTGAATCAATTCATGAAATGTTTCTCAATCGGGTATTGATTCGATCACATCTTTAATGACATTACAAAACCGTTAGACATGTTTGTAAACTAAATACTTATGAATGAAGACTCACCACGTCTGGATTTTGTTTTATGATTACGGCACGTACTTCCACCAACTATGTACACAGACGACCCAAGCTTGTGAATGGGTTAATCGATATGGGACGAGTGCCTGCGCGGAAGGATAAAACGAGAGGCTGCAGCCTCGAGTTTTATCCTTCCGCGATGGCATACGTGCCAAATCGATTAACCCATTCACACGCGTGTGTCGTTCTGTGTTTATTACACGCCTTCATTACTATAAAAACATTTATTAGAAAGACACTCAGAAATTCATTTGACAACTCGCCCCCCGAGTTCCAGTGTGTTCTATGTGCCAGTAGGTGCAACATTGAAACTCAGGGGACGAACTATCAACAAAAAGAACACATTTTATCGCCAACCAAATTTGCGAGGGGAACCCGTGTTACTATTTAGCTATAGCTAGCGATTCAAATTGTAATTGCGGTGCACGATTTGTAGAAGAAATTTCCAGTGAAATTTTGCTTCTATTTAAAAATAGTCCGTCAATGATTTCCGTTCGGCACATGTGTGGGGAACGTATTTTCATTTTCCGCATAGTTTTGTGTTGCTGTAGATGGGCATTTCATAGAACAGATGTGTAATAAATTTATATCTTGGTGTGTTCAGTGCAAAATTAATATTTATTGATTGGAATAGTGGGTAAACAAACAGTCCATAAGAGCGTCGGATTCCTCACAGAATTAGACTGGTGGCCCGAGAGCTTGCTATTATTGCTGATGTAAGATTATAATATGTGGCGTAAAGGTGTAGTCAGCAGTTTCATAGGCAAAGTATATTAGTGCCCCTCCTTGCAGAGGCGGACAGGCCGTATGGTCCTCCGGAAAAATTCCTGGTGGGTCCCCTATTAGGTGGCCACTGGGGCCCCAAAAATTGATGCAGCCCAATACCTGTTGGTGCTTTAAATCTCGTTAAAACGCTCAACAGGCGAAATGGATCTGATAGCATAGAATGCCGGTATATTGAAATGTTCTCTATGTGGACTGCCATTGGCAGTCCGCATAGAGAACATTTCGATATACTATCAGCTCATCTGAAAGGAAACAGCATTATTTTATTTTGAAAAATCAAAATTTCCTCCCATTGGGCCGAACTGTGGTCACCTCCTGTAGATACCATTCTTGCCGAATGAATGATGAAGGTGATAAAATAAAAAAAAATGCCATTGAAATATCCTCTGTGTGAACTGCCATTAATCACTCAGATGCGAGGAAGCATTCTCCCGTTCTGGTGTCCGCCTTAGTTCATTTCCCGGTAACTTTTCGTGGCCCAGTCCGCCCGTGCCTCCTTGCTCCACTCCCACTCCCCAACATCCAAACACAGAAACACACAGACAATTTCTCTGTCACACTTACCAAGATCTCAGAGTCAAGGAAATGACATTTTCGTAGGTCCTTTTTCATTTATCTTTTCTCTGAGGGTAAAGTACGTACAGTGTATGTTGACCATTTGTGACCCTCACCCCTTCCACTTTCTATTGATATTCTACCGCCTCTGTTCTGGGTATATTATTTTCGCATAAAGTTTGTAACGATCAAATATTAATCAGATTTATATCAAAGGGATATTGCAGACCTAGAGAGTAACTGATACTTTGTGTCTGTACGAGACAAAAGAACTAATAGAAAGATAAACCTAACATTGATGTTTTACTAATGAAAGATTAACGAGCTTAGTTTCTTCAGAAAATCTTTTTCTTGTTTGTTAGTTACATAAATTGGCTTGGTATTGATCAAATATTTCCATATCGCCATTGCGCGACAGATAAACGGTTTCTTTTTCGTTTGAAATGGTTCCGGTGATCAGCACATGTAAGATTATCAGGATTTGTTTAAGGTCTGACTTGCAACGCCCTTGGCAGCAACAAAGCTCCCTTCCTCTATGTGTCTGACCTTGGATTTACTATGAGATATATCCTCTCAGGTTTCTTACACTTGTTATAGAACTCTCTTCGTATTTGAAATCAAAGACAGTTATGTGATGGAAAATGAGAAAGTGTGACTGAATTTTCATTTGTTAACCCTTTGAACACTGGTTTCCTGGAGTGGTATCGCCTTTGTGTACACTTGCAGTGAGATGGGTCAGTCCAGTATCAATATACAGGGAGGATACAATAATAACTGCTGTCTGCAACCGTTTGTCTGCAGACTGCAGTTATTATTTATCATCAATGCCCCGTGTACAGATCTCTTATAATGATACAAAAATGGGACGAAATTATGCCTTAAAAGGAAAAATCGCGGTCTTACGTGTTCAAAGAGTTAACAGTCGGTATAATTTGCATTCATTCGTTGTGGGTGTTGTGATAACCGAGAAAAATTTAATTCTCTCCCAAATTATATTCTCACCCATTTTGAAATACGTTTTTATTTTTATCAAAAGCAAAATGTGTCGCACGAGGCGTGTAGAGACGCATAATCGATCTTCAATAAGGGTGCAGTACGGGTCCAATGGTGTGACGTGTGCTGAGGACAGGACCGCTATATCTTCAAATAAAAATTGAGTTCTCTCCCCAATTATATTTTCACCTATTTTGGGTATTTCTAAATACGTTTTTTTAACTCACCTGGCCTAAAAGGCCATGTGAGCTTTTCTCATCACTTGGCGTCCGTTGTCATCCGTCGGTCGCCGTCCGTTGTCCTTCGTCCGCCGTCCGTCATCTGTCGGCCGGCGTCCAGCGTCCGTAAACTTTTCACATTTTCATCTTCTTCTCTGTAACCGCTGAGCCGATGTGAACCAAACTTGGCAGGAATGGTTTATGGGAGGTCCTCTACAAACGATCCTCATTTTGGTCCCGTAGGATGAAAAACATGGCTTCCAGAGGCATTCTTTGATTTTGGTTGGTGGATTTTCAAAAATCTTCTCCTCTGAAACAGCCAGGCCAAATGTTTTGAAACTTAACATAAATGATGACTGGGAACCCCCTCGACCAACGAGTCTCATTTAATGTTGATTGGGTTACAAACATGGCCACAATTGCAGCTTATAGTTACTGTAGAAACCCTATGGGAAATCACATTTTCCTCTTCTTCTCTGGAAAAACCGAGGCGACGTGAACACAAACCTGGCAGAGAAAGTCTATGGGATGTCCTCTACAAATGATCCTTATTTTGTTCCCGTGGGTTGAAAAACATGGCCGCCAGAGGCATTCTTTGATTCTGATTGGAAGATTTTCAAAAATCTTCTCCTCTGAAACTGCCAGGCGAAATGATTTGATAATTCACATAAACGATGACTGGAACACACTCTAACAGCGATCCTCATTTAATGTTGATCGGGTTGCAAACATGACCACAATTGCGGCTTATAGTTACGATAGAACCCTATGGGAAATTACATTTTCATATTCTTCTCCGGAACTACTGAGCCGACGTGAACCAAACCTGGCAGGGATGGTCTATGGGAGGTCCTCTACAAACGATCCTCATTTTGTTCCCGAGGGTTGAAAAACATGGCCGCCAGAGGCATTCTTTGACTCTGATAGGTGGATTTTCAAAAATGTTCTCCTCTGAAACTGCCGGGCCAAATGTTTTGATACTTCACATACGTAATGACTGGGACCCCCTCTACCAACGATCCTCATGTAATGTTGATCGGGTTGTAAACCTGGCCACAATTGCGGCTTATAGTTACTATAGAAACCCTATGGGAAATCACATTTTCATCTTCTTCTCTGAAACTACTGAGCCGACGTGAACCACACTTCGCAGGAATGGTCTATGAAAGGATGGAAATATGTGGCCACCAGAGGCTATATTCTAATGCTTAACCAAATGCCCCTCTTGTCTGCACAAAACATCGGTACTGTCAGCAAAATACTTGTTTTTTGAGAATCTGGTAAGGGTTGGTTCCAGTTTTCTCCACTGAGGACTGGGAAAAACTCCCAAAATATTGTGTATACAGTACAAGTCAAAATAAGTTGTAGCATAACTGCAATAAACTAAGTAAACTGCTGCTTTTGCCCTGACAAGATCAGAATCCGACATTTTCTAGAAAGCTATCAGTGAGAGCTTTCCATAAAATGATGTTACCTTCGGGTCTTATCACTGTAGGAAGAGAAAAAAAAAGGTACATAATGTTTCGATTATCCTACACAACTTATTTTGACTTGACTGTAAACCATTTTAACTGTACCTTGATTTTTGCATCACCAGTCTTCTGAATTTACAGACATCTGTATCTGTCAACTTCAATCTGATAACAGTTTTTTTTTTTTATAAGTAACATGAACAGTGTTTGTATTCTGTTTCAATCATGTCAGCTTAGATGACAGTAATTATTGTTTATCTTTTAAGATTTGACAAATATTGGAGGAGAGTGTGTTTGACTGTAACCCTTTAACTATCCAAAGCTATTATGAAAATAGAATACTGTCTGAGAGAATTGTAATTTTCAAAATATTTAACCTTCTTTTACTGATTTTTTTTTGTTGAAATAGAATTCATAAATGTGTGCATTTTCAAGAAAATCTTCTTTGAAACTACAAGGCCAAATGGTTTGAAAACTTAGTGTGACTAATGACTGTAACCCCCTCTACCAATGATCCTCATTTTAATCTTCATCAGGTTGCAATTATGACTGCAATTGTGGCTTATAGTTACTATAGAAACCCTGTGGGAAATCACATTTTTATCATCTTCACTGAAAGTACTGAGCCAATTTGAACCAGACTTGGCAGGCATTGTCTATGAGAGGTTCTCTACAACTGTTACTCATTTTATTCCTGTTGCGTGAGAAAACGTGGTCGCCAGAAGCATTCTTTGATTCTGATTTGTCAATTTTGAAAACTCTTCTCCTCTGAAACCACTGGGCCAAATGTTTTGATATTTTGCATGGTTGATAACTGTCCACCCTCCACGATATTCCTCATTTTAATTTTGATCGTATTGCAAACATGGCTACAATTGCGGTTTATAGTTACTATAGAGAAAAACCTATGGGAAATCACATTTCATCTTCTCTCTGGAACTACTGAGCCGATGGAACCAAAACTTGGTAAGAATGGTCTATAGGAGGCCCTCTACAAACGATCCTCTTTTTGTTCCCGTTGGTTGGAAAATATGGCGACCAGAGACATTCTATGATTCTGTTTGATGGATTCAAATGTTTTGAAACTTCACGTGATTGACGACTGGGACACCTACCAATGATCCTCGTGTAATGTTGATGTAATGTTGCAAACATGGTCACAATTGCAGCTCATAGTTACCACGGAAAGCCTATGGGAAATCATATATTTATATGTAGTTCCAGGTGAGGGATTACAGGCTCTGTAGAGCCTCTAGTCACATTTGTCAAGTGCAAAATGTACCACAGGTGAAGTCAATTGCTGCAAAGTAGTATTGTTGCAAAGTTTACCTAACGAATCGCCTGCATCCGCCCGCGTAATATGCAAATTCAGCAGTTGAAAAAATATTATATTTCCAAAAATTTCAACAAAACCATATCATGTGACCCTCGTTGGAACGAGCTCGTCGAGCTCGTTCCAACGAGGGGTCACATGATATGGTTTTATTGAAATTTTTTGAAAAATATAAAACATGAGATTTAAAATAGTAAATTTTGATATCGTCTGCGTTGGGTAAATGGTTAAGAATGGCGCTTTACGGATCCAACCCTGTAATGTACTGAAAGTCGAGTTATAAACGTTAATGTTGTTGGACCCCGTCTTGAACGCCAACTTGAGTTTGTCATAAGTAACGAAATCGGGAAAAGGGAAACAGAAGTTTTGTGTGAAAAACTGATTTCAGACCATAAATCTAATGGAATTATGCGGAAACTTAAATGCAAACAAATCTTATGGTCCTTGTCGAAATCTGTTTGGCTCCGGATCTGGCTGCATACTTTAGTCACAAGTTAGCACTTTTCTGGAGTTCTATGTTATTTGGACTTTCTCTACTTTTATAACACTCAATTTCCTCCTTATTTATTATTACAGGTTCTTGCCTTGTTGAGAAAATCGTTGCCATGCAAGAAACAGAACAGGTCTTCAGCAGAGATGAGACAGCTTTATGCCTGTAATTCTACGAGTTTGACCCAAGTCACTCATTTTAACGTTAACTGCGACAAATCCGATTCCTCCTTACTCCCCCACGGCAAAGACAAAAGCTCACCCGATGGTGAAACAAAGGCCAGTAATGGAAATGACATTTGTAGGAGAAACGATATGCCGTTTTCAAATTGTGCTTACACTGCAGTAAAAGACCCGACAGATAACAAAGCATGATTTGTATTAATCATTCCAATCGACCCATTCCTTTCAACACAGAGACACTATCTATGTGCCTGGTTGTTTTTTCTCTATGGTCTTACATCTGGAGGCCACACATTGTGAAAACTGAAAGGACTCCAAGATTTTGGACTGAAATTGATTGGATAGAGGAGTTAGGTAGTTCACAATGTGCTGAAGTGTCTATTTGTTTCCAACAACGCTTACTTTAATTGGATATTTTTTCTTCCGGAAGAAGAAAGCGAAAACTTGACTTTGACCAGAGAGGAAAGTTTTAGGCTAAGCACCGGGAGCCAGATATTTTCCAGTATTGGGATAAACGTTTATTGGTGTAGTTATTTTCTTGCTCCTGAATGTGCTTTGTTTAATGGTACTCTGATGACTTTGAGACTGTGTTTGACCCTCAGTTGAAAGTCTGCTCAGTTACTTGAATTGGAAGGAAGTCAATCTTTAATTGCACAATGGATCATTTAATTTTGTCAACGTGCAGTCTCAAGGCTGCAGGTTGAAAATATTAATTGACTGCTTTGCAACTTTATTGAGTTCGAGGTGTCATTTAACAGAAGAAATTCAAGTCCGTGTATAATGACGATCCATCACGGAGAACGAAAGGGGATGTAAAAAGTTTGTAATCTATGTGTAGGAAAATATTAATTGAAAGACTCTGCACGGCGTTTATTACGGGTTGAGCTGAAGATAAAGATTTTCGTTGACTGCGGAATTCTTTAGAAAGTTATTGATGCTGCCAACTGACATAGTTTGGCCTTCAATGCTCAATCATTTCTAATAGTATGATGGAGATGGTATTCGAAAGAACTGATGACAAGCTATACCAGCGATATCCTTTCATGTGGAGTCGACAGAACCGTGAGAAGAAAAAGAACACGAGAGAGCGGATCATCTGCATGTGTGTCGAAGACGTGGCGATAACGTTGACGATTCGAGATGCAGCTGTTTGTTCCGATGTGACCGTTCTTACGCGTTTGAATATCCGCTAAGTGTACATATGTATTGAGAGCTATGGGGTGCTAACGTTGATCTCCCTTAGGAGTTCTTAGAGTACTTTTGCAAAGAACTCCCTTTCATCTTGTTAGCTGGAACTGAAGATTTGTTAAAAAGGTGAAGAGAATGTTGGATACTGATGAAAACTGAACAATGCGCAGTGTTTCGTGGCCGCAAAACAGACAAGAGATAAAATAAGTTATCTGCACTGATCTATTTATAACCGAATTGCTGGAACGTTTATTGGTCAAGTGTTGAAAGGTGTTTCACCACCGCCATCCGGAACAGGGGGGGGGGGGGGGGCTATAAATAAGTAATGCACACCAACAAAGACATTCTCGAAGATTTTCAAGTTCCCGGTGCCGCGTAATCGCCGATCACTTTTTAAACCTTTACCCAACGTAACGGCCAAAACCGGCCAGCACTATTCTCAAAAATCGCCAATTAATTTTCATTATTTTTTCATTTTTTGTCTCAAAAACATAGGTTATGACCCCTCGTTGGAACGAGCTCGTTGAGCTCGTTCCAACGAGGGGTCATAACCTATGTTTTTGATACAAAAAATTAAAAATATTAGTTACTCAAAAATTGTTTTGCAAGTGTCGTCTGCTTTCCATGTTAGGTAAAAGGTTAAACAGTACGCTTTGATGTTTGTGAAAAATGAATAGGTCGAATTGCACACTTTTCGTGACAGGGCGAACAGAATATTTGCAGTATATTTTGGTTATTATTGACAAAAAACAAGTGCCGAAAATGGAAAGTTGAAACACTGTTATTTGTTTCCGTGCTTGATAAACACCATGGCATTTGATAAAGTGAAAGCTGTTGCGCTGTGACTACAGTCACAGCGTAACCGCTTTCACGTCATCAAACGTCGTGGAATGGAGGGAGTTACCACGTTGATTGACTTGATGCCACCTTGGAGGGGACGTTTGAGTGGCGACATTTTTCTCTTACATTCCAGCAATCCAGTTGTATAAAGATAATTGGTTACTTCTAATAATCTAACAATCAACGGAATGACACTACGCATTTTTATAAATACAAATTGATCAGTTTTGGCATAAACTACTTGACAAAACGAACTAGGATGAGACTACAACTACAGTAAGAATTCGTGATCAGACTTCAGTTGTAAAACAATAAGAGGGCGGCGAAAGAACATTTTGTGTAGACAAACGCAAATTGTTTTCCTTCCTCTGCCAAAAAGAATTGCTTGTGCAACCAATAGTGTGGATATACATGTCTAATAAGTGTTCATATTTGGATTTGGAAAAGTGCCCACATGGGTGCGTTACCAATTATTGAAAACATTTGACTCTAATGGTTTGAAAAACAGAGTTTGGAAAACAATGTGAAAACTGTTTCAGTCAATTTTATGTGTTTTTCGAAAGCTAAAAACTGTTTTCGTTTGTTAAAGGAAGTGACATTTTTTGTGGAAATATTGTTGATCTGTTGTAAATCTTGTTTCCTATAATTGATGTTGTTATCAGAAATTAATTTTACTTGCCCCTTGGAGTGTACAGGTGACAAAAACTGCTGACAAGTACATTTCAGTTTAATCTGTCAAACATTCAAGGGCGTGACTAAGGGGGATGGAGGTATAGAGGTGCGTGACACACCCCAATACTTTTTACCATTCAGGAGCTTTTCGTCTGGATTGGAGTCGTGAATAACGCTTTACCCATGCTCGTAATCCTGTTCTTTATTCGAGACTAAATTTGATACCAGTTTCCTACGTCACACACAACCGGTCATTCAAGCGAAGGGGAGAGCGGTGGCTCGCTGGTTAAGGCAATGAACTTCAATCCGGGAGGTCTACGGTTCAATCCCGACCAGCGGTTAAGTAACCCTTTACCTAACGAATCGCACGCATCCGCCCGCGTAATTTTCAAATTGAGCAGTTGAAAAAAATTAATTTTTCAAACCATTTCAACAAAACCATATCATGTGACCCCTCATGGGAACGAGCTCAACGAGCTCGTTCCAATAAGGGGTCACATGATGTGGTTTTGTTGAAATCTTTTTGAAAAATTTAAGACGATAGTAATTAAAATAATAAATTTTAATATTCTCTTCGTTAGGTAAAGGGTTTTAATGAGTTGTGTCCAAGGGCAAGGTATTTAATCCAGATTGACCACTTGGGTGCACGGTGGTGCTGTGGTCTAAAGCGTACTGACCGTCGATGGTGCGCTTGCCTTTAACCAATGCTAACCCTGCTTATGCGGAGTTGGTTGCTTGTGTGGAGTTGGTACGTTGGGGAGCCTGACAGTTGCTCGTCTCTGCACGGTGGATCTATTCAGATCCTCGGGTTTTTTCCACCCATACAGCAGTCCGACACGAGGTAACCTTGCCCGTCGAAAGTGTCGTTAAACTCCAATAAATAAATGAATGAATAATTCAAATGGAGAGGTATGTTGTTCCCGTTTCGAGTTGTTAGCGTGTGCGGAGTTGGTACGCTGGGGAACCTGACACTTGCTCGCCGCTGTTCCGTGAATCTATTCGGGCACTCCGCTTTCTTCCACCCATACAGCAGTCCGACAAGAGGTAACCCTGCCCGTCGAAAGTGTCGTTAAACTCCAATAAATAAATGAATGAATAATTCAAATGGAGAGGTATGTTGTACCCGTTTCGAGTGGTTAGTGGCTCTGCATGGCAATTTGGAGTATGGTACGTGCTAAATAAAGAAGTTGGGAAGCCAATGTGTCACTACTACGCGTAGTATATGCATTTATTTACAAATAAGTTGTCAAGAACTCTGAGTTCTCTAACTTTAATCCCGATGACATGGGGGACACGTGTCCACCTCACTCCCTCCCCAATGTTTCCAGAAATAGTTGAGAGGGGGGTTAGGCCAACGTTATCTTTACCAATATATTTTTACGCCATAATACCCCCACCAGAAAATCAGCTGATAGGTGGAGATGGTCACGGATCAAAAGCAATAATCTGAAACTTGTATTTTATTTTTTGAGTTGACGTCATTGCAATCATTTTGGAAATTAGCAGAAAGGCGGTGCACAGGCTCCTCACTTCTCTAAGATGTGACCGAAGATTCCCTTCTATGAAGTGCCTCTTCTACTGACCTTGAAGTCAAGAAAAGAGCGGATTTTGTGTTTCTATATTTAAGAAATTTGTTAAATATGAAGTCGGAGCCGAATATGTACATGTTCCTTAACCCTTTACCCAAAGTAACGGCCAAAACCGGCCAGCACTATTCTCAAAAATCGCTAATTAATTTTTATTATTTTTTTCATTTTTTGTCTCAAAAACATAGGTTATGACACCTCATAAACCCTAAATGCAGATCACTTCAAGAAAGCTCTGAAAACCCATCTCTTTCAAGCAGCCTTCGGCCGCTGATTATACCATTGTTACCGTCACCTATGTTTTCAGCGCTTTTGAGCAGCGTTTCGCTGGGAAAAGCACAATATAAATAAATTATTATTATTATTATTAAATTATGATTATTTCTAATTCTCCCAGCGTTTCCACTGTTTAACCATATTTAATGCGCCCAGTGGTTTCCACTGTATCCTCCTGTTCCACAATTTTCAGTACTTGCAGCATTAATTTCTAAACATTTAAGTAATGGTCATTACCAATTCGTCGGCTGAGTGCTAGAATGGGACATAGAACATTCTAGCACTCAGGCGACGAATTGTTCTTGCCTGATGATAATACTTTAAAAAAAATAAGCATGCATTTCAGTGTTTCCACTTTTTTTCGGTGTTACCAACAGTTATAATTCTGCTCTCATTTCTTGCCATATCTATTTTTTCCGTAAATTACAAAATAAATTTCAATTGAGAAATAACCCAGTTTATTATATAACTACCGCAAATAGATCCTTAATACGGCTATAGTTTGCTCACCAATTATATATCACTTGGAAGCGAGAGTCCAAACTGTTTCAAATCTGTTTGAAGGCCTGTCTCAAACGAACCTCTCGCGACTTTTCTTTTTTTTGTCATTTTTTTGTTTTTGTTTTTTTTTTGTTTACATATCATGTGACGTATTCAATTTTTGAAGATTCGCTGTCACAAAATAAACAAATTATACTGCACAAAACGTTAAGGATCATATTTTGTGTAAGATGCAAAGCATTAATCAAAATACAAGATTAACTTCTGCTTATCATTAATAGATTTTAACCAGAGAAAATTCGATAGTATCTACTCTCGACGGCAGAAAGGTCCATGACGTCAAACGTCTTCTATTGTCAAGTGAAAATGCATACAGAATTCCTCTCATACGAAAGTTATGAAATTTACAATAATTTCATTGAATGACCTCGTTTGAAATGAAATTTTACGGCATGACCAGGATTCAGTTATAGGGGGTGTTCTAGCCATTTTGGGGGGGCAAACATGATATTTCAAAGGTCGTTGTGGTTGAGCCCCCCCCCCCCCCCCCCCCCACCTTCTTAACTAGGACCCTAAGGACGACTCTGGGGTATTTATGGAATGTGTAGCCCTATATTGGAGATCATTTTAAGGCTCTATATGTTATGTAGAAATTGCAGTTGGCCAATGTTTTTTTTTGGGGGGAGGGGGAGCACAAAAATTTAGGAGGGGCGAGTCCCCCCCCCCCTCCCTGTGACTACGCCACTTGACTTGAGTCGGTTTTCTGAACCTTCAGATAAGTGAACTGATCGTCATTTCATGAGTGATCTGTAGGATCCGGTTCGGTAAATTATAAATGTCACTCCAAACGCTGTGTGTTCTCGGTTTTTAGGTATCGTTTCACTGCTCCGAAAAACAGCAACGCGTGTTATCGTCCGACCATCCATGCAATCACTCTAGGGAAGGGACGCACACTAGGATAGTAGGATTCTTTTTTTTCATTCCTCGCTGACCAGTGAGGATACCTGTTCTGATAGCACACAGGCACGTAAGCCATTGAAAGATACATTCTCCAACCATACCTGAGCTAACCTCAAAACGACGATGCTCCATAAAACATCAATCGGGATATTTTTCGTTTTCTTCTCTCCGTACAGATTCCCTACAGATCTTTAATTGTGAAAGAACGTGCCTTAAAAGACCCAATTGCCAGTTCACTTGGTTTCAGGCAAAATTAGGTCCCACGATTTCATGCCACGTGGTCAAAATCGGCCTTAATGCTTTGAACCCTGGTGGTACCTTCCATGTCAGTTCAATGGAAGCAATTGGAAGTGCCCATATTTATTATATAGGGCTAGTCCAATTAATATTTTTAACGTGCAGTCTTGGGGCTGCACGTTGAAAAATTGATGGGTGTAGCCCCACACTTTAACTTAGTAGCCACCCCCACTTAATGTAAGTATGACGTATCATGTTGCTGTACCGGAAACACGGCCCCTCGGTTTCAAATGGTTAAGCTGGTTTGCGAGCACGACGATCAGCTTCATTGAGGCGATGCCTGTAGATTTACCTTGGAAATCATACCGTTTCCTAGTTTCTGTGATCTGTTTTAAAGTCTATAGAAAAAGAGATTTATCATTTGTTGGCTAACAGATCGATGTAATGACCCGGCTGGGCTGTCGTACTTGTTGATCTGTTAATTTGTGGTCGTTTGTGCACAGCAATCTTTGCTTAGAAGTATTGTCACAATTTTCAGATGACACTTTCTCCCACATTAACCCTTTACCCAACGAATCGCCCACATCCGCCCGCGTAATATGCAAATTCAGCATTTGAAAAAAATATTATTTTTCAAAAAAATTCAACAAAACCATATCATGTGACCCCTCGTTGGAACGAGCTCGTCGAGCTCGTTCCAACGAGGGGTCACATGATATGGTTTTGTTGAAATGTTTTGAAAAATTTTTAAAAAAATGATATTTAAAATAATAAATTTTGATATCGTCTGCGTTGGGTAAAGGGTTAAATCACTAAATAACATTTGTTGAAACATATCGGTTTGAATCATTGACATGGCAAAACTTATCTGCCATACGTCATGGTGTTTTCTTTTTAGCATTTGTTACAAAGATTTGTGTGCTGAATAAGCCATGGGAAATATAGCTTGAAAATAGGTGTTATTTGCGATGTCGGAAAAATGTTAATTTTTTTTTATTTTTTGTTCAGAATTGTACATAAATACGGATGAACAACAAAAAGTGATAAATTATGTCATTGCTCAGATTTTTGATGACATCAAAAATAATCTATCACCTATTTTCAAGCAAACTTCCCATTACAAATATAGCACCAAAATTTGCATCAAATCTAACTTTTCAATCAACGTAAATAGTGGCCATTCCCGATGGCTACACAGAAATCATGATTAGCTGTCATCCAAAATTTCACTCTATGAAGTCGAGATATGCATACAAAAACAAAAGTAATTCCGGGCTTAACAGGCGAAGTCAACTTTGTTTACTTGCAATCTATGCCCATTGGTGTGGTAGGCAGCAGTGGCGACGCCATGGAGGGGTATGTGGGGGTACTTACCCCTCCACTTTTTTCGCCAAGCATAGTTAAACAATACTATCATTTTAATTTTTGTTGTATTGAACGTTGCGGTGTAATAGTCGGTATGCTTAATCCCATATTCCCAAGTGCACTAAATCAGAGAAGTTTTGAAATTATGCCCCCCCCCCCCTCCCCCGTCCCCCACACACACACATGCTAGCTGCAAACAACAAACAAGAGTCGAGGGTCCAAATTGCAACAAGGCATGCCGCGTTTAAACCGACTGAAACATAGTGCTTAAGAGTATTCGACGAATGCTAGAATCGAGAGCGTGCAAGGCATCCGTTTGGAATTCAGCCTACAGCAATTTAAAAAAATAAATAAAATTTAATATTTTAGAAAAATTCTCAAAGGTATAACTCAATGAAATCATGCAAATATGAATATCATTGGAACCGGCTTGATCAGCCGGTTCCAATGATATCCATGTTCGCATGATTTTGTTGCAAAACAGTTAAAAATTTTCTCAACTTATGGAGAGGATCCCCCTCCCGAAACCCACCCCAGCTCGGCGCTGCACAATCCCCAACTGTACCCCCTCACTTTTGTAACTCTGGCGCCGCCACTGGTAGGCAGAAATAGACAATATGTATTTACCTCTCAACTGACCGAATTATTCTGTATACTTTACATGATTCTTAACATTTTTGTACAGTATATTACAATAGTCAGTTAATCGGGGTTGTTGGGGGCATGATGGCGCTGTGAACTAAGGCCTACTGCACGTCGATGGTGCACTTGTCTTCAACCAATTCTAACCCTGTTTGTGGGGAGTTAGTACGTTGGAGAGTCTGGCAATTGTTCGCCGTTGCTCGGTGGTTCTCTCCGGGTACTCCGGCTTCCTCCACCCGTAAAACTATCCGACACGAGGTGATCCTGGCTGTCGAAAGTATCGTTACATACCAGTGAATAATCAGATAAATACATTGGAGTTGTTGTATTCCGTCTCGTTGACAAGGCCAGGTCGGTCACATTAAACAGGACGCCGTATGCGTCCTGTTTGGTGTGGCTGATCTGGTCTCATCAACTTGCCGAAATCTCGTTCCCTGAGTTCCAATGTGTTCTATGTGCCGACTTGCACATAGAACACAGTGGAACTCGGGGGACGATCTGACAACCCAGATCAACTGGTTGTTGTAGTAATCTGTATGGATATAGGATTTGGCTTCTATCACAGTTCATCAGATAATAATAATAATAATAATAATTTACTTATATAGCGCTTAATTCAAATACAAATCTGCTCTAAAGCGCTTACATTTTAAAAAAGAGAAAAAGGAATTGAAGAAAGAGTGGTTAACAATCAAATGCCAACTTAAACAAATAATAATGTGTTATTCTTCAATATGTATTTCAATATTGCTGAAATAAAAAATAATATGAAGAGCAATAATATAATAAGAAATGTGTTCATTATTTACCCACATCAGTTTTTTCGTAAACATCTGAGTTATAATGACAATTATCAGTCCACACATTTGCATTTACATGTAGCACCTTCTCCCGTGTTGTGTAAATGACGTTATCAAAGTTCTCGTACAATAAGCCTTTTTCGAAACTGCCATCTTGGACTTTAATCTATGCAAGGTCACAGATCGCGAGGTGTAAATATTTCAAGAAAACACGTAGTGAGTAATGGGAGAAGAGAGCGGGTGAAGTGCTTCGGACCCTATTACGTTCATTAGTGAGAATTCAAAAAGCATTTAGCCAAGGTTACCATTTGTTTAAGGCAATAGCAATATTGTAAGAGAACTTTCATTATTTCGAACTGAGTTCCTATCGACATAAATTGTGTTTGAAGGCACGTTGTGTCATTACTCCGTGGCCATGGGCACTGTTTTCAACAACTTCCGGGGAATTTCCATGCCGAGAAACTCCGTACAACACATGTGTCCTTGTTTGCATTCAAAACAAGTCTGTAAATCGGCGATATTCCATAGTTTGACATCGTCTAGAGTTGCCCCTTCAGTTAATTCAAATGACGACATCGGTTTTACGAATTTAAACTTGATATTTCACAAAACTAGTTGATTTGACTGGCACAGAACTCAACGCGATGAACATGGAAATCACTTTGTTTACACCCCGCGGCCCGTGACCTTGCATAGATTAAAGTACAAATATTATATGGCAGTTTCGAAAAAGGCTTATATTGTATCTGTGACAGACAACAACGCCATCTACCTGCTATTTTAGTCGATCAGCGTAATATAGTGTATTTGTAAAATGTTGGTACTGGTACAAAATAGAATTTCAGTTTCCACGGGCAGAAATTGGAACAGTAGATATTACCCTTATAAAAAAGTACCATGGTAAACCATGGTAAATCCCAAAATACCCTGGTAATACCATGGTAATACCATGGTAATACCATGGTATTACCAGGGTATTTTAGGATTTACCATGGTTTACCATGGTACTTTTTTATAAGGGTATGTCAATTATCTTATCAATACATAAAGAGAACTATAATTTGCAAAACGTTTATTTGCTCATGTGTTTGGCTCTTCACTCCTCATAAACCGCCATTCGAATCACCAGTGAACCTGGCATGTGTATCCAACTATGTTCAGAGAATGTCACTGGGAGTTGAGGTTTCCATACAGGACTGGCGGAGAGGTTTGGTGTGAAAATGGGTCCAAAACACGCCCTCTCCTCGTTTTTGTAAGTTATTTTTTCCCTCAAGCTTCAAATACCAGAGCACAGAGTATTTAGGGGATATATATAACACGTGGACATCATCTACCCCAGGTATATCCTTCCAATGCATACAGCTATTACTATTGTGGGGACAGCTGTGAGTCGTTATAAATTGCTTTCCCTTTTTCAAAATTTGAATGAGTCAACATAAACTGCGGGAAAATATTTGGTTGCCAAATAAAATTGTGGCCATGTTCAAAGAAGCGGCCGACCTTCCTGTTCCAAACTTTTCCCTAAGGGGGAACTCGTATATTGCCAACGAGAGTGTGATACACAATCGTACAGGCCTCTGCGCGCGTCGGATAATGCTTAGCATTATGATCAATTTTTGAAATGTGGCGCCATTCCCAAAGCCAGAAAGAGTTCTGGATCTGCCTCTGAAAGTAGTGCGTTTGATTAATCCGCTGTACAATACCTGATACTGACGTAATGTATATTTTTTCATGGCATCCAATGTTCGTCATTGGGAGAGATTCACGGCAAAGTTAGCTCCCCTTAATTTGCTGAAGCTGTCGGTAATTAAACTCCGAGGGTATGGGAATTTCATATAGAAACTAGAGAATTGTAATTTGTTTGACAAATTACGGGAAATTCCCAACTTTTTAATGTGAAAAGGCAGACTACATATAGCAAAGCAAAGCGTTTGAAATTAACCCTTTCAAAATGATTGAAAAAGGTATCCAAAGTTGGCGAATTTTGGCATTCTCAAACGGTACTCTTATTCTTACCCTCATTCAATCTCGCATATTCGAAAAAACAAGACGCAGTATTTTGCATTGCTTGTGTGCTTTTTCCTATGCCTGCCCATCAAGGGTCCCGTGCTTCAAAGCTGGTCGATTCTGGTTACTCAAACTGGAAAGATGCACTGTCCGATTTCGATCAACATTCAACTGCTGAACACCACAAGGATTCCATGAGGAGATTATTAGATACTTTCATAAAAAATTTCCATAAACCCGAGGGCCGTGTCGATTCGATGCTAGCTGAAAATTCGAGAGCCTTAATTGAATCCAACCGCGGTATTGTGATCACTATCTTGAAATGTATCGAATATTGTGGGCGTCAGGGGATATCGCTGCGTGGACACAGGGATGATGGTCTGGTATCGAATGATAATGTTGCCAGCATGGGGAATTTCAAGTCACTCCTGAAACTTATTGGTGAGCTCAACCCTGATATGCAGCAGCACATTGAAAAGTGTGGTAGAAATGCACAGTATATGTCAAAAACAATACAAAATGATTTATTGCTATATTGCTTGAAGTACATCCAAGGTGTGATAATCGATGAAGTAAAATCACAGAAAATCGGACCCTACTTCGGTCTGATGGTCGACGAGGTTACGGATACGGCTAATTGGGAACAGCTAGGAGTTGTGCTCCGTTATACCAAAGATGCAATCCCTCGTGAAAGACTCATAGAGTTTATAGAATCCGAAAAAATAACCGGCAGTGCACTGGCTGACCAAATTATCAAATGTGTAAACTCACTCGACTTGGATCCCCAGTATTGCCGAAGCCGGACGTACGACGGCGCAGGGAGTATGGCGGGTGAATATAATGGCGCCACTGCCCAGTTTCGTTCTAAAACGAATAATTCGAAGGCGGTATATTTCCACTGCGCGTCACACGACCTTAACTTGACACTTTCTAAAGCTTGTGCAGTACCAGAGATCCGAAACATGACCTGTGTTTTGCAATCCCTTGGTGTTTTCTTCAAATATTCACCAAAAAGAACTCGCGAACTCGAACACTCTGTTGTGGAATACAAGGAGGCACACCCTAACGCGGGAATATCAAAAACTAAAATAAAGCCATTGTGTGAGACTAGATGGGTCGAGCGCCACAGGTCATTGGATACACTGGAGACATTATACGAGACCCTACTGGACACTCTTGATAATATAAGACTAAATAAAGATCAACGCTGGGACTCCAGGACAATCACAGAGGCAAATGGTTTGTTCGCACAGTTAACGAGTGAGTCGTTCATCGCCGCATTTCAAACCTGTCATTATTTGTTCGGGTTCACCAAGTCGCTAGCAACCTTGCTTCAAGGGAGCGAAACTGATATTTTGGTGGCCTATTCGGAAATCGAGTTCATACGTGAAGAGATGAGGGATATCCGCTCCCAATCCGAGAAAGAGTTTGAAATCATATACAAAGAAATGTATAGAATGGCGGATATCGCGAATGTAACAATAACAATTCCCAGGTGATGCGGTCGCCAGACTCTGAGAAGCAATGTTGACGCATCTACCCCCGAGGAGTTTTATCGTCGATCGATATTTGTGCCTTTTGTTGACAGTATTCTGACACAGTTATCTGACAGGTTCGGTCAGCTATCAAACAGCGCAGTGAAGGCAATGATAATAATTCCAAAATACATGGAAAATCGCGCCAAAATGGACAGCTTCCGTGATGACGTTGACGGGATGAAAGAATATTTCTTTAGTGACATGCCGGCTCCCACCAGTTTCGCACAAGAAGTACGTCTCTGGCAACGCTACTGGTCGTCCGAGGAACAAAAGCCAGCAACTATTCAAGACACCCTCAAGTCAATGTCCGCAGATTCATTGACCTCGCGATTCCCGAACATTTTCACTGTTCTAAACATACTGCTTGTCACCGCAGCAACAAGCGCTTCGGTCGAACGAGCAAACTCTTCGTTGAAGTTCACAAAGAACAAACTGAGGAGTAGTATGGGGGAAGAGAGGTTAAACGCTCTAATCATGTTGTTTGTACACCGAGACATTAATCTGAATTACTCAGACATAATTGATTCTTTCTCAAGAATGCACCCGAGAAGAATGCAGCTTGAACTGCCACTTAAGTATGATTAAGTCTCTGATGAATAAAACAAATCAACGTTACATTAATTCTATTATTCTTACAAACTTTTTTACCACGCATCCCCTCTCCTATTCAGAGCCTCAATATATCAATGCCCATAGTCAACCCGTCGACTCGTGATAATAATATTGAGATCCTGAATTCGAGACGTGTATGGGGGAGCGCTAGTTGTTTTCTGGCGTCCGAATTATAGCCTGAAGATATGCTCATCCGGAGATATGCCCATTTCAAGATAACACGGGGAATATGGAGTGGTTTGGTACGATCGAACCTAGTGTGTTCGACGTTGAACCACATGAACCACATTCCCATACCAAGTTTTATGAGTCCTTGATACGTATTGATTGATTTATGTCATCTAAATGATACAGAATAGGAGGTGTTATATATGTCCTAATCACGAGCTTTGAATCAAGGAAATCGCTTCTTTTTCCCCATTATTGCAAAAATTTTCTCACACAGGGCCGAACCATGGTCGGCCCTGTGCGTTAGTCCGCCCCCATTATCTCAAATCCTGAATCCGCAATCAATGTTGCATCTATCCATACAAAAATAATTGCTACAACAACTTTGCAATTAGAGCGAATGAGTACAGAAATTTGCAAAATTCACAAAAAATCTTTTTTTTCGGACAGTACTTTTCTTTAAGTTGGCAAAGCATATGGTAGGTCAAGCCCCAGAGCATAGCTTACTACAGCGGATTTGTTCATTGTGCACCTGTACATATAGCAAAGCAAGTGTTTGAAAGTAATCCTTTCCAAAATGAGAGAAAAAAGCAGCCAAAGTTGGCTAATTTGGGCATTTTCAAACGATAATCCTATTCTCTCCCTCATTTTACTTGACGGTTAAATCTGAGATTAAACAGTGAACAATAACTTTCTTCTGCAACCATTGTTGCATCTATCCATACCAAAATAATTGTTACAACAACCTTGTAATCAAAGAGATTTTTCCCTTGAAGTTGGTCAATTTCGAAGAAATATTGCTATATTCATGTCATTTTTGGCCAAGAGGGGTTAATTTTGAAATATTTGTGTGGTGATTTTGGTATATCATATTATGCTCTAAATAATTTAGAACTTCGATCTAAATAACTGCAAACAGTTTTGAGACTTGAAAAATGGTGAAATTTCTAAGGTTTTGGCAGAATATTTTGAAAATAAGTGTTTTCACGAATATGACGATACCTCATTTCACTAAATTTTATAGCATTACATATGCATGCCAAATTTGGTTGAAATCGTACAGCCTGGTTTTGATGAGCTATGTTGAAAAATGGTGAAATTTTGATAGTTTTGGCAGAAAATTTTGAAAATAAGCGTTTTCACAGATATGACGATACCTCATTTCACTAGATTTTATGACATTATATAAGTATGCCAAATTTGGTTGAAATCGTACAGTCTATTTTTGAGTTGTGCAACTGTCAAAACTGAGGGAGGAAAAAAAATAAAAATAAAAATTAAAAAAAAATTTAAAAAATAATGAAGAAAAATTTTGAAAAGGAAGAATAACAAGTCTCTTTCCCAAAATGGGTGTGGGAAAGCCTAATTAAAATTTTGAAATGTTATCGATGTTGTTACATCATTGTGCTCATGATTTCACAAACTTCATGCATTCTCCTGTAGAGTAGTTTTAAATTACAGAAGCCGGCCTTTTACAATTTTTCTCCTAATCACTTTGGACGTTTCACTATTATTCTCCGTTGAAACCCATTTAACCCTTTACCCAACGAATCGCTCGCACCCGCCCGCGTAATATGCAAATTCAGCAGTTGAAAAAATATTATTTTTCAAAAACTTTCAACAAAACCATATCATGTGACCCCTCGTTGGAACGAGCTCGTCGAGCTCGTTCCAACGAGGGGTCACATGATACGGTTTTGTTGAATTTTTTTTTAAAATTTGAAAAAAAATGATATTTAAAATAATAAATTTTGATATCGTCTGCGTTGGGTAAAGGGTTAAACATAAGAAAATGGTGTTTGCACCATCTTTTGGTGTTCTTTATTTTTTATGTTCATTGTATCAACAGTGCGCGCATCGTGACATATAATGCAGACGCTGTTCTATCCTTTAATATCAAATCTAGAAGCAAAGAGTTGCTCATTTTATTTCCTGGGAAGAATAAAAACTCTCAGATTATTTATTTATTTATTTATTTATTTATTTATTTATTTATTTATTTATTTATTTATTTATTTATTTGTTTGTTGTGGTTTAACGTTACTTTCGACAGCCAGGGTAACATTGTGTCGTAAGCACATTATTGTAAAAACACATTTGCCAAACATATTCTTAATGGCGGAAATATTCTTAATGATGGATTATCTGTGAAGTAGTTGCTTCTAATTAGCTTTCCAGAAAGAGCCAAGTTTCCTTTTGTAACTTTTAATAAATAAAAACAACAGACAGCTTCGAGAGCACTCTGTTATTTTCTTCATTAAAAGTAACAAAAGGAAACTGGTTTTTTTTTGCTACTGATGTCATGGGTGTTTTCTCACCAATTACGTGCTTCTTAGTTGGACCTTTATTGTCCGTCTAATAATATCAAGGAAGATAACTTTATCGAAAGTCGATTTTCATGACGATATAAGTCAGGGATGTCTAAAAAAGGGAAATAAGTGGAACTTATCACTGGCTTTGTAAGAAGATTTGATACCGCATTTTCTCTTTTAAGATATCCTTGTCGCGGCTAAGATACCTGGGTGAAACAAATATACTACTCAAAGTTTGCTAAGCACCACATATTTGACACATCACTGTGAAATTTGTTTGTGACGTATTTGCGATATTTTTGGTGGATATGATTGAGGAATGTATTGAGATGGACCTCAGTGTTACATTAGCTCTCTTGAAAGGCAGACTTTTCGTGACAGTCATGGAAAGCATGTACGCCTTGATTTTCATGATGTTTTCGTGTACTGTCTACATGTGCATGACATGTGTAGTGTATTCAGTCTCCATTTCAACGCAAACCCTTGTGATTTAATGATTGAATATGGCAAATGCAAATGTTAGAAGACATTTGTCTGAAGCAGAAATGTGGCTGGCTGTAGGGATGGCGGAGCAAGGGGCTACCCATCGTCAGGTTGGTGAAGCCCTTCGTGTGCTCCATATGGTGATCACCAGAGCCTGGGCTAGATTTCAGCAGTGTGGCACACCAGTAAGACGGTATGGTGGTGGCAGAGGCAGAGCAACGCCTGCAGATGAAGACCGGTTTTGCTCATTCAGACCCGTAGAAACCGCTTTGCCACAGCAACCCAGCTTCGCAGTGACCTTCAGAATGCATCCGGGGTAAATGTTTCGACGCAGACTATCCTGGCAAGGTTGCACGAACGCGGTCTCCGATTGAGAAGACCATATATTAGCATCCCGCTGTCCCAGAACCACCGCCAGTCACGATATGAATAGGCCATGGACCATGTTGGACGGACTAGAGAAGATTGGCGACCTGTTCTTTTTACAGATGTGTCAAGGTACTACCTGAACTACACAGATAGGCTTCTTGGGTATGGAGAAGACAGACAAGGAGAGCGATTCCATGCATGCAGCCAACATTGTTGAGCATGACCGCTATGGTGGAGGGTCAATAATGGTCTGGGCGGCATCAACTAGGATGGACGGACAGAGCTCTGTGTCCTTGACCGTAGTACATTAACTGCACAGCGGTATATTGATGAGATCATGGATGCCCACGTCAGATTGTATGCAGGTGCAGTGGGTGATAGATTCATTCTGATGGACGATAATGCCCGTCTCTTATGTTGCCCATGCTGCACGGGAGTTCCGATAGAGGGGGGGTTGAGCGTATGGACTGGCCAGCAAGATCCCCTGACCTCAGTCCAATCGAACACGTCTGGAATGAGTTGCAGCTTGCAATTTTAGCCTGTCCAGTCCAGCCAAGAAGTGTTCAGGAGCTTGGTGTCATGCTGGTCTAAGAATGGAACAGCATCCCACAAAGGACCATCAGGAGCCTGACTGGGAGCACGAGAAGGCGTTGTCAAGCAGGAATTAACAGTAATGGATCTCATACTCAAAACTGAATCCATACCAGTCCACTCCGTCAGCTTTTTGGCAAATTGAAAAATTTCCTCTGTTACCAATAATATCCATTTCCCATGGTTTCCGTAATCAAAAACTAAAAAATAATGTCAAACACATATAATATCTTAATTTCTGTACTTAAATCATTAAAGGTATAATTAAATACTAAATACATACGCTTTTCATAACAATATTTTCAACTAAAACGTAAAACAGGCAGTTGGATATTCTTGGTGCTCAGCAAACTTTGAGTAGTATATGTCTTACCTATGCGTCCTACTTGGCCAACTGTATCTGAAAATTCTATGATCGCCGGACTATTTCATTATTGTCTGCATTTTGTAAACAAACGCTTCGCACTAACTGACATAGCTACCCATCCACACACCCACACCACTCAAGGGAGGTTTTTAAGCTATTACCCCCCCCCCCCCCCCCATCTCATACTGACGCCACCGGGGTGACACATGTTACAATTAGCTTCAATATGTTAACCCTTTGAACACCTGAGACCGAACTTTTGGTCCAAGGATAAATTTCGTCCAATTTTTGTCTCATTATAAAAGGCCTATATACGGGGCATTGGTGATCAAATAACAACTGCAGTTTGGCTGCAGACTGCAGTTAGTATTTTATCCTCCCGTATATTCATTTTGGACCGACCCATCTCACTGTTAGTGTTCACAAAGGCGATACCATTCCAGGAAACGAGGGCCTAAAGGGTTACCCCACTCTATCGGGAGCTTACATTGAGTTTCGAAATATCTATCTTTGGTATATACGGAATTTTTCGAGGACCTTTCTGAATATACAATTCATTTTCTCGTCGGTCATTCGATTACCCAGAAAATGTTCATCCCACGATCCGCGTTGTGATTTTGTTGACGTTATGTGAGGTGTGGTTGGAGAAAAATCATCCTCGAATGGTGTATTGTGGGACGAATAAATCCCACTGAAAGGAAAGATAATTCCAGACAGACGAAAGCCAAGTGTCTCAGTCAAATATCTCCCATCGGGTGAGATTTCCCCCATTCCACCCCGCACAACCCGATGCTAACAATAATCCACCAGAATCCATTTGAATGAGGACTGAAATGGAAAAATATATTTCTTCAAACGTCAAGTTACCGCGAGGTATTTCGTCCCCTGAGTTCCAATGTGTTCTATGTGCCAGGAGACACATAGAACACATTGGAACTCAGGGAACGATTTTTTCAATTTATTTTTCTTCATTCAGTGGTGATGAGTGTGATAGCCGTTTTAACAAACACTGAAACATGGAACAATAGTATAGTCCGTAACATGGAACAATGGAATAGTCCGTGGTGAGAAACTGAATTACCCCCGTGCGATCTCCGGGAAAGGAATCTGAAACTTTCTATACAATCATTGGTCGCTATAAATCTTGCATCTGCTGTGAGTTATATCGGACTTAATAAATTTGTGGCTCGTGGAACTAGGGTTTCAAAAAACAGGTGTCATCGCGAATCGCAATGACACATGTTTTTGATACCCTAGTTCTTCCAAGCCTCATTTTTATTCTGCGTTTCGTTTTCACTCTCTCAACGCCTCTTGAATCGCGGATATTGCGACTTTTTCCACTCAAAATGAAAATTTATCCCAACGGGCCGATCATGGATCGTGGACTCTCAATCCCCCTATCGGGGATCATAGCCACCTGTCAGGAAAATCCTGGCGCCACATGTGAACTTTAACGCGGTTCAGTGCATGCATTTGGCTGCCGTAAGATAACCAAATGGCAAAAGAAGTTCAACTGTAGGTATTTTTCTTCTTTTCCACTGACAGAAAAACTTTAAGAATGGTAGATGAAAGATAATGATCACTGCTACCAACCCAAATCAACTGCACTGAAAGATAATGACCACTGTTACCAATCCAAATCAGCTGGGCTGAAAAATAATGACAACTGCTACCAATCCAAATCTGCTGGGCTGAAAGATAATGACCACTGCTACCAATCCAAATCAACTGGGCTGAAAGATAATTACCACTGCTACCAATCCAAATCAACTGGACTGAAAGATAATGACCAATGCTACCAATCCAAATCAACTGGACTGAAAGGTAATGACCACTGCTACAAACTCAAAGCAACTGGGCTGAAAGATAATGACCACTGCTGTCAATCCAAATCAGCTGGGCTGAAAGATAATGACCGTGGCTACCAATCCAAATCAATTGGACTACAAGATAGTGACCACTGCTACCAATCCAAATCAACTGAACTAGGCCACTGCTATCAATTAAAATCAACTGGACTGATAGATAATGACCACTGCTACCAATCCAAATCAGCTGGGCTGAAAGATAATGACCACCATTACCAACCCAAATCAACCTGACTGAAAGGTAATGACTACTGCTACAGACTTAAATCAGCTGGGCTGAAAAATAATGACCACTATTGCCAACCCAAATCAACTGGACTGAAAGAATATGACCACTGCTATCAATCGAAATCAACTGAGCTGAAAGATAATGACCACTATTTCTATCACAAATCATCTGGACTGAAAGAACATGACCACTGCTACCAATCTAAATCAGCTGGGCTGAAAGATAATGACCACCATTACCAACCCAAATCAACTGGACTGGAAGGTAATGACCACTGCTACAAACTCAAATCAGCTGGGCTGAAAGATAATGACCACCATTGCCAACCCAAATCAACTGGGCTGAAAAGTAATGACTGCTGCTACAAACTCAAATCAGCTGGGCTGAAAGATAATGACCACCATTACCAACCCAAATCAACTGGGCTGAAAGATAACGACCACTGCTACAAACTCAAATCACTGGGCTGAAAGATAATGAACATCATTACCAACCCAAATCAACTGGACTGAGAAAAAATTACCACTGCTACAAACTCAAATCAGCTGGGCTGAAAGATAATGATCACCATTACCAACCCAAATCAGCTGGACTGAAATGTAATAACCACTGCTATAAACCCAAATCAGCTGGGCTGAAAGATAGTGACCACTATTACCAACCCAAATTAACTGGACTGAAAAAAATGACCACTGTTGCAAACCCAAATCAACTGGGCTGAAAGATAATGACCACTGCTATCAACCCAAATCAACTGGGTTGAGTGACTATGAACCCATCGGGGTTCCTATTCACTCAATTCAGATGATTTGGGTAGATTTTCAACCTTACTGATTTTTGAGTGTTTTGACCAACAAGATAATTAAACCCCAATAATTCAATGATGACGTGTGAAGATTAATGTTTGGGGTTGCAGTATTACTTTCCAGATTACGTATGCTACGTTGCGTATTCGAATAGGTTAGTTGGGGGTCTCAGTTCTGGATTAGGAGGCTGCCAAAGGCAGTAGTATCTGGGCTGCTGTGAAAGAATGGCCCTTCTTCAATAACTGAGGTAAATCTCTGAGTAGGACAACGAAGATCGGTGTGATCATAATAAATGAGTAGACAAGGACAACAATATGTCTGGTTGTGATATACTTACGATTGTGAACAATGCCTGGTAATAAATTATAAAGTTTCGCGACAAATAGCTGTTGGGATAGTGTGACATTCCTGTGGTTCTATCGTCAAGTGATTAGGGCTGATCATCGTCCATCTGAGATATTGGTTTAAATCAGGTGCGTCTCTAAGGAGAGGTTGATGGATGTGTGATACTCCTCCAATAATCTTTCCAGTCAGGATTGGTGTCCAAGATATTGATTTTTTCTTACTAGTAATCATGTACTTTCTTAAAAGATTATAATTCCTACTTGGACTTGTGTCACACACACAGTCGACCATACAAATGGGGTCTATTAGTACATGATTCGGGCTGTCGATGGCCCAGCATGACGAATTTGGAGTACCGATACGGTACGTGTTAATTGAATACGAAGTTGCGTCACGACAACTTCATGTATATTTTATTTATTCACTAAACATTTCCAAGAAGTCTTGAGTTTTTTAACTGAAATACCGATTGACTAAAATTTCAACTACATCATCAAGGCATGCCTTCGATGAAGGCATGCCTTGATGATGTAGTTGGAATATTAATTAATTAATTAATTAAATTAAATTAATTAATTTAATTAATTAATTAATTAATTAATTAATTAATATTTATTTATTTATTTATTTATTTATTTATTTATTTATTTATTATTCGTTGGGATTTAACGACACTTCCGACAGCCAGGGCCACCTCGTGTCGTACAATTTTATGGGTCGGGGAAGCCGGAGTACCCGGCGAGCAGCTGTATTTTCCCCCCAACGTACTAACTCCACTCAAGCAGGGTTAGCATTGGTTGAAGACAAGTGCACCATCGACGTGCAGAACGCCTTAGGACACAACTTGCACCCATGTGGACAATCGGGATTAAGTGCCTTCCTCAAGGACACGACGCAGTTGTCCCTGGCGGGGATCGAACAGTGCATCTTCCGGTTTGAAGTCCAATGCCGTGACAACTGAATCACAGAAGACCTGCTGAACTGGCTCTTCGGATTTTCATCATAGTATTTAAAGGATTATCAGAAAAATTTCTGGTCAGCATCCGCTTGAAGAAGAATTTGGAATTCCAGCCAGGGGCTGTTTTTGGCGGGGGTGTCAGAATGAGTTGTGGGGCAAACTGAACCCAAGTTCAATGTTAAGAAGTTGAAAGACTTCTTAGTGCATTAGAAGTTATTTTGCTAAATGAAGCGAATGTACAGGAATAAAGATACTTGGAGACTGCTGATAAGAGCTCGTGGATTCGATTCAACCTTGGAGTGGGTGGAGTGGAAACAAGGCAAGTCTCATGTACGAACATTGTATGTTTAAAGGTTTGACGGAGAGTGGTTTAATCAGAGACTTTGAAGTGCATTCGAAAGTGGGTCAGCTGACGATTATTTATTTATTTATTTATTTATTTATTTATTTATTTATTTATTTATTTATTTATTTATTCATTCATTCATTTATTTATTTATTTATTTATTTATCTATTTATTTATTTATTTATTTATAAAGAACACTTTCGATACCTCGTGTCGGACAGTTTTACGTTTGGAGGAAGTCGATGCACCCGTAGAGAATCACCTATATCAACGGCGAGCATCTGTCAGACTCCCCAACGTACTAACTCCACACAAGCACGATTAGTGTTAAGACAGGTGCACCATCGACGTGCATAACACCTTAGCACACAGGGCCACCGTGCCCCCATGAGTAGTGGCGGCGCCAGAAATTTTTTTGTGGGGGGGGGGGCAACTAGGGGGGGGGGGCAGACTCCCATGAAGGGGGGCAAATACGTAAAGGATCATATCATTACTTTCTTATGAGGTAGTCCAAACTTGGAACCAAAGTCCGTAATATGCTTTTTGGGTTTGGTACGTCCTGTGGACGTACCAAACCAAAAAATTATATTACGGACTTTGGGTCCAAGTTTCGACTAAATGTAATGGTAATTAGCGGTCCTCCTTTCAAAAAATCTTGGATCCGCGTCTGGTGGGCCTGTGCGTGAGAGAGAGAGAAAGAGAGAGAGAGAGAGAGAGAGAGAGAGAGAGAGAGAGAGAGAGAGACTCATAATGCCCGTCTGTCATAATGCGAAATCTATGATTTTTTTAGACAAGGGATATGGATAGACATGCCTTTGTCGGCTCATAACTTAATTATAACTTATAAGTATCTGCATCTGAGTCTTTAAATCTCTACTGCCTGGATGTGTTCATCAGCTAGCCTGAGGCTTTGGGCTAAGTGTGTATGGGAAATTATTAGGAATAAAAAAAGAGAGGGGTGTGTGTGTGTGTGAGAGAGAGTGACTGAATGTGTGTGTGTGTGAGGGTTGATGGAAATGCATGCGAGATGGTTGGGGGGGGCAACTGGGGGGGGGGGGGCAAATCCTCCCCATGCCTCCCCCGTAGCGCCGCCACTGCCCACGAGTGCAATCTTGATTAAGAGCCTTGCCCAAGGACACAGCGCAGTTATTCCTGGAGGGGATCGAACCCTGGACCGTTCGGTTTGAATTCCAATGCCGTAGCCAAGGAGGCACCGCGCCGCTCCCAGCTGAGTATAAAGTGTTAATTGTTAAAGCAAGTAAAGCGAGTCAGAGGAGTTGACGGACAGTGATAGTACGTGAAACAGGAGAACAATTAAAGGCTGAAGCTGCTAAGCGCAGGATGCTTGAAGGAGCAAACAGAAGATACGTTATGTCAGTAGAGTGAGAGAACTTCCAGGAGCGGAACGACGATTGGAGACAATATCGACTAGAAGACGCGAGGCCTCGAAGAAATATGAACACTCGGGCGGGATAAATTCCTTGTTATTTGTAAACCTTTGTTTTGTATTATTATCGATAAATTATATTCAAATGACATCAGTCGGATTCCTTTTTAAAAATCAAGTCAGTGGCACATCCAGATGACAAATCTACCCGAGCCACACAACAAGGTTCTGAGACGTAATCTATGTTCACTCAAAGGCCAGGTGGTCCTCTCTGAGATAAATAAAATAGCATTTAGCCCTTTACCTAACGAATCGCCCGCATCCGCCCCGTAATATGCAAATTCAGCAGTTGAAAAAATATTATTTTTCAAACAATTTCAACAAAACCATATCATGTGACCCCTCGATGGAACGAGCTCGATGAGCTCGTTCCAACGAGGGGTTTCACATGATATGGTTTTGTTGAAATTTTTTGAAAAATTTGAAAAAATGAAATTTAAAATAATAAATTTTGATATCGTCTGCGTTGGGTAAAGGGTTAGAGTGAGAAAACGGTCTCAAACGTCACTTTGAATGCAAAAAAATATATTGTTAGAGATGCGCACATCTATCTTCCACATCGCGATACTAGGGCTGATAGGGATGTCTCGTTCCAACTGTGTTAATCATCGATTTTTTATTTGTTTTCCTGTAACAAGAACGTGGAACCCGTGCATTTAACAGAGTCGTTTGGTACGAAAGCCATAGTACCGTCAAGAATTGATGAAGAAAAATGTGAGAAAAATAACAAACTCGTCTCATAATAAAGGAAGTAATTACTTTCAAAAGAAGAGACATGTTTTACATTGAGATTAATTTTATTGCTGTCAGAATCTAACCTAGTTTGATTTATCAATTTATCCTAATAAACCATTACTGTGCATCATTTCATAGAACTGTTGATGCCAGTGTCGGGACTCAGATAGCACTCAAAGGAATTAGGATCTTTATCATTTCATACAGTGGCATACACAGTACCCTTTACTCAGAGGCGGCGGAACCAGGGAGCACAGGGAACACGTGCTTCCCCACATTTTCCCAAAGACATACTACGAGGTTACACAATGAGCAAAATGGCCGCATGTAAACGGCATTTCTGTTGTATATTGATATTGATATTGATATTGATATTGATTTATTCACCAGTATACTATAAATTACAATAAGATATACATCAACATATATTTACAGTATTCATATAACAATGACAAACTATTATGTATAGGATATACATGTATACTGGCAGGGGAAAGCATAGCCAGATTGGCTGTCTTCCTGCATTCCCCTATTAAGGGCCTATATAAGTAATGAAATTTTGTTTATTTTGAAAATTCTCACCTCCGATATTCCTTCAATTCAAATTAAATATACACAAAATGTACATCAAAATGAAGGTTGGGATGTATAGAACAAGAAACACATGTGTAATCAACTCATAGAATCGACTGTAGGCACCACTGGTTCCTGGAAGTCTGCTGCCGTATTCGCATCAGAACTGATAATTTAATAATATTTCACGAAAACAACTTGTGGCCAAATGTGCTTTACATATCCAAGAACAAAGCTAGGGGATAAAAATTCTTCAAAACACGGCGACAGAGCTGCATTGGGGAAAATTCCAACGCCTTTGCTTTTGTTTACGTGTGGGTATACTTTCGATTTCCGGCGACGTCATCAGACAGAAAAAGCATGTAAAAACAACGCCGTCTAAATTCAAATAATGAAAAAGATCGCCTTCATACAGTATACTGTTATTAGATAGAGATTGCACAGTTGCCATATTCAATGCAAGATATCATGATACCTGTAGAAATTTCTTAGAATTACGATTTTGTTTTTTGATGGAAATTCGTGGTAACGAGTGATTTACGCATGTCTGTCGAACATGGAAACCATTTTCAATAAAAAATGCAGACAGTGTTGTCCTTTTCCAAAATGCAGACCTATCGCTGTTTTCGAAAGTGTTTTGAATGCCTAGCTTTGTTCTTGGATATATGAAGCACATTTGGCCACAAGTTGTTCTGATGAAATATTATTTTATTATCAGTTCTGGTGGGAATACGGTAGCAGACTTCCAGGAACCAGTGGTGCCTACAGTCGACTCTACGAGTTGATTACACATGTGTTTCGTGTTCTATACATCCCAACCTTCATTTTGATGTATAATTTGTGTATATTTAATCTGAGTTTAAGGAATATGAGAGGTGAGAATTTCAAACTAAACAAAATTTCATTACTTATATAGGCCCTTAAAAAGAAAGAAAGATAAGGAAAAGTTAAAAAGGAAAAATTATAGGAGAAGAGAAAGAACATGCGCGTGTAACATTGAGGCTTCTTGTAATTGGCTCTAGTAAGTTTCCACTATAGGGAATATATCTTTGATACATCTACTAAGACATATCCATATCGGCCTCTTGAAGAGGTCTCAACCATTCAGATATATTACTATGGGGAATTGAGGTATTTGTTCTATACCCTTGGGTATTTATTTACTGGTGTTTAACATCACATGTTTCTGCACAATGGCTAATCGTGACCACACAGTGGAGATAAACTCTGGCTTGAAAACCCATTTCTAACCAAGCTCCCCATTTTAGAGGACTTCCACCCCAAATCATTGATGATTGAGTCCCATTTTACGAGTAAGACAGATCTTGTTTACCCCAGTGAACAAGCACTGCTTCCCTTCCCGGGGGATATCCTCAGGCCATTGCGTCCCTTCAAATAACGATAGAGACCAAATCAAGAGGCCAACAGGACGAGAATACCAGACCTTTAGATGGCGCAGTCAGGACAATACGGATTAGATGGCACAGTCAGGGCAATACGGATTAGAACATGAAATGTTCTCTGAATAAGATGAAACAAGTTTGGTAGTTAATCTTTTCTTAAAGTCTCTCCTGTTAGGTGATCCTCGAATATCATTTCCTAGTTCATTCCACAGTTTTGGAAATGCAAATGCCGGACAGTTATCTAGAGTTTTAATTCTAGTTCTCTGTCGGTGAAGGAGACAAGTCTGGCGCGTATTCATAATAGATCCATTGTTCACCGTAGAAAAGAAATTAGCAAAAGATGATGGAAGATTTCCATTGTACCAATCGAACATGAACAAAGAAGCGTGTAATTTGTGTAAATCTGTTATCTTCAGTATTTTATCTTTGATTAATAAGGGATCGGTGTGAGAATTATACTTCTGATTATTTATTATTCTTAATGGCCGTTTCTGTAATTTATATAGACGACTACACGCCTTTGATGCTCCCCATATGGGAATTCCATAAATGAAGTGACTTTGTACAAGCGAAAAATATAAGGTTTTCATAACTTTGTGTCGGAGAACTTTCTTTACTTTATTGAGAGCGAAGTTCGCGAGAGCTACTTTCGAACAGAGTTGAGATATGTGTGCGTTATACGATAGGTTTTCGTCAATATGTATACCAAGAAATTTAATTGATTTTTCACTTTCCCTACTACTGACTTTGTTTATAACTTCATTATTTATACATATGTGTTGATGTGTAAGGTTCTTGTCTTTGTGGGATGGGTTCAGTACGATGTATTTTGGGGGTTTTTTGGCGTTCAGGACTAAGTTGTTCGCAGCGCACCAATCAAATATGTTTTGGAGTTCCTCGTTGAACTCCGAGACTAATCGATTTATCTCTGAGCTCGATTTGTATACCGAGGTGTCGTCTGCAAATGATTGAAGATGCAGCTTTGTTGATTTATTTACATCGTTTATATATATGAGAAAGAGAACAGGACCAAGGATAGACCCTTGCGGTACTCCGCATGTTAGGTCTAGCAGATGGAATTTACTGTCTCCGAAGGAGACGTATTGAGTCCTATTCCGGAGGTAGCTTTTAAACCAGTTATTAGCATTACCTCTTATTCCATAATACTCTAGTTTTCGAAGTAATATATCATGCCTGATTATATCAAAAGCTTTCGAGAGATCTAAGAATAGAGCTAGAGTACTATCTTTAGTCTCTTTGTTGTTCTCTGCGGCCATATATTTTAAAAGGTGCATTGTCGGATGAAGTGTACTATGATGTTTTCTGAAACCGTATTGGTGTTGGTATAGGATATCGAATGTATTCAAAAAGTTTATAAGTCTTCTTGACATGAGTTTTTCTATAATTTTAGAGAAGACAGGCAAAATACTGATCGGTCTATAATTTGTACAATTGTTTTCATTACCTGATTTAAAGATTGGAATTACCTTAGCAATTTTCATCCTATCGGTAACTTTTCCCTGACAGAAAGAGTTATTTATGATGTGCGCGAGTGGATCGGCAACGGGGTTTATTGAGTGTTTAAGGATGTTAGAAGTAATATTCTCGCAGTCTTGACTTAATTTGGGTTTCATAGTATTTACAATCCTTGTAATTTCATAAGGCGATGTTGGATTGATAAACATATTATCTGGATATGTACCATTCAGGTACTCAGCAAAGGGCTTCCGAGGTTTGGATATTTGTTTCGAGGTCTGATTCCCTATATTTGCAAAGAAAGAGTTGAATTCATGTACAATCTCAGTTGGTGCATTTATTGTCCTGTCGCCAAGAGCAAAGAAAGAGGGCAATTTATGTTCGTTTTTGTTCATATTTAACGCATCATTTAGGATTTGCCATGTTTTCCGCATGCAATTTTTATTTATTTTCTAAGATCTTTTTTTCATAATACATAGCTTTGCTTTGTTTTTTCATTTTGTTAAATAACCTACAGTAATTTTTGTAATTCCTTGTGTTCTGTTCGGTTGGAGATCTTAATTTTTTGTGGAGAAATTTGTTCTTATTGTTAGCTGAAATTAAAAGTCCCTTTGTCATCCATGGCTTTTGTTTTATAAATTTCTTGTTAAGTTTGTGTTTTTTCAAGGGAAATGCCGTTTCAAAAGCAATTGAGTAATTTTTTAGGAAAGTTTCGTAAGCTACATTGGGACAATCGGATTCCAAAACTGGAGAAAAATCACATTGGGACAGCAACGACTTAAAATGTTCTATAGATGTGGAATTGATTTTCCTGGTAAGAATCTGTTTTGAGCTGTCCGGTTTGATATTTGTCAGTTCGACATAGAAGGTACCAAAATGGTCGATACATCCGTAATGATTATTCCAGATTTAAAATCATGAGCCACATTATTAGTGAAAATGTGATCTATGAGTGTTGCTGAATGATCTGTTAATCTAGTTGGTTTGGTGATAACAGGTATGAATCCTTCACTAAACATCAAATCGATAAATAAGCTTGTTTTGCTATGGGAAGCAACCTTTAATAGGTCAATATTGAGATCGCCCATAATCAGGGTTGATTTATTTTCTTTGTTAAGCAAATCAGTTAAATAATTGATTTTTGATTGAAACATATCCAAGTTCGCTTTTGTTGGTGTGTTAGGTCTATATATTGTACCAATTATTCTCGATGAGTTTTTGTAGTTTAATTCGTCAAACAACGATTCAAAGACATGTGGTCATGTCGGATACAAAAGTTTATATCAGACTTTATGAAGAGCCCAACACCCCTCCCCCCCCCCCCCTCCGACCACCATCATCACCGGGTCTCGTATTTTTTAATAAGGGGTGATACCCTTCCAGAGTATAAGTTAAATTGTCAGGAATTTGAAATATTTCTGTGAGACCTATGATGTCAAATGTGTTCTGTTGGCTGTTCAGTTCGGAGAGTAAATGGTGTAGGGAGTCCCAATGTGCATGGAGACTCTGACAATTAATATGGAAAGCCAAGAAGGACCCGGGTACATCCTCATAAGGGGGTTATAAGACACATCCGCTAAATTGGAACAAAACAAGTTGAACACCATATCAGCAATGCAATGGGCCATACTACCAGCCACTCGCCATCAAACTGCAAGTAAACAATAGCTCGTCAAGACCAGATGGGTTGGGGGGGGGGGGGGTGGTTGTAGGACACATTCTGCAAGACTGGAACAGATAAGTTGAACACCATATCAGCAATGTAAGGGCTGTGCTACCAGCCAGAGGGAGGGGGTGGTTAGGACACCTTCAGCTAAGTTGGAACAAAATGTGTCCTGCTTCCGGCCACTCGACACCAAATTGCAATAAAATAATAGCACGACATGTCAGCAGCAACCACCCAACTATTATTTAGTTCCCCGTATAGACGCAGGTCTGTTTTGTTCATACGATTATTTATCTGAAGTGCACCGAGGAGTGCCATGACACTCTCCAATAAATTGCAGCAAAACAATTGCACAATATATCAACAGCTGTGACATGCATTCTTTGCATAAAGGTATTATTTAGAGGATTGTTTAGTTACAAACATTAGAGAGTTGCACCAAGCACAACATGTATCCATAAATTGCAACAATAGCATCAGTTCTGTATGGAATAGTTTTCTTTATATATTGTCAAGTTGCAATATATATTGGGGGAGGGGTGCCATAAGACACCTTCCACTAAATTGGAGCCAAACAATTTGCACACCAAATCAGCAATGCAATAGGCAGCGCACAAAACAATTGCACAACATATAAGCTGCAGTCACACAGATTCTTCACATAAGTACACCCCCCCCCCCCCCCCCCCCATATTCACGAAGATCTGTTTAATTCATATGATTGTTTGGCTGCAATGCATTGGGGAGTGCCAGCAGACGCTCTCCACTAAATTGCAGCAAAACAATTGCACAACATATGAATGACATTGACATGACTTTTTTGGAAGATTGTTTGGTTACATAATCCATTAGAAAGATCTACCAAGCACTACATGTATCCACCGAAATGTATCAATAACCTTAGTTCTTTATATAGAATTGTTTGTGTATGTTGCAATATAATGCGGGGGAGGGGGGGGGGTGCTGTAAAACTCCTTCTACTAAACTGGAACAGAACAAATTGCACACCATATCAGCAATGCAATGGGCAGTGCCGCAACACACCCTCCACCTATATTATTTGCAAATCCAAACAACATTTGGCCAGAGAATCTCACCTTCGGGTCGTTTTGTTTTATTTCAACCATCTTCCAGCCCGAATCCGAGGCTTCGGGTTGGAAGATGATTGAAATAGAAGAAATGGACAGGATAGTGACCAAAACCGAGACATGCTTTCCTAAACTTGAGTCTATAGTGCGTCGTGGTACATTTATCGATATACGATTGTAACTTTTCTCCCACTGGGACGAACCATGGTAGCCTTGAAAATTTGTGCCCCTCCTCTTTATCGATCCCCCTGAGCCTGCGCCTTTGCTTGTGTTTTGATTTTTTGTAGATTTGTCCGGCGCATCAAAAACAGAAGTCACCACAAATCATAAATGTTGTGTAGATTGCAAAGAAATGAAATAAGTTTATGAATGAATCTTTATTTTGCAGTACACTATTATCTGATAAGTTCATAATGAAAATAAAGTAGTATTCAATAATACACATAAACAGTGATACTTTCATTAGGAGGGGTGAACGCCCATCATGGGGCTGTGTACTAAGGCGTACTGCACTCGATGGTCCACGTCTTCAACCATTGCTAACCCTGCTTGTGCGGAGTTAGTACACAGGCCAGTCTGACAGTTGTTCGGTGGTTCTCTCTTGGTACCCTGGCTTCCTCCACCTGTCCGACACGGGGTGATCCTGGCTGTCGAAAGTGTCGTTAAACCCCAATAAATAAATAAATACCGAGGGTTGATATCTCGGTGATATGAAACTCCTTTTTATTTATTTATTTATTTATTAAGCTAAAACAAATAATTACAAAATGTTCTCCGATCCGTTACAGTTTTCTGATAGTTTTATTGTTTCTCATTCTTTTTCACAAAGTCCGAAATTTCCTCTTCTTCTAGCCCAGCCATCCGAACGTTTCAGCTTCCCCAATGGGGAAGCCGCGACGTTCGAATATCTGAACTGCCTCTTCTCTCACCTCCAGAATCCCCGTTTACGAGTCCGAATCTTAATTTGTAATGAATTTTCTGAACAAGTCTCTTCTTTCTTCTCTTCGTTTGCAGGGCCGTCAAGAGGGGGGGGGGGGGGAGAGAGAGAGAGAGAGCCGGGGTAGTAACCCCGGGGCCCGGCGGTCCCGCGAGGTCGAAGCCGCGCCACCCGAGACAGCTAGTTTGCGAGCTTTGTTCAATGCCCAGTGTGTGTGAATCAGATAACCCCCTCTGCGCGAATGCGATCGAGTTTGACAACCTTCTCTGCGCGTATACGATCGAGATTCCGATTCCGCATCAATGAAAATGTCTATTCGTTTCGGCGCCATTACCAGGTTATTGTTTTTACTGTTTTATATTTAGACAAAAACATGGACGATATCGAAGCATTCGTTGACGCTACGCGAGTATTTAAATAACGATAATAAAAGGATAAAACATAGTTTGGTTCAATCAACTTTGCCCAAATGTAAGGAAATACGTGTACTATCGAATGTAGCCGGTAATAAGGGCGAAAGCTTGATATAAATTCCTATCTTCGAGTTTTGAGTTCCCATAAAAACTTGATGGGGAATTTTACCACAGATTTGAATGAGAATAATCTGAACGTAGAGGCGTAGCCACAACGTTCAGACCACTGAACTATTCATCGACATAATCTGTACATGGAAAGAAAATGTGGACATTATTTGTTTGTTTTTTTGTTTTTTGTTTTTTTTTGTTGTATTGGGGAGCAATGCCATTTGTAACTGTCTGGGTCGTTTCACATTGTACAAATTTATGGGTAGAGGAAGCTAGAGTATCCATCGGGATTCACTTAGCAATGTTGAGTAACTGTCACGCTATGTAATTTATCAGCCTGACACAAGCAGGGTTAGCATTGGTTGAAGGCAAGTGAACTGGGGGCATACAGCGCGGCGACGATAGATGTAAAACACGTCAATGTAACACGTACGTTCAACCAGTGCTAAACTGCTTGTGTCAAGATGGTAAATTAGAGAGCCTAAAAGTTACTCACCTTTGCTCGGTGGTTCTCTCCGGGTACTCAGACTTCCATCAGCCGAAAACTGTCCTACATGATATGATTCAAGCTGTTGAAAGTACCGTTAAACACTAATGAACAAATAAACAAACCTTTGCACATTTGACCTTTTACTCATCAACTATGTAGATGGATAGGAGTGATCCTTAGCAAAATGTGAGTTAGTACAGTTCGTCCCCTGAGTTCAATTGTGTTCCATGTGCCAGTAGGCACATAGAACACATTGGAACTCAGGGGACGAGTTATCAAATATCATGTTTTCGAGTTCTCTACTTCTGTCAAGTAGCTGTGTGATTATGTGAAAAAATAGACCGAACTGACTGAAGGCGGAATTCATTCTCCAAATGCAACTAAGTTTGTCTTCGTTGATGGATAATATAGTAGAATATGGAATGTATATTGACAAATTTGTATCTGTGAAATACGCACGGGGGGTGCACTTGCTACCCCATGCCCTTCAATTCCACTGCCATATTCCATTGGTATATTTAATTGTGGAGGGTATTTTGGATTATTTGGCATAGGAATCACCACCCTGTGCGCATTATCCGCTCCCATGGTAAGCAAGTTTTCAATAAGACTTAGTGTAGAAATATACTGTGCTTAAAAACGTGGAACTATTATTCAACCGTAAGGTTCATTATGTCGTTGGTTAGTGTCGTCCCCTGAAATAAAGATTCTCACCTCTGCCCCCCCCCCCCCCCCCACCCCCCACACACACACACAAACCCCAAATTCGCTCCAGCTTTTTTCAAAAATCTATCGGCGCGATTATCGCAAATTACCTCCATATTTTAACATGACGTGATTATCATTTTCGCAAAGAGCACACTCAGCGCTGTTCTGAGATCGACAGTATTGTAATGTTACATGAATATTTCTCCCCAAAACATCAATAACTCGATCCAAGAGAGATAACTCGTTTCTTCAGCAGGCGTTTGAAAGCCAACAGTATGATATGGAAAATTGCACCAAGAGAGTAACGACCTACACCGGGGCCGCAGACGACACTACAGCGGCAATATGTGTACGAAAGGTACTCTTTTTATACCAACGTTGACCTAATATAATAATTGTATTAGTTGCTGCCCTTTTTATCATCATGTAAAAAGTTAATATGGCTGTCACACGACTCATGTTTTTATTGAGAAAAAGCTGCTAAACCCTCTAATTTATTTCTACAGTATTTCTTTTTTTATCCGAAAGACAAACCGATGAGCATGAATGTCGCGAAGATGGTCGAATTTGGGGGTGGGGGGGGGGGGGGAGTGACTGAAAAAAACCTTGGTTTGTCCTGATTGTGATGGCTTAATTGCCAACTAATAAATGAATATTCCAATTACATCATCAAGGCATACCTTCGTCGGAGACATGCCTTGACGATGTCGTTGGCATTACTCCAGTCAGAATTCTAGCTAAAACAACTCCAAGACTATACTTTGAAATTTATTTATGGATAAATAAAATAGACACGTAGCCGTGACGCACTTCTTATAGTTAACACATCTTCGGCTGAGTGCTAGAATGTTCTATGTCCCATGAGGGACATAGAACATTCTAGCACTCAGGCGACGACAATATAATTGGTCATGTTGGGCCAACAACGACCCGAATCGGGCATGACAGAGACGATCCGACGCGAGGTGATCCAACCCCCACCCCAACCATCATTCGTCAGATTTACAATAGTTGGAAATTGGACATTTTTAGACGAAAAAGTAGTGAAGTCTCCCAAATTTTGATTGAAAAGAAGTAAAAGTCCCCCAAAATATTGATTCATAGGCTGGAATTTGTGACTACAGAGAGACGAGTTGGACAATTTACAGTCAAGGTGTGTATGGCGTAAATTCAAGTACATTATGGCGCCGTGGACTGGTTACTTTCAACGGGTGGGCAATATTTCCACGGACGCAATATTATTCCATTCCAAATAGTAAACACATGATTAATAATGAAAAATTCAATTAATGAACCAATTAATCAACGAATAAATTAAAGAAGCACTGGCTACAACACGGTGCTTCATTAATTTAATTTTTTCTGCTGACATTTTTACCTGGAAAACGCATGCGTGGACATCACCGCCCATGTGTGGATTACCAGTCCACGGCGACTGAACTGTATCAAATCAAATGTTATGGGAAAGAATATGATTACTAACGAGCGCGCACATATATCCAAGACCCCAACCCAGACCAAAATGTTCAGACTGGAAAAATTATTGGAGGTGTGGGGGTGCACACACCCTAAACTTTCTGGGGTTTCGAACTGGGCATGAGAGATAAGATGCAAGTGAAGAATTATTTACTTGTTTTCTTTGAAAATAACCAAAAGCAATATTATCGATGCTGCTATGTGTACTACTGAAAGTTTGCTAAGCACCAAGTACATCCAACTACCTGTTTTACGGTTTTAGTTGAAATTTTGTAATGAAAAGTGTATATATTTTTTATTTAATTATATCTTTAATGATTTAAGTATAGAAATTAAGATTTTATTTGTGTTTGACATTATTTTTAAGCTTTTGAATTCGATAACCATGGAAAATGGATATTATTGGTAAAAGAGGAAATTTTTCAATATGCCAAAAAGTTGACGGAGCGAACCGGTATGGCTTCAATATAGGGTATGAGACCCATGACTGTTAATTACAGCTTGACAACGCCTTCTCATGCTCCCAATGAGGTTTCTGGTGGCCCTTTGTGGGATGTTGTTCCATTCTTGGACTAGCATGGTACCAAGCTCCTGGACACTTCTTGGCTGGACTGGACGGGCTGAAATTGCAAGCTGCAACTCATTCCAGACATGTTCGATTGGATTGAGGTCAGTGGATCTTACTGGCCAGTCCAGACGCCCAACCCCCTCCCTCTGTCGGTACTCCCCTACAACATGGGCAACATGAGGACGGGCATGATCGTCCATCAGAATGAATCTATTACCCACTGCACCTGCATACAAACTGACGTGGACATCCAGGATCTCATCAAAATACCGTTGCGCAGTCTATGTACCACGTTCAAGGACACAGAGTTCTGTACATCCATCCCAGCTGATGCCGCCCCAGACCATGATTGACCCTCCACCATAGCGGTCATGCTCAGCAATGTTGGCTGCATGGAATCGCTCTCCTGGTCTTCTCCATACCCTAGAACGCCTATCTGTGTTGTCTAGGCAGTACCTTGACTCATCTGTAAAAAGGACAGGTCGCCAATCTTCTCTGGCCCATCCAACGTGGTCCATGGCCCATCCATATCGTGCCTGGCGGTGGTTCTGGGGCAGCGGAATGCAAATACATGGTCTTCTCGATCGGAGACCACCTTCGTGCAACTTTGCACGGATAGATAGTTTGCGTCGAAACATTTACCCGGGATGCATTCTGAAGGTCACTGCGAAGCAGGGTTGATGTGGCAAAGCGGTTCCTACGAGCCTAAATGATCAAAAACCGGTCTTCAGTTGCAGATGTTGCCCTGTCTCTGCCACCACCATGCCATCTTACTGGTGTGCCATACTGCTGAAATCTTGCCTTGGCTCTGTTGATCACCGTATGGTGCACACCAAGGACGTCACCACCTTGATTGGAAGCCCCTTGCTCCACAATCCATACAGCCCGCCACATTTCTGCTTCAGACAAATGTCTTCTTACATTTGCCATATTCTTCCTTTCAAGAATATGGGAGAGGCAACTAACCACGCTTAGCGTAAAATAACGTTTAATCTAGGCTCGGATAGTGTAATTTAAGGTATATTTTTTCAAGCCTGCGTCCTTTGGTTCTCCACTACTGAAATTACAGGAGAGCACCCTCGCACATGCCCTTTGCCAACGCAGGCGTTCCAGATTTTACTGGCGGCAAACATTCTGGCACTCCCAAAAGATGCATGGCATTCGATAGCATTCATAATATTCTTGGAATCAACATTAGCAGATAGTTAGCTCTAAAGCCTTTATCCAACACAAAAAGAAGACGACACTTTCAAACAAAATTGTTGAATAATTTTTGGCATCAAAAACATAGCCTATGGCCCCTCGTTGGATCAAGCCCAACAAGCTCGTTCCAATGAGGGGTCATAAACAATGTTTTTGTGACAAACAATGAAAACTGCTAATCCAAGATAACTTAATTTAATTGTTTTAACCCCATTTTGTACTCTTTGGCCCCTCCAACTGTGCTCCTGAAAGATTCAGGGCCTATCCTATTTTCAGCAAATGATCTCTATTCACAAATTATCTAAAAAAACTTTTTGGCTTGACAAAAGCCAAATAGAGTGTGGCTGAGGAGGCCAAAATGTGAAAATCTCCTCAGGGTTTCATGTTAATGTGGCGACCCTTATAGTATCCCATTGGTGTTGGACAACCAATGCTATATTTTTTCACTTTTTTTGGCCTGTTTTGATTTAATTCCTCCGTAGTGATGCTTCATCTGAATAACAAATATTTGTACGAAACAGTTTCGGAAAATTTAACATTTGAAGTCGTTTTTTTTTTTATCTTCAACCTGTGGGATACCCATGGGGACGTGGAATAACTTTTTTTCGCTTATCAAGTACATGTCATCCAATAACACAGCATACCAAATTTGGTTCAATCGACGAAGAACTTGTAAAAATATAACATTGGGGTGGGACTATAAAATAATTCCCCTCCCAGGTAAACCGCAAGTGCTGACCCAGGAACTTCATTTGACCAAATCTGAATCTACACCTATACCAAATATAAAAATTTGGGGAGAAAAGGCGTTTCTCACATCCACTTTTGTAATAACTGTTTGGGAGCTTTTTAAAACATGTTTTCCATTACCCACAGAGTTTGGACCAGGGTTGCCATTAGCACTCCTAAATATGACCCCATGCTCCCTACTTGAACAAACATGAATAATCCATACAAATATATTTCATGTCAAATATTAAATCTTTTGGCGCACCGGTGTGAGAGATGTTTAAAATGTTTTCTCTATTACACTCAGTGTTAAAATCTAAGATCCACAAAACTCCCCCAAATAAGACACCAGTGTCTCGAGATAAACAAACCGGTGAATTATCCGCTCAAATATGTTATGTGTCATATATGAAGAAATCTAGGGCAGTACTATCAGACAAGATTTCTTTAATGTCTTTTCCGTTTATGCACAATGTTAAAATCTGATGACCCATGACTCCCTCAAATATGCTTGTAAGGGGTTGATTTAAACAAATTTTCTTATCCTCCTCACAATGACGAAATCTATTAAATATGGGGGACATTGGGCAGTCGTTTGGTAGAAGGAAACGTTTAAATATTTTCACAATTACTCCCAATATTAAAATTTGAGGGGGCCCCATAACATGCCTAAATATGACTGCATGGGCTTAATTTCAGTAACTTTGGGACTAATCCACACATTCCTGTTATATGGTAAATTTTAAAGGTTTTGGAGATTTTAACAAGAGATTTTCACTCGAAAGTGACTATGCCCCTGATGACCTTGATCTGTGACCTTGACCTCCACTGAACAAAAAAATATTTTGTCCGCGACACATCATCTCCCCATAAGCAAGATGTATGCCAAGGTTCAACAAAATCCAATGAAGCATCATGAAAATCTTCCTGAAGGACAGTTGACCTTGATCTGTAACCTTGACTTCCATTCCATCAAACAAAAAAAATGCCGCTCAGGATCACCGATCCAATGTCGAGTTGTGACAACAGAAAAGGTGGGTTTGATCATTATGAAGTTATTGTCTGCAAATGAATTATTGAGTGTGTGCTGGGTCTGTGACCTTTACATTTGACGTACTGAATTCCAAATAAATTGAGTTCCTATGAAGAATGACAGACGAGGGTTGAACGATTTTCATGTTATTGTGTAGAAACCAATGGAGTGCAGAGTTCAACAATTTATATCTTGCTTGACAAAAGTGAAAGAACCCTCTGTCTGAAAGAAGATAACAATTGTAGAATTGATGACTATGCAAGGGACTAAAAGCTTGCCGTGAAGAAGGGTTAATAGTTAACAAGGCTAACACGCCTGTAAAGTTTCATGACTCTAGGTTGAACCACTATCAAGTTATCATCCGGAAACCAATTGTTGCGATATACTATGTTCAAGGTCACTGTGACCTTGACCTTTGACCTGGTGAGTCCAAGATCAATAGGGTTCTTCCTCGCACCAACGCCAACACACCTATGAAGTTTCATGACTCTACGTTGAACCACTATCAAGTTATCATCTGGAAACCAATTGTTGCGATATACTATGTTAAAGGTCACTGTGACCTTGACCTTTGATCTGGTGAGTCTAAGATCAGTAGAGTTCTTCCTCGCACCAAGGCCAACCCACCTATGAAGTTTCATGAATGTAGGTTGAACTACTATCAAGTTATCATCCAGAAAGGAATTGTTGCGATTTACTATGTTCAAGGTCACGTTGACCTTGACCTTTGACGTAGCGAGTCCAAAATCAATAGGGTTCTTCCCCTCACCAAGGCCAATCTACCTATGAAGTTTCATGAATGTGAGTTGAACCATTATCAAGTTATCATCCGGAAACCAATTGTTTACGCCTGCCCGCCCACCTGCCCGTCCGCCCGCCCAGACGCCCGCCCGCCATTCACCAAACTATAAGTCGAGTTCGACTTCGTCACAACTCGACTAAAAAAGAATTTTGTGCACGACACATCATCTCCCCATAAGCAACATGTATGCCAAGTTTCAACAAAATCCAACAAAGCATCTCAGTTATGGAGCCGACTTGAAAATCTTCCTAGCAGACAGATGACCTTGATCTGTGACCTCAATCGAACAAAAAAAAAAGAGAAAATTTTGTGCATAACACATCGTCTCCCCATAAGCAACATGTTTGCCATTCAACAAAATGCAACGAAGCATCTCGGACTTATGGAGCGAACACAAAATCTTCCTGACAGACGAATGGAAATGACAAACATATATGCTCCTGAATAAATTGGGGAGGTGTGGGGGGGGGGGGGGGGGGGGCATAAAAATGTTTTCTCTGTGGTACACGGTGTTAATCCTTAAGTCCCCATACTGCCACAAACTGTTCCTTGTGTATTGCTCTGAAAACATTGTCCAAGTGAATTCTTCCTTGATAACTCTTCTGGAAGGATGCATTTATCTTGACAATGATGTTAGTACATGTTAGTACTGTTGGCTGCCTGGACAATAATGAAGAAACATTACTTAGTCATCTGCAGCTGTGTAGTTGTATATACATAGTTATTAACATAAAAATTAATCTGAGGGCTAAAGGGTTAAGATCTGCTGGCCCCAAAACTCCCCTACATATGAGCCGAGGACATTTTGCTTGAAGAAACTTGCGAATCATCCATACAAATGTGTTATAAGTTTATATCTGAACACTTTTGGAGCAGTAGTATCAAAGATTTTTAGTTAAATACAAAATTTGGATATGATGATATTTGGAGACATGGTTTGATGTTTAAAATGTTTTCTAGTGTTCTTCAGTGTTAAATTTGGTAGTCCCCTGAATATGACCCGATCAGTTTGACTTGAATAAACCTGAGAATAATCCTTGATTAAAACTTTTGATCCACAATGATTGTCTCATTTGTGGACATGAGAAATTGAGTTTTCCCACTTGAAGAATAGACCCTTGTGACAAAACATAATTTCTCAAATTGCCCCTTAACCCTTTGATACTTTTGTACGTCTTATTTGTTTTGTTATTACTTTTCGATTTTTTAAGATTTTAACCTCATTTCCTATTTTCTCCTGAATGGTGCTCAGTGACAACCGTTGAGCAAAATGTTATCCCAGCTTAAAATACTAATATAATCCTGCTGTCAAGATTTCTTAACTGGTTGAGTGCTGGAAGCCACTATCAGGGCTTTCAAAATATGAGGATACCAGAGCAAAAGCCAACACTTCCCTTGCTTATATTTCATATTCAGTCAAACACAAATGCAAATTTGTTTTATTACATATTATTGGAGAGTGCCTGTGGGCACTCTCCAATAATTTGTAATAAAACAAGTTTTGAATAACAAATTCAGACCCCCAAAAATAATCTAGCCCTCAACCAGATAATTACTAATGTGAAAAACATCTTGTTATTTGTATTGTCGGACATTTGACGTTGCATTTTGAAAAACGTCGAAGAAACTGAATTCCCAGTAATGTTTGAACATCAGGATAATTAAAGTCTCAAAGGGTTAATATAATTTTCAAGGTCTCAAACTCAAGCATGGGCTACTATGTCCTATTACGTGAGGAAAATAGAACTTACAACACAGTAAGCTGGAACTGTTACACTTATGGAGGAGAATATTCTTCTTACTCAAAAACGTTTCCACTGGTAAAGTGAATAACCAAATTAACAGAATTTTATTAAATTCAAAGCAAAGTGAATGCACATTCATATTAACCAGGTTATACATGTAAAAGTTGCGGGACATTTAGTCGGTGGATATGGTGTCATATGAGACAAAGTGAAAACAATATTAGTCGATGCTTCATGTGTGGTTGGTGGATATGATGTCACTTGTGGCAAGGTGAGAATGTCAAGTAAACATCCCTTTATATATTTATTATGCCAGCCCTTTTTTCTCAGAAATTTCATCATCGGTTATGTTTGCAAATCGTTTCATGTTTTCGTTAAATTTTCCTATCAGCATTCAGTTGTTTACAAAAGCAGACATGTAGGGAAGCAATGCAAGGGGAGTAATCTAACATCTCATTGATCGCCAAGAAAATTATTGATTTATAACCTCTGACATTTTTGGCCGCATTTACAATTCTGCCTGCTTTCTGGCGCTGTGAACTGAAAAGAAAACTTTCTTAAGTGCCAATCAACCAAATGATTTTTGCACTAAAAACACAATGGCGGGCATGGACAATTAATACACTGCCAGTGTCAGTAAACTGAATTAATAGGGGGGTTACTGTTAGCCATTATTGTTGTATTCTCCAGTCACTAGTTATAACCATTTTTTGGTTGATTTACCCAGCTGACATAATATTTATTTATTGGTGTTTAAGGTCACATACTTCTGCACAATGGCTAATGATGACAGCAACAACGAGATAAAGTCACATCCAGTCAATCGTTATACCCATGTTGCCCATTTTAGAGGACTTCCTCCCCAAACATCGGTGAGTGTGTCCTATTTTACCAGTAAAACACAGCTTGTTTACTGAAAAAAAACAGTTTCACTTCCCGGGGTACCCACAGGGGAGCTGGCATAATAATAGGTTTGGTGTTTAAAAGTAAATAACACAAACAAAGCTTTAAAACAAGTTTTTTTTTATCTCTTTCCTATTAGTGATGGTTAATCCATCAAAAACAATACAGACATCAGGATAAAAAGGCAAAGTCCTTGACCTTAGTTTACAACAGATTTTCTTTATTTACAATATAATTCTAAAATAAATATCCATGTCATTTCTCCTATAATTACTTGACTTGATTCCAATTATATAATAATCAATAAAAACTAGGTTAGAGTCAATCGATTCAAATTAATAAAATCATTTCTTTCGGTCCATTATTCTATAGCACAATTAAAATTAAAAAAAGAAGTTGCCTTTCTCAGTCCTGGGAACAATAGTTCAATGATTGTGAGAGTTTACGACAAACCCATTATCACTCTGTACACGGACGTCGAAATATCAAAATCTCAACTTGAAATTTTTTTCCCATAATGCAACTACGAAGTTAACCAATTTAATCTTGTTTGACATAACTCACTGAGCTCTGTCAAACAAGATTGAATTGGTTAAATTTCTAGTTACACCATGGGAAAATTGTTCTGCGTGAAAGTTTCATATTTTGACATCAGAATATAGAGGGTTAAACTTCAGTGTAAACCAAGTGAACAGTGTACAGGGAGAGCAAATAGCTAACAAAACAAATCTTGACGGAAATTTCATAAAAGTTGACAAAACAGTTACGGTCTTCAAACACTTTAAATACATGTAGGTTATAACCACCATATGGGTTTCTGAGTGGTGTAATGAAGCAAACAACTACACCTCTGGGTCACATATCGAAAAGTTCCAATGGACTCGGCAACATGTCATCTCAGAAACCCACCTGGAGCCAATACTATAAAACTATTACAATTGTATTTTCTAGAAATGTATATTCTACCTATTAATATAATTGACTAATATGAATCATTAGCATTTTAAAAAGATGTGGCAATTTGCCCACTGGCAAATTGCCACATCTTTGAAAATGCTCATGCTTCATTTCACCCCATTTAAAGTCATAACGAGAATATTCAATTGTAAGCGTTTTATAGTATTGGCCCCCTGGTGGTAATAAACAATTTACCTTACAACAATCCCCCCTTTCTTGAGTTGTTCGCGTATATTTGACAATCATTCAGCATCTATGAATTGATTTTTTATGAACAAAGATTATGGCATAAAAGTATTACGTTCTTGAGCAGTGCACGACGTATTGGATTTAAAAGCACTGAAGTGGTAAATAATCAAAACATTACTGTCTGGTTTCAGATTTTGTGCTCCCATTGTTATTTCTTGAGGGATTCTGTATGGAACAGAATATTTTAAGCTAACCAACCTAACTCTTGAGCTAACCAGCTTGTTGAATTTTACGTGTGATGTGCTAAAACACTGAATGAACAGAACAGTACGCCTTAGTACACAGCCAGCCAGCCAGCACCCCCCCCCCCTCTCCTCCCCACATAAGTAATCAGGATAAATTGCCTTGCCAAAGGACACAATACAGTTACCTCTGGCGGGAATTGAACCACGGACCTTTGGGTTTGAAGTTCAATTCTGTAACCATGGAGACACCACTTATAAGTGTTATTGCACAGATCTAGTTTTGTCAAGAGGATTAGGCAGGAATTTTAGCCGCCAGAAATCCAGGACCCTCAAAGAAATTTTAAAGCACCTTCCAGGACCTTCATCTGAAATCATTTCAACCATTTACCTTATGAACCGGATGCATCTGCTTACGGATTTGTAAATGAAGCAGTCGAAAAAAATATATTTTAAAAAAAAAATTCCAACATAACCATATCATGCGAGCCCTCACTGGAAAAGGCTAGATGAGTGCTTTCCAAAGGAAGATTTTACTTCATATGGGTTTTTTTCAAATTCTTTGAAAAATTAAAAAAAAAAATTAAAATAGTAAATGTTGATATCATGTGCACTGGGAAATAAAGGGTTAATAATTTATGGCTGGTCAGGATTGAACCATGAATCTTTTGGTTTCAAGTCCAATGCTCTAACCACTGAGCTGCTGTGCTTCCCATTTATGTGATTAAAATGCTATTTATGAAAAGATGCACACAAATACCACAGCAAATAAATAGACATTTTTACCAAAATTACCGAAAACAAATGTATTTTTCAAGCACTTTCCATCACTTTTTTGGAAGAAAGTTTCCTTTCCAAGCACTTTCAAGGGCGTGGATTTCTAGTATTAGCATTCACACTCTTTTAACCCTTTACCAAACGTAACAGCCAATACCAGCCAGCCCTATTCTAAACAATCGCCAATTAATTTTCATTATTTTTTTTATTTTTTTGTCTAAAAAAACATAGGTTATGACCCCTCATTGGAACGAGGTTGTTGAGCTCATTCCAATGTGGGGTCATAACCTATGTTTTTGAGACAAAAAATTAGTTATTCAAGAATTTTTTTTGCAAGTGTCGTCTGCTTTTCATGTTAGGTAAAGGGTTAACGAATCAGCCGCATCCACCTGCATAAAATGCAAATTCAGCAGTTGAAAAAATATATTTCAAAACCTTTCGACAAAACCATATCACGTCAACCCTCATTGGAACTAGTTTGTTGAGCTCATTCCAATGAAGGGTCACATGATGCTTTTTTTTTTTTTTATTTTGTTTAAAAATTTGAAAAAATAATATTTAAAATTATGGATTTTAATATCGTCTGTGTTAGGTAAAGGGCAAAGGGTTAAGGACAGGTACAAATACTGTAAGGTGAAATCAGTACCATCTTATGGTAAGGTTAACGATCATTTCAGTACCATCTCATGGTAAGGTTAATGATCATTTCAGTACCATCTCATGGTAAGGTTAATGATCATTACAGTACAATCTCATGGTTAGGTTAATGATCATTTCATTACAATCTCATGGTAAGGTTAATGATTATTACAATACCATCTCATGGTACGGTTAATGATCATTTCAGTACCATCTTATGGTAAGGTTAATGATCATTACAGTACCATCTCATGGTAAGGTTAATGATCATTTCAGTACCATCTCATGGTAGGGTTAATGATCATTACAATACCATCTCATGGTAAGGTTAATGATCATTACAGTACAATCTCATGGTAAGGTTAATGATCATTATAGTACCATCTCATGGTAAGGTTAATGATCATTACAGTACCATCTCATGGTAAGGTTAATGATCATTTCGTTCCACTCTTCATGCCAGAAAACAGGCAACAATTTTTTTTCTTCACACACATTTATAGATTTATTACCAATACACAATATCCTTTTTCTGAGAATGTCATCCTAATCCAAAACAATGGATGGGTCATGAACACAATGGAATAAACGTTTGATTGTGCCATGTGTCCACCACGGCCCTTTAAATTGGTGATGGCAAATGGCAATGCCACAGCAAAATGTTGTCGTCATATGGATTTGCGACAGCGCACAAAAACCATCGTACTCATAGTGAAAGGCCTGTACAGCTATAAAGATTCATTTAAAATGCCATCGTAACTGCCGTTGCAAAATTGATTTGCGACAGCAGTTAAGTGCCATTGTAAAAAATGACCAATTTCAAGGGCTGCCACCATAGCTCAGGTTGCTGAGAAAGGCACTTCATAAAACAATAAACATGAATAACTTAGATCACTGTCAACATTGCAGTAAAAAAAAGATAAAAGAAAAAATTTAAAATGACAAGAAATCATAACCCGTCAACATATACCTGTGTAGATACATTTGTGACTATATTTCATTCTCAAAATATAAACAATGAACAAGAAAGGAAACTGGTACATGTTCCATGAAGAGCAACCTTAAAACCACCACCACCACCACAATGCAACTTACAGAACAGCCACTGTAATGAAATCCACACATGGGTAGTGATGTCTACACATGCATTAACCAGGTAATAAAAATCGTCAGCAGCAATATTTTAATTAATGAAGCACTGGGTTGTACCAGGTGTTTCATTGATAAAATTTTTGATGATTATTCCTATAATCAGTGTTTGGAATCTAATATAATTGCATCTGTGGAAATATTGCCCGCACGTGAAAAGTGACCAGTCCATGGTGGCTGTACTGTACATGAACATGCTGCGGGTTCAAGGTCGCTTTTAACATCTCTTAACCCTTTACCCAACATAACGGCCAAAACCAGCCAGCGCTATTCACAAACATCGCCATCCAATTTTTATTATTTTTTTCACTTTTTGTCTCAAAAACATAACTTATGACCACACATTGGAACGAGCTCAACGAGCTCGTTCCAATGTGGGGTCATAAGCTATGTTTTGATGCAAAAAATGAAAAAAATTAGTTGTTCAAGAATTTTATTTGCAAGCGTCAACTGTTTTTCGTGTTAGGTAAAGGGTTAACTCAAAGCGATAACAGGAATAGGTAGAGCTCCACAGAGGTTAATCTTGGAATCAAAATCCCATCTCTTTGGGATAAAATATGAGTTCCAATCATAATTACTCTCATTACATTTTTCATGAGAATCCTAATATTTATTTATTTATTTATAGAAATAATTCAAGGAGGGGGTCCACTTCAGAAACTACTTTTGATTACATTTCTGAAACAATTTGCTTTTTTGATTTTGATTGATTTGTCAAAACAGATGTGTCACCATTGAATACTTATTTATTTATTTATTTATTAGTGTTTAAAGTCACATATTTCTGCACTTTCAAAAAAATGAAGGTACCAGGGCAAAAGCTGACAACTGCCTTCATATTCAGTCAAACACAAATAATATTTTGTTCATATAAATTAGTTCTATTACATCCTTTACCTATCGAATCGGCTGCAGCCATCAGCATAATTTACAAATTGAGCAATTGAAAAAAAAGTATTTTTCAAAAACTCTCCAATAATCTGTAATAAAACAAATTTTGAATAACAAATTCAGTCGACCAAAAATAATCTAGCCCTCAGCCAGTTAAGATTTATAGGTAAATTTTTACACAGGTCCTAAGGCATGAAAGCTTATCACAAAGAGGGACTTGAAACGTCAACGGCTAAAAATAGAATAAGAATTCAAGACGTTCCCTTTTATTATGAAAGTAAAAGTTAGTTTTGCAGAGAGTGTGCAGTGATTTAGCAATCAAAGGTTTTGAAAGTATTAAAATATACAAGAAATTCTTTTCAGAAAAATAGAACTATACGAAGAAAGTCTGTGTTCTCTAGGCACAACATGACAGAGGTAAATCAACATGGATCTATTAAAAAAAACACGTTCATGATAAATTCAGCACTAGTAGAAGACACTTTGCAGCAGTTCATTTCATATACATGTACCTCAAAATTATTTGAAACCATTTTAGCAGCCTAAAATATGTATTTCAAAATTTTACAACTGCCTGTTCAGCATGCAAAAAGCACTTGGCAAATAGAGCTTCTTTAAGAGATGGAAGAAGAAAAAACAAGTAGAGTGGATCCCACATAAACAAATATCTCTTAACTGAATAATCCTGTTAATTGAATATAACATCCAAACACAAAATCTTTTACTACAAATTTGACATGTTAATCGCATGACGATTACAAGGTAAATTTCTGTTATTTAACTTAAATATCTTGTAACATGTCAAGAAATTACCCTGCTTATCAATAAATTCCTCTTTTATAGACCTGTTTGGTCTCAGTACATCCAATACAGGCATTTAATCTATTATATTTTGTTTGACAGAGCTCGTGGAGCTCTGTCAAACAAGATATAATAGAATAAATGCTCAGTTTAACTCCAAAATACAGGAACGTGACTAAACTTGGGTATTCAATTAAGAAGGTTCCATTGTAATAGCATTGCCGCAGTAACACAAAAAAGAATACATTCACACAATTTTATGAAAGTTCATGTGTTTGGGAGGGGGTGGGGGGGGGTCGTATATCTTTGAGGGAGCAATAGCCAAACCTTTATTCTGAACTTTTCAGCATCCATTAATTTTTCTCATCTCTAATGTTCATACAGTTGTACAGGTCAGAAAAACAAGTTCTGCGACCAAGCCTGGAAATAAGCAGCCTGTCACCTGCAGAATGAGGTTCCCAGAGGGTGAATTTGGTGATGCTATCCTGTGCAGCATGGTAGCATTACTAAATTTACCCTCTTTGAACCTCAGTCTGAATGAAGGTTCAGGCCTAAACAGAAACAGGATAAATCGAGGGAAGGAATACCATCACCAAATTCACCCTCTGGGGACTTCATTCTGCAAATGACAGACTGCTTATTTCCAAGCTTGTCTGCCATGTGTTCCAAGACATTAATACATGCGCCTGCACCTGACACTTAACCTTGGGAAGCCCTCTCGGTGTGAATTGGTGACTTCCAACGATGAACAGTTATAATCCTTGCATTTCCGAGATTCACACTCTTTAATATGGATAGACTAACATACAGAAATTATGTAGGAAATAACTGTCAGTTTTGTCCACACGAGTACACATGATGACCAAATATACCATGGAATATATGCCTTGTCCTCCAAAGCTTTGAAATTCAATCCGATTAGAAATCATCATGATAATTCAGTTAGATCTGAGTCATGCTGATTCACAAATTTTGATTGATCAAGATGTTCAGAAAATCCTACCAAGTGTCTCCTCCTCAGCTCTTCTGTCATCAAGTCTCCTGTATAGGAGACCTGATGACAGAAAAAAGTTCAAGGAGGTTTCACTTCCAGAAATGAATTTGATTCCATCCTGGAATATTCCATATTTTTACTGACTTGCCCAAACAGACGAATGCAATAATTGGGTGGAAACTAGCAATATTTACGGATGTAAGAAGGTGCATTTTTTTGCAAATTCAATAGTCATGAGATTCAATTCAATGCAGGATTTGATTTTGACCAGAAATTCGAGATTTGCAGGGCCCAAAATATATTCAGTGATCCATTACAACCCAATACAGGTGGCAGACATTCATTATGTTCAAGGCCCATAATCAGCATCAAAGATTGTAAATCTGGGACCTGTTAAATAGTAATACCCTATCTGTTGTCCAATAGCCACAGGGCCTACAATGACTGGTAACATAGTAAAGCAATGTCACTGAAAATTACTATGCAATTCCATGATCTAAAGAACGGTATAACCTGTGAGCAGCAAATATTTATAACCCTCCACATGCTGATGTCAAAATATGAAAATTTCAAACAGCACATTTTTCCCATAATACAAAAGGAACTTGTCCCTGTATCCCGATAAATTCTGTCTTATGATTGGTCAAAATGCCCAGGACAAATAGCCATGGCCAATAGCAGACCCAACATCCAAGGTATATGAGAGTGTGCAACATCCAGGTTATAAGGGCAAAACATCAGGGTATATGGTTTAAATGAAAGCTTTTCACTTTCGCTCATCTCGATATAAAAATTGAACCAAAAAACTGCAAATATCATTAGATTTCTGACAAATCGATCATATTTTGCCGTTATAAATTGAACAGTCGAATAATTAAATCAAAGAAATTGAGAAAAATAAAATAAGAGCATATTTGGAAACAAAATAGCCCCGATCTGCATTATCGATTTTTCCAAGAGTTATTTTGGGATTAAAATTACAATTGCTCCAGTATTCAAGAGTTTGGGACAAAACGGTCTCTCCGCCAACATGTATGGTATATGGAGATTTAATAGCTGGATGGCTCAGTGTTTAAAAAACGACATCCAGGTATTAAATCTCCATATACCATACATGTTGGCAGAGATAACTTGTATTAACCAATTCAATCTTGTTTGGCCAAGCTCCAGGAACTCTGTCAAGCTAGATTGAATTGGTGAAATTGTTAGTTGTATCATGGAAAGAATTTCCTGCTTGAAATATTATTTTCAGATCAAAGTACAGGTGGGGGAGGAAGTTAACCCTTTACCCAACGAATCGCCTGCATCCGCCCGCGTAATATGCGAATTCAGCAGTTGAAAAAATATTACTTTTCAAAAAATTTCAACAAAACCATATCATGTGACCCCTCGGCGAGCTCATTCCAACGAGGGGTCACATGATATGGTTTTGTTGAAATTTTTTGAAAAATTTAAAAAAATGATATTTAAAATAATAAATTTTGATATCGTCTGCGTTGGGTAAAGGGTTTAAACAAAATTCATATATCTTCAAATAAGTGTGAAATTTTTCAGGTATGCCATCCAGGAAATCTTAACTTTTATTTTATATGGGAACCTGAAGGTTATTTGTTTACATGTATTTACTGGTGTTTGTCCATTTCCTGGTGTTGAATTCCTTGCATGCCGGTTATGGATGTTCCAGCCCAGGGCAGGTAATTTCTTGCCATTAAATCTGAGCACATTCAACCCAATTTTTCCTGCAAAATGTACAGACTTTTTGAACAATGATGTCTTGATTCAAATTTTCATGAATTTATCATCAAATCTAGTCATGCTGCTTTACAGCAACCATGACTAAATTTGTTGAAATTTTTTTAAAAATACTTGGCGGGCTAAGAGTCAAGATCAATGTAGCATCTATAGCTATATCATGACCACAACCTATGTTTGAAGTCAAGTACAGCCAATCGTTTATATCTATGCTGCCCACTTAACAGGATTTCCACCCCAAGCATTGGCGAAAAGATCCTATTTTACCAGCGAAACAGAACACGTTTACCACAGTAAAGAAGCAATGCTCTACTTCCCGAGGTTCCCACAGGGATTATAATTTTATAAGTCAAAATGTTGTGGAAGAGAACAGTTAGTTGTTGTGCCAACGGCTGTGAAGAGCAACATGTTTACAGCAATATATGTTTACTGCCCTTCGTGTTATGGGTGGGTGGCCCTAGGGGACTTACCAAAAGCAGGGGCTCACATTTCCCTGTAACACTGATTGGCCAGTCCACTTCAGATACAGTATCTCAAAAAGGCCTGGTTAATTAATTTTTGGTTTAGCATTATTTGCCTCATTTTGTTTTTTGCCTGAAATAATAACGTAGTTTCTGTATTATTGGCTCTGCAATAAGGCTGTCACGAATGATCAAAAAATCGATCAACTGTCGGTTGAGGTCATAATCAACATTTTTTTTCAATGATCGATTCGATTATTTGACTGGACATGTGCTGTCATACCTTTTTGTTAAACAAAGGGGAAATATTCATTCACAAGCTATTGTTTCACATAAAGGACCTTTTTCGACAACAAATGTGTGTGTGAATGGGGTTAAAACATAAAACCAATATATAGCTTCAAGTCGTGGCACCACGCGAGTTAAAATTAACCGAAACCCAGTCATCACCGTATGCGTGATCACTAAGTTCCCAATACTTCTCATTCCTTTGATGTGAGTCATGTGACCCGCCAAAAAAAAAACATCAACGTTGTTACGAGGTTGTATTCTTCTGCCGAGTATCAAGCCCCCAAAGGGAAAGCATTTTCACACTGAACAGGGGCTGAATCATTATCATTCATGGGCCGAACTTTCCGGTTCCAGCATCAGTGGCTCACTGACATTAGCGGTGATAACAATTTAACAAAAATAACATAACACTCGATGATGCCTTTCTGTCAATGGCTACATTGTATTCCTTGCCAATAAGACATCGTTGAGTGTTGAGTTGTTTTTGTTTTTATCAATTTGATACTTGATAAGCGATTTTAACATACGGAAAGTAAAGAGGGAAAAACTTTGAAATGTCATGTTATTTTTAAAGTATGATGATTTATTTTGATCTCCGACGTACCGCAACCGGAAGTTTCATTTCCATGTGTAAAGCTTTGTTGACTTGACATTCCCTAAGGCTAAATTCATAATCATTACACAGTGGGCGTGGATGGGGGCCATTAGTGAGTTTAGCATGCATTTTTCTATGATTTGAAGTTTGAATCTATGCGATGTAGATTCTGTTTTGTCAATTTTGTCAAGGTTTGGTGTTCGTTTGCTTCATTTACGATTAGGATATTTTAATTTTTAACGCCTCCCAAGTTATTTCATAGACAAAGTTCTTGGAAACGAGTCAGAAATATTAACCATAATAATCAAATAACCGTCGATTTTTATGACAAAATAATCGATTATGAAAATTCATAATCGTGACAGCCTTACTCCGCAAATGGGTCGCCTCCTTTATAAGGCCAGGAGAATAACCATTTCCTGTTTCTTCCTCATCCATTGAAATGCTGGATTATTGCCTCGTTTCTGACTCATTGCTATAGCAAGCTGGCAATAATGAGGAAGTCGTCTGGTGTTATTAAGGGTAAAATGTTGACTTATGGTACCTTTTGTTATATGCTTATATGCTGTTCCATATACAACTCTGACCATTGAAACTCCTGCTATCTGAGATAACCTACACATGCGAGGAAGCATTGTGTAAGTGCAAACTGATAAAATATGCATCTTGTGGAAAGGGATATATTACGCTATTTCCCAACGAGGATATAATTAATAATAACCTCATTCTGCATTTTGTTCTGATAACCTGGAATAATGCTAAACTGAAAATTAACTAACCAGGCCTACAGTTCGTGGAGAGTGGATTGTCACCCGTGGAGTGGAGTTATCACCCAAACTGTAACTTTCAAATTTTATTCATATGGACAAAAAAACACAAGCAATGTTTCAGCCAATGAACCTCCGGTTTAACCTGGAGGTCCATTGGTTGAAACTTTGCTTGTGCTTGTTATGCTTTGCAACAAATTTGCAATTATTGCTTGGGTGCAATCTCCACTCTGCGGGTGATTTAGTGATAATACACTCTCCATGTACTGTAATTGTTGAAAGATCTATTCTATGTTTGAGTGATGACATAAATCTGACTACAATTGCACACAAAACAGATATGTGAGAAAATGAACAGAAATGAAATCATGCAGATAATTTTAAAGTGATCAAGGGATTTCAGCCAACTACGAATAGAAGTCAAGGTTATGCTTTGGAAGCTTGTTTGTCTGTATTTCGATTCCTGACCCATCTAAATTTCTCAGCACCATTGCTGGAATGATTGTGGTTGCTGTTTCCATTCATTGTATGATTTGTGTTATTATTATAACCATTTCTTCCAAACTTGTTATTCTTACGATTGGAGTTATGATGAGACTGGTGGCGATTGGCATGATTATTGCGATTTGACTGATGGGGTGAAAGGTGAGTTTGGTCGCTGTATACTTCCTGCTGCCAATAAAAGGTTGGATCATACCAAAATATCTCCTGGTCATAATCTTGAAAATCAGGCTGATTGGAGCGATTGGTCCGCGTGGTTTTGATGTTTAATTGTTCATTGTGTTTCTGGATGGCTTCCTCTATGATTTCTTTGACATCCAAGGACAGCATTCGGTTTTCTGTGTTGCCATCTTTGAAAGATGCCAGCAAACAGAATGTTCCCCTGGCTTCATCCAACCTAAAATATAGAAACAAAGATGAGTAGTTAAAAAGCAAGCAAAGATATATGTAAATTATCTTTCCGCATAGAAGAGCTTTCTGAATTACAATACTGTACTGTGATCACTAGAGCTGTAGGTTAACCGAAACCGAACCAAGGTTTTTAGTTTTTTTTAAAAACCGAAACCGTCGACATCCCGTAATCTAAGGTTTTTCGTTTTTTATTAAATACTCTCTTGCTGCAGAAATTCACAGAATGTAGCCATCCCAGAGTAGTGAGAGTACCCAGACACTGCCAATGGCAGTGTCTGGGTACTCTCACTACTCTGGGAAGGCTACATTCTGTGAATTTTCGACATTTCAGTTTAGTTGTGTTTGCAGCTTTCCTCAAGTTGCGTGTTGGTGTCAGACCTCAAAAAATGGAAAAGCACAATAAAAGTTCTGTATATTTAGGTAATTATTATATTGGACTTCCTGATTCTTCATGTATTATAGCTTATTTCGGGCATTCATTGAGTTTCACTGCCATTCAGTTATGACTCCGGACATAAGAATGAGTTTTATTGAATTTTATTTGGCCTCATGAACAAACCGAAAACCGAACCGAACCGAGGTTTTACTCCACCTGAAAAACCAAAACCGAAACCGAACAAGAAAGTTAAAAACCTACAGCTCTAGTGATCACAAAGTTGAACAGACATTTTCAACTGGATCATGAATGGGCCATGAACCAGTTGAAATTCTCGATTCGCTTTCCTCCCTGCAATGTTGTATAATCTCACCAGTGGAGAAAAAATATATGCAAACATTGATTCAGTGAAGCTATTTGTATTTGCTTTTCTTAACCCTTCACCCAACGAATCGCCTGCGTAATATGCAAATTCAGCAGTTGAAACAATATTATTTTTCAAAAAATTTCAACAAAACCATATCATGTGATCCCTCGTTGGAACGAGCTCGTTCCAACGAGGGGTCACATGATATGGTTTTGTTGATTTTTTTTTAAAAATGTGAAAAAATGATATTTAAAATAATAAATTTTGATAATGTCTGCGTTGGGTAAAGGGTTAATGAGGTCTTGATTTCACAGTATTTTGTTAATGAAACTTCAACCAGCTTAGGTGTCATGATCGGATCATGATTGGATTGTAAAATACAGACTTTGAACTCCCTTTTTGTGAAAAATAAGGGCATTTTTAGGGACAAATATTGTAAAATATAAGGGAATTTTTAGGGGAAAAAGGGAACGTTCCAAAAAAATAAGGGAAAAATATTGCACATCTTTCATAAAAATAAGTAAATTACCATAACTTACCTGTAACCATATCAAATGCTGAAGTTAACCCTCCAAACTCTGATGTAAAAATGACGGAATTTCAAGCAGTGTTTTTTTTCCCCATAATGCAACTTAGAATTTAACCAATTCAATCTTGTTTGACAGAGCTCAGTGAGCTCTGTCAAACAAAATTGAAATGGCCAAATTCCTGGTTGCATTATGGGAAATAGTTGCTTATAATTTTGTTATTTCGACATCAGCATGCAAAGGGTTAAGTAAGATCATTACCATAGGTGTTGGCTTCCATGGTTATCAACATACTCATTCAGCACCTATTCACTGTGCTGCAACTTGCATTTTACAAGAAGCTCAATGATCCCACTGAATATTACATATTTCTTCATTGAGAAAATGCAGTGTCAATTAAATTACCTTCAATGGATGAGGGCCATCTTCATGAAATTCATCAGATAAATGCTGATAGCATCTGTTTCCAACTATAGCCAACCTCTGGTTGATCCTTCTCAGTATGTGAAAGACTCAAACTTAGATCAGATTTAATACTGATACCTTATTGTAATTTCAAACTTAAAATGTACATCACAAACTAACAAAAGAACAGTACACAGGCCTGCTGTTTTCAGAATTTTGCGTAAACCATTTACCGTTCACCTGGTCTGAGCTTTGGTAATCTATCGTTCGTTCCCCTGTACTTGACCTGGGTAACCTACTAGGTAACCTAAATATATATGTATTGCAACTATGCTGATATTTGAACTGTTGTATAATAGCCAAGTTCTTGCTTCTGTGGGCAACATTCTGATGAATAGAGATGAATCCTTAGCAACAATAATGAGGCTGTGTTTCAGCAATTCAGATACAAATTAGTTGCAATTATAGTCTTGGCATGGGATAGCATGGTGCAGAGGAGTATGGCACCCATTATCATTATTTGTGGCAGGGACACGAATTATTGCCGTTTCATGATTTTGTACCTATGCTACATCTTAAGATGATCAACAGTTTAAAATGATGTTGAGCATCAACCAACCATCAGCATAGGTGTTTGTATCTGCCTGAATTATAGCTGCTCTGTCGGCCATTATTGGCCAAAAGAGCAGCTACACTTCAGGCAGATGCAAACACCTATGGAGCTAATGACTGGGTGATGCTCAACATCATTCCACCATTCATTCATACTAGATCATTCATCTTGGCAAACATTTTGCGTGACCCGGTGATAATTGGCGGGACCCGTTTTTCGTTCGCGTGTTTTTCATTTCAGGTAACCTCCACGTGACCCAAACGGCCGTTCGACTCAAATCAACTGGCCTGGTACAGTTGTCAAGGACTGATCATAATCCATGTGGGGGAAGTGATGCCCATGCTTGCGTTTACCAGGTAATAAAAATCATCAACCGCCTCATTAATTATATTTTTGATGATTATTCCTATAATTACATATACCTGGTAGTGTTTGGAATCTAATATTATTGTGTCCGTGGAAATATTGGCCACCCTTGGAAAGTGACCAGTCCATGGAGGCCGTACTGCAGAACATTTTTAACCCTTTACCCAATGAATCGGCCGCATCCGCCCGCGTAATAAGAAAATTCAGCAGTTGAAAAAATATTATTTTTCCAAAAATTTCAACAAAACCATATCATGTGACCCCCTTGTTGGAACGAGCCCATCGAGCTCGTTCCAACGAGGGGTCACATGATATGGTTTTGTTGAACATTTTTGAAATATTTAAAAAAATTATATTTAAAATAATAAATTTGGATATCGTCTGCATTGGGTAAAGGGTTAAAGAGTAGAAAGTTTCATAAAAAAAATAAGTGAATTTTAGGATTGTTTCTTAAAAGTTATGAAAATAATGGTTGGCATAAAAAAAGGTGGAAAATCGAGGCCAGTTGAAAGCTTGGAAATAGACTATTTCAGTGGTCAGAGTACTGCAACAGCTGAAATAATCTTCAGAATAAACAAGAGACAAGATGTGCGCATTGGAGATGCAGGCATCGAGTTGTCGTGGCAATCGGAGTGTTGCATGTCCATAACCCGGTTATCAATCATATGCCGGTTGTTAAATCTGGAACCTTTGTTCAAGTTACATGTATAATGCTAACAATTATTTAATAAGGTCCATAATTCTGTAATGAATGAAAGTGTCAACGACACTGTAGCTCAACTTGTCAAGACATGTACATGTATAGTATGTGACACAGCAATGACAAACATCTAGGTAATGACTTAATAACAAAGGTACATATAAAGTATTGTAACGGTCTGTACATAAATACTGACCGTAGCCTGTAACAAATGTATAGGTAAAGTATTGTAAAGGTGGGTGACAGTCAGATGCTAAATAGAAAAGAAATCTTTGAGTTCCAGAGTGGGTCTGACTGAACCCCAAAATATTTGTTCTCATAGCACAGTGATAACAAAGGCACCCCAAAACACACTCATTTCTGTCCCAAGGTGAAAACAAAGGTACTCAACAAGTTTCATGAAGATCAGTTCATAAATACGAGCTGTATAGAAGTTGTGACAAAAAACTGATTGGACCTAATTTCGGTACAAAATGGACACTGGCAGCCATCTTGAATTTTGGACCGCACTCAGAAACACTCGTTCTTGTCCCAAGGTGATAACAGAGGTACCCAAGAAGTTTCGTGAAGATCCGTTGATAAATACAGCCTCTAGTCTGAGCTGTATTGACATGTGTACTTACTGTGTGTAAGTAGCACTGAAAAAATCAAAGTTCATCTAATTTGCATAATTTCTGCACGAGGAAAAAACCCGTATTATATGTGATGTATTAAACATTCACACAAAATTTTTTTCAAATCAGAGCTTTCATGTGGAAGTTCTGTGCAAAAATCTGATTGCACCTAGTTTTGTACAAAATGGCTGCCATCGGCCATCTTGAATTTTGGACCGCACCCAAAAACACTCGTTCTCATCGCACGGTGATAACAAAAGTACCCAAGAAGTTTCGTAAAGATCGGTTCATAAATGCGGCCTCTAGCCCGAGTCATATTGGCATTTGCACTGACAGTGGTGAAAGTAACACTAAATAAATCAAAGTTAGTCTAATTTGCATATTTAAGCATGAGAAAAAAACCTGTATGATTGTGATGTATCTCATGGTACTAAACATTCATACAAAAAATTATTCAAATCAGAGCTTTCATATGGAAGTTCTGTACAAAAAACAGATTTCTGAATCGTCAGTACAAAATGGCGGCTGGCAGCCATCTTGAATTTTGCACCGCACCCAAAAACACCCGTTCTCGTCCCACAGTCATAACAAAGGTATCCAAGAAGTTTCGTAAAGATCGGTTCATAAATACGGCCTCTAGCCCAAGCCGTATCCAATTGTTGACGTACGGACAGACGGACCATGACAAAAGCTCAAATTTGGCTCACCAAAGTTGAGCTAAAAATCAAGCTGGGCGAATTTTTGAAATTGCTTGACATATTATTGTATAAGACCTGTATATAGCAAATATTAGTCAAATCAGAGAACGTTTGTTCAAGTTATTGTGCTAACAAGCTCAAAATTCAAGAAATTGACTAATTAAGGCCCGTAACTCTGAAATGAAAAATCAGACCAGGACAGTTTTCGAACTCGCTTGAGATATTATTGAAAAAGATCTGTACGGTAAATATTAGTCAAATTGGAGAACGTTTGTTCAAGTTATTGCGGTAACAGTATGAGGATGTTCAGATGCCCAGACACCCATCTGGATGCCCAGTCATACACAAACCGTCACAAACCATAGGTCTCGGTTGTTATAACATTGGATGTGATTAGTTGAAAATCAGAGAGCAATCTTGAGCGATGTATATGCGAGAAACTTGACATAATTGAATGGAACTGATTCCCTGTTAATATCATAGATGTACAGGAAGCCCATATGTTTGGGGGGGGGGGGGGGGGGGGGGAAGTAAACCACAAAATTTCTGAAGAAATATCAAGAACTTTGCACTAACATTTCCCAAATTTAGCACAAATGTTTATGTTTTGTACAAATGTTTATGCGATCCCTCCCCTCTGGCTTGTGCACCAATGGTTTACAGTGTATATAAAGAAAAGTTTAGAATGTTTCATTTTTGTAATGAAACCTGATCCAAGCCCTGGTGGCATCGGAAGTCCTGACAGGCAAAAAACTCTTCATATACCTGTCATAGCATGCTGCAAATAAACTGGGCTAAAATGGATGTACAAATATTCTATAATGGAACACTGAGAAACCTACATTTGAAACTATAAGTCCTGTCACAATTAGAGCAGGAAATGCTTGTTAGTTAATGCGCTCTTCACTGCAAAGGAATGAAGTACAGTGAAGCCCACTCAATTGTATATCTCTTAATTGAATAACCCTGTTAAATGAATATAATTTCCAAACACCAAACCATTTACCATATCTTCAGTGCAAATTTGCTCTGTTAAATGCATATGGGTCATAGAGTACACTCCTGTTAATTGAATAAAAAATCTTGCAATATGTGATGGAAATAACCTGAAAGTTAAAAAATTTATAGTAATTTATATATTTTTTATACTTACCAATGACCCAGACATAGCTGGTGCTAACTCTTAAAATATAGGGCCAAACACAAATTTTGCCCCCCAATCCCCAAAATTTGCATCTAAAACTAAAGAAAACATGTCCTGAAAGGCCCTCCACACCTCGCCCCCACTGCGCATGCGCAGTGTCAAGGACGTTCCGAAATTGGCGCCATTTATCATTCTAATAACCAGTGCCTGGTAAGCGCTATGTACTCAGCGGGGAGGCAAGAGTTCCCAACTCCTGGGAGGGCCATCCCCGTCTGGGTCATTGGTAAGTATAAAAAATATATAAATTACTATAAATTTTTTAACATTTTTATACTGTACCAATGACCCAGACATAGCTGAATAGTAAAAAGGCTGGAGGGCCAAGGACATAGAGCAAAATGGAATACGCTCAATAAAATAAAATAGAGTAATCCCCTGTAGGGAAAAGAAGTAATAGGCCTTACATGTATCTTTCTTATTTATGATAAATTAGAAAGATACAACACCTTCCAAAAATTGAGCTTCATACATCCATGTACTCTATTAATATCCAATAATCCTTATACTAATAATTTTTAAAGTAAGCCAATAATAAAGTAAGTCTAGAGAATAGAGACTCTTATACTCCTAAAAGTGTGTGAGAATTGCATAATCATGTCCGTTGACATATGCAATATTCAAAGGCTATACTTTAAAAACTAAGACTTGAATGAATTTTATAAACTTAAACTTCTCACTAAACAACCATCCCAATAACAGCTCAGAATTACTAACTCCGGAGGAGGTATCCCCTTGTTTTCATAGTAAAAACAGGTGACCCAAGGGAACACCCTCCCCCCCCCCCCTTTTTCTTGCCCTGGGTCAAATAGCCCAGAGCGAAGAGGGCAGCCGAACGGAGACACTGCCGAAACAGACAGCCTACCTAGCTATAGTAGCAACTGTTAAGTGAATGACATTCTGGGCAGTAGATAATAGACCTAACAATAGAGGCCTCCAGAAATGGACTCGATATTTCTGAGAAAAAATTCATGAATGGATGGCTGAGCGCAATGAGCAGCCTTCAAAAATCTATAATAGCAACACTATTAATGTAAGCCCAAGAAGTAGAAGAACTCTTACTTCATGAGCCGAAATCTTAAGCACAACTGCTAAGCCAATGATATACCATAAGCAGTACGCTAGTTAATAGAATCGATTAACAATAAAATGGAGCGTAACGTCCTTCTACTAGACATCAAAGACAGAAGAAGCTTACGCCCTTGTAATAAACAGATATCTGTTTATAAATACATAAACTGTACCCGGAAAGAGTAAAGGCCTATGCCCATACGAAGACGGAAGGACCTTAAAATAATAGGTTCCGGATAATAGGAGCCTAACTCTTATGCAACAATCCAACCTAAATAGTAACGGAAGTATTGATTCCGAAACTATGAAAGTGAAAATCATCCATCGATAGTGCATGAAACTCACTGATTCTACAGTAAAAGAGAAACCAACAGAATTACTGTCTAAAAGGTCAGAATTTGAAAACTACTGTTTCCAGAGGCTCAAATGATTACTTAGCTAAATAAGAACCGAAGTTAAAATCCGTATAGGAATTTAATCTAAAGATTCTAAGTCTATTTATCAAAAAGTTACTAACTGACTTAGATAAAGAGACAAAAGACTCAATTGTAAACTATCGTAGAGTGCATAGGTATGAGGTAACAAACCTATAACCTAAATAACAACAGGCTGCAGTAGATCTTGTGAAACAAGTATACTAAAAACTAGCAATGCGTAGTATGGAGGGATCAACAATATGAACATAATGATCCCTACACCACGACGGAAGAGCCTCCACTTTAGCCGCATAGAATAGCGAAGAAGAGGATCTCCTATAGTAAGAAATCGCGTCCAAAGCTCGTCCAGTACAGTGCTTACAATGCAATACGGACCACACAACGGAATACATGAAGGTTGCGACCTTGCTGGTTGTGATAAAGATGACACGATTTACCCAGTGAAAAAAGATCCTCACATAGAGGAAGATTTCACGTTAAGATCCACAGTAGACAAGAGAGTAAATTACTCATGATCTCTGTGAAGATAGAGATGCTGTCAACAGAAATGTATTGTGGTTGTTTATCTTAGCAATACCTGCTAAAACAACAGCGCCGGAGGATACGCGTATCCTATCATTGCGTCCTATAGATCAATAGAGCGTTAACAGTATTAGCTCAGAGATCTGGACAAGCCAACACATACGTCTGCAATTGATTAGCAAGCTGTGTCATAATAAAACATCATTGGGCGCTCCCATAGATAGCAAATCTGATTAAATACTTGTTTGTTGAGAGTCCATTCTGACAGCAACAAACGACCCGTAAGAGAACGGGAGTGCGATAAAACAATCAGACGACCCAGAATATGACGGACCAAAACTGAACTTGGTGTACTATAACCAACAGACGGATTCTTTCCATTAAATTGAATAACGGAAACGAAAGAGTGCCTCCCTGGTTCCGGAGATACGCCACTACTGTCGAATTAAAGGACAGGAATTTGGGCATGCGTTTCTGAATAATGTTCATGCAATGACATAAAGCAAGCCTAAAAACATTATTCCGCGGAAGTTAAACTGATAGCTAAAAGACTGCGGAACCCAAAGACCCTGGCACTTCGAATCCGTAGGGATCAGTATATATCCCAATCTGTTTGACTGGCAACCGTCATAACAGCCACACTAGGGTCCGGCAACTGCGGCGGCACTCTCTGAGTCAACCACCGAATGTTTGCCCCAGTCTGAATCTCTTGTAACACTAGATAGACAAGAGAATGTATAAATCAAGCAATTCATGGATTGCCGGAAAGTTGCCGTCGAAGAGAAGCTCCTCCGAGAACGAAGCGACTCTGAGAGAGTTCTTAACCTACTATCCACGCGTGGATGTAGCTAGGGCTGCATCACGTCTAACCAACTCCAATCAGCCACTGAAGGGCGGAGTTATACGTGAACAAACTACTGCCCTCAAAAGAAATTACATTGAGAATAATATCCCGTAAATCTTTTCTTGAAGACGTAATGATAACGCCTCAGTAAGGCGGATTACGTATAATAAAGCGTCTAAGTTAAGTCTACTATACATAATGTCGTTCCCAACATTGAAATTGGAAAAGACATAAACGGCGAAAAAGAATATATGCAGTCTTTAATCACACCGTCTAGACGCATATGAACTCTCGGTATGCCCTGCTCTGCCAAAATAAACTATATGTAAAAAAAAAGATAAAATGGCAGAAATGAGCCACGCGGACAAGAAACTAAACTATCATGCTTAGTAGCAGGCTTGTATATATATATATAATATATAGCGTCGAAAAATAAAACACATGTTGTAATGACAATATTGGACTGCGTCGGTAAGTCAGGGACAAAGTCCCTGTACTGATCGAAAAATCCGAGTCCAATGACGCTATAAGTCTCTTATCCAAGATCGCAGCAATGAAGTCCGAAAAATAATCACTGGAAGAAATGCCAGAAGATATGAAAGGCATCTTCCGATACTACTAAAGGGAAAACTCGAAATCTTTCGAATCCCTTTCGCCATCCTGTCGGACCCTATAAAGCGTTCGGTCGTCCGTAGCTTGATGCAACCGCGGACCGCACCGACCCAGCGCCGTCGGATAATTCCTGATTCGACCGAGAAACCGTCAATTGCTGAGATGCTGCGAAACAACTGTGCTAACTCGGATAGCACGTCCGTCACTGAGGCCTGAGGAGCAGCGGTCTTACGATGCATTGCCGCAGGAAGCTCCGAGATCGTTACCCCGTGCATACTTCCAATATGCGAGCGAACGGAGTGTATAGGCCTCGTGTCCCTTGGCTACCGGATGGCGCGACCTATTCGCTGTGGAATCACTGAATGCCGAAACTGATCGGATACTCGAGGTCACGTAGCCAATGTGTGGTCGTGTGCCCTGCTGTGAGGATGAGGAAGCATTAAAGACAGTCTCTCGGACTGTCAATATAACGGAGCGTCCCGAGCAACGGACATATGCTCCGAATGTAAAATATCTGAACCACAACATGCGGTCCCCTATGTTGTTGGCTTCCTCCGATCTGTCCTCAATCTGCCGTCACTGGGTGAGTACTAAAGTAATTAAAGTGCTCGCATCACCCAAATCTCCTTCCTAGACCGCAACGGACGAACCCGGCAGCCGAACCATTCGATGAATGTACGCTACACCGGGTGAGCTAGCAAATGTCATTCCGTAAGCGATAGACATATTCCATGAGCACTTATTGCCGCTAACTCTTCATTAACTATGACGACAGAGGCACACTTTTGAAAGACATCTCCATAACTCTTCGAACAAGAAACCAGAAATGCTTGGATAGCAAGCATAAAATAATAATATATAGCGTCGTTCAATAATTCGAAAGTTTGTGTGACATTATTGGACTATGTCGGAACTGAGGGACGATGTCCCTGAACCGAACCAAAAATTTCTAAGTCCACCGACGCTATCAGTTTCTTATCCGGCATCGCAGCATATGTTGTTCCGAAAGGGAAAGCTTGAAATCCACCGAATCCCTTTCGGTATCCCGTCGGACCGGATGAAACTTTCGGACGTCCGTACCCGCTTCCGCGGAGCGTCCCGACCCAGCATCGTCGGATAAAATATATGCGACAGATTCAGTTGATGCTGGGATGCTGCGATAAACTGTGCTATTAAGGAAAGCACGTCCGTTCCCGAGGCCTGTGCAGTAGCGGACTTACGATGCATTGCCGCTGGAAGCTCCGTGTACGTTGACTCCCGCACACTTCCTATGCGAACGTCCGGAGTCTGCAGGCCTCGAGTCCCCGGCTACCGACCCAGCGCTGTCGGATAATTCTCGATCCGACACCGTTTCTGTCGGCTGCTGGGATGCTGCGATAAGTTGTGCTATGTGCACAAGAATGTCCGGCGTCGAGACCTGCGGAGGCGCAGTCTATCGGTGCTTCGCCGAGGGCAGCTCCGCATCAGATGGCTCCCGCATACTTCCTATGCGAACGTCTGGAGTCCATCGGTCTCGAATCCCTGGCTGCCGGATGGTGTGACCTGGTCGCCGAAGAATCCTTGATCGGCGAAGCTGGTAATATATCGGCGGTCACGCAGCCAAGGTGCGGTCGTGTGCGCTGACGAGAAGAGGAAGCCTTAGCAGTCTCAGCGGACTGCCTATACAACGGAGCGTCCCGAGCGACGGACGTATGCTCCGCTAACGACACATTTGTACCACAACATCTGGGGCCAGATGTTGTTGAACGAGAGAGGGGCCTCTCTCGCTTGCCGTCCGGATGGACCGGAACGAGCTATGAACCGGACTAAAAGGCTTCCTCCGTTCTCCCTCCGATCCGCCGTCACTGGGTGTGCATTAAGTTAATTTTATAGTGCTCGCATCACCCCAAAATTCCTTCTAGACCGCAACGGACGAACCCGGCTGCCGAACCATTCGGTGAATGGACGCTACACCGGGCGAGCTAGCGGACGTCAAAGGCCGTCGAACCTACTAGGGTCCTCTTAGGCAATTGGCGTATTACATGAGCACTTTTCCGCTAGCCCTTCATTAATTGTGACGACGGAGGCACACTGTTGGAAGACATCACAGATACATCACCCTAATCTTGATCGTCTGAAATAGAAATTGATAAAGTAGAGTGACCCTGCGGGGAAAGGACCGGAGTGTCCAAATCCCCAACAACATACCGTGACATACGCTTCCCATATTGTCATCGAAATCATACGATACAGAACAGGAGTTAATGCGAGTACACTGACCACATATAGAATGATAATAAGGTCAGAGGAAGACTTCCTCCTAAAACAATTGATCAATATCCTTTCAATGTGAAAAGAAAACAAGTCCTGGTACTCGCACTAACCCCTGGCAATCAAAATACATAATAATAATATGATCCATTAATATAGAAAAAATAATTGAAATCAAAATATTTTGAAAAAATATTTTTTCAGAACAGCCCAAGTTTCTGAAAAGTAACGTTGAGCCCCAATGGATCCCAAGCCTAAGTGTGGACAAAAATTTAAAAAATATTTTAAACAATTTATTCAACACTTACGAACAATAATAATGTATCTAGTTATGATTAAAATAACATAAAGATATTATTATTTAGAAATCCCCCCCTCACACAGAGGGCTGTTGTAAATGTAAACAATGAGTGTAAAAACACTAAAATAAGACTCCAGGCACCCAGGCCCGAAATCAGTTACCAAAAATACACCATCTGATGCAAAACAGAGACTTCCAGGGAAGAAACTGCAGAACATCAGATGGTAGATGCAGAACACAACGCCTAACCACCCGTAGGTGAAGACGTAAACATGGGGAAAGAACAGAATTCATTCTGTTATTAAGCTAAAACTCCCAAGAAATTTTAGTAATAATAATTACAGAAACTATGCCAAAAGCATGGGAGAATAGCAAGGGGGAACTTAAAGGACAGGGAGAGAGGAAAAACACTTGAAAAAACAGTGTAACTAAATAATCAGAATGACAACAAAATGGCTGCTGCCTTGAAAATAGGTAACTTAACATAATTTCATTAAAAAATTTTAAGTTACAGCCCTGATAATATTCTGTCACACATTCTTTTCCTCTCCTCCTTTTCTATCCTCCTTAGAATCACCATTTCACTAATATTTATGTGTCTGGCATCATTTAAACTGAGATTTAAAAGCACAAAGATCAGTCAGATGTTAACTGATGAAGGGCCAAACTTAGAATGATAAATGGCGCCAATTTCGGAACGTCCTTGACACTGCGCATGCGCAGTGGGGGCGAGGTGTGGAGGGCCTTTCAGGACATGTTTTCTTTAGTTTTAGATGCAAATTTTGGGGATTGGGGGGCAAAATTTGTGTTTGGCCCTATATTTTAAGAGTTAGCACCAGCTATGTCTGGGTCATTGGTACAGTATAAAAATATGACCCAATTCTCCTCGTTTATAGACATACTTGGCCTCTGTACATCTACTACAGGCATTTAATCTATTATATCTTGTTTGACAGAGCTCAATTTATCTCCAGAATACAGCACAGTGACAAATCCCTCTTAATTGTATACTCCTGTTAATTGAATTATTTTCACTGACAAAGTTGCTATTCAATTAACAGGGTTCTACTGTACTCTGAAATACAAAAGAGCGTTTGAGCTGGGCAATGCAAAATGTAATGTGCTATTAGCGAGGTTGGTATAGGGAAATCACGAACTGAAGCAATCAAACAAGAAAATATTTTAACCTGCTTTCTTGGAGGGTGGATTACTACTAAATCGCTGTGGGATAGATTTTTCACTTAGTATTTACAACTTCTGAAGACAAAACACAAGAAGCACTTGCAAACTTTCATCACATAGACCACCGAGTCCAGTGGTCCACGTGATGAAAGTTTGCAAGTGTGTCTTGTGCTGTTACGAATAATTATAAATACTTTTCAAGTGGAGAATGTATGGCACTGCGATCAAGCAATAATTCACTCTCTTCATTCTGTATATGCAGTCGAATTTTAATATTTTTTTACATTATTACATGTACATGTATATGTCTCTCAGTAAAGGTTAGAAATTATGTTAATGATCTGTATTTACTAGTATAGAATTGTGCTGAGTTGGGCACGCTGTATTTCTGTAGGAACTGAGCTGATGGTAGTTTGACAGGGACAAAAGTGCACTTACACAGCACACTATTACTTCAAAATATTGCACCATTACAATGACAGGACTTCTAGTTTCAACTGTATATTTGCATAGTTTTTCTTATTTACTTTTTAATAAAAAAAAAATAAATGAGGAAACTATGCAAATACAGATGTACATATATAGAACAGACTTGTTTAAAGAATTCCAATGGCATGCATATTTATTTACATCCTTTTTTTTTACTTTCAAACAGTCTGTGGGGATCTTAATTAACTCTTTCAACACAAGAGGCTGCTTTTCTGGTCCAGCAACACGATATGTCTTACTTTCATTATTTATTTATTTATTGGTGTCTAAGGTCACATATTTGTGCACAATGGTTAATCATGACCACAGCATGAGTATCAACTCAAGGCCAGGGGTGAGTGTTAATAAGCCATGTTGCCCATTTTAGAGAGGGTTTGCACCTCCCAAGCATTGGTGATTGGGTCCTATTTTACCAGTAAAACAAAGCCTGTTTACCGCAGTCAACAGGCACTGCTTCACTTCCCGGGGTTCCCACGGGGACTTACTTTCATTAAGTAGTATGGCTACTAAGTGAACGTGTGTGGTTCAACAATTAATATTTTCAACGTGCAGCCTTCAGGCTGCACGTTGCAAATATTAATTGCTCTACCCACAAATAATGGATATGGACTCTTCCAATTTCGGCCATTTAACTGGCACAGGAGATATCACCAGTGTTCAAAGGGTTAATACAATAAATGAATTACCAATTCATCAACATTTAAGAAAATGTTCCTCTCCAAAAATTATAAATTTACAGTAATTTGTATATTTTTATGCTTACCAATGGCCCAGACTAGCTGGTGCTTAACTCAAAGTTATTAAGGGCGAAACACAAATTTTGAACCCCCCCCCCTACCCCCCAATCCCCAAAAACCGAAAATTAAAAGTCCTATCTGGCCCTCCATACATTTACTCTCCGCACATGAGCAGACATCAGGAAGTGACCCGAATTGGTGCCAACATCATTCTTTGTAAAAGAGAGTACTACATAAAAATTCAGCGGGGAGGTATTCCGCCCCAGAATAATTCATGATTTCAAAGGTCCATAATACAGGCCTGTCGATTTGAGGTGAATGGCCGTTTGGGTCGCGCAGAGGTTACCTAAAATGCAAAACACCCAAACGAAAAACGGGTTGCGCGAAATTGTTACCGGGTCACGCAAAATTTTTGACAAGCTGAATGATCTAGTACGAATGAATGGTGGAATGATGTTGATTATTAGCCAATCATCAGCTGCACAGGTGTTTGTATCTGCCTGAAGTATAGCTGCTGTTGGCCAATTATTGGCCAACAGATCAGCTATACTTCAGACAGATGTAAACACCTATGCTGATGATTGGTTGACGCTCAACATCATTGCAAATTGTTGATCATCTTAAGATGCAGCACATGTACAAAATCAGGAAATGGCAATAATTTGATGTCTCTCCACAAATAGTGGTTAAGGATGCCATACTCTTCTGCAGCATACTAGCCCATGCCAAGATTAGGCTATAATTGCAACTAATTTGTATCTGAATTACTGCAACACAGCATTATTGTTGTTCCTAAGGGCTCATCTCTATTCATCAGGATATTGACCATAGGAGCAAGAACTTGGCTTTGAGACATCAGTTCACGTATCAGCATAGCTGCGATACATATATGTTTAGGTTACCTAATGGGTTACCTGAATCGAGTACAGAGGAACGAACGATAAAGTTACCAAAGCTCAGACCAGGTGAACGACAAATGGGTTACGCACAGACCAGGTGAACGACAAATGGGTTACGCACAATTCTGAAAATAGCAGGCCTGTAATATACAATAAAGCGTTAGCCTAATAATTATTATGCACATGAGCATTAAAATCCTGCATGTATTAAATCATCTGAATACCAGTTAACTGGTTATGCAGCCTTCAAGGTACCCAAAGACTAGCAATTTAATTATGATGAAATATGCGCCCGTATATGACATATAGACGAACAATCGCAGGAAACCAATCCCACTAAAAAGTGGATGTGCCCATGAGGTCGCCACAGTACACGACCTGGCCGCCAATCGAAAAGTGAAGAAATGCATGTATGTATTTAAACTTATGCGAGGTTTGCGAGAAGAAAACTACGTCTTGCCCCGTAATCGCCTCTAAACACAGTGTGTCGGGAGGGGGGGGTTGGGGGTGGGGTTGGGATTCAAAGTCATATCGAACCCTCCTCACCCGCATTACTTAATCGTTCTTGTGTTAGTCATCAAATAATATAGGAATCGCAATGGTTACTTCACGTCTAACAGACTCCATTATGCCACTATGGGCAGAGAAGGACGTGAAGAACAAAACTTCCCTTGATAAAGAAGGTCCTCTTGTGGAGGAAGCTTCTGGGGAATGTCCCATAACAGACACTTGAGAAGACTGATCCAAGGTTTCTGTGACGACAGAGGTGCTACTAGTAGGATTCACAACGAGACTGTTTAATCTTAAACATAATCTACTGAATCAAATGAATTGGAGGATACATGTTTCCTATCATCCATCCCCATGAGATTGGCAGAGCGTCAATTGCATGCGCTCAATGGTCTGGGTATGGTGACACAAACGACGATAACTGATTGTTCCGGTGTGTCGCAAACGGATCTATCATGGGGCAATCCCTCTGGTAGCAAAACTGTCCAAATACTTGCTTGTTGAGTGTCAATTCCAACAGGCGACCTTTTCGAGAAAGCGAGTCTGCTAGTACGTTCAGACGACCCGGTATATGATGGATAAAAAGATGAACATGATGATTCATGACGTATTAGGAAAATCTTCTCTGTTAGTTGGCATAACGGAAATGAATGGGTGCCTTCCCTGGTTCCCGATGCACACTACTACTGTAGAGTTGTCCGACCAACTTGAACATGGACGTCCGTAATTATGTGAATCCAATGTTGTAGCGCTAGCTAATTAACATCATCTCATTGATGTTTATGTGTCTCTCCAGGAACCGAGGGTCCCAAAGACCCTGACAACTCAAGACTGTGGGACTTAGGGTCATGCCCCAACCAGTCAGACTCACATCCATCATAATCGTGAAAGCCAGATTTGATATGGAAATTGCGCACAATTCCTGCACACAATTAAGCCTAGATAAGCGCACAGTTCATGACATGACTTCTAATTTTAACTGTAGCTCTTTTCTAGATATCACACCAAAGCTACATATGAGAAAGATCGGGTGAGAGATGCGGTCTGTGGGGTGTGCAAATGGAATTGTTGACAGACAGAGGTATATGGATGACGGATCGCAATCCATCTCAATCGATCATACATGTACTTGACGTTATTAAGTTGAGCTAAAAATGTATTTTCTCAGCAGCTCTATTGACTTATTTACAGTACAGAATACAAGAAAAGGCATCACCAACACATTTGAATAGCAAAATTATAACCAACTGACAAGTTATTAAAACAAAAATATTGCAATGTTTAAGTAAAAATTTGGAAAAAATATCATGCTATTAGGTACTAAAGGCATGTGCGGGTTTCCACTTTAATGTAGACGGTACTGAACATGAGAAAAATATATAAGGCAATTGTGCAAAAGCTTATTCATTTCCCTCTTTTTCTGGCTTACTTCTCTTAAAATCAAGAGAGGGAGAAGTGACTTCTCCCTCAATTCAATCTCTAGACTGGTCATTGATATCAAGCTGCAAATTTCTTCCATAATGCAACTAGGAAGTGTCAAACAAGATTAAATTGGTTCATTTCCGAGTTGCAGTATGGGAAAAACTTGCGGCTTCAAATTTTGTTACTTTAATATCAGTCTGCTGAAGGTTAATTTGTACAGATCAGGTTTCCATACATGTGATCAACTTCTTTATAGATTATTCAGGACTTATATTTCAATGAGAATCTGAGAATCGATTCACACAAAGATTCACGAAACAAAACCAGCAAGAATCCATGAAGATTCTTGCTGCACCTCTGCTAGGATTCATATGAACCCTTTACTTACACATGGTATTTGATGACTGGATTCGCATTGCAAAATGCTATTCAAAAATGTCCAAACACTAACCATTTTTCTTTCATATTGGCCTTATATTCACTATTTATCATCACTTTTTGAAACCAACATGGAAACTGCTAATCAAATTTTTAAAAAAATACTCTGCTACATGTAACATTACGGCAGCAAATTAACCATTACAAGGCTAACATTACCTGTAATGACATTTTGGGTCAATAAAATTGTACAAATATGGTTGTCATTGGAACCGGCTCAATGAGCCGGTTCCAATGCCATCCATATTTGTAAAGTTTTATTTGTAAAGATTGTTTATTTTTCCAAAAATAATCAAGTTCAGTTTATGTTTTCAAAATTAAAAATAGGCCAATTAAATCGTCAGATGTGTACCCATGCGTGCAACTAGTAGAAAGCTGTTATCATCTCAGGATCAATTTTGTGGACACGTAAAATCCATGTGAGGGCATTTTGTCAGAATCAAATTATCAGATTTACACCAAAAACTATACAGCTCGGAACATCAGTAACCTGAAGATATATATAAAGTAACATGACAATCCAAGCAATATTTTTCAAAAAGTGATTGGAGGAATTTTCAATTTGAAGGATAAAGGGTTAATATCTCAAGATCAAATTATCAGATTTACACCAAAAAACTATACAGCGCGGCACATCAGTAACCTGAAGATATATATAAAGTAACATGACAATTGGATTGATATTTTTGAGTTATCTCATGCCAAAGGGATTGGAAGAATTCTCAATTTGAAGGATAAAGCGTTAATATCTCAGGATCAAATTATCAGATTTACACCAAAAACTATACAGCTCTGCACATCAGTAACCTGAACACAAATATAAAGTAACATGACAATACAAGCAATATTTTTCAAGTCATCGAATGCCAAAGAAATGGATACAGATGGATGGACAGACAAAGGATGGATGAACGACAGAGGGCCATCCCGGAATCCAGATGCCGACATTATGTGTATCATACATGGTATGGGTACACATAAAAAGCTGTGTTGGGAAAAAGGTTAACATGGCATATCAGGATACAACAGGGGTTCAACCATGGTGACCTCATGGAATACTTATAGCTGGTATGGATTCTCGCAACCATTTTTGTGAGAATCCAAATGGATGCTCTCAAATTTAGATGAAATATAAGCCCTGTTATTCATTATGTTATAATACCTGTAACAAACTTCTGCAGGGTCAACCCACAGTGTTAACTCGGGTGGAAGATTCAAATCCTTATAGCTTAAGCCACTTGAGATAGCTGCCTCATTTAATACCGAATCTATAGGCTCGCTGGGATTGACACGTATACATCTGTACCCTTGACCCTTTGCAGGATCGTCTGTATACCAATGATTCTGGAATTTCTTAGTGAGTATTGATGATAGTGCTAAAGAGAATTCATCAACTTTTTCCTCGGATATGCTTCCATTTATGCGGAGAACGCGTGTGAGAAACACGACAGCCACTGATATTTCTTCCCTCATTGTCCAATCCTGAAAGTGATCTCAATAAGACCTTCATGCAGAGGAAGAAACTGGTCAACTCCTGAAGAAATTCCACAAAAATTGTTTGAGCCTCTCCCTTAATGATGCTGGTCTAATACTTCGCTCTGAAATGCAGCGAAAAAAAAATGAAAATTAATATTTAACCATGTAATCAATGAAAACAATATCAAAAATTTCTTATATTAACCCTTTACCCAACGTAACGGCCAAAACCGGCCAGCGCTATTCACAAAAATCGCCAATTAATTTTCATTATTTTTTTCATTTTTTGTCTCAAAAACATAGGTTATGACCTCTCTTTGGAACAAGCTCACTGAGCTCGTTCCAAAGAGGGGTCATAACCTATGTTTTTCAGACAAGAAATGAAAAAAATTAGTTACTCAAAAATTTTGTTTGAAAGTGTCGTCTGCTTTTCATGTTGGGTAAAGAGTTAAATATAGTTGAAACTAGAAGTCTTATCACTGTGTTGAGGACTATTTTGAGGAAATGGTGTGCTGGAATGCACTTTTGTCCCTATCAAATTACACCACTAGCATAACTCAATTCCTGTAGAAAAACAGGGTGCCCAACTCTGTACAATTCGATACTTAAGGAATAGTGCATGGCTTGGAGTTGACTACGCCCATATAGTGCCCTGTGAGGTGGTGTAGTTCCCGCCGCGAAGCGGAGGGAACTACACCACCTCACTGGGCACTATACGGGCGTAGTCAACTCCAAGCCATGCACTATTCCTTATATTATATCGAACACCCATCAAGAAAAACATCTGTCCAATTTGTTAATCTATTACCAAGGTAGCAGCCCTACCAACCTGTGTTATATAGATGAAAATACCATGTAGTTTTTAAAAAAATTTTCTTCTTCCAAAACATGGCTAACTTGGATTATTGATATGAGCAGAAGACAGATTTTGAATCAGTCGGCAAGGGTAAACAAAACATTTCCCCCAAAGGGAACTGTGTATTCTAGAATTGCGCAACTCGCGAATGAAAACTAAAATGTTCGAAATTTGACAACGCAGTTTGATAATTTCCACACATTTGTCACACATATGCATTACCGAATGGGACAGTATGGGATACAAACTTCGATTCAACTGAATTCCATTATTTATTCATTTACTGCCCAAAACATACAATTGAATAGCGAAATAATATGAGCAGCGAAAACAAACGACTTTTCATAACCGGACGCGTTCTCATCAAAGTTGTACCCAGGTATGGATCATTCTCTTCGAAACAAGATATGGATCATCTTCTCAAGGAATAAAATGAACGCCTCGAAAAATGTGACTTCGACAATGGAAAAGCGATACATTTTTCCACAATGATTTCTTTCCGGGTCATTTTGTGGATGTTGTGCCTCTGTGAATCGATATTTAAATTTAGCCCGATTAGTTTTATTCGCCCAGTGTGAAAAGAAAACTGATATAGTAGTGTGCTAAAAATAGAAAATGTGTAGTGCCTGGTCAGTTCTGTGGATGCAAACTACACGAAATAGGGGTGCAGCATTCGTCCAATCAGGAGCCCAGAAGGTCATGTGAGATATAATATTAGTAAATATCGACCATTAACATCATTCCTAACCTCTTCTGGGATAAATGTACACATAATAACATAACTAGATATTAAAATTTGACTGCATATACAGAAGAGAGTGGATTACCTCTGAATTGAAGAGCCAAATATTCTCCACTCATAAGGTAATTTTTATTTTCCATAATAGCACTAGAAACACCTGTAAACTTTCATCACATGAACCACCGATCCCATGGCAAATCCACAATTATCCACCCTCCACAATCTGTGCAGTGGCCAGACTGACATCCTTTGTCCTAATCTTAATTATTTATATATTTATGTTTTAATGACATTTTAACAACCAAGGTCATATCGTGTCGGTGAGAGAGAGACAGCTACACAGAGCAAGCTTAACTTCGAGCGCAGAAAAGGTGGCAAAGCAACTATCGCAAAAGATCGTTGTCAAATTCTCACACAAAAACTTGCGGAGTGGTGCATTGTGGACTTAAGACCACTTAGCATAATGAATAGAAAGGGATTTAGAGATTTTATGTTGGAGACTGAACCTGGATTTAAAATACCTTGTAACAAAACATTAAGGTCCCACCTGAAACACTTCTATTGTGAAAGAAAAGCACAATTGATTTCGGAGCTTTCGAATGTTAACTGGATTGCAATAACCACCGACACGTGGACTAGTTGTGCCACCCAGGGCTATGTCACTGTCACTTACCATTTTATCAACGATTCATGGGAGTGTGAACATGGTGTATTGTGCACCAAGTCAATTTCTGACCACCACACTGGGGAACATTTGCATGAAGTTTTGATGGGAGTGCTAGAGGACTTTAATATTAATCCTAAGAAAGTTTCAGCAGTAACAACCGATAATGCGGCAAACATCACAAAAGGTTTACGACTTTCAGTGTTCGAGCACATCTGCTGTTTGGCACAGTCACTGCAACTGGCAGTCCACCGTGGGCTTTCGCTGAATTTTGTTTCAAAAGCAACAAAATCATGTCGGACTCTGGTTACACATTTTCGGAAATCTACACTTGCAGCCGATGATCTGAAACTGAAACAGAACATTTTTTCCCTACCAAATCACAAATTGATCCTAGATGTAACACTCGCTGGAACTCGACATTTTATATGTGCGTGCGAGTTTTAGAGCAACGGTTGGCAATTTTTGGTGTTTTGTGTTTTTGGTAATTCTAAGAAATTATCTTCTCAATTGCGTCTGAGCGAACAGCTAAATGATGAAGGTAAGGCTAAAACTAAGATCTTAGCCTGCTCAATCAACGCTGAGGAACTCTCCACATCTTCCCCTGTTGTTTTTAAAAGTATGCGAACCATCACAAACGATTATAAATACAAAGGAAGAAGATAAGAAACCAAATTACTTTTTCCGCCTGAAGATAAATATGGTGTCATCTACAGAATCGAAGATCTGTGACACCCGTGTAGACTTAACCGGAAAGAGATCTTATTACCCTGCTCTTTACCCGAATGAAGTCAGCGTCGAACTACGCTAGCGGTTTCTCATAATTCCTCGCAGCATTTTGAATCACTGGAACAAGATCAAGGAAATGATAATGTATGATATCTATATCATCCAAGAGTTGTTCTGGAAGGAAAAGTTATCCTATCCATCATATGTTCAAATCAGTTAAAATCAAAGTCACCAGCATCTAAACAGGCAGGTGACTGGACCAAATAAGCACTATGCAACAGCTCAAGATTTGAGATCGACGTTGAGTGCTTCTGCCTTAGCAGGAATACTGCGATTAGCTGTGCAACTGCGACAGCAAGTCCGTTACAGAGGCCTGAGGAGCAGCGGTCACGAATAGCCTCTTCGCCGGCTGCTCCTAGGACAGGGAGTCCAATATAGTTATTACTGCGGATGACCCGATGAATGAAGCCTCATCACCTTGGCTACTAGATGGTGCGACTTCTTACTAAAGATGGACCTTTGATGATGAAGACCGGAAAACCTGAGTCACTTAGCCAAGATGGGGTCGGGAGTGCTTGATCCTCTTCTTTTCTCTTTACCGGACAATAGCTATGTACGTAGGCACAGACTGACGCAAGTTCCTACCAACAACACCCGGCTCCAGATGTTGTTGAAAGAGAGAGAGGGGCTCCCTCTTGCTCGTGCATACCTCAGAACATGCCGTCTACTTCCTTCCATCAACACTAGGTGAGCATGGATTCGATCAACAATACTCGCTCCACCCTATTCTCTCTCGACCGCCACGGACATACCCGGCATCATATCACCCACATACGAGTGAGATCTGCCAGTTGAGCTAGCTGTTTTTAGACAATGGACGTAAGCCTCCGTGAAACCTAGCCCTTGTCTTTTTAAAATAATTGAGCACTCTCCCACTAGCTCTAAATACAATGCATATACGACACATCCGGAGTCACGGTCCAAGTATCCAATCTTAACCGTTTCGCCGGCGACAGGGAACTGACACCACTCATCGGGTTTTATAGCCCTGTGTAATATAAAGATCACTTTATCCATTATGTAGAGGAACCCATAAGACTAGCCGGCCTCGGACCTTATCAGTTTCCTCCTTCTGTCATCATCATTGGGTGAGCATAATTGCATATCATATCGTTCGCTCCACCCTATATGATCTCTCCTTTTCTAGCCCGGATCGTCTACACCCAGCGTCATAGTTCTCAGGAACCTGAGTAACTACTTCACCGTTCAAGCTAACTAGCGACAACGGACCTGCACGGTCATGTGTGCTTTTCGAACACAGAGGAAGCTATAAGACTGGTCGCCACGGCAGTCTATGGAAGGAGCGTCCCACGGATGTAAGTTTCAACTGACACAAGTTCCTACCAACAACCTCTGTCCCCAGATGTTGTTATAAGAGAGAGAGACCTATCTCTTGCTCGCAATCATGGACGACCGGAACGAACATACCTTAGAACTTGTCCGACAAGTTCCTATCAACAACCTCTGATCGCAGTTGTTGTTATAAGAGAGAGGGACCTCTCTCTAGCTCACGATCATGAAAGACCTGGACGAGCATACCTCAGAACTTGACCGCCAAGTTCCTACCAACAACATCTGGCCCAGAGTTGTTATAAGAGAGAGGGACCTGTCTCTTGCTCGCAATCACGAACGACCTGGACGAGTGTACCTCCGAAATTGTCTGACCGACACAAGTTCCTACCAACAACCTCTGATCGCAGATGTTGTTATAGGAGAGAGGGACCTCCCTCTTGCTCGCGATCATGAAGACCTGGATGAGCATACCTCAGAACTTGTCTACTTCCTCCTTCCCGACGTTGCAGGGTGAGCATGTTTGTATGTTTATAGTGCTCGCTACACTCTTATTCCTCTTCTCGACCGCAACCGACATACCCGGCATCACATCCCTCACATAAGAGTTAGATCTGCCGGTCAAGCTAGCTGGCGACAAGGTCATCAATCCTACTAAGGATCTAGGCCTTGTCTAATACTTGAACACTTTTGCTGCTAGCTCTTGATAGATTTGCGACGACAGCACACTCCTTGACGGCGTCACAAAGCCACATCATGTTCCTGTTCCTCTGTAAAAAGAAACTAAACAAGAGGCCCCACGGGGCCTGAAGTGCTCATCTTGTACAGAACACAATTTAAACAGAGTCCAAGAATGAGTCTACATTAAGCAAGCCATCTCCAGAGGCTACACTGTCAATCCTTGAGTCCCTCAGGAGTGACCCCCCCCCCCCCCCCCCCCCCCCCCCGAGATGTTGTATACCAAATATAAAAGCATTCCGACTGGTGGATCTGAAGAAGAAGATTTTTAAAGAAATTTTCTCATATTGCACTAAGTAAAAATTTGGGTTACCATAGTGAGCCCAAATATATACCTAGGGATCTGATTTGAACAAACTTGAATCTGACCCCCATAGAGATGTTGCATACCAAATATCAAAGCATTCTGACTGATGGATCTGAAGAAGAAGATTTTTTTAAATTACCCTCCATATTGAACGAAGATAAAATTTGGGCTTCCATAGGAAGCCCAAATATTAACCTAGGGACTTGGTTTGACCAATCTAGAATCTGACCCTCATAACAATGATGTATACCAAATATTAAAAGATTCTGACTGGTGGTTCTGAAGAAGAAGATTTTTAAAGAATATTCCCCATATTACCCTATGTTAAAACTTCGGGCTCCTGTAGAGAGCCCAGATATGAACCAATGAGCTTTATTTCAACAAACTTTTATCTGACTCCCCTATGAATGCTGTATACCAAATATCAAAAGATTCTGATGATTGGTTCTGGAGAAAAGATTTTTTAAAATTTTTGCAAATATGCTGATTCAACATTTTTTCGATGCCCATTACAGAACACCCTAACATAACCGATGGCAATTTTTTTTACCATTCAATTCTACTGGTCATAAGGATACTTCATACCAAATAAAAGCTCTCTGTTCCGTGGGGTTTGGGAAATATGGGCGTTTGAAAATATTTCTATTTTTAGCTCCCAGGGTTCCCATGAGGATGTGGGAATTTTTTTTTTGCATGGGTCAAGTACTTATGACCCAATACTACCACAAACCAAATTTGGTTCATACCGGACCATCGGTTCAGAAAATAGAAGTTTTGGGCGGGGCCAAAAATTTTACCCCTCCTATTACAAAGCCAAATATTACTTCACGAACTTCGTTTGAACAAACTTGATTCTACACCTCATATGGAAGCTCCATAGCAAATATCAAGTCATTGTACACACTGGTTCTTGAGAAGAAGATTTTAAAAATATTTTGGAGCATTTTCCTCCACTCCCTCCCTATGGGGCTGGGCATGCTGAGTTGAACAAAAATAAAATGTCCCTTTGGGACCATCACTCACACAAACTTTCACTTTAATTGGCCCAGTGGCTTTGGAGGAGAAGACCAAAACATGGTGTTGACGGACGACGGACGGGAAGCGATGAGATTAGCTCAGCTCGACTTTGTCAAGATGAGCTAAAAACTATAGTGACCTTTTGACGGGAGGACCACCGAGCCCCCTCGCCGCGATAGGACCGATAGTGTCCACTCGCCTAACACAAACCATGACGCCTGTCATTCAGATTATCAAATCTGATACATGGAGTAGAATTAGTGGTAGTACATCAAGTAAACTCATTACAACGACCAAGTAAATAAAGGTAATGTTTCCTCAATTTGCCATACTATTAGATAAAAATAATTACCTAAAACTAATAAATGTCATTGTACCACCAACAAATCTACATAATATAACATTAAATATATCAATGAAATAAATATATCCAAAAGAAAAACTCTTTCAAAAATAAAATAAAAATTTTTGAACAAATTTTCCTAATATAAGAGCCCAAGTTCTCAAAGGGAACGATGAGCCCAAAAAAGCTTAAGTGTGGACAAAATTATAAAAACTGTGTAAAATTAACTACCACACTATCAGAATATTTAATGTTACTTACAACTGTTGTTCCTAAATAAAAATAGGAAACTACCTAAAGATGTAAACAAAACACCGGAATCAAGACCCCAGGTAACACGACCCAAAGTCAGTAACAAAAACAAGACTATCCGATGCAAAGCAAGATCTTCCTCAGAAGAAAAAATGATGCATTGGATGTAAGATGCATGATCAAAACGTCCAAACACCCTAAGGATGAGGACATAATAATCTTCTGCATAAAACGTTAACCTCTCAATAAGTTTTATAAAAAATCTTTATTAAAACAAGCCAAAAACTTGGGAGCTTAACTGGGGGGATCAAGAGAAGGCAGGGAAGGAATACTAAATAAACAGTGGATAGATCATAATCAATCAGTGATAAAGTCAGGCTCATGACATTAGGGAACATGAACTAATTTTACTAAATAATTAAAAATTACAGCCCTGAACGTATCAAACCACCATTTCTTCCTTCCTTCATCCAGTTCTGTCCTTGGATCCACCAATTTAACCATTGATTTGTGTCTGGCACCATTATTAATTGAGATTTAAAAGCACAAATATCAGTTTGTTGTTATCTGACAAGGGCCAAACAAAGAATGAATTTATTGGCGCCAGATTCGGTGACTTCCTGGCATCTGCGCATGCGCGGAGGGTAAAATGTATGGTGGGCCAGTTAAGACTCTAATTTTTGGTTTTGCATGCAAATTTAAGGGATTGGGGGCAAAATTTGTGTTTGGCCCTAGATATTTTGGGGTTAGCACCAGCTAAGTCAGGGTCATTGGTACAGTATAAAAATACCTGAGTTTCCCGGAAATGGTAAAAACCGGGAAAAACTAGGTATTTACTGCCCAAAACCTGGAATCGACGTATTCCACTATACCATCACTTTATGCAGGGTTAAATGTGGATGTGTTTAGAAAGCTTAATGCTACTTAGCAGTCTTCAATTTAATCTGTTCCCATAAGTAATATGGAACAGTATTTCACTAGTTCTGCTTAATATCTTAATCTGCAATTTCAGTGCAGTAGGATGGTTTTATGATCATGATGTGGGTCAACATTACAATGTATCACTCCGGAGCAGGATTGGGGCTTCTCAATGTTTCAAAATATAAGAAAAAACTGGCTTATTATTTCACATTCAAGACAGACCAAGGCACCTATACAGTGATATACTTCCTCTTCTTTCTGAGTTTTATTGATAAGAATGATTTCTCTTTCACATGTAAAGTCTAAGAACACTAGAACACTTGGAACACTAAACCAAATGTGTGGTGGAAGTGTTTGGAAAGATCGCAGAAAGTCCATCCTGGCCTATGCAAACCAGCACAAAAGCTAGTGTCTTTGCCTTCTAGCAGTGCATGCATTGAGCGATTGTTTTAAAATTTCAGTTCAATTCAAAGCAAGCTACGAAACAGACTTGCTAGAGAGAAAGCAGCCAAGTTAATGTGTTACAGGCTCCTTAGGGGGAAAGAAGAGCTTGACTGGTAGACTTAGCTATGTCAGGATTCATTAGTATCATGTTGAAATTTTTTCCACTAACAAAGGATATTGTTGTGATGAACAATGGTTTCTACATTCTACAGCCAAGAAGGCAAACTTGACACTTTTTTTATTTCATTTGATTAAGTGATGGTATTTCTTACAGTACCTAGAAAATGGATAATATTTCTGTTTGCGTTACACATATTCTTGTACAAAATGAAGTAAAACTGTGTTTCAAGGATAACTGTGATCATTATTGCTATTTTTTACTCTTGTTGGCACGGTTTCTGGGGATGCTTTCCTGAATTCAGATAATTGTTATTGGTTTGAGTCAATCTTTCTGACAAAAAAAGGTTTTTCCCAGTTTTGACCGGAATGAAGCGGGAAAAACTCCAGTTTTTTACCAGTACTTACCAGGCGGTAAAGACCACACAGTATTTACCGACCAACCCTGATGGTCTTCTCATCAATCTTCGAAAACGAAAATCATGCAATACGCATTTTAAATACTTTTTGTATTGTCGTGAAATGAACTGATAAAAGGGGGAAAACAGATGAAATTAATGAACATCATCTCGTCCTCTCAGTATCTGCATTCTAATATTTAATTGCCACTTTATGTCAGTAGAAGATACGGCTTAATTACTGTTGATTGCCTGTTACAAGTACTGAATATCAATCAGCCATTGCGCATTACAATTCTGCAGAAATCGCGAGGCACTACCATGCATGAAATGCGATTCTCTGATGATTTGCTGCGCTAACCTAACGCACTATTATTTCAAATTAGTGCAGAATACAGGACAGGACTTCTAGTTTTTACTGTAGGGCCGCATTTTGCTCTCACAATTTCTATCATTTAAATTTTGATACAAAATAGCAATAGGCGAGTATGGACAAAAATGTGTGGAGGTTGGTTTTGGTAAAATTGTGGAGGTTGGTATGGGCAAAATGAATACAGGAAGAATCGGACCCTGGAAGAATCGCACCTTTTTGTGGAAGAATCGGACCCTGAGTGGTTGGAAGAATCGGACCTTTTTTGGAAGAATCGGACCTCGGGTAATATTCGAAGAGCATGGACAGCAGAAGTGAATTTTGGAAGAATCGGACCTCGTGTAATATTTGTTGAGCATGGGCAGCAGGAGTGAATGATAACAGAAGAACGTTTGAAGATAAAATTCTTTTCATTATTATATTTATTTATGTATTGGTGTTTAAGGTCACATATTTCTGCACATTGCTAACCATGACCGTTACAGTTTTACGGGTGGAGGAAGCCGGAGTACCCTGAGAGAACCACCGAGCAACGGCGAGCAACTGTCAGCTTCACAACATACCAACTCCACACAAGCCGGGTTAGCATTGGTTGAAGACAGGTGCACCATCGACGAGCAGTACGCCTTAGTACACATTGCCACCGTGCCCCCACATGGGCAATGGGGTGAAGTGTCTTGCCAAAGGACACAACGTGGTTGCCGCAGGTGGGATTCGAACCGAGGACCTCTTGGCTTGCAGCCTGCACCTCTACCAACTGAGCCACCGCACCCCCTTTTCATTATTATAACAGCAAAAAGTAACATTAATTCATTCATCACAAAATGTCAAATACTCAGATGCTTACCTGTACCGCATGTTCTGTGTGCTACGAACCATTACGAGAATGAATGAAGACAATCCGACCTTCAATTATACAGGGTGGGGGGAATCCAAATCATATATCAGTGAAAATTTTATTTTAATATGAAAACAAATCGAAAATCTCACGAATTAACGAACGGATTTTTTCGATTCCTATATTAAACCGCAGTACAGAGTTCTGGAAATGAAAGATATGGCATTTGTATCTGAATATTTTATTAAATGTTGATTTTAGAAATTTTCTGACTGAACAATATAATTGCTAATCAGGGACAGTCTCAGAAATATATTTCTGGCGAAACATTAATTGGTTATGTAATCCTTCTCACGTGACAGCAATAAAACAGCTTTTCATACCCGGTCATTTCTACACAAACGACGGGGTATTAAAAAGTGCGGTTTTGTATTCTATGTACACATAATGACCTTTTGGTTCACCCCATTGTGACTTTTCTAAGTATTTATTTCACAACGAGAGAAGCTTTGAGTGAGCTCTGCTGGCTTAAACAAGGTCCGCCCGAGCATACCGACGTACCCCCCCCCCCCCCTCGCGTCGGCGGCTGGGCTGTCTATTACTCGGGCTTGCTTCTCTCTTCAAGTGAGGGACTGACCCCTCCACCTTCAGTAATTTTTATATTTATTTATTAATAGTGTCCTTCCCTTTTTTATTTATTTACTCACATGCAGGGCGGACATGGGAACCCGCTCTGCCGACGACTTCTTGGTGGATGCAAGAGAAGAAAACTAATATAGTCATCGAGTGGGCAAGAGAGGTGGGGGTCGTACCTCTATCTTCAGTCCCAGCGCGCCTTTGGCGCGCGAACACTTCACGCACCATTTCTTCAGCCAACTACCCGAGGTCCGATTCTTCCACAAAAAGGTCCGACTCTTCCAGGGTCCGATCCTTCCAGGGTCCGATTGTTCCTGTTCCCTGGCAAAATTTTGGAGGCCAGTTTGGGTGTAATTCCACAAAAGCTGTGTCAAAAAAATGGGGTTTTGAGAAGTTTTCCCGATATTCGTTTGTTTACATCTGATTCTGTTTCCAGTACTCAGAGTCTTGAGTGATTCAGACATGATTCACGTACACACACGACACAAATACACAGGAAATCAAATTAAAATGCAAACTGAAACCTGCAGCTCCCCAGTAGAATATATAATACTTTACTAAGAGACCACATCAAATTGTATTTTATCTACTGGTCTAATACAAACTCCATAAAATAAACTTTTTCTCGTTTTATATAATGCTACAAGTACAAGATTCAAGAAGTCCACACGAAGTTCGTCATTTGTTTCGGTAATTCGCACAGTATTCTATCACAAGATAAATGAAGAAAATAGGCTTCGATGTTTTGGTACAGATAAGAAAAAACAAAACGTTAGTCGAATTGTGTGTTATTAACACCTTATAAATGAGATTGGGCGGAAACAGGGACGAGACTTCAACAAATTCAGTAAAAACTCCCTGGGATGATCTCTTATTGATATTCTTTCATTTACGCGTCTTATCATGTCCGCCAACGGAAGATCCGGTCCAATCGAATTCTATCTACGAGTGAAGTCGAAATTTGCCGAAGACAGGAAAAATTAACATCAAACGGCAGTGAAAATCATTTGGTTGTGGGACACAGCTGTCTATCTCTTCCACTTATGTCGAACCCCTTGCGGGGACATACACATTCGGCGCGTCAGCCACAAAGAATGTTAGAGAAGTATAGTAACAGGCCTAAAGCTATATACAGATAAGATCAGAAAAATTTGGTTAAAAAGTAAAAGCTGCAGGAAGCCAGGCTACGGTGAGACATGATCAATATGACTAACAGCCATATTGAACTGCTCAAGGGTAGGTAGCGGGGGAGGAATTCGCTAGAATTGTGCACTTGGTGATACCTTCCTGAAATTTGGCATGATGTAAGGGTAGGCATCAGAGATTTCAAAATCGATCGGCTACAAGTTGGCACCATCCTCTAGCCACCACTAGCAGCGAAATCCAAAATGGCCGCCAAGCGGATCGAAAAAAAGCTATTTTCGCCGATCGCACAACTGAAGCTCCAAACCTAACACCATACATGTGCTGTAATTGATGTGAATGATGGAGTGAAGCCCTTGGAACAAGTTGGGGGGAAGATTAATGGATAATGGGATCAGAATTTCCGTCGATGTGTGCGTCTGTGTGTCTGACTGTCAGTATGATCGTCCGTCCGTAGATAAATTAGTGTTGAATGTTTCTCGGGAATGCAATGGTCAAATGAACATGGTATGAGAGATTCCTGTCAACACATGAACAAGGGTACTCGATAGTATGCAGCAGTGGGGATACTTGGACATTTGATAATCCAATTAAAGTGACAGTCTATTCTCAACTTCCGGCATTTTCGATAGATTTATTTTCTAAGAAAATAAAACTATCAAATTTCTAGAGGAGTTCTGGTTCAATCTCAACACCATAGCGACACGTCTGCCAGCAAGGGCAGTGCTGGAATGAACTCGGGATGCATTAGTTCCCGTTGTTAATTATACAATGTTATCTTGCCAGTATAGAACATTGGCAAAATGGGACTAGAAGGGGTGAGTGTATGTTTGCAGTCATTCGAGGTACAGGAATATTTTTTGACTACAAGTAGTATTCTTCATTTTCGGCCAGTTAAGATGTGGTGTGTTCCAAGTCAGGATTAATGTTGCCGACACTTAATGCCCATCCCTCATGGTATGCTACTTTACCAGGGATATAGAGATATAGCCACCACTGGGAGCCAAAACATGACCTTTGATGTCGATGAGTGGTCGAAATGTTTTAGCGAATAACTTATCGAAATATGATCCGGTATGGCAATTTGATACCTTACGTTAGATTTATTAGATCAACTCAGGTATGGATTCATTGAGACATGAGTGCGCTACAAGATGAAGGATTTCCAAGTTGATTTGCTATGGAGTAGGAACTGACTAGTCACATGTGGCCTATGGCCAGAGAAAGACAAGGATACCATAGATGAACACACGGGTGAACGAAGGTATCAACTGTTGTACAGAGGCAAAATAGTTGGGGATATTGTATCATGCTATGCATGAATTAACACCGTCTTGTGCAGTAAATAACAGACTATTTTCCGAAATCTAAAACTGTATTCCTATACCCCGGACAATGTAGCAAGCCACATGGGATGAACATTTGTTAGCAAAATCAACTCAACTAGAAACATGACATGTGTTAACTGGCCGAAAATGGAAAAAAAAATACCAGAATAGGAGATGACTGGTCCTAACATGACAGTATACTACTCAATATTGTTACAACAGCCACCTTCACACTTACACAAAGGTGTGCACCTTAATCCAGCTTTCAAGCATTTGCAATTGCCCTTGCAGGCCTTGGCACAACTACAGTGGAGCATCAGTGCACATGCAGCACTTGCGTCTCCTAGGTGAGTCCAAAATGGGACCAGAATATTGAGACGTGGATTCCACTCCCATCCGTACTGTGATGGGTCTGGCACACATAAGTGTTTCTGCAGAGCACGATGCCAAATGAAAGATGACACAAGAATTACCCTTTTTACATGTTGATACAGAGCTGCTTTGGTGGGCGGGATGTTTTCCATAGACTTAAGGCCATGTGTGAACATATGCCGTCTCGCATCATTGACACGTGTACTGACACAACTGTTACTGTACATCTGTATGGTGAGTTTTTCGATATGCTGCATATGAGGGGAATCCTCTGAAAAGACTTGCGGATTCTCAGTCAATTCTATCATCATTTCAGTTGATGCGGGAAAATTCATCCATGCATTCCATCCTGTCTTCTTCCCAATGCCGAGCATGCTGGATGTTACATCACAACCTGTGAAGGCGTGGAAGAAAGTCAGGGCCTTACAGTAATCAGGTCCAAGTTGTGAAGCTATCTCATGAATTGGCATATCTTTATATGCCTTTCCAATTCCAAACCCAATCCACAGCTCACTGAGTCCAAGGTCACGGAATGTTGCGAAATGGTGCAAAGACAGAATGACGACATCAGAATCAACCGTGCGAAGAAAAGCTATTTTGTGACCTTGTGAGACTGCATGGTTGAGATGAAGCATCATGCGCGTGTCTGCTTCCTCGTGGTTCGATGGAGATATGTCACATAAGCTAACATCCTTATTGCATAGTACATATTCTCCTGATGTCGTTAACAACTGGTACTCGGATGTTGATGTTAATTTCAGCAGTTCAGCAGACAGGAACTTGAAAAATTCGTCTTTATTCTCACTAACTTTCAAGAATGCCTGCCAATTCTTCCCTTTAGGTAAAGGGACGTTCTCGGACACCCGTATCAACCTAACTGCTGTCTCACCGAGGCGTTTTGCTCGCGTCTGATTCTTCAAACTGCCTTCGGGGTAACAGTCATAGATCGCATCAACCCTTGTGGTGTTCGTGTTAATCAGAGATTCGATGTATGGCAATAATTGCAATCGAGCATATTCTCCAAACAGATCCGCTTTCTGTGGTTTGATTACATGGACTACAGCAGGCATATCCAAGATGACAACTGAAGCTTGTCTAGCTGCTGAATTCTTCCCTTGTGCAGGAATAGCTGGTAAACAATTGAGAATTTGAGATTTTGTCCCACTCCGTAGCTTACCTCTATCGGATAATGCTGGCGGATCACGTGCATTCTCGTGCATGAAAAACTCATCCATGTTTGAATCAGGCCGGGCTTGCAGTGAAACGAACATCTGGGTAACTATTGCGGCAGTTGCTTTACTTGACATGAGTTTGTCTCGGCCTTTGTCCAGGTTGGCTGGGGGTGGGTTAAGGAAGGTATATATATTTGCCTTGGGAATAACATCATTCAGGGGTACGGTGCATTCCACAAGCCTTTCCTTCAAGAAAGTGGAATATAAATGCTTGCCCCTTTCGGGTAATGACCGTAAACTCTTACTAACTTCGGGGTCCATATATTCACCAGTATCTAATGTCACCAGCTGACCACTAGTTTCATCATAAGGGTTGATAATGAGTCCCTGATTCACCAGATCGAGGAGAGATTTCAATTGATTCAGAAATTTTTTCTGCTCTGATACCGAACTTTCCGGGTGTTCCGTGTTATCTGATGATGTTGTGTGGAAACTTGCATATTCATACTCATCTATAACACGCAGAACTTCTGACCTTGAAAGCTCAATAACGACTTTCTCTTCAGCCTGGCCATAGAGACCTTTTGGACCACTGTCTTCTTTGAGTAGTTGGATACTATGTTCTTGGCTCTGATCTAAACCCATCATACTGAACTTCCTCTCACTACGCTGGACCACAAAATGGCCTTCCATGAATTTGTTGTGGATTGAAGGATGCCGCCTGGGTAGCTGAGACATGTCTCTCAGAAATACGGGGACCCACCGACAATAATTTGTATGTCCTAGGGCAAAAAAGTAACTGCACAACTCATCGATAGAACACAGTGTACCAGGCCAGTTACCGATTCGTTGGTTCCGAACGAATTGACAGCTTGTCAAGAGAAAGTTCCGAACGATTTCACCCCAATAGCGCGCAGTTGGAGATTGTGAAAGAATCCTCTGTTCCCACATTTCAAATGACTCATGGGGCCCAGTCTGCTGACAGTAAATCTCATAAGCATTCTTTCTGAGGATCTCAAGCCAAGCTAGAGTGAGAAGATATGCCTGTCGCGTCCTCTTGACATGTTTCCCACCAAGTAGGGATGATGCTACACCGGGTGTGAATATCTTTGCGAGGTGAAACATTCGCTCCCAACCAGAACCACCCATAAGCTTACCACCAGCTTCTTGGGTGCACATTTCAAGATGCAGGAATCCAATCATACACACCATTCGATCCTCACCTATCTCCTCTGGGAACAGCCATTGACATTTTTTCTGCCTGGCATACAACGGACAGTCACCTTCAATGACAGGTATCTGGCCGGGGTTTACGAAAGCAGTAGCTTCCCTGACCACATACATAGCATGCTTCTGCATACTGAGTGAGTCCGCTTTCTGCTCACTGAAAACAGGGAATACCCCAATAACTGCACGAGGTTTGACATTGTCTTGATCTTCATGTTTTGAAAAGAAGCCTGAAAAGGTCACAGGGACTTCATCAAGCTGCCAGCTGCCATCAACCTTCCCTTTATTGCTGATCTGTGACACATGAGACAACCAGTCATTCTCTCCCACGTTCAAATCTGCATATTCATTGGGCCGTACATTACATTCATCTGGAGATTCAAGCCTGATGTCCCCACCAAAGTCTTCAACGAAAGGAACAAATGCATAGTCGTCTGGGAGTTCAATTTGTGTGTCTTCTGGAACATCTAAACTCAGTGGTGGGGGATCAGTACCCACATTGTCCCTGCTCAGTTGACCAATGAGTGTGATGGACGTACCATGCATATCAGATCTACCAGATACATCAATGTTATCAGTGGTTCCTATCGAGAAAACATTACGTTTGCAGTTAGCTGGGACTACAACACCTTCGTTCTTGAACCGCAGTGAAACAGCTCTCGCGAAACTCCTGCGAACATCCATTACGCGATCATAAGAGACAGAGAGTCCCATTTGATGAAAATCTCTGATAAGATTTTTCATACGATCATGGGCATGCAACTTCAAACCCACATAAAGAGGCATTGGAGTTTCTCTGTCACGTCTCTGGTGAACATTTTGTGCATGTTCGGAGCGTTTCGCTGAATTGCTGATCAACATCTGTGAAATAGTACAAGCCACTCGAGTCTTGGCATTAACAGTCTCATCATCGCCTAAGTTCTGTATACTACATGTGCCCTCAAGTAGAACTCTAAGAAGAGTCAGGAGTGAGTTGGGTACAGGCTCGCTCAAGCAATAAGATGAAAATGATCCCGTGAAAGGAGCTTGAGATATGAGTATGTGTTTACGCAGAAGAAGACCCACATCAACTATCTTTTTTGCCTCTTCCTCAGACACTATACGAGTTAAAGATTCGGACAACAAGGAGCCAACTCGAAACCTACTTGAAATAAACACATCTCTACCCTGTGTGAAGGCGTCCCAGCCATCGCCCAATTTCTGCAACAAATGTTCTTTGAATCGAGTGGAATGTATTTCTTCACTAAGCCAATCAGAACCGACTTGCTTCAACCTCCGACTGTACAGATTCTTGAGATCGACAAGCTTCATCGCGGAATCGTTGTGTTCAACAAATGTTATGAGCTCTGCCATAACGAGAGGGTCATAGGGCAGGCCTGACGCGGAATGTTCGGCGTTCTTCGACTTTTTAGATTTAGCCGCTCGTGCTTCATTGGCAAGCTTACAATAACAGGTTTTGTGATAGTAAAGATCACTAGCAGCGGAATCAAATGCTGCATTGACCCGAGAAAAAACAACCCAGTTCTCGGCTTCCTTTGCCATAATTTTGAGTTTATTGTTATCAGACATTGATCTGCAAATAGGCTCACTGCTGTCACCTTCGCGTTTGTGACAATAAACACACTGGGGCAGTTTCCTGTCACAGCCAGATTCAAAACTTGTCCGTGTTCTTTTAGGACTCAGCGTGGAGCAGGATGCCACTGCCTCATTTCGCTCTCGCTTGTGTAGCACGCGCTGTACGATGTGAGTCCGAATACTGTCACGGCATGTCTTATGATATATTGCCTTATTCGTCAACAGTGACATCGACATACACTCATCACTCTCTCTCATCAAACAATCAATGGTCAAATTATATGGAAGCTCAACGCCATTATCTAGGAAGCGCGTTATGTCTTCCTCAATAGCTTTATAGGCGTCATGAAAACGAGATTCTCTATACGGACGCATCAATTTCTTGGAACTGTCTTGCTGGCAAAAGCAACAACGTTCCCAGTCAGTACTAGTCCGTACACGAAGAGGATTCTCACTCATTCTGTGAATGATTTTTGTGAACAATCGCGTTCTCGAATTAATTTCGACAGACAAATCAGAATTGCTTGCGGAATTACGCCAAACAAGAGATTGTATGGCAAAGAGACTGCTTCATAAAGAGCGTTGTTTCTCCGGGATCAGCGTCATTCAGGTTTGCCTGAATGACGCTGATCCCGGAGAAACAACGCTCTTTTCAAGTTCCAAGAAATTGATGCGTCCGTATAGAGAATCTCGTTTTATTCTACATCATCTCCCACGTCTGTTTCCAACACGTGCGTGGATCAGAGTTCACTTTCGCGCCCTTACAATCGGATGTATAGTCGGTAGACCGTCGAAAAGGAGGTTCCCTTCAGCCGCTGGCGGCCATTTTGGATTGTGCCGCTACTGGTCGCCACCGGTCGGTGTCAACTTGTAGCCGATCGTTTTTGAGAACCTCATAGCCTACACTAACAGTGTGCCAAATTTCAAGAAGGTATCACCAAGTGCACAATTCACCTGTATGTGACGAATTCCTCCCCCGCTATAGGGAGGAAGGGAATATGAGGTGGGAGGGCATTCCAATGACATACAGTCCTAGGGAAGAATGAGTACTTGAAGTAGTCTGTGGTTGCTGTAATTTGTCTGTAGCACCATGGGTGGTTATGGCAAGATCTTCTTGTTATTGGGGTTAGATAGCCGTTAATGGGGATTCGATCCCGACTTACTGTCCTATGGTAATTACCATAGGACAGTGAGTCGGGAATGAAAAGGAACCAAATCTCTTGATGTCGCCCATGATACAGGCTTAATTTAAATAGTCAAATTAATAATACAGTAGCTAAAACCAATAAACTCATAAAAATAAGCGGCCTGAGGTGCGGTAAGCCTTCCGGCAAGACAATCTTAGTCAAACTCTAAACAGTGGCGGAGACCCCATGGAGGAAAGAGGGCATTTACCCTCTCCCCCAAAACGTTCCAAATCTTCTTGTGCACCCGCTCACCGGAACGTGTTTTGCACTGGTCATCACTGTTCGATTATATGTTTTACCCACCCCCACCTAAAAAACTATATGTATTTCCATTCGGAAAGTGGACAAACTCCCTTAAAACAGCGCGCCATTGAACAATTCACCCCAAAGTTTGGACAACTCTCACTCGGAACTTTGGACAAAGCGCCCCAAAGTTTGGACTACTTGCCCCAAAGTTTGAACTACTGGCCCTTAAAATCTGAACTAGAACTGGATTTTCTTAAAGAGGGACGGTCGATTCGCACCACAGTCGATTCGCCTCATCCAGCGGTCGATTCGCACCATCCTTGAAGTCGATTCGCACCATCCCAGAAGTCGATTCGCACCATCGCTGAAGTCGATTCGCGCCATCCAAACGGTCGATTCGCACCAACCCAAGGGTCGATTAGCACAATCCCAATGGTCGATTCGTACCATTCCTGAAGTTGTAAGTCAGTAGCAAAACTTAAATGACGCTGATCTTCCACTGAAATGTCCCCTTTTAGAAACCCATCTAGTATAAACGACTCGTCTATGATACAGTGGAGATCTTTGGGGTGTTTTGGTCGGAGCTTCTCCCCTGCCCTATTTGCTGAGCGAACAAGCACATCTAATTCTGGAAGTGGTACATCGTTTGTGATATCAAATCAAACCTAAATCCACTCCAGTTAATACAACCGTGAATGAGAGGTGTAAACTACGAATTACAGTGTTATGATAATAATCCTATTTGACAAGAGAAACAAAGTATTTCAATATATTTTCCATACTTTGAAAAATCATATTTTGCGTACAAAACAATTACAATTGTTACTAGATTTTTTGATTTCTATAAATCGAGAGATTCACCTATTTCGCTTGTTTCTGTAGGCACCAACGAAAGCAGCTTGCGTACAGAGTTGGTAGGTTTTTAAGGCTATACTAAGCGCATAACCGATGGAAAATCGTATCTAACAATTCTTCGGACTGTATTGCGAAGTTCGCCCACAGGAGTCAATCAAGCTTGGGAGAAGATCTACAGCTCTTCCAAGCTCCGTTAAGTGTTACGGGGAAATGTTAGGGTCATGAAATTTTTCATTGACAATTTCTATTTAGTAAACTGGACTCGGATTTTATTAACAGATTTATTAGAGGCTGAATTACATGGAATTGTATTAACTGGCGATCAGAGTAATAATAATAATAATAATAATAATAATAATAATAATAACACTTCGGCCGGCCGCTCATTTGTCGCGGTTCTCGTATGAGTACAGAAGTACTTTGAGTTCCCACATAGGAGTGGACGCCAGGTGTTCTGTTGACAATATTAGGCATAACTTTGCAGGCCAGTATTGTCAACAAACAGTAATATTGTAGGATTTGCTGATAGATAGTACAATAACATTCTGCAGTAGTTTCTGGGATGGTATTGTTGGAACTGTCGCCAAATCATAACATGCACCTAGTGGAACATCACCGGGTGGGTGGGTTATAGTGTGGGTGGGTGGTGGTACGGGCGGGCGGGCGGGCGGGCGTTTTAGGTGGGCTTGCGTGCAGTCTAGCATGCAGACAGACGGACGGACAGACAGACTGCATTTCATATTATTCCAGTCATAATTGCTGAAAATCCATATTTACTTCTCTGAAACCATGTATGCAGGGTTAAGTTAGAAATCAACAGTATCCTAGCAATACTGTTTAGCAAATAGTGCCAGCATACCATTTGTGAATTCTGTTTCAATAAAAATCAGTAAAAGAGGGTTACAGAATATTTTGAAAATTATAGTTTTTTTCAGACACTACTCTCAAATAGCTTTGGGTAGTTGAAGTGTTACAGGAAGCACAAAAAATTATTAAAATGATTTGTCATTATGGCTATCTTAAGTGATAAAATCAAAACAATAATTGACTGGAGAATACTGGTCAGCTCTAACTGATAATGTAGAAATAAATAACACATCTCAATTTTTCACCTGACATCAGTCACTCAATCACAACTTGATAGTTTCTGATAAGTGGCGTAGAGTGAAAGCCAGAGAAGGCCATGGGTTAGATTTTTCAACAAAAACAGCAATTTCCCCCATAGTCATTGGTCAATACAAATGGATGGATGGTATGACTGGCTGGTTGGATGGATGGATGGATGGGCTGGATAGGCTGGTGGGTGGATGGTACTGGTGGGCGGGCGTTTTAGGCCGGCTTGTGGTCTGGCAGGCAGGCCAAATTCTCAACAAAAATGAGGGGGCAGAACCCAACTTCGTCGAGCCAGAACAGGCATTTTACAGCAAAAATGACAACAGCAAATTTGTTTCACAGTCAATGATAAGCAGAGATAAGCAAAGCAGTTTGAACTTTTAGCATTTGGACTGGGAGGAAAGTGAATGCAAAGTTGGCAGATTTTTACGATAACCAGGCGGTATTCCAATTCAAATCTCCAAAAGTGGGTGATGGTTAAGTCAGATAGCAAAACGTACAACAGCGACTTTGTTTTACTACTATTTTACTATGAATGCTCCATCTTGTCCATCTTGCTCCATCTTGTCATAGCCAGCATTTTGAGAATACACTGTCCTTTTGCTAGGAAATCGCATGTTAAAGTATTCCATTTTCCCTTTTGGGAACTCTCAAATCTGCCAAGGGTTAAACTTTTAATAATAACATATAAAACAAAAGTTGTCATACTTGACTGTTGCATGCAGCCATAAAAAATATTCAGCGATCAATCGATAAGGAATAGAGTGAATTGTCAATTAAACTTACCAAATTCTCAAAAAACGAGAGGTTTTTTTTGGACTGCACCTATCTTGATGCAGCCAGGATGGGCATAGGGTTAAACTTCACAAGAAAACTTTACAACCAAGCCAAATATGTTCGGTAGTCAATTGTGAATTCGAACATGCAAATCATTTTTCGATATTCCATTCCAAAGTGGAAGAAAAGTGAACTCAAAAAAGAGCCAATAGGTAACATAAAATAAAATTAAACAAAATACAAACATGTTTGTACGGCAACGTAGAGCCGCCACCTCCACTTCTGGTAGTAACTTGTTTAAACAAGTTACTAACTTGTTTAAACAACTTACGTAACTAGTTTAAACGAGTTACTAACTTGTTCAAACAACTTAAGCAACTTGTTTAAACAACTTACTAACTTGTTTAAACAAGTTACATAACTTGTTTAAACGAGTTACTAACTTGTTCAAACAACTTAGGCAATTTGTTTAAACAACTTACTAACTTGTTTAAACAAGTTACATAACTTGTTTAAACGAGCTACTAACTTGTTTAAACAACTTACGTAACCAGTTTAAACGAGTTACTAACTTGTTCAAACAACTTAAGCAACTTGTTTAAACAACTTAACCAACTTGTTTAAACAACTTACTAACTTGTTTAGACAAATTACACAACTTGTTTAAACGAGTTACTAACTTGTTTAAACAACTTAAGTAACTTGTTTAAACAACTTATGTAACTTGTTTAAATAAGTTAGCTGGATGCATGGAAGGTAGGGGTGTTGGGCTATACCGTCATGGCACGGTGAGGTCTCTCATTATGACAGGTCGGGTTACAGTGTCGCCCTAGGAATGAATATTGCATTACAGCCTTTGGATCGGATTACCGCGACGGGTATCCTGGGTGGGTCTATCACTAGGATGAATGGGCGTAGGGATTACTGGGTGCGAATCTGGAGACTTGGATTCCCTGGGACGGTTGTGATCGTGTGGGCTACACATGACATTAGCTATGGGGTAGGGTCACTGATCGCGTATCTGGGGATGGCCACGGGAGTACGCACAACAGTTGATACTTGGCTTAAATATAATATAGGACTTCGGGAAGAGTAGGGTGGCACCTTAGACCCAGTCTTTGGGCCAGGTTACACTTGGAATGTGTAGCTGAGGTGTACAGTATCAATAATTGTGGGATTTTACACTACAATGAGTGGTAAAATAGGCCCTCTAGGTCGGGTCTCTGGATCCTGGAATGAAAGGTGAATTATGGAACTCGGGAATGGATCGTCGAATCGAATACCCACAGAGTCCAATAGCGATCAAGTTGGTTTTGGCTTCAAGGATCACAAGTAATCAACATGCCGTAATGCGGCCATGATCTGATGAAGACTTTGAATGGGATAGGTCGAGCGACGATGTGGCTCTTGCGATGGACTCTGGAAGACTGGCCGTGGAGGGATTCGAGCTTGTTTCCTCGTATTATACGACGACTATATCCGTAGCCCCGGACACCCTATCTACTAAACTGGTACACTCCCATACGGATATAGCCATATAGTACTGGGAAACAAGCTGAAAGCACATGAAGAACCTTCAAACTGAGGTATTCTGCTCAACTGGGGTCAAGTCTGCTATTGTTTTGTTCAAGAACATATTCCCGTACAATCGAACAATTCTCAGAACACATGTTTGCCCAGCTAAAAGGCTTCCAGTACCACAGCACCCGCATGCCACCCTAACAACCAAGACGGCGGCGCCCATGGTCAAAATGGATGATGGAAGCGTGCTTCACCTTAGAGACACGCGCTGCTCATGCGCAGTGAGGCCACGTATCACTATGGTAATAGCATCGCGAGATGGCCACTCACACGGGCTACTATGACAACCACTAGAACGCCCCTACTGGTCACGCGACTGATGTCTGATGACGTGGGATGACATCGCCTACGAGACCCCCCAACCAGGCCCAAACCTCATGCTATACTACTGCCACCCCTCTCTACAGCAAGGTCAATATTATATTCTGATTAAGCTAAATGTCAACAGTTATTTGTCACATAGTAACCACCGCCAGTAACCATACCCGATTATCAGAGCCATGTGTAACCCAAAGGAACATACCCATCCCGGTGAAGTCACACCTCTATATTCGCATTCAGTGATCACCTTGTCCATTCCCCAGACACGAAGTTACCACTCTCGGTAATCCTGACCAACTCAGAGACCTGACCACATCATGACCGCATTGCGGCATGCCGCCATGTCCATTCCATGTGTATCTTGACGCCACACCCCACTTGATCGGTAATGGGGCTCTATGGGTATTGGATTCGATAATCCATTCCAGAGTCTCAAACTTCCATCCCAGGATCCAGTGACCAGGCCTAGAGGGCCTAACTTGCCACTCATTCTAAGTGTAAACTCACTCAATTAGTCATGCTGCACACCTCAATAACACATTCCAAGTGTGACCCGACCCATAGACAGGGCCAAGAGATGTTACTCTTCCCGAAGCCCTGTATTATATTCTGTTTAAGCTAAGTATCAATTGTTATGCACACTCCCCGACTGACAATCCCCAGATACACGATCAGTGACCCAACACCATCGCTAACACCAGTGTTGTCCAAACGGCCACACCTGTTCCGGGGGGGGGGGGCAAATCTCTAGCTTAACACCAAGTAATCCCTCAACCCATGCAACCCAATGATTCTCCCCAGAGACCCAACCAGGATACCCGTCTCAGTAATCTGATCCAAGACAGTAAACCCCCATCCATTCGAAGGGCGATACTGTAATCCGACCTGTCTTACTCAGAGACCTCACCATACATTGACAGAAATCCCGACGCCCCTATCTTCCGGGAAGTTAGCTAACTTGTTTAAACAAGTTACTTAACTTGTTTAAACAAGTTGCGTAAGTTGTTTAGACAGGTTAGTAAGTTGTTTAAACAAGTTACATAAGTTATTTAAACAAGTTACTAACAGATGTTGAGGTGGCGGTTCTACGTTGCCGTATGTTTGCAATTTTCAACTTCTTATGCTTTCTCAGAAATATTTGAAATAATTTTTGAATGGAGAATCACCTTGCATTAATCTTTTTTAAAAATTTTTATTTACCTCCTTCTAGTCAAGATTCTTCCTTCCAGACATTAATACGAATGACTCAGGGTTTCTTGTCATCACCAGATTTAAAAAAAAACAATGAAGCTAAATAGTTGCGTAACGGCTTGCGTACTATCTTGAAAGTGCCATCGACATACCAGGTCTTTGCTTTTGCCATGATATTCAATTAGTGGTCCATGGCAAAAAATAAATGACCATGTGTCCCAACTCGTATATCGACACGTGAAAAATCAGTTGAAGTTTGAAATGTTGGCTACAGACATATAGCAAATAGTGGAGAAATATTCACGCAGACAGACATACCATTTAATACAATCGAGGGTAGATTTTCATAACAAAACTGCTTTTAAAAAGTACTTCTAAGTTTGGAGGTGGCATAACACAATACGAACATTGCTAATATTGAATACGGTAAATCCCAGTCAAATAATGAATTCCGCATATCCGTGGATCCAGTATATTATATGGTTCCATTTCCATTGTTCTCCAAGTCAATTGAATCTACCTAAGAATTCAGTACCGCATGATGTAAAGGCCCAAATAGGCTGGGAAAACAGCATCGAAATGCCCTGTAAGGGCCCAAGGACGATGAGAAAAAAAGTCAGTGGCGAAAAGCGCCGTAAAGGCCAAACAGGCTTAGAAAAAAGACAGTAGTGAAATTTCTGCACTATAAAGGTCCAAAAGATGATGAGAAAAAAGACACTATCAAAATTCACTGTAGAAAAAAACTATACATCTGCCAAGTTTCATAATGTCCGGTCCTAAAACCAGATAAAGGATGAAGTGAGTTGATAAATTAAAAAAAAAACAGAAGCAAAATTCACTGTAGAACAAACTTTAAATCTGCCAAGTATTATGGTCGCCGATCTTAAGCCCAGACAAAAGACGAGGAGTGTTGACAAATTATAAGCTATATTTATTTCAAGTCAAGCTGGAAATCTTCAAAATTTTCTTCTTAAAGTCGCGATATAGGATGGGTGGAATTTTAATTGTTATCCACACCCAATGACAATAGGTAAATCCACTTAATTGGCTCATTTCCGGGAAGAGTTTCCATATAATCTGTGCATCTATGCCTGGTTGCCAAATATGTAATATTCTTTCAGACATTAAACATAAAAACTAAGGGGTTTAGATCAAGATATTACCATCATGCTGGCCAAAATTGAGACCGCAAATCGGGGGCGCTATAAATTTAAAGTGGAATTTTGGGGATTAAAAATAAAATATCGATATCAAAGTTCGGATATACATTGAATATACCTAAAATTACCACATAGCGTTTATTTGGTGTTTTTAGGACCAGAAGTTTACTTGCGGTCTCTTTGTTCTTCGTTGCGGAAAAGTGAGTTCGCAAGTCGGATATCGCGCTATGCATTAAAATGAAATTTTAGGGATTAAAGTTAAAATATCGTTACCAATCTTCGGATATATATTTGGTATACCCCACATAACCAGATGGTGTTCATTCGGTCTCATTTTAGTACGACTGGCCTCATTTTCTACGTGCGGTTTTGTTTTAGTACGACCGGTTATTCAATATAACTATAAAAAAAAAATGGTTCGGAGTTTATGGTCGGATTGTTTTCGTTTCACTGTTGCAAAACACTTTAGTAGACGGCATAAAAGCATATATGTATTACGGATTGCGATGCTTGGATCGTTCAAAAACGATGTAAAGAGAAATGAAAATAAAGCAAAACCAAACTAGATGAAGTGATTGTGCCCGCACAATACACAGGATTTTCCTCGTATTTTCAGTTCCTGAGCGTTTTCGTCTCAAAATTGAGAAGAACACAGAAAAACGGATTTTTGATGAGCCTATCAACATACTGACGGTAGAAGATATAATTGCAAGACCTCTATGCAGTATGCCAGCTCCCAGAGGTCACATCTAATGATATTCTGTACTGACCGCCAAGACTCCATACATTGGAACAACCATAGCCATTCCAAACTGCGCATTATTACTATGTCGACCTCATTAAATGTCAACGAGTGGACGACATTTGCCAGTAAATCCATGTCAGTTGTAATTCCCATTCAGAAGTCCAAAACAACTGCTACCATAAGTGTTTGAATGAAGGTTACTTTTGAAGATTTCCAAATGCTTTTGCATCCGATTCTTATGCGTGGAGGCGGAAACACAACATGATGGGCAGTGATGTCGTGGTTCCTCACGATTGCAGAAGAAATATCTAGAGTTCAGAAATAAAAAACGAGCGCGTAATTGGGTGGGAGTGCGGGGGGGGGGGGGGGGTGGTTCGGGTGGGAGCTGACAAATCAGTATGAGGAGTGTTAGTTTATGTCATTTCTTAATAAGTTCTACTTCTCCTTCAATAAACCTGATGGATTTGATTGTACGACCACAACAAGTAACAAGGCCGAAAGTCAAGATTAAACACTTATGTATACTGTTATCCGCTTTAGAGGAATTCCACCAGGTATTGGTCATATTGCCACAACCCTTCCTGCTGCTTCTTATCTACATGTACGTTGCAGGGTCTTCGGGTAGATGAATAATTCTCAGTTATTTATCTATTCCATGAGATCTTATAGTGAAAGCCTGAAATTGAAACGCGGTACCAGAAGGCAACTTCCCAGGCTCGAAGTCAGCAGTATTTAAAAATTGACATGTGTGTGGGGTGGGGGGGGGGGCATATGTATACCTAAAGCTAATTCAAACTTGGACCCAAAGTCCGTAACATATTAGGCATATCCAAAGTGCATAGCCCCGAGATGTGGGAGGGTATTTGAGGGGGGGGGGAGGCTCCCCTTCCCGACTTTTTTTTAAATAAGAGGCACTGATAACAATTCTCATTTGAGGCTTGTCATGGCTCTGCGTAATGGCGTGTGACATTTCTAAATCCCGCACTTTCCGGTCTCGGTTCTGGTCTGGTGTTGGGAAATCTCCTTGCCGACTTGAATAATGAGTTCTTTGACAATCATGATATTCTAAAAGTTATATAGGAGGTCATTGGACAATTGTTAGCTTCGTCGGCTGCTGGCTCTGAGTCTATGCCACACTGGTCAGAAATTATTTTCCGACAGAATGTGTAAATTTTCGACAGAGATGTTTATTGGGGTCGCGGTTCGCCACCGTCGCACACCCACCTTTTTTGGGGGGGAGGGGGGGGGGGAGGGGGGGGGGGGCAGAGTTTCCCAGTCCTCAATTTGGCTACAGCAACTAATTCCAGGCCTTCGTGGTGCTCTATTACTTTTGGCTTCCATGTCAGAATGTTAGGAAGCAAATGGATAGTTGCAGTAGGTAATTGTCGGGTTATTTCTTATAATTAGACACCCTTAATGTTTCAATGATTTTTCACTCAAAACGTAAAATGACACTTAACGCCTACACTATACAATCTAAAAGCGCATATTTTTTTTAATATATTACAAATTACAACAAATCATTTGAATTGGTGTTCTATCAGCAAGGACTGATTAAGTAATACTAAATATTTAAAAGAAACGCGAATACCAATGTTTGCGGGTTTTACTGAAAATTTTGATTTCAAATTATGTACAGCGTTCGGCCACTTTAACCCGTCTCGTAGTACAGTTTCGTCAGATCAAAGTGGCGATCGAAAGAAAGAAGTTTGGTTTTTGATCAAACATTTTCAGTCCCAACCGGACCAAAAAATTTCCAGGTAACAAAAAATATTTTTTTGTCTCAAAATTTACCAAAACGCATAGAAAACAGAAAAAAAAAAATCCGATTTTTGTTCAAAAGTTTCCAAGTCCGAACCGGAGTGGTAGTTCTCCAGCCATCAGAAGCCAAGTGGAATAAAACCCTATTCCCATGGGATGGGGAAGGTTTAAAGAGACCGCGAATGTTGCCATTTCAACCACGGAAGCCTTATACGATTCAAGAACGTCGATTATTCTCATGCCAAAATGAGGGTGTACGGCCCGTTGGGAGGCCGAGAGTGTACATTTGGCGACCACCTGAAGCCAAATGCAACAGGATTGTGCTTCCACACTCCGGGAATCTTTTTATCTGTATACGGGCTACAGATTTTCAATCACCACCGTTTTTAACCCACTCCGGTAGCAAAGTATAATGAGGTCATAGTACCTGTCCGAAGACCCGACCAAAAACTTCCAGGTAAAAAAAACAATTTTTTTCGTCTCAAACTTGACCAAAACGCGTAGAAACCCCCCCCCCCCCCCCCCCCCCCCCCAAAAAAAAAAATCCCATTTTTGTTGAAAATCCTATTCCCGTGGGGTGGGGGAACGGTTTAAAGAGGCGGTGAATGTTGCCATTTCAACCACGGAAGCCTTATATGATTCAAGAACGTCGAGTATTTTCATGCCAAAAAGAGGGTGTTCGCATGGTTGAGAGGCCGAGAGTGTACATTTGGTGACCGCCCGAATCCAAATGCAACAAGGCTGTGCTTCCACACTATGGGGAATCTTCTTGTCTATATACGGGCTACACATTTTTCAATCACCACCGCTTTTAAACCCACTCCGGTAGTAAAGTATAATCAGGTCGTAGTAGCTGACCGAAGACCGGACCAAAAACTTCAGGTAAAGAATATTTTTTTTTCGTTTCAAAATTGACACGCACAGAAAACCGAAAAAAAATTCCGATTTTTGTTCAAAATTTTTCAAGTCCGAACCGGAGCGGTAGTTCTCCAGCCATCAGAAGCCAAGTGAAATAAAACCCTATTCCCCTGGGGAGGGGAAAGGTTTAAAGAGACCGTGAATGTTGCCATTTCAATCACAGAAACCTTATACGATTCAAGAACGCCGAGTATTCTCATGCCGAAAGGAGGGTGTACGGACCGTTGAGAGGCCGAGAGTGTATTTTGGCGACCGCCCTAAGCCAAACTTAACAAAATTGTGCTTCCAAACTACGGGGAATATTTTTACCTATATATGGGCTACACATTCTCAATCACCGCCGCTTTTAACCCACTCCGGTAGTACAGTATAATTAGGTCAAAGTACCAGTCTGAAGACCGATTTTTCGTTTTTTTTGGTGTAGTGTAAAAAAAAAAAAAAAATTTTTTCGTCTCAAAATTGAACAAAACACATAAAAAATAAAGACAAACATTTCCGGATTTTGGTCGAAAAGTCCGAACCGGAGTGGTAGTTCTCCAGCCATCAGAAGCCAAGTGAAATAAAACCTTATTCCCATGGGGTGGGGAAAGGTTAAAGGAGACCGTGAATGTTGCCATTTGAATCACGGAAGCCTTATACGAGTCAAGAACGCCGAGTATTCTCATGCCAAAAAGAGGGTGTACGGACCGTTGAGAGGCCGAGAGTGTACTTTTGGCGACCGCCCGAAGGCAAACGCAACAAAATTGTGCTTCCAAACTATGGGGAATCTTTTTACCTATATATGCGCTACACATTCGCAATCATCACCGCTTTTAACCCACTCCGGTAGTACAGTATAATTAGGTCAAAGTACCAGTCTGAAGACCAATTTTCGTTTTTTGGTGGTGTAGTGTAAAAAAAAAAAAAAAAATTTTTTCGTCTCAAAATTGAACAAAACACATAAAAAACAAAAACAAAAATTTCCGAATTTTGGTCGAAAATTTCGGAAGTCCGAACCGGACCGAAAATTTTCAGTGTAAAAAAAAATTGTTTTTTCGTCTCAAAATTGAACAAAACGCATAAAAAACGAAAAAAAAAATTTCGATTTTTTGGCCGCCATTTTGGATTCACGAAAAATCGAAACGAAATTCTTTCGATTTTTTTATAAAGCGGTATTATTTCCTTCAATTTGGAACCCTTTTAGGGGGCTCTTTATATTTAAATCTCGATATTTCAATCCAAAATGGCCGATTTTTGAGATAACTTTCCGTTTTGTGAAAAATTTTGGTAGAAAACATAAAAAATGGAAAAAAATACCGATTATATTTGTTTTAGACAAGAGTAATTCTGACAAGTCTGTCAAAAAATTAAGTCGATAGCTTTTTCTTTCATGAGATATTGGCCTATGAAGCTTTGGGCGTTTTTGGGCGTTTTTGCCCCCCAAGAAACATTTTCCCCCAAATACTGATGGTTTTATTTATTAGAACTCATGGCCGTCATTGATCGTGCAAAGTTTGAAAAAAATCTTAAAGACCGTTTTCGAGAAAACTCTTTCCCCGATGTGTTGGAAAAACAAAACAAAAAACCAAAAAAAAAAAAAAAAAAAAAAAAGAATAACTAGATGAAGTGATTGTGCCCGCACAATACACAGGATTTTCCTCGTAATTTCAGTTCCTGAGCGTTTTCGTCTCAAAATTGAGAAGAACATGGAAAAACGGATTTTTGATGAGCCTATCAACATACTGACGGTAGAAGATATAATTGCAAGACCTCTATGCAGTATGCCAGCTCCCAGAGGTCACATCTAATGATATTCTGTACTGACCGCCAAGGCTCCATACATTGGAACAACCATAGCCATTCCAAACTGCGCATTATTACTATGTCGACCTCATTAAATGTCAACAAGTGGACGACATTTGCCAGTAAATCCATGTCAGTTGTAATTCCCATTCAGAAGTCCAAAACAACTGCTACCATAAGTGTTTCAATGAAGGTTACTTTTGAAGATTTCCAAATGCTTTTGCATCCGATTCTTATGCGTGGAGGCGGAAACACTACATGATGGGCAGTGATGTCGTGGTTCCTCACGATTGCAGAAGAAATATCTAGAGTTCAGAAATAAAAAAACGAACGCGTAATTGGGTGGGAGTGGGGGGGGGGGGGGGGTTCGGGTGGGAGCTGACAAATCAGTATGGGGAGTGTTAGTTTATGTCATTTCTTAATAAGTTCTACTTCTCCTTCAATAAACCTGATGGATTTGATTGTACGACCACAACGAGTACAGGCTGAAAGTCAAGTTTAAACACTTATGTATACTGTTATCCGCTTTAGAGGAATTCCACCAGGTATTGGTCATATTGCCACAACCCTTCCTGTTGCTTCTTATCTACATGTACGTTGCAGGGTCTTCGGGTAGATGAATAATTCTCAGTTATTTATCTATGCCATGAGCTCTTATGGTGAAAGCCTGAAATTGAAACGCGGTACCAGAAGGCAACTTCCCAGGCTCGAAGTCAGCAGTATTTAAAAATTTGACATGTGTGTGGGGTGAGGGGGGGGGGGGGGGGGGGGGCATATGTATACCTAAAGCTAATTCAAACTTGGACCCAAAGTCCGTAACATATTAGCATATCCAAAGTGCATAGCCCCGAGATGTGGGAGGGTATTTGAGGGGGGGGGGAGGCTCCCCTTCCCGACTTTTGTTTAAATAAGAGGCACTGATAACAATTCTCATTTGAGGCTTGTCATGGCTCTGCGTAATGGCGTGTGACATTTCTAAATCCCGCACTTTCCGGTCTCAGTTCTGGTCTGGTGTTGGGAAATCTCCTTGCCGACTTGAATAATGAGTTCTTTGACAATCATGATATTCTAAAAGTTATATAGGAGGTCATTGGACAATTGTTAGCTTCGTCGGCTGCTGGCTCTGAGTCTATGCCCACACTGGTCAGAAATTATTTTCCGACAGAATGTGTAAAGTTTCGACAGAGATGTTTATTGGGGTCGCGGTTCGCCACCGTCGCACACCCACCTTTTTTTTTTTGGGGGGGGGGGGGGGGGCAGAGTTTCCCAGTCCTCAATTTGGCTACAGCAACTAATTCCAGGCCTTCGTGGTGCTCTATTACTTTTGGCTTCCATGTCAGAATGTTAGGAAGCAAATGGATAAGTTGCAGGTAGGTAATTGTCGGGTTATTTCTTATAATTAGACACCCTTAATGTTTCAATGATTTTTCACTCAAAACGTAAAATGACACTTAACGCCTATACTATACAATCTAAAAGCGCATATTTTTTTGAATATATTACAAATTCCAACAAATCATTTGAATTGGTGTTCTATCAGCAAGGACTGATTAAGTAATACTAAATATTTAAAAGAAACGCGAATACCAATGTTTGCGGGTTTTACTGAAAATTTTGATTTCAAATTATGTACAGCGTTCACTGAAGTTGAGGTCGCCGGGTGCAAAATGATCAATGTTTTTCAGACGTGTTTCCTGGCATGGACGCCCGAGATGTAGAGGTCCAACTAATGGGTGTTTGTGTTGGGTGGGGTTGGGCAATCGCGTCTGATAGTTTTACAGGTGGAGGAAGAGCCTCAACATCCAAATTCTGAATTACGGCCACTTTAACCCGTCTCGTAGTACAGTTTCGTCAGATCAAAGTGGCGATCGAAAGAAAGAAGTTTGGTTTTTGATCAAACATTTTCAGTCCCAACCGGACCAAAAAATTTCCAGGTAACAAAAAATATTTTTTTGTCTCAAAATTTACCAAAACGCATAGAAAACCGAAAAAAAAAATCCGATTTTTGTTCAAAAGTTTCCAAGTCCGAACCGGAGTGGTAGTTCTCCAGCCATCAGAAGCCAAGTGGAATAAAACCCTATTCCCATGGGATGGGGAAGGTTTAAAGAGACCGCAAATGTTGCCATTTCAACCACGGAAGCCTTCTGCGATTCAGAACGTCGATTATTCTCATGCCAAAATGAGGGTGTACCGTGTACGGACCGTTGGGAGGCCGAGAGTGTACATTTGGCGACCACCCGAAGCCAAATGCAACAGGATTGTGCTTCCACACTCCGGGGAATCTTTTTATCTATATACGGGCTACAGATTTTCAATCACCACCGCTTTTAACCCACTCCGGTAGCAAAGTATAATGAGGTCATAGTACCTGTCCGAAGACCCGACCAAAAACTTCCAGGTAAAAAAAACAATTTTTTTCGTCTCAAACTTGACCAAAACGCGTAGAAAACCAAAAAAAAAAAATCCCATTTTTGTTGAAAATTTTCCAAGTCCGAACCGGAGTGGTAGTTTTCCAGCCATCAGAACCCAAGTGAAATAAAATCCTATTCCCGTGGGGTGGGGGAACGGTTTAAAGAGGCGGTGAATGTTGCCATTTCAACCACGGAAGCCTTATATGATTCAAGAACGTCGAGTATTTTCATGCCAAAAAGAGGGTGTTCGCATGGTTGAGAGGCCGAGAGTGTACATTTCGTGACCGCCCGAATCCAAATGCAACAAGGTTGTGCTTCCACACTATGGGGAATCTTCTTGTCTATATACGGCTACACATTTTTCAATCACCACCGCTTTTTAACCCACTCCGGTAGTAAAGTATAATCAGGTCGTAGTAGCTGACCGAAGACCGGACCAAAACTTCCAGGTAAAGAATTTTTTTTCGTTTCAAAATTGACCAAAACAACACACAGAAAACCGAAAAAAAATTCCGATTTTTGTTCAAAATTTTTCAAGTCCGAACCGGAGCGGTAGTTCTCCAGCCATCAGAAGCCAAGTGAAATAAAACCCTATTCCCCTGGGGAGGGGAAAGGTTTAAAGAGACCGTGAATGTTGCCATTTCAATCACAGAAACCTTATACGATTCAAGAACGCCGAGTATTCTCATGCCGAAAGGAGGGTGTACGGACCGTTGAGAGGCCGAGAATGTATTTTGGCGACCTCCCTAAGCCAAACTCAACAAAATTGTGCTTCCAAACTACGGGGAATCTTTTTACCTATATATGGGCTACACATTCTCAATCACCGCCGCTTTTAACCCATTCCGGTAGTACAGTATAATTAGTCAAAGTACCAGTCTGAAGACCGATTTTTCGTTTTTTTGGTGTAGTGTAAAAAAAAAAAAAAAAAATTTTTTTCGTCTCAAAATTGAACAAAACACATAAAAAAATAAAGACAGACATTTCCGGATTTTGGTCGAAAAGTCCGAACCGGAGTGGTAGTTCTCCAGCCATCAGAAGCCAAGTGAAATAAAACCTTATTCCCATGGGGTGGGGAAAGGTTAAAGGAGACCGTGAATGTTGCCATTTGAATCACGGAAGCCTTATACGAGTCAAGAACGCCGAGTATTCTCATGCCAAAAAGAGGGTGTACGGACCGTTGAGAGGCCGAGAGTGTACTTTTGGCGACCGCCCGAAGGCAAACGCAACAAAATTGTGCTTCCAAGCTATGGGGAATCTTTTACCTATATATGCGCTACACATTCGCAATCATCACCGCTTTTAACCCACTCCGGTAGTACAGTATAATTAGGTCAAAGTACCAGTCTGAAGACCAATTTTCGTTTTTTGGTGGTGTAGTGTAAAAAAAAAAAAAAAAATTGTTTTCGTCTCAAAATTGAAGAGAACACATAAAAAACAAAAACAAAAATTTCCGAATTTTGGTCGAAAATTTCGGAAGTCCGAACCGGACCGAAAATTTTCAGTGTGAAAAAAAAAAGTTTTTTCGTCTCAAAATTGAACAAAACGCATAAAAAACGAAAAAAAAAATTTCGATTTTTTGGCCGCCATTTTGGATTGACGAAAAATCGAAAGGAAATTCTTTCGATTTTTTTTATAAAGCGGTATTACTGCCTTCA